>CANIUD010000051.1:1365000-1971868 GCA_947470075.1 Closterium sp. Yama58-4
GCCCGTAGCTGGGCGTGGGTTCCAGTTCTGTGCACTAGAACCATACACACACACACACCTCAGATGCGATGAGGAAGAGCGCATCAGCAGCGTCGGCCCGTAGCTGGGCGTGGGTTCCAGTTCTGTGCACTAGAACCATACACACACACACACCTCAGATGCGATGAGAAAGAGCGCATCAGCAGCGTCGGCCCGGAGCTTGGCGTCGGCCACAGGGGGTCGCTCCATGGACAGTGGTACGGCAAGCTCCGGCGGCATTTGGTCCCTGTCCTCCTTGCTGTATACCTGAGATGGGGGAGGAGGTGTGAAAAGGAGGGCACACAGATGGCAACAGCATCGGCAGCATCGGCCCGTAGATTGGCGTCGGCCATAGGGGGTCGCTCCATGGACAGTGGTACAGCCAGCTCTGGCGGCATTTGGTCCCAGTCCTCCTTGCTGTATACCTGGTTAGAGAGACACATAGTGGAGGAGGTGAGGGGAGGGGGTCAACATGGGGAAGACGGGAGGGCAGAGGGCAGGAGCTTGGCGTCTGCCACAGGCTGTCGCTCCATGGACAGTGGTACAGCTAACTCTGGCGGCATTTGGTCCCTGTCCTCCTTGCTGTATACCTGGGAGAGGAGTGGGGGGACAAGAGCAAGGGCAGCAGCAGCGACGGCCAGAGAAGGTCAGCCAGGAGCAGCAGCCACGGGGGCTTGAGGGAACCTCTCTGTCAAAAGAACCACCTACCAACTACCACCTACCACCTACCACCTACCACCTACCAACCACCTACCACCTACCACCTACCAACTACCACCTACCACCTACCACCTACCACCTACCACCTACCAACTACCACCTACCACCTACCACCTACCACCTACCACCTACCACCTACCACCTACCACCTACCACCTACCACCTACCACCTACCACCTACCACCTACCAACCACCTACCACCTACCACCTACCACCTACCACCTACCAACTACCAACTACCACCTACCACCTACCACCTACCACCTACCAACTACCAACTACCACCTACCACCTACCACCTACCACGCTCTTCTCTCCTCTCGAGGTGACTTTTGAGTCGACTCAAAAGTCGCCATGGGGGGATGAGGGAACCTCTCTGTCACAAGAACCACCTACCACGCTCTTCTCTCTGTCATGGGAGCATGTGCGAACCTCTCTTCTCTCCTCTCGCAATCCCTTAACAGCTCCCCAGTTCCTCAACCCAGTCTTGTCCGGGTGTATTTTGAGTCGACTCAAAATACGCAACCCCTTAACAGCTCCCCAGTTCCTCAACCCAGTCTTGTCCGGGCCAATGGTAGGGCATGGAAAAACCTCTCTGATTCAAAAACCACCTGCCATGGTCCCCTCCCCCCTCCCCATCCCCCCACCCCACCACTCCCCTACTCACTCTCGTCCCGGCCAGGGTCAGCAGCAGCGACGGCCAGAGCAGGTCAGCAAGGAGCAGCAGCAGCGAGGAGATTTGCTGCTGGAACACCCACTTTGATACATCACCCACTTCCTTACCGAATCACACTACCCTCACACTCTGATACAGCACCCTCTCCTACTCTCGTTCCACTCCCTCCCCCTTCCAAACTCACTCTCGTCCCGGCCAATGGAAGCAGCAGCGACGGCCAGAGCAGGTCAGCAAGGAGCAGCAGCGAGGGCAGGGCTCCAGAGCTAGCGTCGAAACAGCAGTTTCTGACCGTTGCCATGGCCTGAGGGGGCCCGCGGGGGGGGGGGGGGGGGGAGGGGGGGGATGGGGGAGGGGAAATGGGGGAGGGGAAATGGCAGAGTGAAAGAGAAGAGAGGGTGGAATGGAGGAGGGCAGGTCCGCAAGGGGCAGGTCAGCAAGGGGCAGGTCAGCAAGGGGCAGGTCAGCAAGGGGCAGGTCAGCAAGGGGCAGGTCAGCAACGGGCAGGTCAGCAAGGAGTAGCAACGAGGGCAGGGCCCCAGAACTAGCATCGAAACAGCAATTTCTCACTGTTGCCATGGCCTGATGGGTGGGGAGGGGAGTTAAGAGTTAAAACGAGAGGGTCAAGTCTGGTAGGGGCAACAAGCAACAAGGTTAGGATCCTTGAACTAGCATCAAAGCAACAGTTTGACCGTTGCCATGGCCTGACAGAGGGGGAGGGGAGAGGAAACAGGTGAGTGAAAGGGAAGGGTGGGTGCAGGTGGGCAGGTCCGCAAAGAGGGCAGGAGATGATTAGAATGATAGAAACAGTCCAGCTCACTCACTCACTCACTCCCTGCCTGGCTGCTACTATCACAGTGAGAATATTGATGAACTGTCTAGCTCGCTGACCCCTTAAGGGATTTGCTGAGAATGCCAACAGGGATGTGTCCAGAAGAGACGATGCAAATCCCTACCAGAAGAATTATGCGATTGATGCATCTCTAGACTCTACCTCACCCCCACTCACTCACCCACTCACCCACTCACCCACTCACCCACTCATCCGCTCACTCACCCACTCACCCACTCACCCACTCACCCACTCACCCACTCACCCCCTCACTCCCTCACTCCCTCACCCACTCACCCACTCACCCCCTCACCCCCTCACCCCCTCACTCCCTCACTCCCTCACCCACTCACCCCCTCACCCCCTCACCCCCTCACCCCCTCACCCACTCACTCCCTCACTCCCTCACCCCCTCACCCCCTCACCCACCCCCTCACCCACTCACTCCCTCACTCCCTCACCCACTCACCCACTCACTCCCTCACCCACTCACCCACTCACCCACTCACCCACTCACCCACTCACCCACTCACCCACTCACCCCTTGGCTGCGAATTCGGTTTGAAGACGAGGTTTGCGGCAGGATCTGTCTTAGAAGCTTCTTTTCCGGATCCAAAAGCAGCTTCCTGGCTGCTTCCAGGCGAGTGGCGTTGACTAGAATGGTGGCCACGTGCTCATAGTCGTCCTCCTCCTGCCCCTCCTCCCGGTCAGCACTCGTTGCGAATCGCCTTGTGAGGGAGGCAAGGAGAGGCACGGACCCACTGGGCTGGATTCAAAGGGGCGAAGGTGTGGTGGGGGGGGGGGGGGGGGGGAAGGGGAGGGAGTGGGGGGGAGACCGGGGATTCCTCGATTGCAAATGCATTTTTTCCTGGAAAGTTCCAACCAGAATAGCAGCATTGAGAGGGGAACGGTGGGCACGTGCTCGTAGTCGTCCTCCCCTCCTTCCTCCGGGAAAGGAAGGGGAGGGGGAAAGGGGGAAAAGAAGGGGTGTCTGAGTAGGAAGAGTAGAAGTGGGAAGAGTGGGAGTGAGACGAGACGGAGAGAGGAACAGGAATCTTACCACGCTTCGCACTCACTTCTCAGCCCTTCTTCTAGTTTTAGTCAGATTCGGTACCCCTCATTTTTTTGAGACGTCTCAAAAACACTCTTCTTTCACGTGCAGATTCGGTACTTCTCGTTTTTCCCCTTCCCTCCACCTCCTCCCCTTCTTTCTTCCCCCCCTGCTCCCCTGTTCTCACCAACCCCCATTACTCTCACCTCAAGAAGCATCACCAGCTGAGTCAGAAGCATCACCATCAACCCCGCATTCTTCCCCTTCCCCCCTCCATCTCCTACCACTCCTCCCCCTCCTGCTCCTCCCAAACGCCCCATACATCCTCCACAGCTCTCACCTCAAGAAGCTTCTCGGCTCCTTCGTCCAGCTGAGTCAGATTTGCCAGCAGCATCACCATCAACCCCGCATTCTTCCCCTTCCCCCCCCCTCCGCCTCCCCCTGCTGCTCCCCCTACCACTTGTGATGAGTATGTTTTTGAGTCGACTCAAAAACAGACCTTTCCCCTCTCCTTCCCCTACCACTCCTCCCCTTCCTGCTCCTCCCAAACGCCCCATACGTCCCCCACAGCTCTCACCTCAAGAAGCTTCTCTGCTCCTTCGTCCAGCTGAGTCAGATTTGCCAGCAGCATCACCATCAACCCCGCATTCTTCCCCTTCCCCCCCCCTCCGCCTCCCCCTGCTGCTCCCCCTACCACTTGTGATGAGTATGTTTTTGAGTCGACTCAAAAACAGACCTTTCCCCTCTCCTTCCCCTACCACTCCTCCCCTTCCTGCTCCTCCCAAACGCCCCATACGTCCCCCACAGCTCTCACCTCAAGAAGCTTCTCTGCTCCTTCGTCCAGCTGAGTCAGATTTGCCAGCAGCATCACCATCAACCCCGCATTCTTCCCCTTCCCCCCTCCGCCTCCCCCTGCTGCTCCCCCCCGCCCCACAGCCATCCCCCCTGCTGTCTCCACGCCCCTCGCTTTAATCACAGCCCTTGCTGCCACTTCGTGCTGTGATAGATTCACAAGGGCTTGGGCGGATGGCAGGGAGATTTCCTGATGAGGGGAGGTGGAAAAAAAAGATGAGGGGGGAAAACCAGAGAGAACAAGGGGTTGGTTAGTTGCAGCTGTTGCCACGTCGTGCTGCTGGGATAGGTAGGTTCACCAGGGCTGTGCCGTGCCGCGTGTAGAGAGGGTGGAAAACTTTTGAGGCGCCTCAAAAAGAGAGATTTCCTGCTACGCGTGGAAAACTTTTGAGGCGCCTCAAAAAGAGAGATTTCCTGCTACGGGGTGGAAAGTCGGAAATCCCTGCTAAGGGGAGAGTCGGAATATCAGAGAGAAAAAGGGGTTGCTGTTGCTGGGATAGGGTCACAGGGCCGGGGCAGATGGCAGGGAGATTTCCTGATGGAAGCAGGAAAGTGTGCGGGGGAGGAATGTTAGAGAGACAAAGGTCACGTTGTGCGGAGATAGGTTCACCACGGCTTGAGCTGAGAGGATGGCCGGAAAATTTCCTGAAAGGGGGAATCAGGAAGGTGGGTGACGACGTGGGGGGGGGGGAAGAGCGAAAGGCGGGCAAGGGGAATGATTTGTCAGAGCGAACAAGCGGTTGCTGTTGTTGCCACGCTGTTCTGAGAGGATGGAGAGAGCATGGGAAGGAACAAGGGGTTCACAAGAACCTGAGCAGATGACAGCAGAGGGGATGGGTGAGGGGGTCGAGGGGATGGGTGAGGGGGTCGAAGGGGATGGGTGAGGGAATCGAGGGGGATGGGTGAGGGAAACGAGGGGGATGGGTGAGGGAAACGAGGGGGATGGGTGAGGGAAACGAGGGGGATGGGTGAGGGAATCAAGGGGGATGAGTGAGGAACCATAGGGAATAGTGTGGGGGGAAATGGGCCGCACCTTATTGGCTGAGAGCAGCGGCAGCAGGGCAGCAGCGATGACGTCAGCCTCTGGTAGCAGTTTGCTAAGACCCTCGTCTGAGCCTGTGAGGCCAGCTACGATCCCCACTGCCATGCGCTGCACCTGCGATGGCGGACGGGGTGGGTGGAGGTTTGACGGGAATAGAGGGAGAAAGAAGAAACAGAGGTTACAGGATCGGCAGCAGTTTGGTGAGACCCTCGTCTGAGCCGGTTAGGCCAGCTACGATGCCCACTGCCATGCGCTGCACCTGGCGAGATAAGTGAGGAGCAGGAGCGAACCAAGGAGCAAGGGTTGGTTGGCAGGATCAGCAGCAGTTTTTATGAGACCCTCGTCTGAGCCTGTGAGGCCAGCTACGATGCCCACTGCCATGCGCTGCACCTGGGATGGCAGGTGGGAGGATGAGGGGTTTAGGAGGATGGGGAGAGTGAGAACAGAAGGAAGCGAAAGAGAGGTTACATGATCAGTAGCAGTTTGGTTACACCCTCGTCTGAGCGTGTGAGCCCAGCTACAATGCCCACTGCCGTGCGCTGCACCTGGGATGCGGATGGGTGAGTGAGGGGGAAGGATTAGGGGTCGGAGGATGGGTGGTGGGAACACTGACTAGATGGAGAGGGGGTTGGACGGGTTTAAGGGGGTTCAAATGGGTTTCGGGTTTCGGGTTCAGATTCGTGAACCGGGAAAACGACAGAGAGCTAAGAGAGGGAGTGGAAGCGACGAGACCTAACGGGGAGAAAGTGTTCGTTACAATACAGAAAGGACGTTATAAAAAGAAGGAACCCGAAAACACGGAGCTTTAAGGGAACAGTTTACGTGACAAGAAGACCAAGGGAACATCACGACAAGAACATCACGGGAATGCGAAAACACGGAGCTTTAAGGGAACCCCCGGTCGGGGCGAGAGCAAGACGGTGACGCTTGATTTGACCCGGAAGACAAGATCAACTGTTAGGACTTAGTAGACTATGCTAAAAGAGTACTTCTGGGGATTGAAGGCTACCTCTGGTCGCGGCGAGAGTAAGAATCCAACTAGCTCCTGCACTTCGGAAGCCATTCTAGCCGGCTGACCTGACGGCTGCACGACCGCGACCAGCAACGGCGGCGGAGCTTGACGCGACTTGTCTGAAGTTGGTCACACGTTAGGGGAACTTGGAAGGATGCACACAAGTCCTGGAATTTACCCCTATAAAAACTAGTGCCTTGGTCGTAGAATCATAGCATGATCCACATTGTGCGAAGTTGTACATTTTGCGATTGTGAAGTGAGGTAAAAACGAGGCAGCTACTGCTGAGTATGCCGAACTGCTCGTCAAACCTCCCCATTTTCCCGCACCCCTCCCACGTCCTCAAGGGCCAGAATTATCCAATTTCGAGGCGCGTGACTGGCACACTCATGACTGGTGGAGCTGGGAGGGGTTGATTTGAATTCACGCATTTCCCGTGATTCGTTCAGAAAATTCTTTGCAATGCTGGACAAGCCAGATCGCGAGCATCCCTGGGTTATGGAAGACCACTGCATTCGGCGCTTTCCTCCCACGAAATCCACCGTGGACCTCTCAGAAAGCACAAGCAAGATGCTGATGTGCTACGCGTCAACATCCAGCTTGTCCACGTCATAGAAAAAGACCCATTTTCTGGAAACACCTGTGAAATGAAAGCATTACGTCAGCACAGCTGACAGGAGGCACTCGAGTTCGCATCAAGATTCTAGTTCCCGAATTTCCCGCGCGCTGTTCTCGAGATACATATTCGTCTTTTGTCCTTCCTTCACTTTCTAAAACCTATTCGATAATCCCCACGCACGTCAGTTCCTATCAGCTGGAGTTCAGTCTCATTTAGTCGATTAAAGCTTGATCGCTTGTTCGCGCATTCGCCGCTGATCCAACCACCTGTACGCTGTAGCGTACATTAGAAGCTAGCCGTCTTTGCCATCACAGGCTTGCATTTCTCTCGACGTGTTCAAGTGATTTCGTGCTACAGGAGAAGCATACACGGTGTAGTAGGGAACTTGGGGATAGACCAGGGATTTACACAAGGGTTTCGTGATTAAGGTTAATCTTCAATCGCGCCACAGCGGGCGCGGGCGCTTTTCTCACTACGATGCCCCCACACCTCCAGCAGCCCTCGTGCTTTGGCACCGATACAAGGATGAAGTCTTCCGAATCCGTCGCAGTCACACTCGATACAGTCACAGTCGAGTCAGACCGCTACCGTCCCCTTCCAAGCGGCGAGCCGCAAATGCGAAAAGTCACCGAGTCGCGAGGAAATTCGCGGTTCGGGTCTGTCGTGTACAAGACGCAAGAGGGTCTCGAAGCTCCCTTGCTGGGCGATACAGCGGCCGCGGGAAGAGGCGACTCTCACTCAGACCCTTTCTATGAGAAGGATGTTGAACGCGCCGCGGGCGGGGCTGGCGGCGTGGGAGAAACGGAGCGCGCGAAGGGAATACGAGGCGAGGAGGAGTATCGGCGGATCGAACATAGGGGAAACAGCGGGTTTATTGACAGCGTATTTAACGGCATCAATGTTCTCGCAGGTGAGTGGCTTGTTGCAAATCTGTATCATACTTTGGGCGACTCTTTTGTTTACCAAGGGCCATAAAAAAATAAAGTGAAGAAAATTCCAGAAAATAACATAACAAATAATACGGCCCGAACGCAGCTTCCTAGTCCTTTTTACGTTCCCTCTTCTTCCCCTAGTTTTGAGGCGCCTCAAAACTCGACTTCCCCCTTCTTCCCCTACCCTCATCCTAGTCCGCTTCTCCCCTCCTCCCCCCTACCCCCTTTTGCCCTCTCTGCCCTTCCCTCCCCCGCAGGCATCGGCATTCTCTCAACGCCATACGCCACGGCGCAAGCGGGCTGGCTGGGTCTCCTCGTGCTGCTCTTGTCTCAACATCCCCTCCTTCCCCCTGCGCCCCCCCACCAACCCCTTCCCCCCGGCCTTCCCTCCCCCGCAGGCATCGGCATTTTCTCAACGCTATGCGCCACGGCGCAAGCGGGCTAGCTGGGTCTGCTCGTTCTTCTCTTGTCTCAACATCCGCTCCCCCCCACCGACCCCTTCCCCACGGCCTTCCCTCCCCCACAGGCATCGGCATTCTCTCGACGCCATACGCCACGGCGCAAGCGGGCTGGCTGGGTCTCCTCGTGCTGCTCTTCTTCGCCGCCGCCTGCTGCTATACCGCCATGCTGATTCGCTTCCCGTCCCCCTCCCCCTTCCGTTCCCACAGGCATTGGCATTCTCTCAACGCCATACGCGACGGCGCAAGCAGGCTGGCTGGGTTTGCTCGTGCTGCTCTTCTTCGCCGCCGCCTGCTGCTATACCGCCATGCTGATTCGCTTCCTGTCCCCCGCCCCCTTCCGTTCCCACAGGCATTGGCATTCTCTCAACGCCATACGCGACGGCGCAAGCAGGCTGGCTGGGTTTGCTCGTGCTGCTCTTCTTCGCCGCCGCCTGCTGCTATACCGCCATTCTGCTGCGCCGATGCATGGACTTCCAACCATCATCATCACCGTCCGTTTCGTCGCTTCACTCCTTCGCGGATGGCCCCGCGGACTCTGCCCGCGCTCGCGCCTCCCCCCGCGCGTCCGCGCGCATCGTGCGCGCGCAGCGCCCCATCCGCTCGTACCCAGACATCGGGGAGGCGGCGTTCGGGCGCGCGGGGAGATGGCTGACCGCGTTTCTTCTCTATTTCGAATTGTACGCTGTGACTGTAGAGCTGTTGATTCTAGAGGGGGACAATCTCGCGCACTTGTTCCCGTCCGGCGATATATGTGTGCTTCCGGGGAGCCTGGTTGGAAAGGAGAGCACTGGAGTGGAGGAAAGCGGTGGAGTGTGGTTTCTAGAAGGAATAGCACGAGGAGGAGGAGTGCGAGGGGAAGGAGGAGAAGGGCAAGGGGAAGGGATGTTCGGAGCTGCAGCAGCATTGGCATCAGCGGTTGTAAGGGGGATAGAACCAGCGTTAGAAACAGTAGCGTTATCTACAGGAGTAGGCAGCTTATGCCTAGAACCGAAGCAGTTCTACGTGATCCTATCCGCGTTATTAGTCCTCCCCACCGTCTGGCTAAGAGACCTCAGTCTCTTGGCATATATCTCAGCAGGAGGTGTACTGGCATCCCTGCTGTTAGTCTTCGGCGTGGGATGGCTTAAAGAGGTTGACCATATCGGGGATATCCCAGGCGGAATCAGCAGCACCACGGAATGGTTCAAACCCATGGGGTTACCAGCAGCAGCCGGTTTATTCGGATTCTGTTTCTCCGGGCACGCGGTCGTGCCGAATATTTACCGATCGATGAAAAAACCGGACCATTTCACGCCGGTAATGCTCGTGAGTTTCGCGGCATGCACTCTACTTTATGGCGGGATGGCTCTTATGGGGTACGCCATGTTCGGTGCGTCGGTGCAGTCTCAGATCACGCTTAACTTGCCGCCGGCACTTAGTGCTTCCAAGGCGGTGGTTTGGACTACAGTGGTGAATCCTTTTACTAAGTTTGCGCTCACTCTGCTGCCGATTGCGCTGGCTTTGGAGGAGACTCTCCCCACCGCCCACCCTCACTCACTCCCTCAGTCTGACTCACATTCTCACTCGCACTCGCGTTCTCACTCACACTCGCATTCTCACTCTACCCGAGAGGGGGGTGTGTCTTGTGAAGGTGATGCTGACGTCATGGAAGGAGGCTGCACAGGAACAGGCACAGGCGCGGGAACAGGTTCGGGAACAGGGTTGAGAACAGGCACGGGAGAAGGAACGGAAGCAGGAGTGCAAGCAGGCATGGGCAAGGGTATGGACATGGGTATGGGCGTGGATTCATGGCAGCACATAGCCTCAGCCACAGCCCTCCGGACGGCGCTAGTGGCCGGCGCAGTCACTGTAGCGCTCTCCGTCCCATTCTTTGGGCTTGTCATGGCGTTCATAGGAAGCTTCCTCTCTCTTTCCATTTCGGTCATGCTCCCGTGCGCGTGTTATGTGAAGCTCATGGGTGGGCCATGGAGGGAAGGGGGGAGGTTGGGGTGGGGAGAGGTGGTGGGGGTGATGGGGTTGTTCCTGATTGGCTTGCTGGCTGCTGCTTCTGGGACGTTCTATGCTGTGAGGGGGATTACAGATGAGTGGTGATGGGTGGATCGTCCTAGCCTTTTATTAATGTATCTTTACTTTCGGGTGGGGGCAGTTGCACCTTTGTGCGTTGGCCTGGTGGCAGCTGCGATTTGGAACGTTATATGCTGTCAGAGGGGTTTGGGAGGGCGATGGATGAACGTCAGAGACTTGGGTGGAAGCTTGGGTGAGGGAAGGCGGTGGGGAGGGGTTGTTCCTAGTTGGCCTGCTGGCTGCTGCGTTAGGAAAGTTGTATGCTGTCAGGGGGATTACGGATGAGTGGTGATGGATGAACGTCAGGAACTTGGATGGAAGCTGGGGTGAGGGACTTTTGAGGTGCCTCAAAAGTCGGACGAGTGGTGATGGATGAACGTCAGGAATTTGGATGGAAGCTGGGGTGAGGGAAGGCGGTGGAGATCTGTTCCTGGTAGGCCTGCTGACTGCTGCATCTGGGACGTTTTTGTTGAGAATATCTTTGTATGCTTTTATTATAAGTGCACTGTTCGAAGTGTGCTTACAGGGGCTCGCCATAGCGAGGGATTTGAACCTGGTGGCGAGTCAACGGGGCGCAACCGAGCACAGCGGTTGCGACCCGCGTGGCAGCTGAAAAGTCGGATTCTGCAGGAGGCAGCGAGAACAGTACACGCAACTGACTTGCGGGGCGCGGCAGGATACCGCGCCCTTGCCGAAGCTGAAAAGTCTCGCCAGTGCGACTGTAACAAGGCAACCCAAGCGACGCAGCGCAACTGTTATACAGTTGCGCCTTGGTAACTGTTTGCCCTATCTGTTTGCTATATAACAGAATGTAATGCCTTGCTCATAGGGAAAATATGTTACAAGTAACCAAAATGGGACTGGATAACACGAATAGTAAAAAGATAACGTATACGGTCACTGTATCGGGTTTGCTGACGGGCTTGGTAAGTGGGGTCACGGATTCAGTCATTAACAACAGGTAAAAAATCACGCGAATGGTCACACATGTAACTCCCGCCAAAATTTCTTGAAACTCTACAAATTTCCCGCTCGCGCCCAACCAATCTGCTAAGTTCTAACAAAACTAAAACCCAATCGGAATCGGATGCGGTTTGGGAACGGATCAACCCTGAACACCTGGCGATTTACGTGTTTAGGGTTGATTCGTCCGAAAATGAATCCAGGTTCCATTTGGGTTATATTTTTTGGCGGGAGTTTCATCTGTGACCATTCGCGTGATTTCTTACCAGTTACTAGTGACTGATTCCGTGAAACGTTTTATCAGTCGCGTGAAAACACCCTTTGCAGTGACCGTACCCTTTATTTATCAAAAATGTTTTCGAGTCCCATTTTCGTTACAAATGGCATATTTTCCCCTGCTCATATTACACAATTCCCAAGCTTGTGTCCGGCCTACCCTCGGCCGCTGCTCTGGCACCAAGTTACAAGCTAGGAGAGCTACCTCTGAGTGACCATTGCCCCGCCGTAGGGACGTCGTTATCTTCCTAGAGCTTCCGCTGCGCTCTAGCGACTTCTTGTTTCCAACATGGCATTAGAGCAAGAGTTCCAATCCTTGGAACCTGTGGTAATTTCTACAAATGGGCCCACCACCAGAATCATCACCAGAAGCATCTCCAGGAGCAGGTTCGACCTGCCATTTCCCACGGAGCACAGCGTGGAGGAATTCTTCAACGCACAGTCGCATTATTTTGGGCGACTCGGCAAGACGCAGTTCAAGGCGTTTCGGAAAAGTCACTGGCAAGGACTTCACAACCTCAACCCGGCAGAACTGCAGCTCTCCTCGTTTCTACACTTCTAACAGTGGAGGGGAGTGTTGAGAATATCTTTGTATGATTTTATTATAAGTGCACTGTTGGAAGTGTGCTTACAGGGGCTCGCCATAGCGAGGGATTTGAACCTGGTGGCGAGTCAACGGGGCGCAACCGAGCACAGCGGTTGCGACCCGCGTGGCAGCTGAAAAGTCGGATTCTGCAGGAGGCAGCGAGAAAAGTACACGCAACTGACCTTGCCGAAGCTGAAAAGTCTCGCCAGTGCGACTGTAACAAGGCAACCCAAGCGACGCAGCGCAACTGTTATACAGTTGCGCCTTGGTAACTGTTTGCCCTATCTGTTTGCTATATAACAGAATGTAATGCCTTGCTCATATTACACAATTCCCAAGCTTGTGTCCGGCCTACCCTCGGCCGCTGCTCTGGCACCAAGTTACAAGCTAGGAGAGCTACCTCTGAGTGACCATTGCCCCGCCGTAGGGACGTCGTTATCTTCCTAGAGCTTCCGCTGCGCTCTAGCGACTTCTTGTTTCCAACAGTTTTACCAGTCAGCTGGTAGGGGGATTACGGGCAAGTGGTGATGATGGGTGGACTATTCCAGCCTTAGCCTTCAGCGCATCTGGGGGGTGACAGCACGGTTCGCTGTGTGTCGGCCTCATTTTGCAATAGTCCGAACCGAAGAGGGATAAGAGGAAGATGAAAGGGGAGATAGAAGGTACCCAGTACACTACCGTATGTGTGGTGGCTGCTGTTGCCTTCAAATTTTGGTCAAACAGTGGCTGATTACCGGTGATTTTCCTTTCTAATGTTGTTAATTGAGGCTCGGTGCAATGGATGGGATGTGAGCCCATACCATAGTGTATTGTAATTGTGTCGAAGTTCAATCCAGGTTTCGTACGTGGCTTGCATATATCATACTACCGTATCTACAGCACAGCACAAGCACATGAAATATCTGTAATTACCACCATTATGACTCTCAACACTGAGGCAATGCTGCTCAGTGGTCAATGCCACCAGAACCGCTCATAACCACTAGGCTCCACTCCTCCACTACCAACACAGCATTGAGGTTGAGTCGAGGCAATGCTGCTCAAGAAGTCAATGTCAGCAGGGACTGGAATCACACATTGCATTGCATTGCTTCATATGGGTATTACAAATCGAAGTGCTGCATCAACCCCCCCTACTCCTGCCACATTCCCCAGTATTGAGGTCGTTTTTGAGGCGCCTCAAAAACCCCCCTACTCATGCCACATTCCCCAGTACCACCACAGCATCGAGGCAATGCTGCTTCAGTAGTTGCAAGTGTCACCGCAGTCACACTAGCTAGTGAAAGCCAGATGGAGCAGAGGTTGGAGGTTAGAACCCCAACCGTACCCCCATGAACCACCCTTCCAGGCAGGTTGCCCAGGGAGAGGACCTTCCTCCATGTCCTGTCCTGTCCACTCTCTGTGCAATGCCCTTGGCCATATTGAAACCCCAGGAGGAGCCTAGCCTAGCCCACGCCCATGCTTGTATCGCTCTTGTGAGAATTACCGCATCAACAGTGATACCGTACAAGCATAGCCCGCGTCTATGCCTAAGCCCTCCAAGCTACGCACTTGGTGGGCTTGAGGGAATCACCGTCACCCTTCTGCAGGGTCTTGGGCAGGATGACGTCATCCACCCCGTGCACCTGCACCACTCGGAGCGAGATGACGTCAGCAGCCACCACGGAAGCTTCCTGCAGGCCGTCCCTTGCCTGCACCTCTACTGGCTGGGCGCCGCGAGATGACACCTTCACTAGACGAGCCTTGCACCCGCCTGCTGCCGCCTTGAGCTGCATTGGGAAGGGGTGAAGGTGTGGTTGGGTTGGGAAGGATTAGGTGCGGTAGGAGGGTGTCCGATCTTCACAGGGGATGGCCTGCACCTCGACTGGCTGGGCGCCGCGAGCTGAAGCCTTCACCAGACGAGCCTTGCACCCGCCTGCTGCCGCCTTGAGCTGTGATAGGGAGGAGAGAAGACGAGCATACGCATGGTTAGGAGGGATTTGGCGCGATACATGGATGTCAGACCGTCACCATGACGGATGCTGCAAAGTTGACTTTTGAGTTGACTCAAAAGTTGCCTTTTGTACTTTTGAGTCGACTCAAAAGACAGCATATGCATGGTGAGGAGGGATTAGACGCGGTACATGGATGTCAGATCGTCACAGTGACGGATTCTTCCCATGGTTGGGCTAGATGATTGATGGTTACGTAATTAGGCGAGGTAAGGAATTCTGGTGTCACTAGCACACTGTCTCACCTGCTTGCGAGTGATTTTTGAGAATTCTAAAAAATTCTGGTGTCAATTGTTGAGTCGACTAAAAAATTCTCAAAAATTCTGGTGTCACTAGCACACTGTCTCACCTGCTTCCCCCGGGGCGGTGCCATCAGATCAGCGGCAGTAAACTTCTTCTGTACCAAGTGTAGCAGCAGCACCTCGCGCAGCACCTTTGCTGTTCCAGTCGCACACTCAGCCCACACCCCTCGCAATCCCCACCATCATCTCTCACCTGCTTCCCCTTTGGGAGGGCCATGAGCTCGGCAGAAGTGAACTTCTTCTGTACCAAGTGCAGCAGCAGCACTTCGCGCAGCACCTTGTCATCTTCAATTGCCTTCTTCGCGTCATCCGAGAGCTCCTCAAACGCCGCGTCGGTGGGCGCGAAGAGCGTCGGTGGGCGCGAAGAGCGTCGCCTCGTAGCAGTCGAACAGATCGGGGAGGTCCTCGTCCAGGTCTGGAATATTGAGTGAAATTTCACGAATGAGAGAGGGTACTAGGTGAGGAACGGACGCCGCGTTGACGGCAGTGTTAGGAATACAGAAAAACAAATGCCGCACATTGTGTCTCGTCAAGGATTGCGAGACGTCTCGTCGAGGATTCCGCTCAAAATGAACAGTTACTCCATCCGTACCTGTCGGGTATTTTTTAGAATTCAAAAAAAAGTACCCTGCAGTTACTCCATCCGTACCTGTCGGGTATTTTTTAGAATTCAAAAAAAAGTACCCTGCAGTTACTCCATCCGTACCTGTCGGGTATTTTTTGAATTCAAAAAAAGTACCCTGCAGTTACTCCATCCGTACCTGTCGGGTATTTTTTAGAATTCAACAAAAGTACCCTGCAGTTACTCCATCCTTACCTGTCGTCTTGAGTGCGGCGATCAAAGTCGAGTAGTTCCCGGCCGCCTTGAGCTCTTTCACGAGGTTGCTCACCACCAGCTTCCCGTCGAAGCGGCAGTACGGGCGGTTGCGCGCAGCCTCGGAAGGCGAGAGAGCTCTACAAAATGTGGAACGCCACATCCCATGCCCAAATGTGGGTTTCCCCCATCCTTGCGCACTGTCCATTGCACGAGCAATGGCTGAGGTCACTAGAAACAGTGTTTACGAGGGTTAGCAGTGCAGAACCTATGCTGAAAAATTGGTGAACAATGCACCCCCTTCCCCATTGTCTCTGCAGCCGCCAGCAGGTTCGCACCCAACTCGCCCCGTACGTGCCAAATTGGATTGGTACAGCGTTTTTGCTTCGGTTGTGTTGGATGTACGGTGGTTTCGAGCTTGCGCGAAACTAAAAACAGAATTCAGGTCGAAGGAAATTTTGTGGCGTTATAACAGAGCAGACTATAGCGACATTTTTTGTCAGATAAGGTTTTGCTGACGTGTCAGGAAACCGCGTCACTTGTGAAGGTGCGTTGTCACGATCTGGTGTGACAGCACGGATGGGATTTGGACTAGTCTGGGCGAACTGAAGCTCACAAGGTAGGGTTTCCAATTTTTTCGCTAGGCATCGTCATGCTGCCTCTGAATCCGTATGAGCGGTACGTTCAAACCGACTCCAGTTTTGACGACCTCGCGAACTAAGTCGCCAACATTTCGACAATCTTCACGTGCGACCCAGCACCACACAACAGCACCCCATTCAACACGCCTCTCTCTCACAACTCATAATCTTCCAGAGTCAGGCACTTTCTATTTCACTCCAGTATTTCTATCTGTTTTCCTCGCTCAGATTGCACGAGTTAATGGCTGCTGCAGTCTATCCGTTCGTTCCTTACGTTCACATTGCTAACTTATGTTCTTTTATCTGTTCCTACATCCTCCCTCCAGCATGATAAAAAAAAACCGTTGTGCTGGACGATTCAGCTGTGAAACTCGCCCAGGCTGCATGAAACTTGCGATGACGCTACCTTTTGACGCTGGTCCGGTTGTGTGCTCATTCAGGTGAGTTTATGTTCCAGGCAAGTACGCTTTGGCTAATGCAAGCACCTATGTTGTTGCAGAATACAAGCGCGCATGACAACGCTTATACCAGCGACTTCCGAGATTATCGTCAAGCCTTCGAGAATATTGTCGCCAAATTTTTAATATCTTCCGGAAGATTTATCGCCAGATTATTGCAAAGTTCATCGCGGTTCCTTCAGGGCCGCCCAGCAGTGCATTTCCAGGCATATTAAGGGCATGACTGATTCGTAGGTGCATCTCTGTTAACCTTTGCTGTGTGGACCTAACTCTGCTGCTTGTGCTACTGGGTGCAGAATCTCTTCCTGGTCGAAATGAGCTACTGTGTTCATTATTGCATGATAATTGTGCTGTGTGTGGATGTTGTACGCGGTATCTAGGATGTTGTGGTTTAATTGGTAAGGCCGACCAGGTATTGTAGTAATGGTTGTTATTGACCTGAGGTTGCGTTGAAATAGAAGTATTGAAATATAAGTACTACCAATACTTACAGTTCCTAGCAGAGAAGATAATTCATGTGTCATGCTTTTACGATTATAATAGTACCTACCAATTTTGCATTTTCCCTTTTTCCGTAATTAGTTTATGATAAGCTGAGTGTACTGTGAAAATTAATCCGTTATTAAAGGCGCCTAAATGATTTGTTTTGCTTGCTGTAGTGAGGATGAGCAATGCTGGTCGTTGGCTGGTGCACTGCTTGCCGAGCCTGGTCAAGATTGCTCATGCAAACCTTTCAATCATTCCTCAAACAAAGCTCAAGCGTGAAGATTGCTCTAGCATTTCACATGATAAACCACGAGCATTGGTGGCAGGAAAAAACATCAAGCAGTCCCCATGAAATGCTTTTGCAGTCTTTTTCCTTCTGAAATTTTGTAGAGAGAGACAACTAAGACTGCCGCCAGCAGCAGCACGGCGAAGCACGACACTCTGTAAGAAGCCATGATGCTAGGCAAGAAGGAAGATAACGGCGGAATAACAAAATATAATGAACTCGAGTGGATTTATATTCAGCTTAGCGTCTGGAATGGTAGTAAACGAGCGGATAAAGGGAGCAGAATGTTTGAGAAGGGACAAGGCGGCAATGCCAGGGGAGCGAATTTATGCAAAGCTGGTTGGAATTGGAAGGATGTGGAACATTGGCGAAATGGAAATGTGAATGCGGTTCGGCAAGTGGAGAATGCGGCTCGCGTGAAGCGTCTCGCACCGCAGCATCTTCCCCACCTGGAAGCGCGGTCACCGCGCCGTCAAGTAATAGAGCGCAGAAAACGGCCGTCAACAAAATCTGCCCAATCGAAGTGCCTGAAAGTGGTGTGCCAAAACTTTGGTCGGTGTTTCTGACCTTCGCGATTGCTTCTTTTTCACGGTGACCGACAAAACAAGCTTGTCTGGTTGGCTCGGGCGGAATGGCACGCGATTACTCCCTACAAGTGCACTACACCGCACCAGACGATATGGTATGGGTGGGATTTTCTGCGTTACAGTATTGACCGAGAGAGAGACATAGCAGCAAAAATGCAATGACTGTAATTTCCCTGAGCTAATTGTAGTCTGATTACATCTACCCTGAACTAGTTGATAACATGGCAAAATGGGGTACATCGCAACTTGTAAATGCCACGTCAACTTGTTCGAAGTGAAGGAAACGTCATGCAGAGGCATGGTACCATGCTGTACTATGGTCGTGTTGAGTCATCACTTCAAAGTACAATCTCTCAAACTCACATCAGTGCACCGACTCCTTCGCATACATCTGAGCCATTTCCTTCACATCCCCATCAACCACCGCCCCTTCCTCCTCCTCCACCTCTCTATTCATGTCTGCAGCAGCAGCACCCTGCCCCTTGGGCCACCAACGCCCCAACCATGCCCCCCACAATGGGCGGGCTGAGAGAGTCCCCACTGCAAGACACCATCCCCCGGAAGCTCACATCAGAGCACCAACTCCCTTGCATGCATATGAGCCATCTCCTTCACATCCCCATCAACCGCCACCCCTTCCTCCTCCTCGGCTTCTCTCACCAGCTCTGCAGCCGCAGCACCCTGCCCCCCTGCCACCAGTGCTCGAACCATGCCCCGGACTATGGGTGGGTTAAGTGTCCACCCGAGCACCTGCATTGTCTTCCGAACCTGCAACGGAGGTTCGGAAGGAAAGAACGCACGCAAGGAGCACTAGTTGAGGGACAATGCGGGTACACTAAAGCGGCTTGTAAAGGGTATGTTCCAGCAACTTGTAATCAGTCCATATACAGCTCAAACCACATGAAAAAAAGGACCTGAAGACACCTGAAAGCTCACCTGAGAGCAGCTATCCAGGTCCCCTGCGAGTGCGTAGGCCTGGAAGAGGCGAGGATACGTCCTGGCGTTGAAGCGTAGCCCCACCCTTTCTTGCAGGTCGTTTTCTTGAACTCTCACAAACGGCTCACCTGGGAGCAGCTGTCCAAGTCCCCTGCAAGCGCGTAGGCCTGGAAAAGACGAGTGTATGTTCTGGCGTTGGGCTGTAGACCAACCCTCTGCATCTCCTCAAACACCTCCGCTGCCTCCCTCACTGCATGGGAAGAGGGTAGGGGGTTGCGATATGTAAGGGTAATACAGAATGAGAGGGAAACACAACGAAGAATCCAACAGAGGAACAGATGAGTTGACAGAAAAGACGATTTTTGAGGCGCCTCAAAAACAGAGAAACAGATGAGTTGACAGAAAAGACTGACCCAACCCATGGCTGGCGAAGAGTGAGATGAGAGCGGTGTAGGTCTCCATGCCCGGCCTGATGCCCGCTCTTTCCAGCTCCAGCACCAGCTTCACCGCCTCAATGAACTAGCACACACAGAGTGCGGATTAACAGTGGCACTGGTGGGACGGGAGGGACTCACCCAATCCATGGCTGGCGAAGAGTGAGATGAGAGCGGTGTACGTCTCAACGCCTGGCCGGATGCCCGCTCCTTCCAGCTCCAGCACCAGCTTCACCGCCTGTCTGCACCTCAGCTTCTCCTCCTCACTCGCCTCCCTCCTCTTCCCCACTCCCGCCCCCTCCTCCCCTCTCCGCCGCCCCTCCTCTCCCTCCTGCTCCGTTTCCCCTCTCCTCTCTTCTGCTTGCACATCCCCTCCATCTGCTCCACCCTCCGCTCCTTTACCAGCCAGCAGTGCCAGCTGCCGGTCCAGCTGTCGCTCCATGCTGCCATGCGCCTCCACAAGCCGTGCCACGGAGCGGTCATCAGGGGCCAGTCCCGCAGCCAGCATGCGCTTGAAGGCTGCTACTGCCTCGTCTGTGCGCCCATTGAGGCCGAAGGCTGCTGACAGGGCTGTGTAGGTGTGGCAGTCTGGCTTTATGTCCGTCTGGGCCTGCAGGACGGGAAATAGTGAGAGGAAGGGATGATGGAAGGGAGAAAGGAAGGGATTGATGGGAGCAGCTGTCGCTCCATGCTGCCATGTGCCCCCACCAGCCGGGCTACAGAGCGGTCGTCAGGGGCCAGCCCTGCAGCCAGCATGCGCTTGAACGCTGCCACTGCCTCGTCTGTGCGCCCGTTGAGGCCGAACGCGGCCGAAAGCGCCGTGTAGGTGTGGCAGTCTGGCTTTATGTCCGTCTGGGCCTGCAGGACGGGAAATAGTGAGAGGAAGGGACGATGGAAGGGAGAAAGGGAGGGATTGATGGGAGCAGCTGTCGCTCCATGCTGCCATGTGCCTCCACCAGCCGGGCTACAGAGCGGTCGTCAGGGGCCAGCCCTGCAGCCAGCATGCGCTTGAACGCTGCCACTGCCTCGTCTGTCCTGCCATTCAGGCCAAAGGCGGCTGAGAGCGCTGTGAATACATGGCAGTTTGGTTTCAAGTCCGTCTGGGCGTGTGATGGGAAGGAGGCTGGATGAAAGCGGTCATCAGGAGGCAGCCAAACAGCCAGAATGCGCTTGAACGCTGCCACTGCATCGTGTGTGCGGCCGTTGAGGCCAAAGGCGGCTGAGAGCGCTGTGAATACATGGCAGTTCACTATTGAGGTGACTCGTGTCACAAAGGCGGAAAATGAGTCACAAAGTCACAAAGGCGGAAAATGAGTCACGAAGTCACAAAGGCGGAAAATGAGTCACGAAGTCACAAAGGCGGCTGAGAGGGCCGTGAATACATGGCAGTTTGGTTTCAAGTCCGTCTGTGCCTGCAGCATGGGGAAATAGTGAGGCGGGGAGCGATGGGAGGAGAGGGGATGATGGGAGCGGTCGTCAGGGGGGCAGCTCCGCAAACATCGTGCGCTTAAACACCCAGCCAAACAATTCTGCTCCGCTCGCAAGCACACACACCCCTATCGCCGCACTCGTCAAAACTCACGATTCACTCACCACCCACTCACCAGCACTTTGTCAAAGACCGTCTGGGCGTCATCAGGCCGACCGGCAAGCCCAAACGCAGTAACCAGCGAGCAGGGGAGGGCTTGCAGGCAGCAGCGAGCATGGAGTCTAGCAGCTGCTCTGCCTTGTCCGGCTGCCCCACCTTGCCTGGCTGTCCCACCTTTCTCCCCAAGACACACACACCCCTGGACAGCCACCCACTCACCAGCACTTTGTCAAAGACCCTCTGGGCGTCATCAGGCCGACCGGCAAGCCCAAACGCAGTAACCAGCGAGCAGAGAGTGACCGGGGACGGCTTGCAGGCAGCAGCGAGCATGGCGTCTAGCAGCTGCTCCGCCTTGTCCGGCTGCCCCGCCTTGCCATAGACGGTCATCATGGTGGTGAATGCTTTGGCGTCTGGGGTTATGCCTCTTAATCGCATCTCCTCCCACGCTGCTTCTGCCTTCTCCACCTGCCACACACAGGTGGGTGGGAGGGTGGGAGGGTTGACAGTCAATGTGAGTCAAGAGCAGAGAGAGTAAGCAATCAATCATGCCCCGCCTTGTCATAGACAGTCATCATGGTGGTGTATGCCTTGGCGTCGGGGGTTATGCCTTGCAGCCGCATCTCCTCCCACGCTGCTTCTGCCTTCTCCACCTGCCACACACAAGGGCGTGGGTCGGTGGGTGCGTGAGCAGTGGACCATGGACGGGTAGATAGTCACAGAGGTGTATTTTGAGGCGCCTCAAAATACACCTCAATGCGGTGGGTGCGTGAGCAGTGGACCATGGATGGATAGGTAGATAGTCACAGCAATCATCGAGACCCCATTGCCCTAAGTATGGACCTCCATAGAAAAGAAAAACTTTTGAGACGTCTCTAAAGTTTGTGAGTGAGTGGGTGGACCGCGGATGGGTACATAGTCACAGCAATCATCGTGACCCCATTGCCGTAAATATTGACCTCCACAGAAAAGAATAGCAAATCAGAAACCATCCCATTCATAACCATCCCTGTGAGTGAGCATTTCACGAGGCCTCGGAAAACAAACACACAGCTCCTTGGCCCGCCCATAGGCGTTGATCTTAACGGAGGAGGAGACCAAATCTGGAGCTATTCCATCCACCACCTCCATGCCTGCGAACGCCCACCTGATTAGGCACCTAACGGCCGCAACAAAACCACACCTGCTTGGCCCGCCCATAGGCATTGATCTGAACGGAGAAGGAGATCAAATCTGGCGCTATCCCATCCGCCTCCACGCCTGTGAGCGCCCTTGATTAGGCACCTAAAGGCCAAACCACATAACAACAAACCCACACCTGCTTGGCGCGACCATATGCGTTGATCTTCACAGAAAAGGAGATCAAATCTGGCGCTATCCCATCCGCCTCCATGCCTGTGAACGCTCGCTCCATCTCCCCCAGCCGCCCGTCCTTGCCGAACCTCTCCACCAGCTTCGTGTAGTCCCGAGCGTCAGCCTCGTACCATTCCTCCGATAGGGACCACTGCATGACCTGCAATCGAGGCATGTGGGATATGGATATGACCAGCGTGGGGGAAAGGGGAGAGGGTGAAACTGCAGAAAAGGGAAGGACGAAAAAAGGACAAGGACGAAAAAAACAATGTGGGCCGGAGGTGAGAGACTAGGGGATGGCAGAAAGGGGTGAGAATGTGTTGACCTCTGACAAGAGAGGATTCAAAAGGCCTGGAAATTTGTCGATTGAAAAGATTGAAAAGAATTACCACTCCCTCCCTCGTTACCATCACACCCACTCCTGATACACCAGAGCTCTGATTTCTGCAGGGTGAATACATGAATGAAGTCACACCCGTCACGACTACTATCGTCTTTGCTTGCTATTGTCCTTTTCGTATCCTCGTTACTGTCACACCCACCCACCTGGCACAGCAGCTCTCGAACATCAGCTGTGCCCACCTCTTAAATTATATCCATTGAATCACGATAATTCTTCCAGGTATCCTCGTTATTGTCAGAGCCACCCACCTGGCACAGCAGCTCTCTGGTATCTGCAGTGTCCATCTCTTTAATCGTGTCAATCAGATCCCGGCGGTGCGGCCGCACGCCCTTTACCCAGCTGATCGGATGGGGGAAGGCAGAGGGATGGGGGAAGGCAGAGGGGATGGGGGAAGGCAGGGGGATGGGGGGAGGCAGGGGGGATAAGGGAAGGCAAGGCGATGGGAAAAGGCAGTGTCCATCTCTTTGGTCGTGTCGATCAAATCCCAGCGCTGCGGCCGCACGCCCTTCACCCAGCTGATCGCACAGCAGGCAATGCGGGATATGGGAGAGGATGTGAAGAGCGTGAGGAAATGAGAAAGATGATGCAGTGCATGGCACACCATGGTGTGGCCGCACGCCATTCAACCAGCTGAAGGGATGGGAGAAGACAGGGGGAATGGGGGAAGGCAGAGGGATGGGGGAAGGCAATGGGGATGGGGGAAGGCAGGGGGGATGGGGGAAGGCAGGGGGGATGGGGGAAGGCGACGCAACGCAATGTGACGGATTCTTACTGGCTTAGGAACAATGTATTAGAGCGCACGTGGAGGACATTCACCTATATGTAACAAGGAATATGTGATATTATATTAACTAATCTCAACTAATCTCGTACTTTTCGAGCCGTTGATGCAGCTCATCCTCGTTAGCAGGCGGCTTCGTTTTCAGCTCCTTTATAAGCACCAGCGCCTTGCGTGTAACGCGTCCAGAGACGAGAGGACGCGCTTCCGGCCATTTCCGACGACGATGCGCCGTGCCTGCCGCTAGAGCAACTGGCGCCATGCCGGCCGCACGGACGATCACTGGAGAACGAGGATTTTCTGTCGGGCAAACATCTGACCGTCGATTTTGACATTTGCCTGATAGCTTTAGTTTCGAATTGGTAGCGAATCCGTCCCTAACGAAGCATGAATTGAGAGAGGCTAGGGAGCTTCGAGTGAGAATGGCTGCGAGAGCTGGCATTGCGAAACGCGGCTTTTGAATAACGAGCGAAACGAGGTTACACCCGCAAACAAGATTCGCAAGCAGCTGAGGGTCAGCGTCGACGATTTTCGCAGCGACTGCTTCACTGGTTAGCTATCGAAACGTGTCGAAACAATTCACGGGGTTCTAATATTCCGTGAAAGGAAGACGGCGGCGGCTAGAAGCACGGGGGTGACAACAAGGAGAGGAACAAACGAGAGGGGGATTCTCTATGGCTCGTCTGAAGTAAGAGCGTATCGCCTTGCAACAGACGAGCTGCAGCGAATGTAGGGAGGGAAATGAGCAGACAAGCTCAAGTGAAAGGTGAAGTGAAGGCGACTATGTTTTTTTTTAGGGGATTATTTTCGTGAAGGTGACAATGAGGAGTGAGAGAGGTTGGGGGATGCAGAAAATTAGCTCCTAAGAAAAGCATCCCAACGCACTGAACCGATTTATTAAATGTCTCGGGATGATCAGGATTGCGAAAATCAGCCCGATAAACTTTCCACGCCTCGCAACCAATCAGTGCAAGCTGGGATTATCCTGGCGTAACACCCAATCTAATTCCACGTGGTAATAGTGAAATGACATACCAGGCTGAAAGTACTTTTTGGATTTCATTTTCAATACAAAAATGCTTTCCAAACTTGCCAGCATCCTTGAATAAAGAACACATCACAGCCGGATTTTATGCGCAACAGTAGTGCAGTGCACCATACACCTACAACTAAACTACCCCTCCACAAGCTCATGCTACTCCACTCGAACAGGCCGGTTTCTCTTTGGCGCTTCTGCTGCCTTGCTGCTTCCGTTCCCAGCCTCACCATCTTCCCCCTTTCCTATCCCCACCTCCTCTCCCCCAACACCACCAGCAGCACCCTTGCTCTCACTCCCAGCAGCAGCACCATCAGCATCGTCATCGACTGATGTCTTGAGTACCTGCTCTGCTTGCACCTGCCGCCTCCCCTCCCTGCCCTCCTGCTTCGCCATCTGCTGCAGCACCGATGCTACCTCCTCCTCCAACCGCCCCTCCGCCCTCAAACGAGCAACCTGCATCGTAATCACAGTACAGTGAAATCAGATATCATATCATATTAGATGGCGTTCCTGAGATGGGCCCCCAACCGAAGTTTCCCCAGCAACAGTGCACGAAACAAGTGTTTAGGGATAACACATTTGAAGCGACATTTTTGAAGCATTTGTTCAGGGTAGGCACACGAAAACGAGTTTAGAACGATCTTGACATTGCTAGGGTTACACGCATCTGATTGGGTTTGATAATTCGCTGTGTATCCACATTTGTATGGCACGTGGATAGGGTGTGGTCATTTGCAAAACTGCCATGCTGGACCTGAATATCAGCACTTTTGGGCCTCTTGGGGGAACTTTGGTTAGGGCCCCATCTCAGGAAAGCGATCTTAGTTAAGCAAACCTCTTTGGAGCCCACGCATTTGAACCATTTCGAGTGGAATTTGAAATGACGCTTGTAAAACCCAGCCATTTTAGCTTTCCATCAGCAATGGTGTTCCAACACATGAATCGATGCAGTTTTTAACACACAAACCATCCACATGCACCATTCCAAAGAGCCTCTCACCTCCTTCTTGGCGTCATTCCAGAGCTTAAACCCCAACAACAGCCCCACGCCACTCCCAATTTTGAGTCGGCTCAAATGCCCCCTCCCACCCCCACTCTTGAGTCGACTAAGAACCAAAAGCAACAGCCCCATTTCCATACGCACCTTGTCAATGGTCTCTCACCTCCTTCTTGCCTTCATTGAGAGTTGAGCTGAAACAACAGCCCCACGCCCACTCCCACTGCTGCTTTTGAGTCGACTCACAAGCAACGGCCCCACCCCTTCTTTTACTCTTGAGTCGACTAAACCATGATCATACGAGCCTCTGACCTCCTTATTAGCGTCATTCCAGAGTTTGAACCGCAGCACCAGCCCCACCACCGCTCTCCTTTTGAGTCGATCCAAAATCAACAAACCCACACCCACTCTTTTGAGCAGACTCAAAAGTCTCTCACCTCCTTCTTGGCGTCATTCCATAGCTTGAACCGCAACAACAGCCCCACTACCACACCCACTCCGCCTGTGCCTACGGCTGCAAGAAAAAACAACAGCAGACGGACGGTTGACGGACAGACAGGTTGGGTGAAAAAAGGGAAGGGTGATTACACTCAGACAGACGCACGTGTCGCCGTGAACAAGCGATGATTAGACTCCACAATCACAATGGCTAGGGGTGAAGAGAGGGCAAGAAGGGGATGATTGAGGCGGGAGGGAGGATAAATGAGGATGGGAGGGGACAAAGGCGGAAGATGAATAATGAACACCCAGGGAACATATGTGTACACTGCGCGCTCTATGAGTGTACACTGAGCGCAGTGTACAGACGTGTTCACTCTATAAGACTCACGCACGTGCGTACTGCGCGCTCTACACTGTCGTCAGAGCTCAACCAACACGGGTTCGATCACGTACCAACTCCAACGGCCTGCAGCACCGAGATCCAGTATGTGTCGTCCAAGCCCGCGCGAGCTGCCACGTGTCTCCTCCGCGCTGCCGCCAACGACGGCGACGATTGCGGCGAGAAATGCGGCGAACGCGCGCCGGAAAATGCTACTTGTCCGGGCTGTGTGGAGGAACCCAGGGGTGCGGCGACAAATTTCCCTGTCGAGCCGCACTTACATGACGATATCACGGCCGTTATTATCCTATTTTTCACCGCGCGTTGGACCGTGAAAGCGGGGACTATCGAACGTCGATTTCTGCACGTGTCAAGCCGTCGGCTGTCGGAGAAATCTGTCCGCAACGAGAATGCAGACGGAGCTGCAGCGACTCCGACGTGGCATTTCATCGTGGCAATGGGAGCGCCGCGTCGCACAAGGCTGAGCGTTGTAACTACGTCTCGAGATTCGCCAACAAAACCCGAGTGCCTAGACAGAAGGTCTGGACGCGACGGTTGCAACGACAGACGGGACGGAACGACGACGAGGTGATGCTGCCTGTGATGCTTTGTGGGTGCTGTGAGGCGAAACAAAGAGCATGGGGTCCTGTGAGGCGAATATGTTAGTATTCGCTGATACCCTACCGAACCGATGTAGATATCAGTTTGACCGTTGTGCAATGGGCAAAATCTGATTGAGCCGCACTCGGACAAACTTGTGAGATCTGGAGGGTTTTGGAAAGGTGACAGTGAGGCAAAACGAAAAGGATATGCTCTCATTGAGAGTTGAACTCAAGACCTCCCGCTTACTAAACGGGTGCTCTAACCAACTGAGCTATGAGAGCTGTTTAATGAATCGTTCTTCATTTTGAAGTACACATTGTAGTCTGCGAACTGCAAGCTTCTAGAAGCTTCTGGCTTGTATAAATCTTCCCTTGCCCTCACCATTTCCTTGTCTCTTATTTCCAGGGAGACCCCTGAACCTCGCCCTGCCAAGCGCCCGTCCGTTCTCTGCGCTGCTGCCAGCCAGTTGACCTGCTCGGCTCTCCCAACCGCCTCTCATGGCGACGATGGAGAAGGTGCAGATCAGCGGCGACGGCGTCGAGGTAAGGCTGGCGAGATTTTATTGCGGTGATTTCTCATGTACGTTAAGGGTGAATCTTGAGTCAGGCATTTGGACGTTCTTCCTATCCCTAGTTTGTGCACGTTTTAGGAATCCCTTGTTTGTATTTTTTCTATCTTCGTTGTGGCCCCCTCTGCTGTTCATTCATTCTGTTTTCGTCGTTCTCTTCTTTTTTCCTTTTCGCTGTCCTACTCGTTTCTCCTGCAGACGTTTGACGCATTCGTGGCGGGTGAGGAGGGCAAGCCGGGCGTGGTGGTGCTGCAGGAGTGGTGGGGCGTGGATTTCGAGGTCAAGAACCACGCCGTCAACCTCGCCGCCAAGGGCTTCCGCACGCTCATCCCCGAGTAAGTGGCGATTTTTTTTTTCTTTTTTTTTTTTTTTACGGCTGCAATTTTTACTGATTATCGTCCCAGTTGGAGATACAAATTCCATACATTTTTCTCGCCTGGCTCTCATGAAGCCGAATCTACTGGTGTTACGATTACTGAGCTATTTCTTCGTTGCGAACATTCTTTGTTCCTCATGTATTTCTTTGCCGTCGCAGTGCGCACAACAGCAAGGTGGTTATGCAGGCCGCGGAGGTGCAACATTGTTAACGCTCGATGCTAAATTTCCTTCTTCCTTCTTCCTTATACATCTCCTTCTTTTGATTGCAGCCTGTACAAGGGCAAGGTGGCTCTGGAGGCCGCGGAGGCGCAGCATCTGATGGACGGCTTGGATTGGCCCACCGCCATTAAGGAGATCGGCGCTTCTGCCAAATGGCTTCTGGCACACGGCTCTAAGAAGGTATATTCTATAACGCAACTTATGTATTTTCTCGGCGTGAATGAATTATATTTTTTTTTTTTCCCCTATTCATACCTAAGAATAGTTCAAGTGTTTTTAGGGTACTGAAGCGTTTCCTTTTTGTCACATCATATTGTGTTTCCAGGAGTCAGATCCGCCTTTGCTATCTACATCTAAATCATGCCACCCTCGTTTTCGCTGTGCCTTCCGTTGTTGCTTTCCCGTCTTTGTGCTTGTTCTGCACAGGTCGGGGTGATTGGGTTCTGCATGGGAGGCGCGCTGACGCTACTCGCCGCGATCAACGTCGATTCAGTGTCCGCAGCCGTGTCCTTCTACGGCGTTCCCGAGGCAGCTCTTAAGGAGGATGCCAAGGCCAAGGTCCCCGTGCAGGCGCATTTCGGCGAGCTCGACGGCTTTAAGGGCTTCTCAGACGTCGATGTGAGTTTTGTTATACGTTTCGTCAACAAAACTTCAGTCTGGTGTTCATTTTAGTGTCGTGTGATGTCTGTCTTGTGGTGCCGTGTAGTGCATTGGATCGTATTCCGCGTCCACTTCTGTTTTATTCACGCGTAGGCGAACGCATTTTCTCGGCCATATATTTTTAACCACTACCTCTTTACCCCCCGACCCTCCTCTTTCGACCACAGACCGCGCGTGCGTTGGAGAAGCGTCTGGAAGCGGCTGGCGTGCCGCACGAGGTGCGCATCTACCCCGGTCAGGGCCACGCCTTCGTGAACGCTTCGCCAGAGGCGCGGAAGCGAAAAGAGGGGATGGGGTTACCAGGCCACGACGAAAAGGCCGTGGAGCTGGCGTGGTCGCGAACCGTTGATTGGCTCAACAAGTATTTGTGAAGGGGCGGTTGCGGGGGAGGGGTGGAGGAGAGAGGAGGGGAGGGAGAGGAGGGAACGTTTAGCAGTTGGTAAGATTCGAGTGGAGCTGGAATTTCCAAATTAGCTGTAAATAGATGAGATTGCAGATATATGGTGCACCTTAGGTGCACTGTTGGCAGCAGAGGTGAGATGAGCTGAGTAGAGTTGATTCGATTTGAGTTGAGTTGGCATTTGTGTTGAAGAAGGCTGAACAGTAGGAAGAGAGGAGTCATTTGTGTGGAGGAAGGGGAGAGACGGATTTAGTATGGAGGGGTGCAATTGAGGAAGGAGTGGAGAGAAGAGAGGAGGATTCTTACAGGAGGAAGGTTCAGCGGGCTCGGCGAAGGACCACACTCGGCCAATCCCGTTAAAAGCAGCGTGAACGGGGTGCTAGCGGGCGGCGGCCACCTTCTGGCCTGCCCCTCATCCTGGGCTCATTACAGTCACACTTCGGTGTGACTGTAGGGACGCCTCACGCTTGCTGAGCTGTCATCGTGAGGAGTGCCGTGCGAAAGTCCCCGACCGACCTGGTAGAAAGTACCCGCCCGAAAGGGCAGAACCCCCCGCATTCCCTCCCCTGACAACTGCTTCGGCGGCTGTGGGCCGAGACGGGCAGCTGTGGATTTTTTTCTGTGGCTGCCCTGAGCTCTGCTGCTGGCTGTATGGCTGGCGCCAGGGGCAGGAGCGGGAGGAAAGTAGGTGCAGCACAGGCATGTGGTCAGTGGGGTTACCACCCACCAACAGAACGGGGCTTACTCTTGCCGTGCCCGCTTCCCTTTCCTTGTCTTGTATGTGTTTTTAATATAATGAGAAAAATGGAGTTACAAATCAAACTGTTACCTGGTTGATCTGTTGTGATCGTGTTCGGTTTCTCGAAAGAGCTGAGATTCAATTGTGAGACGACTTGGCTGCGCTGCCCAGTGGGGTTGCATTGCTTGGCTGGTGCTTCTTCCTTGCTTTGCTCCTCTATTTGCTTGCTTGCCTTGCCCGCAATGAAGGAAAGGAAAGGAAAGAGATGGAACCAGCTTGCAATGAACAGTGGCAACAGCACTGCATTAGCATGCCCCTGGCCTGGCTGGATTAGATACGGAATCACAATCTGACAAAAGAAACCATGGTTGGAACTTGGAAGGTGCTAGTACAAACTCACATCTGCTTATGTTAGTGTTAATTCAGCCACAGCATTTTTACCGGTAACAACCACATACGGTACCGCACTGTAGGATCATTAATACCGTCTCGCAACTAGAGCCCGACCCACATCTCCTATGAAAACCATCTTGCAAACATGCCTTTATGCTTCCCAGTATGTTTCAACGTCACTTCGTATTCCTGTAATTGCCGCAAAAACCCAATGTTGGGCTGCACTATTGGTCGGCACTGCCGCACATGGGATAGGGCTGTTCTAAGGTCCCACCCCTTGGTCTTCATCATATATGCAATCACTATTGTTGCACTGCGCGACATGCCTGAACATAACAGCAGGTACACATGGGAACAAGGGAAGATTGGGAAGACGAAAAGGGTGAATGTTGGGCTGCACTATTGGTCGGCACTGCCGCACGTGAGGTAGGGCTATCTTGAGGTCCCACCCCTTGGTCTTGTGGTCCCGCCCCTTGGTCTGTTGGGCTATCTTGGTCCTCTTGTTGGGCTATCTTGGTCTTCGTTATGTATGCAATCACTATCGTTGCACTCCACGACATGCCTGAGCGTAGCAAAAACAAGAGGTGCACATGGAAACACGGAAAAGGAAAGTATTGCGCGGCATTTCCGCACATGGAATTTCTCAGGTCCCACCCCTTGGCCTTCATCATATACAATCACTATCGTTGCACTGCGTGACATGCCTGTGTGACAAAACGAAGGAACAGGGGGGAGGTGAAAAGAGGACATGAGTCTCACTCTGCACCACGCATCACGGGATCAACCCCTTCTCACCTGCCAGGCAGTGCACCAGCACGCCTTCAGCCTTCCTGCCGTCCTCAATGGCAGCGAAGCATCCGTCAAAGTGAGAAGCTTGATCCAAGTGCATGGCACCCGCCACATGCACCCGCGTGAACGAGAAGGTATCGGGGCATGCACGGGTGTGTACAAGTGTGCAAGAGAAGGCGAAGGAAATGTGCATTTTTGTTCCGCCTCTGCAGCACGAACCAGGAGATTAACCCTCCTCACCTGCTAGACAGTGCACCAGAACTCCTCCCGCTCTCCTGCCCTCCTCAATGGCTTCAAAGCACCCCTCGAAATGAGCAGCTAAGTCCACGTGCATGGCATCAGCCACGTGCACCATCGTGTATGAGAAGGTGTCGGGGAACGGAGGCGCACCCGTGTCGTTCGCTACAGTCACAATGCTCTTTATGCCCAGCTCAAGCAGCGCTTCTCTGTGTACAGTAGGGCCAAAAAACACAGAGAAGAGCATGTGGGTGTATGGGTGAGATAAACTGGATTCATGTGTCATTCGCTACAGTCACAACGCTCTTAATCCCCAGCTCCAGCAGCGCTTCTCTGTGTGTGATTGGGTCAGGTAAGGCGAGAAGAACATGCAGGCATGGGTGAGAAAAACAGGACTCCCGTGCTGTTTCCTACAGTCGCATTGCTCTTTCTACCCAGCTCCAGCAGTGCTTCCATGCGTGGGATTGTGTCGGAAAACAATAGAAAAACATGCGGGTGTATGGTGAGCAAAACAAGATTCCCTCAGAGGCGGAGGAAAACAAGAGAAAAACATGCGGGTGAATGGTTACCTATTTGAGGCGAAATTCAGGCTTCCCAGGTAAAACCCTTCGTCGATTCTATCCAGCTTCCTGTACATAATCACGGAGGAAGGTGATGACGTGAAGAGGACAATGTAATGTCCCATGGTCACTTCCTTGATACACCTAAAGAATGAAGGGTTATATGGCTACCTGTTTGAGGCGGAGTTGAGGCTCCCGAGGTATAGGCCTTCGTCGATTCTATCCGGCTTTCTGTACATAAACACTGAGGAAGGTGACGATGTGAACACGACGGCCCGCGGTTGCAGGGGGATCTGGAGCTCCGGGGTCCCCTCCTCTGCTTCTGCAGTCATGCCTCCCCCAGATAGCACCTCTTTTTGAGTTGGCTCAATGCTAGTTGCGCCTTCTCCGGATAGCACCTCCGTGTGGGTTGATTGAATCGTGGTTGAACCTTCAACGGACTGCACCTCCTTTTGAGCTGCCTCGATACTGTTTGTGCCTTCCCTGGATAGCACCTCCTTTCGAGTCGACTCTATAGTGGTTGCGCTTTCCCCCGATTGCATGTCGGTTGAAAGGTAAGAGTGAATCAGTAGTACTACGCAGCCGACGGATGAGAGACCCTGTTGCAATTTTTTTTTTGTTTTTGAAATGGACGATGTCAGAACGACGTTAATCGTCATTCAGTGGTGGATGATGACAGTAAGACGTTAATCGCCAATCGACGATATCGTTGAGATCACGATGATTGCGGTGAGCTAGCGATGTCAGGGGTAAGCGAAGTCACGAACTGTGTCACGTTAGAAGCAGAGGTTGGAGCTTCACTCCTGGAAGTCCCTTCTGTCAGCCTAGAGGGTCGACAATAATCACATACTAAATGTTAGTTTATCCAAAATGATAGCAGTCCCCAAGAAAATACTAGTTTAGACGGCAGTCGCACGCCATCGTCAAACGTGTCCACTACGGGGAAAACTCGTCGCACACGCGTCGCAAGAATCCTGCGACTTTGGACTGAAAGTCCGTAATTATAAATGGAACCGTGGCCACACTAAGTCTCGACTTCGTGATTTACTTAGGGGAATAGGTTTGGACCTCGGAATTGAAGCAATCCGAGTAGTTCAAGATGCACAAATCCGCCCGGGTCATTTAGTTTGACCTTTTCAAGGTGGTCTTACATAAGCGGAAGTCCGAGACCTGGTTGTGTAATCTGAACTTGTGCAGAAAGAAAGCAATGTCCTGCAAAGTACACCGAATCAGCACTCTTCGGGTGACACACAGGAGGAGTTGTTTCAAAGCGAATGGAGTCTGGTGTCACATTGAAGGAAAGAGAACCTGGTTCAGCGCGGGATTGAAGTTTATCACCACCTGCGAAACTCCATTCCGTCTATTATTTTTCGCCAGTCCTAGATTTTGTCAGAGCTTTAGGGAAAAGTGATCAGAGTGTTTCGCATATAATCATGCTGGTTTGAGCAGCCTGCTCGTATCTTCCGCTGCATGACGCAGGTCGAGTCATAAGAGGTGCCTACCGGCCGACTTCATCGTTCGTTTCCGAAAATCCTCTAGCATCTTAGGCTCGTTTGCCCTGTTGTATCGAACCCTCTTTCCCGAAGGCAATCACATTCGCCGAAAACGTTCATAACTTGACACGATTTGTGTAGGAATATTTGACAAATGGTTCAGGATTCGACGAATTCGGATGATGGAGCAGGGATCGAGGTAGCAGAAGATGCTTCTGTGCCGGTGGTGGTGGAGAAAACGGGAGAGGGGGTGAAGTTCGAAGAGCATCAGCTTCCCATTGACATTGCGTACAACAAATTCGCAGGTACCGCGTTTCTCGCATGAATAAACAATGAATCGCGCAGGCGCGGCGTTCCTCGTATGACGCAGATACTGGTTCGCGCAGGTACCGCGTTTCTCGTATGACTAGATAACGATTGCTGACACCGAGTCAACGAAAGACATCGACCTTACCACTCAGTACAGAATCTCCCATCGATGTAGCGTACAGCATTCACAGGTACGGAGTTTTCTTGTATGTCCGGATAACGATGTCTGTCAACGACTGACTTTGTCTGACATTAACGTGTTTTCTCAAGAACAATTTTTCAGTATGGAGTAATCTGATGTGTAATATTCCATTGTTGTATATTCTCAGCGTAATATTTGTCAGTGCATCCTCTGAATAAATGAACCTTTCTCCCGTGTCCCACACCAGACTGGCTCGTGGATCGGAAGCGGGTACCTGCTAACTGGAGGCAACGAGTGGCTGCCATTCAGCAGCGAATCACGAAGCTGGTTACCACACTGCCACGTCACCATGATCCCTGGCTGCAGTCGCTCTCGGTGGATGGTGGGTTCATGCATGCATGTGTGCATTAGGCATGCGTTGGTGATGCATGCATGCATGAGTGCATGGGAGCATTACTGGGGGTGCTTGGGTACAGGCGTGCTGGGTGTGCTCTTCGTGGGAAACTTAAATTCACATAGAAGCAGAGTAGAAGCACTCCGTGTGTTGAGACGTAACGTAAGCTACATTGGAATTGTCCCATTCGGTTTCAGAGTAGCCTTTTTATAGTGATCTCTATTTTTGTCTTACGTTTTGCAGACGTGGGGTACGTGGAAGCAAAGCGTGTGAGGGACATTCTTGCTGCTGCCCGCCCCAGTGAGAGAACAATCTTCGGTGGCCTTGCTGGGCCTGCGGTGAGTGCTCTTTGAGACACAAGTGTTAGGGATGTGTTGAGAATGTGTTGAGAAGATGGGGTATGTGGAGGCGAAGCGAGTGACTGTTGCTGCTCGCCCCAGCAAGAGAACAATCTTCGGCGGCCGTGCTGGGCCGCGGTGAGTGCTCTTAAACAAAATGATTAATGTGTCAAGGATGTGTAAGGATGTGGAATGGAGAAGCCTGCTGTATTCCGCTGCAGTAATCTGTATCACGTCCAGTCTCAGAGCAGTCTAGTTTGTCCCAGTGTTGTGTCCTCGCAAACTCTCATCCCGTGATTGCATCAGGGCGATTGGGATGCAGTGGTTCGCACATACGCGCGTGACTGTGTATTGTTTGGGGAAGCAGCTCATGTTCTCGTCCACGCTGTAGCCCTTCCCTGAGTTGTGACGTCGCTATTTCTCATCCCGTGATTGCATCAGGGCGAGTGGGACGCAGTGGTTCGCACATACGAGCGTGACTCTGTGTTCCTCGGGGAGGCAGCTCAAATCCTCGTGCACAACACTAATTACGACATGTGAGCAGGCGGGCACTCTGAGTAGAGGGGGAAACAGGGGTCATTTTGAGGGGAGGGGGAAACAGGGGTCATTTTGAGGGGAGAGGGAAACAGGGGGTCGTTTTGAGGGGAGTGTCTCAGAAAAGCGGCTTATATTATCTGCACAACACCAACTATGACATGTGAGGAACTGTGCATACATACAGTCTGCTCATTCTACTTGCCTGTTGCCCACACTACATCCCTTCATTCCTTCCCTGCTCCATCCCCAGCTTCCCCGACTCCCTCTATTGATTCCCTAAACGTAACACATTGATTCCCCTCCTTCCTCCATTCCCTTGATAGTTTTCCTTTCGTCCCCTACTCTTTGCTGATTCTCCCCATCTTCCCGCTCCCTCACTAACTCTCCCTGCCCCTGCTCTCCACTAATCCCCCCCGTTCACCTACTCCCCACTATTTCTCCCCTTTCCACTAGTCTTCCGTTGAATTCCCCCCTTTCCCTACTCATGTGTTGTGTTCTTTCCCCCTCCCAGCCCCTACTGGCAGAAGCACAGGGCGCGGGCCCAGCAGCAGCTGGAGGAGAGCAACAGGAAGGAGCTGGACTGCCGAAGACTGGCTGCTGCTGCTGCCAAGGGGTTTCAACAGGCGTGCTCCGACCTCGGAATCAAGGTGAGTTGCGAAAAAAAAATAACTGATACGCGCTCACAACTCGTCACCCAGCTCTGTAACTCCTTCTAGTCCTACCACCCCCTTCCGCCCCCTTCCGCCCCCTTCCGCTCCCTTCAGCCCCCTCTCCCCACCCCCGTATATCCCCTGTTCTCCTCCAATGTGTGTGTGTGTTGTGTTCTGGTTCTCCTGAAAGGGTCAAGACGTGCGGCAGGAGCTCAAGGGACTGGTCTCGAAGCTTCCTGGAATTTTTCAGGAGGTGGTAACTATCCTATCGGGGGAGCCTGTGGAGCAGGCGGTGGAATATTATGCAGCTGCTGTGGCATTCGCACATGGGGGGGAGGATACGGGTTCTTCTCCCCTCCTCCTCCCCACGCTCTTGGAGCTTCGGGCAAACCCTGAGCGGCAGGACCAGGCCGAACCTCCTGCGGAGGATGAATGGGGTGGTGATCTCAGTGGGGGTGCCGATGGGGGTGGTGCTAGTGGGGTTGGTGATGGTGATGCTGTAGGGAGAATTGTGTGGGATTTGGATGTGAGTACAGGGGGAAATGGAGGAGGAGGGGGAGAAGGGGGAGGGGAAGGTGAGAATGGTGGCATTGTCTGGGACCTTGATATTTCTGCTGCTGTTGATGGAGCTGACGGTGCTGATGGTGCTGTTAACGGTGCAGCTGGTGCTGTTGACGGCGCTGCTGGTACGGATGGTGCTAATGCTTCTGCTGATGCTGCTGATGGTACCTCTATGACTGCGGATGGTGCTGCAGTGGAGATAGACTGGAGTGCTCTGGGTGGGGAGGGCGCATCTGGGGGAGGCATTGACTGGGGCATCGAGATCTCTGCTGATACAGGTGCTACTGGTGGTGAGGAGGGAGGAGGAGGGATAGACTGGGATATCGACACGGGAGCTGCAGGGACCAATGAGGAGGCGCCACCTGGAAGCGCTGGTGATGGTGATAGTGCTGGTGGTGGTGGGGGAGGAGGAGGGAGGAGTGGGAGGGAGGGGGAGAGTGAGAGGCACAAGGTGCAGCGGTGGCTGTTGGCTGATTCAGCGTATCGCAGCAAGCTTCTTGACGACCTGTTCGAGGTGAGAGGGAGAGGTGAGAGAGAGGGGTGGGAGGTGAGGTGAGAGTGCAGCCTCGAAATTGGGTTGTTGTGTGCAGCATATTGGAACTAGTTTCTGGAGGCGAGTAGGGAGTTAGTGGTTGTTATACATTCAGCGGCTTGGAGGCGTATAGAATGAATGGTATGTAGCATATCGGATCAGAACAGAGAAGGGTGCGGGAGGTGAGTCCAAATGCTTCTCCCTCTCCTCCCTTTCCCTTCACGCTTGCATGTCTTCTCTCCCGCTCCCCCCAGCTGCACATATTCCTTGTCACGCGGATAGCTGAGATGAATCGACACCAGGGCTCCGTGCTGCAGGCACAACTGATGGTGAGTATGCCCCCACAATTGATGCCCCCACGGCAGAACCATCATTCAGAACCATGGCACCGCGTCTCTTGCCTCCCATGACTCCCACATCTGCACGATTCCCTCACCCTGTCTCTCCCCTGCTCTCCCGCCTGCATTCCCCAGGCCACAGCGCCTCCCATCATCCAGAACCATGGCACCACATCCCTTGGCGCCCTTGATTCCCACATCTGCACGGCCATTGGTCGACTCACCAGTCGTCGCACGCGGGATCTCCTCCTCATCCTCTCCTCCCCTCGGTGAGTGCTTGCAACCTGTTCTCTCCTTGAAGTCCTCCTTCACCCCCAACTGATTCCCACATCTGCACGGCCATTGGTCGACTCACCAGCCGTCGCACGCGGGACCTGCTCCTCATCCTCTCCTCCCCACGGTACGTTTTTTCCACTCTTCTCTGCGTACAGTAGCGACCACCCTTCCTCTACACCGCTGCTCTCCCTCGACAACTCTCCTACATGTGTTCGGCCACATGATAAAAGAGTTGTTTTGAGACGTCTCAAAACCACCCTTCCTCTACACCCCTGTCCACCCTCGACAACCCCTTCCCTCCTACATGTGTTCGGCCATTTGTCGACTCACCAGCCACCAAAACAGCCTGTTTTTCTGCTTCCGTTTCTCCTCTTTTGTCCGTCTCCTTCTCTCCTTCTGCTTGCAGCTTCTTGGATCGGCTAGAGCAATCATTGCTGCAGAAGAAGACAAACGAGGCGAGGCTGCTGGATAGCGTTGGCGAGCTGGAGAGGCGGCGGAGAGAGATCCGGGCGGCGCTGGCTGATGCGTGGCCTAAACTGGTGAGTTGCATAGCATGGCACAGCATGATATGGCATGGTATGGCATGGTATGGCATGGCATGGTATGGCATGGCATGGCATGGCATGGCATGGCATGACATGGCATGGGATGATGTGCCATGGTGTGGCATGGTGCTGCATGGTGTGTGGCATCGGATGATGTGACATGCGGTGGCATGGTGTGGCATGGTGTGTCACAACCCTTCGCAAAATAATGTGCACTCACACGTAGTCGGTGATGCAATGATCACGGACCTACAAGGAAGCAGGTGCTTCCGCAGTGAGCATACATCCACACACTCCCATTCCCTCTCATTCCCCCCCCTTCACCACCCCCAGGAGGCAGTGGTGCAGCGAACACGGGCCTACAAGGCAGCAGCAGAGGCAGCGCTCTCTGCAATGTATTCCAACCGGCCGGTTCACATCATTGGGGAGATTAACAACGTGCTGCAAGCCACTGCCCCTGCAGGTGGTGGGTAGAGAGAAATTCAAGCGACTCAAAGCCTAGGCAGCACTCTCGCCTATGTCAGCTTGTTCGTCACAGGCTCAAAGCAGAGGCGGCGCTCTCTGCAATGTATTTCAGCCCCCCAGTTCACATCATTGCGGAGATCAACAACGTGCTGCAGGCAACCGCCCCTGCTGGGGGTGGGTAGGGAGAGGGAGACCCTTAGGTGTTTGACTTGACAGATCTGTGCTGTGAGCATTGTACCAAAACAGACTCGAGCAGAGACAACGCTCTCTGCAATGTATTCCAACCGTCCGGTTCACATAATTGGGGAGATCAACAACGCGCTGTAATCAACTGCCCCTGCTGGTGGCAGTAGAGAGAGAGAGAGAACTCCTGCTCTTTCCACTCCACTCCACCCATCCCATCCCACTGACTCATGGACATCATTATGATTTAGCATTTCTTGTAGGGGTTTTCTCTATTCTGTAGCAGCATGATGCAGCGCATTCAGGGACTTTTGGTGGTAGACAGCTGCATGAGGGCCAAACAAGTGCCCCTAATAGGAAACGCGGTGTTGGGAAGCCAAGAGCACACACGACATGCTTTGGAGGGAGTGACCTTGGGCATCTCAGTAAACCGTACTATCAACACACAACAAAGATCTTTACAAGTGCACTGCTGCGTAGTGGCATCTATGGAGTGGCGAGTGGTCAAACACCACAGAGCAATTTGAATAAATCCCAGCGAATTTTGCAAACGTGCTCAGGGTATGCGTACCCCCTACTAGCACAGCCCCTCGGCTCAATAAGAAGAAATCCGCTACAGTGGCCAACTTCGAACCTGGCTCCTTAGAAGTTGATAAATGTGCAGTGTGCCCCATCGAAACAAAAACATTTCCGAATGGCTGTAGCAGCTCCACAAAATGTGGACGAAGATATTCATTATCAGTGGATAAGAAGATGCTGAGAGGGGATAGTTGGGGTATGCGGAACATGGGGGTTGGTCTGGGTGCGTGACCAGGGACTGGCACCAGACCTGCAAGCAACAAGTGCAAGTAGAAAGGCAGGTGACAGTTGAAGGTAAGGTGAAGGACAAAGGCGGCCGAGAGAAGCGAGGGGCCACGATCCTGACAGGTGTTTGCTTTTGAGAATCCTCAACTTTTTGGTGGAGATTCTCGAATGCACGCTCCAGAATTCTGAAGAACTTTTGTGTGAATCGAGGTGTGGGCAGAAGGAAGCGCTCAGCATGCAGAAGGTGCAAGGGGCAAGGGGCCAGCGATGCAAACCCGTCAGACTCTCCCAAGTTTTGGGTGTCCCAAGTATTGGGTGTCAAAAAGCCAAAATTTTCACTCAAGTCCTAGATATCCCACATGTCCAGACAGGGGATGGATATGATACATCCACCCATGAAACCCCGGTTTGTACACCAAACACATCATCATAGTCATCCTCGTCATCACCACAGGCGTTCTTGTACGTACCGTGTGCCATCGCAAGCGAGTTGTCTAGGGTCCAGCTCTCCTCTGCTGTTGTTCTGTTTCTCCTCATTACCTGCGATTGGGGGAGTGCACAAAGAGGGAGCATTGGGTTACATGGGTAAACAATCGAGTGGCTGAGGTGCCCAATAACGCAGCACAAAATCATTTAGTTGCATGCGTGGAATCAGTTTAGAGTTTTGAGCACTCCTCACCACCCCTCACCACCTCTCACCTCCTTTCTTCTCCTCCCCTCACCTGTCCTCTCCTCTCCTCTCCTCTCCTCTCCTCTCCCCTCCCCTCCTCTCACCTGCTTTGCCACTCGTGTGCCAAGTGACAGTGAAGCCTCTGTCTTTGCCACCCACTCCTCACTAGCTGCCAATAAAGCCCACCGTCTGTCCACCTGCTTTGCCGCCCGGCTGCCTGTCACCTGGGCGTCCGCTACATACATATCTGCTGCTCGCATCTGGGCCGTCCATTTTCGGAATCGGAACAGCTGGAGCAGGGAGGAGAGGCAGAGCCAATGGGATGCCTGCAGGAATAGGGATGCCACGTCATGTGCCACGTGGCTGCGCTGCAGCAGGCAGGCAGCATCGGACTCTCCACAATGGGGCAATCCAAAGCTCCTGCAAGCGGTTGGGGAAAGATGGTGGGGGAAAGGGAGTCGGGGGAAGGGGGTGGGAGAAATGTGGTTGGAAAGGTGGTGGTGGGGCAATGCAAAGGTTTGCTAAGGAGTTGGGGGAAGGTGGCCGGGGGAGGGGAGCTGGAGGATGGGAGTCAGGGAAAGGTGGTTGGGGGAAGATGGTTGGGGGAAGATGGCGGGGGGATGGTAGGAAGGAGAAGGGGAATTAGCTGGGCGGGGAATTGGGGAGTTGAGGGGGGAGGGTGGGTGGGGGGAAAGGAGGATGTTGAGGGAAGTATTGTCTGACTAACTCACCAGTCTCCTGTTCGGATGTGCAGCGAAACATCAAACTGCAGGCGAAGCCCAGTTCCTTTCGCCAACGGGTTACCACCAGAACCCCCTTCAGGTAACGTTCCTCCGCTCAATCTTCGCGCAACCTGAACTCCCCCACTTCCCGCATCCCCCGAATTTCCCGCTTCCGCTTCTCCCCCCTCGTCCCTTGCAGCCTCCGCTCGAACTCTGCTGCGCAAATTTCCGCTTTCCCGCACCCCGTTTTCCGGGCGCCGCAACCTCACCTCTTCCAAAACTGCCAAACTGTTTCCCAGACCACCTTCTGCTTCGTTAAAAACTTTTCCATTTAAAGCCGAAGCAGTCTTCACGTGCGGAAATATTCTCACGTCTTTCTCAATCTCGTAACCTAGCTCTATTGTCGGTCCGCCTCCTAATAAAATCTCCATCGTTCTGGACCAAACGCACCAGTCCGAAGCGCACCCTAACGCGCCCATCACGCACCGCATTAACTCCTTATCCTCCTTCCAATACCTATCAAACGAGCTCGACATCGTGACTATAACGAGCGGATGCGGATCCGCGAGCGATCTCCGCATCTCCTCGCCGTTCGATACCAGCCGATCCAACGGCTCCGCGTAATTCGGCAGATTATTATTCGGAAATCTAATATCGTCGAATCCGCACGCGAATCCCGCGCAGAGGCTGTTCATCGCGTCGCCGTACGGCCCGCCGTGCCAGCGCAAAAGGAGGCGGCCCGAGAGGAGCGCGTAGACGAAGGAGGAGGAGAGCGCGCGTAGCATGTTTCCTAGACCGGCTCGCGGCACCCAGATCAGCCAGCGATCAGCAGGGTGGGCGGGATCGACGGATTCGGCGGAATCGCCGGATTCGGCGGAATCAGCGGAATCGGCGGAATGGGTGCGATTGGTGGAGTCAGTGCGATTGGTGGAGTCAGTGCGATTGGTGAGAATTTTAGGGGAATTTTCGGACAAGTTTGCTGGGAAGGAGGCAGAGAATTGGGGGAACGAAGAGGAGGAGGGAGAGGCGGAAGGTGAGGGGGGAAGTTTCGCACGACTCTCTCCTTCTTGACCTGTTATATTTTCGCGTTCTCTATCCGAACGATTCTCTTGTTGCTGATCGCGCAACCATCGCCGGTGCACGCGGAGCAGCTCGTCGGATAGAACGGGCCGGCCGCGCGAAATTCGCGAGGTGTAGGCTTGAGGCGGAAGGAGCGCGTGGCAAGAGGGGGTTACCTGCGGAAGGGGGAAGGGGGAAGGGGGAAGGGGGAAGGGGGAAGGGGGAAGGGGGAAGGGGGAAGGGGAAGGAAGAAGGGGAAGGGAGGAGGAATGTTGATGGAAGCGGAAAAGCAGGGGGCGTGAGGGAGAAGGGTGAGTCCGGCAGGCCGATACAGAGGCTGGTACAGACTCTTTGCCGCGGGGAATGGTATTGACTCTTTGCCTCAAATGCTGCTACCGCAATTTCCGCACCTTCTGGCTGCTACCGCGATTTTCGCACCTTCAGACTGATGTTATGGTGCTTGACGTTCGCGCTTCGCCACGTGGACTTGACCAGGCTGTCGGGCCACGTCATCCGGTGCTTCTGACTGGTCCGCCCGCCCACCAGGAACTCCCAATCGGCGCGCTCCTCGACGAAGCGCGTCGACACGCCCTTGACGTACACGCGCGATATCCATTCTCGGTTTATAGCCGCCAGATGACGACGGCGATGCGGGGAAACGCGGGGGAAGCTTCTCGAGTGGAACGCGACGGCTTCTGTCGCATGAGTATGAACGAGAACAGTTACTAACAGAAATAGTGTAAAAAAAAGGTAACAGCGTCTTGAAGGCCCTTTTACAACGCAACGGTGAAGTGGTATCGACGGTAGCAAGACTCGGCGTCCTGGTTTCGATCGTGAGTTAATAGGTGCTGCTGTGCGAGCTGCATTGCGGGAGAAAAGATTATTTTTTCTCTCTGAGACGGCACTGCTTGTAGCGGAGATACGCATGGTCCCGTGCCAGTGCAGCGATGATGGTTTGCAGTGGAAGGAAAAGTAAAATGACAAAAAATGTCATTCGACGTGGCACGTGTTCGCTCCTAGCCTCTCCGTCTCCGATAAGCCTTTGGGACTCGGTCGGATAATGACGTATGGTTCTTGCTTGTGGGAGACCGAGATGAGTCGCGAGTATGGAAGTCGTCTGCTGTGCCTTCCTCTTCCTCTGGTCAAGCGCCTCAGCTGGAGTTGCCCTAACGCGGTGATGTTTTTTTGGCAGGTATGGGAGAGGAAGAGGAGAAATTGATTTTGTGGGAGGATGTTTTGATGTAGTCGTGTCGGGACTCGGGAGGCTGTATAAAAGTGCATGCTTTCACGGTTGAGTAAGTTATTAGACGATCGAGCTTGTTATTGAACGGTTAGCCAAGTTTTTGAGCAAAAAGTATGTGTCACCAAATAGGAGAAGCAGTTGGCTGGGCTGCATTGGGTTTGAATTGAATTGATCGAAGCGCGGATGGGGTGCTGTGCCCGTGCGCTTTGCTGCTCTGTGATAAGAAAGTGCGCGGGAAAAGAATATGTGAAACTCACTGACGCGCCGCCAGAAGTCAGGGTGGTACAGGTTAACGAAAGTTGCGACAACTGTGAGTTCGGTCGCATATGTTCGCCTGTCTCAGATCATCGTCTGCCACACATATCTGGCCCATGGTTCTCCAGAATATTTCAATGGTAGACATAAAACACTACAGAAGTGTATTTTTCAAATCACATACAGTCTGAAGCGACAGCACAACCTGTTTTCCGGCCTTGAACTTACCAATTACCGATTACCGCTGAATTTCTTTCTCTGAAACCAGCTAGACTGCCTCTTGAATGGTCTGTAGGCCATGTCAGCTCGCTCGCCGTAGTTACTTATTCGCCAGTCTTAGCTGATCAAGCTGCGTGCAATCCGAGACGTCAGCCAGCATGGGTGCCGCCTTATCGTCGATGCTGGCGGCTCCCGAGTCGCTTCTGTCCTTAGCACTCGTTGCAGCTATCGCGTGGGGTGTCGTCAAGACTCTCTTGCAGCCTAAGGTCCCGCGAATCTTCGTCGACACTTCGTACAGTAAGCGATCGTCGCTCTTTCGTATATTGCAGTACTTCAAACTCTCGTATCCTAGAATGTAATCTACATTGTCCTCGTTAGTAGACATAAGGGAGCTGCCTTCGGTCACTGTCGTACTTCTCCGCGTTCGGTCCCTGTTGATTCCTCGTCTTCCTGCTTATTCAAACGTCGTTCCTTCAACCGCTCCATTTATTCTGCTCCACTCGCATCGCGTCGCCGTTCATTCCGTTTCTACACCGGCCTCTTTATTCTATCCATTGCGAGCACCAATTTTAAAACCATTTCATGCATTTCTTGACAGTTTAAGATTGGGAAAGGACTAACGTGATTTGGATTGAATGTCTTTCATGGGTTTGTCCTCACCCTTGTGCCTGTGTAGTTACGGAGAAGCAGGAGGAGAGCAAAACCAACAGATACATCTATGTGAGCCGTCGCTTATGTCAGCTTCGTTCGCTTTGACTGTTAATTTCACTCCTCACTCTCTTCACACTTACTGAAACAGGCACACTCACGCCGCCTTTAGATTCACAGGGAAAAGCTCAGCAAATGGTTGTCGATCTTTCCTCTTTCATCTCTCCTTCAACTCTGCTTGCTTCTCTTCCCCGTTCCCCGGCTCAGTTCCCCCGCGGGGATGGCTCAGCAGGCGACAGAGTGCAGTGCTACGACCCTGCCACTCTGCAGTACCTGGGCTTCTCGCCTGCTCTGAAAGCATCAGATGTAAGTGGGGGAAGAGGGAAAAAGGGGATGGAAATGCAACGGGAGGGGGAAAGCGAGGGGAAAGGGCACGGTAAGTGACAGGGTGCAGTGCTACGACCCTGCCACGCTGCAGTACCTGGGCTTCTCGCCCGCTCTGAAAGCATCAGATGTAAGTGGGTGGGTGAAAAGGGAGGTCTTGATGGGTCAGGTACGTGATAGGGTGCAGTGCCACGACCCTGCCACGCTGCAGTACCTGGGCTTCTCGCCCGCTCTGAAGGCATTTGATGTGGTTAGGGCATGGCTGGCAGGCGCAGCAACTGGGAGCAAAGCAGTCGGTTTCCTCACTCATTTCTGCTGTATTTCACTCAAACCATGCATCTGTATTTCCCCCATCATCCCATCATCCCATCCTCTCATTCATCCCATCATTCCATAATCCCATCGTCCCATTATCCCATCATCCCATCATTCCATCATCCCATCGTCCCATCGTCCCATCATCCCATCATTCCATCATCTTGAGGTGAAGGAGCATGTGGCGAGGGCACGGCAGGCGCAGCAGCAGTGGGTGCAGACCAGCTTGCTTCAAGCCGAGGAGGCAAATTTCCCACACATTCGTTATCTCAATGCAACTCTCGTAACCCCTTCAAACCACTTCAGGTGAAGGAGCATGTAGCGAGGGCACGGCAGGCGCAGCAGCAGTGGGCTCACAGCAGCTTTGAACAGAGGAGGCAGTTTCTGAGGGTGCTGATGCGTTACGTGGTGGAGAACCAGGACCTCATTTGCAGGTGAATGAGGGTTAGCACACCGTAACCCCCGGTTACAAGGTTACCACCTTCAGTTTCTGAGGGTGCTGATGCATTACGTGGTGGAGAACCAGGACCTCATTTGCAGGTGAATGAGGGTTAGCACACCGTAACCCCCGGTTACAAGGTTACCACCTTCAGTTACTGAGGGTGCTGATGCGATACGTGGTGGAGAACCAGGACCTCATTTGCAGGTGAGGGTCACTGCATGCCTTGTTATGCATGCTAATCTGCTTCCATACATCTCTTACAGTGAATTTCATTTAGGGTCTTTCTCATATTTTTTCTGCATGTCTTTCACTGCCCACCTCCCGCTCCACTGCAGAGTGTCGGTGCGAGAGTCAGGCAAGGTGCTTGTGGATGCTGTGCTGTGCTGTGCTGTGCTGTGCTGTTTCTCATTGCCTTTCTCTCATATGCCCCTGCTTCACTTGCCCTGTCCATCTTTGCAGTTCTTTGTCTCAGCACGAGAGTCAGGCATGGTGCTGATGGATGCTGGCGCTACTGCTGTTCTTCTCTCATTGCCTTTCTCTCATCTCCCACTGCTTGGAATCTTTGAGAATTCTCAAAATCTCCCACTTCTTCCTTCTCCATGTCCACAACCCCAGGGTGTCGACGCGAGAGTCAGAAAAGGTGCTGGTGGATGCTGGTTCTTCAGTCTATTTCTCACTACCTTTGGTCTTCTGCCTCTATCCCTGCCCCCTACTCCCCACCTCATTCCCTCCAGGGTATCGGCGCGTGAGTCAGGAAAGGTGCTGGTGGATGCTGGGTTTGGGGAGATCCTGACGACGTGTGAGAAGATAGCATGGCTGCTAAGCGAAGGGGAGAGGTGGCTCAAGCCCGAATACAGGTCAGTCCTTGCGAGACAATGCAGTCACTGTGAGTAATTGCAGTAGTCAATGCAGTCAATGCATGTGAGTGAATGTGAGTCGGATGAGCCAGGTACTGGTGGATGCTGGCGTAGGTGAGAGTTCGATGACCTCCTTTGAGAGTTCGATGCCCTCCTTTTTTTTTTCGTCTTTTGCCCTCCTGTCATCTTTTCCTCCTCTCTGGTGCATGTGTCAGGTCTGTGGGTCGAACCATGATGCACAAGGTGGCTCGGGTTGAGTTTGAACCAGCAGGGGTGATCGGGGCCATAGTGCCGTGGAATTACCCTTTTCTCCCTTCTCTTTTCAGTCCTTCCTTCCCTTCCTCTTCCTTCCCTCTTTGACCCTCGTCTTCTCCCATCAACAACCCCAGGTCTGTGGGTCGAACGATGATGCACAAGATCGCTCGGGTGGAGTTTGAGCCGGCAGGAGTGATCGGGGCCATAGTGCCGTGGAACTACCCCTTCGGCTCGTCTCTATCGCCTTACCCTTCTCTTCCCCCAACCCCCCTCAACTGTCCTCCCTTACCTGTTCAGGTCTGTGGGTCGAACCATGATGCACAAGGTCGCAAGGGTGGAGTTTGAGCCAGCAGGAGTGATCGGAGCCATAGTGCCGTGGAACTACCCCTTCCACAATGTGCTCAACCCCGTGCTGTCTGCCGTGTTTGCTGGGAATGCTGCTGTGATCAAGGTGAGACAGTGTTTTCTGAGACGGGAAGGGGGAATGAGGGACAGAGGGACAAAGGGAGAAAGAGGCAGCCTTAAGGTGCAGGGGTGATCGGAGTCATGGTGGAACTACGCCTTCCACAACGTGCTCAACCCTGTGCTGTTTGCCGTATCCGCTGGGAATGATGCTGCTATCAAGGTGAAATAGAGTGAGGGACAGAGAGGGACAGAGACAGAGAGATAGGAAAACAGAGGGACAGAGAGGCAGAGGGATAAAGAGAGGCGCCATAGTGCCGTGTTTCACAACGTTCTCAACCTTGTTCTGTCTACCAGTAGTGGATCGACCACGAATTCTGGAACGACTTCAGCGTGGCGGATGACACGTGGCGGTATGCGCCACAAACATAGTTGATCATCGACCACGAGTTCTGGAAGGAGTTTAACGAGGAAGAATGCACGCGGCTGTCTGATATTTTGTGCTTCCCGGCGGTTGAAGATCTGTCAATCGAGCACACATTCTGGGAGGACTAAAGCGCGGAGGAGCAGACGTGGCTGTACGTTCCGGGGGTTTGTTCTGTGAGCCCGTTGTGACCCTCACGCTTGAAGTTGCCCCTGCTGCTAGCGGCACGTCAACAAACGGTTGCAGCAACTCTGTAATTGCCAGCAGCAGCGCCACGCGTGAGGGTCACAACGGGCTCACATAAACAAACCCCCAGGACGTACAGCCACGTTTGCTCCTCCTCGCTGTAGTCCTTCTAAATTGCGTGCTCGATGGACGAATCTTCAACCAGTGGGAAGCACAGCAGGTTAGGTAGCCTCGTGCATTCTTCATCACTGAACTCCTTACAGAACCCATGGTTGTTGCTCAACGATTTTTGCGATTCGTACAGCCACGTGCCATCCGCCACGCTGAAGTGATTCTAGAATTCATGGTCGATCGATCAACGAGAAAGAGAGAGACAACGACAGTGGTAGAGAGACAGAGGTACAGACAGACAGTTGTAGAGGGAGTGGGCACGATAGTGTCGTGGAATGGAACTATCCCTTCCACGACGTGCTCAACCCTGTGCTGTTTGCTGTAGTTGCTGGAATGCTGCTGTCATCATGGTGAGATGGAGGAAAAGACAGAGAAACAAGATAGGCAGAGACAGAGGAAGAGAGATAGAGAAATGGAGAAATAGGGGACGAGGAGAGATGTACAGAGAGAGGGGACGGATTGGATGGTGCCGGAGTGATTGGTTGGCACAGTAGTGCTGTGCAGGGAGGGAAGACCGGCCTTAATTCCTCAGTTCACCTCCCCTCTCTCCTTCCTCTTCTCCCTCGCAGGTATCAGAGCACGCCAGCTGGGGCGCGCATTACTACCTGGATATCATCCGCACGGCGCTAAAGGCTGTTGGAGGCCCGCCCGAGCTTGTGCATGTGATTACTGGGTGAGTGAGTGTGGTTGTGTGTGTGTGTGGGGGGGGGTCAGTGTGAGCTAAAGCTTCTAAACCTTAGGCCCACGCATGCAGCTGGTTGCAGTTCATCCCACCACCTGTGTCTCCATGTGCTTGTGCAAGTGCGGGTGTGCGTGCGTGTGCGTGTGTGCGTGTGTGCTTATGTGTGTGACTCTCTGCTGGCTGGCAGGTTTGGCCCTACGGGGTCAGCTCTGGTGCAGTCTGGTGTGGATCGACTCATCTTTGTGGGGTCAACTGCTGTGGGCAGGAAGGTGAGAGGGAGGGAACGGATGTGAGAGGAAGGAAAGGGTTTGAGCCCATGGGCTGGGGTCACATAGAGCTCTGGTGCAGTCCGGCTCATCTTTGTGGGGTCCACTGCTGTGGGCAGGAAGGTGAGAGGGAGGGAGCGGAGGTACGAGGAATGGTGCTGCTTGTCTCTCCTGTCCTTTGACCGGCATGCACTGGAGGGCTCTGAAGCGAATCTGATTGATGTGACAGATGCTCAACTTTCTTCCTCCCTTGACTTCACTCTGCGACTCCTCACCAACAGTTGCGCATCCTCTCTGCTTCTCTTCCGTGCCCGCCCTGACCGGCAGGTTCTGGAGGCGTCTGCAGTGAATCTAACACCCACGGTGCTGGAGCTGGGAGGCAAGGACGCGTTCATCGTGTGTGACGACGCGGACTTGAAGCAGGTGAGTTGATGTGGGCACACTCTCCTCGATTCACAACCTGACTGACTCTCACAGTCCTGGAGCTGGGAGGCAAGAAGACGTTCATAGTGTGTGATGACGCGGACTTGAAGCAGGTAGGGAGCTGGATTACTATGCAGTGGGCTTTTGAGGTACACTTTATTCGCAATCTCATCTCGCGCCGCCTGCGGTGCTGGACCTGGGAGGCAAGGACGCATCTATAGTGTGTGATGACGCGGGCTTGAAGCAGGTAAGGAAGACATGAATTTCGATGCAGTGGGCAGTTGTGATAGACCCCATCTTTTACAACCTGACCTGATACAACTGCCCACAGTGCTGGAGCTGAGAGAGGCAAGGACGCATCTATAGTGTGTGATGACGCGGACTTGAAACAGGTAAGGCGATTCGGGTACACCTCACTAGCTAGCGTTAGGCCTTTCCCGGTGCTGGAGCTGGGAGGGAAGGACACGTTCATAGTGTGTGATGACGCGGTCCTGAAACAGGTGAGTTGATGTGATGTGAGGTGTACTGGAGGTGTATTTTGAATTGATTCAAATTACATGAAATGCATGTGGGATAGGCGAAGACTATTGAGGCGTCTCAAGAGTTGATGTGAGGTGCACTGCAGGTGTCTTTTGAGTTGACTCAAATTACATGAGGTGCATTTTTCTCGAGTGACAGCCTGATTCTCCTGGTGCTGGAAATGGGATGCAAAGGTGCGTTCTTGTGCTCTGCTGCCCTCCTCCTTCTCGTTCTTGTGCCCTGCTCTGCTGCCCTCCTTCTCTCCCGGAGGCGTGAAAGACCACCCTGATACTGAACCTGCCTGCCCTTCTCTTCCTCCTCCTCTCTCTCCTTCTCTCCTACGGCTGCCTTCCTTTCAGGTCGTCCCCATCACTCTGAAAGCTGTTTTCCAGTGCAGCGGGCCGAACTGCATTGGGGCAGAGCGGTTCTTCTCTGGCAGAGCGAGAAGGGATTGGGGCGGAGCGGTTCTTCTGGCAGTATGCCTTGGGAACAATCACTTTCTGAGACGTCTCAAAAGTCGGTTCTTCTGGCAGTATGCCTTGGGAACAATCACTTCTCGCTCCCCATCCATCCCTCCATCCTTTTGACAACCCTCTGTTCAACAACCTATCCTCTTCCCAACCCCCAACCCCTATTGAACTACGTCATCCCAAATATCCCCATCGTTCTGAGAGCCGTCTTTCAGTGCAGCGGGCAGAACTGCATTGGGGAGGAGAATACTGAAATCTCTACCGTCTTCCTCCCTTGCGCCCTCAACCCATTATTCCCCTCTGACTTTGTCATCCCAGGTCGTGCCCATAGCCCTGAGAGCCGTTTTTCAGTGCAGCGGGCAGAACTGCATTGGGGCAGAGCGGTTCTTTGTGCAGGCCGGCATCTACGACCAGTTTGTGGGGGAGGTGGTATCTGTGGCGCAGAAAATGAGACTGGTAGGTTGTAGTACCTTGGCAGAAGCAGGTTGTTGTGGGGGAGGTGATATCTGTGGAGCGGAGCAGAAAACGAGCAGCAGACGAGGCTCTAGATGAGAGGGATCCATGTTGGGTGGTAACTGGCTTGAAGCGCCCCCGGAACAACAGATTGTTGTGGGGGAGGTGGTATCTGTTGTGCAACAGACGAGTCGAGACGAGTGGGTAGGTGGTATTTGACTTGCTGGGAAACGGGGAGTGTGGGTGCGTTTTAGAGATAGCGTTTTGTTTGAGATTTAGAATTCATTAGCACCTGACACCAATTTTCCTTTTAGGTAAGGCGCCTGTGATAAGGACGTTGGGTACCTGATTAGGGTGTAACTTACAAAAGTTAGTCAGCTCACTTCTAAGTCGGCTCAGGAGTGTTCTTCTTTCCCCTCTCCTCTCTTTCTTTCCCCTCTCCTCTCTTTCTTTCCCCTCTCCTCTCTTTCTTTCCCCTCTGCCTTCCATGCTCCAGGGCTACCCTTTGGCAGATGAGTTGGGGGACGGAGAGCGAGATGGGATGAATGGGGGAAGGGAAAAGACAACTGTTCCTGCTTTCCAGCATGAAGGGGCGGGAGGTGGAGAAGTGGGAAGAGGTGGAAAGGAAGTGGAAACAGCTCTGGAAAAGGGAGAGAGAGGAGGGAGCAGTGGTGGGGGAGGAGGAGGAGGGGTGCAAGGGGGGGAGAGACGGGGAGAGTTCAGATCCACGTCAGCAGGGGGGGTTGCTGACATGGGTGCGATCTGCATGCCACATCACGTGCAGCGGCTGCAGCGATTGGTGGACGAGGCGGTGGGGCAGGGGGCACGGGTGGTGGTGGGGGGGAAGATACCGCTGGGAAGCTGTGAGGACCTCAGCTGCAGCCCTAGAGGGAGTGAGGTGGGAAGAGAAGGTTTTGGAGAAGCAGCAACAGTAGCCGCAGCAGGAACAGCAACACCAGCAGTAGCGGGAACAGCACCAGCAACAGGGGGAACAGTAGCATCAGCAGCAGCAGGAATAGCTTCTGAAGGAGCAGCCCTCCCCTTTGGCTCTTCCTCCTCCTGCCGCCCGTCCCTGGGGGGCCAGTTCTACCCTCCAACTGTACTCGTTAATGTGCGCCCCACTATGCGCATACTGCACGAGGAGGTTTTCGGCCCTATAATGTGCATCGTGAAATTTGAAAATGATGAAGAGGTGGTGGCGGCGGCGAATGACTGTCCGTTTGGGCTTGGATGTTCGGTGTTCTCCGGGGATAGGAGGCGCGCTGCTGCTATCGGGGCAGCGGTGAAATGTGGGATGGTGGCAGTCAATGATTTTGGCAGCACCTACATGTGCCAGTCGCTGCCGTTTGGTGGAGTGAAGGAGAGCGGTTTCGGCCGGTTTGCAGGGGTGGAGGGGCTGAGGGGGTGCTGTAACGAGAAGGCTATTGTGGAGGACAGATTCTTCTCTTTGATCAAAACCAACATTCCTCCTCCTCTCCAGGTATGTGCTGTCCTTTCTCTTGCCTCTCTGCCTCTTTGCCTCTCTGCTTCCAAGGATTCTTTGAGAAAATGTCAGTCCTCCACCTCTCCAGGTGCGTGCCATGCCTAAAAATACCTCGTGAGCATTTTTCCACCACTCTCACTCTCGTACGCCACTGCCCCTCTGAACCCCCTCACCCTCCTTCCCACATGCACAGTACCCCCTGACACCCAATGCAGTGCCATTCCAGCAGGGTCCTGCTGGAATGGCACTAGTGCTCTGTGGAGGGGCTCTTGTGCGCATGTTCTTCCCCCACACCCTGCTGGCAGCGTCATGTCCCGATTCACCCTTTTGCCCTGCCCTCCCCTTCTTGAACTCCCCTCAAACTCCCCTGCCTCCCCCTCCCCCTCCCCCCCGCATACACAGTACCCCCTGGCACCCAACGCAGTGCCATTCCAGCAGGCTCTGGTGCGCATGTTCTTCCCCCACACCTTCCTAGCCCAGCTCTCTGGCCTCTTCCACCTGCTGCTGGAGCTCCTGTTCTCTCTTAAGAGGACAAACACACAGCACGACCCAAGCCCGGCTGTCTTTGGTGCTGGTGCTGGTGCTGCCGCTGGTGCTGGTGCTGGAACCGCTGGTGCTGCAGCATCTGTCATTTTCCGACCTGCCTTGTGCCTTTGTCCCGCTATCCCCCAACCCTCCGCCCACCCCGCATACACAGTACCCCCTGGCACCCAACGCAGTGCCATTCCAGCAGGCTCTGGTGCGCATGTTCTTCGCCCACACCTTCCTAGCCCAGCTTTCTGGCCTCTTCCACCTGCTGCTGGAGCTCTTGCGCTCTCCCAAGAGGACAAACACACAGCAAGGGTCAAGCTCGGTCGCCCGTGGTGCTGGTGCAGCTTCTGCAGCACGGCGCAATTCAGGTGTAGCTGCATCAGGTGGTGAGAGGCCGCATATTGAGTAGAAGATACTGTTGCTTAGGACAAGGTACGCTGTTACACAAAGTATGTTCTGTTGCACAAGCTGCAGTCAGTATCCTGTGAAGGGTAGTCTCTAAGGCCGTTGAAATATTTTTGACATTTGTGACAGGCTTTCTTAGACAATCTACTACGGTACTTCAGACGTCTTTTGCAGTTCACACCATACCCATGTTAATGACACAAGATCCAGTTGTCATTCCCCAGGCTGTCTGAGGTCGGGTGCAGTCCTGCCTGATAGCGTAGGCAAGTTCTTGTTCTCTGATAGTTGGCAGGCTGACAAGCTTATTTTTAAAACAGTAAGTATACTCTACAGTACAGCATGCCTCTTTACTTCTTCTGCAGGGAGGCAAGCAGCTGGCCAGCACCGAACGCAGCAGCTCCACCAAACGCACACAACAGCGAAACCACAACCTGAAGCGCAATCAACCCAGTGCTGTCATCAGGCACGAAGTACACGAATGCAGGGCCAGCGAGGAGGAGGACGAAGGCGAGGGCTTGAAGAGTGCCAGGTGTCGACCGATCAGTGGCAGCGGAAAGGATACCGAACTCCTCGGCCTTGGAGAGAAGGCCGAGCTCCTCAATGGCTGTCAATGAGAGGCCGAATGACTCTGCGAGTGAGAGGAGGCCTGCTTGCTCGGCCTTGGAGAGCAACCGGAGATCCTCCACGCGTGAAAGCAGGCGGATTTCTGGGTCCGAGCCCACGACCTTTCCACGGACGCCCCCGCTCTTGTCCTCGCCGAAGAGCTCAACGACCTTGACCTGCAGGCATGAGGGAGGTGTTAACAAGGGAGCGATATATTGAGTGGTGCATAAACTAGGTGTATAATTATATTGATATTATCTGCACAAGCACGGATTCACTCGAGTTATGCTGCTGGCTCTCTTTCTTGAATGTGGTTAAAGAAGCCGGGCGTACGGCAATTATCCACCAATGGGGTGAATCGTCACCCCTTGACTCGACGTAACAACAGCGCTTGAAGTTAAAGATGCCCCAGTCTAAAACTATAATCAGGTTCGTGAAAACAACGCGTGTTCTTCAGTGCAATCTTTCAACGGTGGAGAAATTAAGGGCAGTACCGGAGCGAATGGTGTATAAGCAGGTGCTAGATATGGCACAATGAACAGTGGGGGTTTCACGAGAAAAACAGGCCTAAGATTGAAAACGTAAGGAAACGAATGCACTGGTACATGCAGAAAGTGCAACGACAAGGGATTAGCGAACAGAGTGCTTATACTTTTCAACAATAGGTCGCGAGAGGAAATCATTCGGAAGGGGAAAAGGCTAATTGAAGGAGTCGTACATTTCTCAAGACCTTGGTCCCAGCGCGAACGGTAAGGTTTCTCCTAGCCGGAGCTGCCTCGAGCTTCGGAAGGCCCACGGCGACAGGAGCCGCGAGGAAGGAGCTGCGGAGGACGACAGAGGCCATTGTGAGTTTGTTCTGAATTATCTCTGAAAATGCTAAGAGATAATTAGAGAGTCAGTCAGAACAAAGTCTCAAGGGCTAGAGACAGGGACCCAAAATTACTCCTGGTAGCAGTGTTCCAGCAAGAGTGACTGCTCTTTTCTTCAAAGACACAAAGCTGAAGTTGAGAGGGCTGTTGAGGTTCGGGCATGCCTAACCACAAGGCACACATACCTGACTCACCTCAGCCAGGTTCGGTAAGAGCTTAAACTCACCTTACCTGACTCATCCACAGCCTTCGAGGCTTGTCATTGGCTGACGAGGCCGTCTTGTCGGCTCGACACTAGCTTCGGAAATCTTTGGTAAGTGGCTGAGGGAGATTGGTGGGAGGCATTCCGCAAGGGAGGGAGGGGAGGAGCCTCACGGTCAGGAAGTGTCGACGTGGCAGAACCAAAGTGGGCAGTGTGTGCCTGCCGCTAGTTCTGGATTGCTGGGCATCTGCTGGAGTGGCACAGAAAGTCGCAGCGCGCCTGGGATCAGGCCCTCCACTGCAATTGGTGTTTCCCGGATGCCGATGTGAACCACCTTTCATCGCATGACAAGTGTGGGAGGTGCTTGTACTGTTTCGGAGGTACTCCATTAAGAGCCGAGAGAATGTGAAAGAAGAAAACAGTTACCCAGTTGTCATGGAAGAGTTCTTCAACACCAAGTCCTCAACATTCTTGCAGCATACTGGACATACAACTGCCATTCCTACAACACCAAGGAAAGCGCGCTGTAGATAACTACGCTATAATTTCCCAAAGCATTTACATCAGCAATGGCTTTGACTAGTAACCCAAAGTATCACGGAGTGACATTAGAGCCCCGACTGAAGAGGGGGCAAACTTGCGTGCAAACAAAAAGCATGGAGCCCGCTCTCCAGCAACTCTGCACGGACCAGGAAAGGCAACGTCCAGAAGACCAACGTTCTCTGAAACTGCAAAATGACGCCTCTGCATCCTCTGTATCAAAGCCGCCGTCACACTGCTCCCACTGTACATTAACGGATGCTCAGCCTTGTAATGTGGCCAATCCACATGCATCACGGAGTGAGGCTCTATGCCTCTCCGATCATATCCCCAAACCAATGTCTGGATGTAACCCTCATCAGGATATTCCCCCCTGCCCCTGCCAAATGTCACGTAATACTTCATATCTCCCACCACCAAAGCTGCATGTGGCCGGGTCAGCACGAACCACTGAGAACCTTTTCTGATTTGCCACGGATGAACAATCTGACGCGGCATGAATATCCAGAAATATCGTGGAAACCTCCACCAGCGAAGGGCTGGAAGGATAGCCAGGAAGCTTCTATCCCCTGTAAAGAGGTACTCGTAAATAAAATCAAAGCTCCTAATGGAAATGCAGGCCTCTGACAGCAGCACGAACCGCTGATTCACTGGATTCTCAAGCCCTGCTGCAAGAAGACGCCTGGTAGCTTGAATCATTGATGGCATCCCCCTTACAATCCTCAATCCTGGAATCTGGGTCCCCCAGAATACACTGCCTTTCCCAACATTGTCGTGCATTCACGTCCCAGCCCTCTGTCGCCGCATGGACATAGATTGTGGCACGGTCCATGTTCCCACGGAAAAACTCCTCCCAGAGAGGCTGGAAGGGTAGAGGCCCTCGAGTGAGGAACAAGAAGGCGATTTTAGGTAGCGTCCCGTTAGGCAGGAGCATTGACGGTGTAAATGTAGGTGGATGCTTCGACTTCTCAACCACAGCTGCAACTGTCTTGTTATTGGCGTTTCGGTTTCTCTCCAGAGCTTGAATTGACAGCTGGCTGAGGTGTGAATGGTCCTCGTAATCCTCCTCCTCCTCCTCTTCACCCTCTAGGCCCTCTGTCCGATGGTGGTGGAGGCGTAGAGATGCTGGTAACTCGGTGATAGGAACGAGCTGATTGACTGGCGGTACGAATTGCCGCTCTGTCTCCATGGCTCGCTGAATCAGCATGCTGTCTGCGTCTTCGAAGAAGGTGTACGAGAACCAATAAGCGGAGAACAGCTGCCAGAAACCCACGGCCGCGATACAGTAAAAAATTGCTCCGAATACGAACACGCATTTGGAGAATGGCGATGTCGTGGCGATAAGGAGACGGAGTTTCGGGAAAAAAGATAGAGAATTAGGAGATTGATGTGGAGATTCCATCTGATCTGAAGACCCTGCTCGTTGTCTGCTGTATCGGCTTCCTCGCCTCACTCTACCCGGACCTTGACGACTGATAAGCTTTTCGTGGCCGTGCGATCTAATCGGCTGCGGATGGTCTTGCTGCTGTTGCTGCTGATGCTGATGTTGATGACGTCTATCTACAAACGGTTCACGCGCGTTCTCCGTCGTGACTCTGTCTTGATTAAATGTGGACTGTTGAGTTTCTAATTCGTACGGTTGCCGTCGGTGTGAAAAGTCGGTGTTTGCTGCAGGGACCAAAACGGCCGCTTCAATTGATTCCCCTCTCAGGCCTTCTTGTTCAACGACGGCAGTTCCTAGTCGTCGCTTCTCTGCCATTCAGGAACTAGTATCAGCTACGCCAATTCAGCTGGAGCTTCTCCAATTACGGCGCCTAAACTTCTCCTAGAAACCCCTAACCTTCCACACGTGTGAAACTTCATAGGTCTGACCGACAACTGGGCACTTACAACTAATTGACAGTCCAAGCAGGCACTTGGTCCAAGAAAGCAGAAGGACTAATCAGCTAGTTGAGAACGGAAAATGCGTACTGGGGTTCTATGGGGTGGGGGTTCTACTGTGGGATCTACACAAAGCAAGGGCGCGGACTAGTTTGCACGAGCAGTATGTTCTAGCCAAGACGAACCAAAGGCTGTGTTACCATTTGATTTAGGCGAACTCGTTGGTGCTGTTCGACAGCACCATTATATCTAAGAACCACGGGAAAGCGACGGGATCAGGAAGGTGGGTCTCGCCTTCCTGATCCCGTCAGTTAGAGTTCGTTAACCTCCGTCAGCTTGGTCAGCCCGTGAAAAAAGTGCCGAGCCTCACCTACCGTCCAAACCAACAAACAAAGTGGGCGTCTGGCGAACGCCCACTTTTCAACAACAAATCTAACAGTTCGACGGCATCGGGAAGCGGTGACGAAACTTCGTCCCCAGGCAAAACACCATCCCCTAGCCATGCCATCGCCATGCTGCGTTTTTCAAAGCACAGCGATGGCACAGCCGTCGCATTGCCGTTCAAAGGGGTTTGGGGGGAAGGTGGGGATGGAATTTCGCCTTTCGGGCGCGCGTAGTTTCTCGGGCGGCATTTCGCCCAAACCTCGGAGGAGGGTTCCGCCCCCGTTTCCATATGCGGTCGCGATGCTGATGCCATCGTTTTCAATTTAAAAAACGATTTGCTGTCGAACAGCACCGTTGTGTTCGTCGCCACTGCCCACAATACCAAATCCACCTGATCGATCAGGTTCTGCTCTCCTTTTCGGCGGACGGGTCAGCCGGGGAGAGTGGAGCTTTGACCAAAACGAACTGTTACACCCTATCTCCGCGAACACCCCCCACTCGTCGTCACAGCACCGTAACCAGCAATAACGAATGGAGTTCGGTATCTCCTTTGGCGAAAATGAACATCCACACCAGGAGTAATCCACCAAGCAGTTCGTCTTTGTGGCACCTCTGAGTCGAACCAAGGTCGTTCGGGTTCACAATCAGCAAAACAAGCTTCCAAGTTTCCTCCCCCTGAAGCCTCTGCCATCCATGTCCGTCCTCCTCAGGGTACCCCCCTTTTTTCCCCCAAACTAGGCTCTAGCCGTTGGCAAGTCCAGCTATGCTCACCGCGTCCTTAGGGTAGTGCTTATCCCCTTTTCACTTCCTGGGATTACCCTGCGTACTGTATTACATTTACCAGCGATTAGTTACCTCTGGTGATGGAGTCGGAACCTGCAAAACGGTTCAAATCAGGTGATCCACAACCGCCAGCATCCTCCGATGATTTTGAGTGTCGCCGATATTTGACGCCTGAAGGTTGTCCTTTCGGCGACAGATGCCGTTATCGCCATGGTGCCGAGGGTATGGATTTATCTTATGCTTTTCGCACGTAACATTGGTCTTCATGACCGACTAGGTTTTGAATCGTGTTTTTTCGCTCGGATATTATTCGACGTTACAGATTCAAGGGATTTGTTCCCCGACTCGAAGGCGAAGCCTTGCACAAAATTCTTCAGGTGCTTATTTGTTGCCCTCAGTATTTTTCACCAAATAACCTGCTTTGTCTTTTCGCTATATATCCTTGACTTACATTGATTTCCTGCTTCAATTCACAGCACTTCAGGCTGTCCGTACGGCGAAGAATGTCACTTTCAGCATTACGTCCCTGGCGGTATATCAGCTCTCGGAATTTCACCAAGACCCATGCCTCCTGGAATACCCGGATCCGGAGGCCCTTGGCCGCCTGCCGGAAGCCCCATGGGAAGAGGACCAGGTTCAGGCAGGCTCGGAGGAGGACACGACGGAGACGCTTCTAAGATCTGCAGACGTTTCACGGCACCAGGTGGATGCCGTTTTGGTGACCGTTGCCATTTCTCGCATGTAGAGCCTGATGCAATGGCCAGATCTCGTCCCCCTGGCCCCGGTATGGGTGGTCCAGGAGGGAGAGATTTTATGCCTGGCGACGGATACGGATCGGACTCCAGATATGGTGGTGGCCAATGGGAAGGACCTGGTGGATATAAAGGAGCGGGTGGTTTACCCATGGAGCCTGTATCTCCTGGGAGAGGCGGAGGAGGTCCCTTGGGACCTGCGTCCGATTTCGGATCTACTACCAGTGCCAAGATTCCCATCGACGCATCGCTCGTCGGTGCTATTATAGGAAAAGCCGGTTCTGTAATCAAGCAAATCCAGAGGCAGTCAGGAGCGAGGGTTGCTGTTCGGGACCATGAATCGGACACCAATCTCAGGAATGTCGAAATGGAGGGATCGCTTGAGCAAATTGAGTACGCGACAAGAATGGTTCGACAGCATTTGGCGGAGAGAGCAAATCAAGGCCCAGGAGGAGGTGGGGGTGGATTTGGCTCCGGTCCTCCCCGTGGGGGTGGTGGGAGGGGACCTTCCAGCCTGGGTCCACACAACTACAAGACGAGGATGTGCGAGAAACTTGAGAGTGGGACCTGCACGTTCGGATCTCGCTGCCACTTCGCTCATAACCCTGATGAGCTTCGATCTGCTCCACCAGGAGATTAAAAAAGGTGAGATCTCATCCGGTAAGTTGTCCAATAAACTGTTTCTAATTTCACAAGCATCAGTCAGATGTCATGTATCTTTGTTCTGGGAATACGCAATCTTGGCAACATGACTCAAGAAGGTGATTTTTGCAATTTCTCACATGCATTTGAAGAAATCATTTTTCACAGAGGGCCTGCTAACATTACTGGGTGATGCGTTTAACACATCAAATTTGTGACTTGCAGTGACGGATCAAGGGCGTACAATATTCAATCCAGAACAATCTAACAGACAAATAGTGTGCCGGATGAATCAGCAGTTTTTTGCAATCCATGAATGACGTCACTCAAGAAAGCCTCTGCAAGAATTCAGAATAAATGGTAATATTCAAGCTGGAGAAGTACCTGGACATTTTTACTGTAACACCGAAAAAGAGGACAGGGAATGTACTCGAGCAGGCTTAGCAATCAACAAGCCCGCTAAACGGATGTGGTGAATTAGGTTTTACAACGGAGTATTAGTGGGAGGTAACAATAGGGTTTTAAATTGCTGGCCAGAATCAAGCTTGGCGGTATGAATGGCTGGGTTATGATTTGGTGCAAGCTGGTGTGCAAACTAAACCTGCAATTATATAGTTACCAGGGTGAATTGTGGAAAGCAATTTTTGTGACCTGTTATACGTTTTAAGGTCTTGCAACCTGTGAGGGAAAGCAGTTGTCTTCCTCTAAATGTGCGTTGAAGATTTTGTTTTGCCTTTTTTCTCAGACATTAGAATGCGGTTGCGAGGTGTTAGGGTTGCTTGTGAACCTAATTTGTCATAAACTGAGCCGTTCCATCCGTAATCGTACTACTTGTTGAATGATTTCCTTGATCTCATCTCTGGCATTATTTGTCCAACCTATTCTTACTGTCGTAGTTGTCTGTCAGCAGTAGCATGCATGACTTCTGTTCTGTGTTGTTTGGTCGGAAGGCGATATGCATTGCACTGGCTCTCACATGGAAGCCAGAAAATGGATGGACCATTTACACCAGCCACACCAGGAGCAAGAGGTACGGTACCTTACATGCTGCCGCCACCACCAGCAGCTATTAGACAAGACTTAGACACACCACATGAGCATGCTCAACAGGTTACATGCATCACTTCAGTCACCACCACCAGACCAGCCTGCACACGTGCAGAGCAGCACGGTACATCCAACAGCCATCCATCACACCAGCACAGGCACATGTGCCACTATCTGCATCTCTCGTTCCGTTAAGTGTTTCCTGCTACTGCTGGTCAAATACACTACACCTGTGCACGGGCAATATCCAATTTCTTTCCACCCAATCCAGCTTGTATGTTTAGATTTCAGCTCTGTCAGGTATACCACAAAAATGAACTACAATTGAAATAAATTAAACAGGGCTGTTAAAACAAATATATCAAACCTCTGCCTGGATGTCAAAGCTTGTAGCAAGGCACTTCTGCCTCAGTACACCAAAGGCTGCAGTGACCAAATTCCTCCCAGCCGCAATACCGGTAGCACAGCACACTCACTTACACAAGCATTTGGCATCTGCCTTGGCCTTTCTGTCAACCCTGGCCCTCCCAAGGCTTATGAATCCATTCCCCTCACCCATATTTTATATTCCAGTAGACACCGCTTCTCACGCTGCGTAATCCACGCAACTTCCGAACTGAAGCGGTGCCATTGTCGCCACTTGTGGGCACACACACGGACACAGTCTTCAAGCCAGCAGCCATTGCCCGTGTCCTCCAACTGTCTGCGCGAGTTGCGGAGATGGCAGGACTCCCGTTCATTCGACTTCCAAGTTTGATTGAACTCTCACTTTCCTGCTTTCAACTTCCAGCTTTCAACCACAGCTTCATCCAGCCTCCCCCGACTTATCCTATCGTTCTCCATCTTCACCCAATTTCATCTCCACCTTCACCAGTTTCATCTCCAGCTTCACCCAGTTTCATCTCCAGCTTCACCCAGATTTCCCAACCACAGCACTAAATCAGCTGCAGGGTTGGCTCGAGTTAACCAACATGTTGGGTGATTTCACCCCATTGCCCTCTAACACCCATGAAATCTGCCTCTTCCTAAGATAAAGTAATAAAATTTTGCATCGTAGCTGATCTCTCGCAGGCAACCCATGCGCGCAGCCTCTCTTCGAGACCTTCAGCTCCGTCTGAGCTGAGTCTGCTTCCACACGCTGTCCATCTGAGGCTCCTCCTCCCGCGGCCCGTACAAATGCAAAACTTTGCATCACAATTCCTTCAGGGAGCTCACCAATAGCCAGTTCTATTCGGCTACAAGATGGCACGCCTGCACCCGCTCGTCTCCTTTTTCGGCTCCACCTGAATTTTCTTCCAGCCACTGTCCATTTGAGCCTCTCCCCTTGGCCCATGCAACCATGACCACCCACAGCCACAGCCACTGCAACCAACCATAGCCTCTTCTACTCGGCTACAAGATGCCACACCCACACCCGCTCGCCTCTTTCTTCAGCTCCACCTGAATTTTCTTCCACCCGCTGTCCATCTGATGCTCTTCTCTCGGCCCATGCGAATTCAGTTAGTCCCAACATGAACCATTGAAACGCCTCATATGACAGCTGCTACCCCTCAAAGCTACAAGATCACACACCCACACCCGCTCGCCTCTTTCTTCGGCTCCACCTGAATTTTCTTCCACCCGCTGTCCATCTGAGGCTCTTCTCTCGGCCCATGCCGCGACGCTATCCCATCCTGAGAACCATCATTCCCCCCTCCGCCCCCCCCTCCCCCGCCTAATGCGGTGCCAGGTGGCGGCACGCCGTTCGTCGCCTTCCCTCCCGGGCCAAGAGGAGGCTTGCTGCTGCTGGAGTCTGGTCCAGGAACAGGCACTATCGAGTCGTCAACCCTGCAACAGAGAAGTGAGAAGAGAAAGGAGGGGGGCAGGAGGGGGAATGGTTTAAGACGCCTAGTAAGGAGGCTTGCTGCTGCTGGAGTCTGGTCCGGGAACAGGCACTATCGAGTTGTCAACCCTGGATATAAATAGAAGAAGGGGGGGTTGTGGTTTTGTGGGGGGGATGGGGGAGTGTTAGGGGGGAAAAGTGCCTAGAAAGGAGGTTTGCTGCTGGCGTCTGCTCCTGGAACAGGCACGATTATATCCTGGAGTAATTTTTCAGATTAGGAAAAGAACAAAAAAAAGGAGAAGACTTTAACGATCCTGGAACAGCCACGACCATATCGCCAACCCTGGAACAGAGAAGCAGGAGGAAGAAAGAGAGGAATGTTGGGGGGGGGAGGGGGGGGTGGTGGGGAATGTTGCAGGCACCTCGAGAGGTCTGGGAACAGGTGCAATCATGTCGGCCCCCCCGTTCCCCCCCCCCCCATCCTCCTGAACAGTTATTCTTTCCCCATCCTCCTTTCCCCAACACTAACCAACCCACCCTTCTCCCCCTTTTCCAACTCACTTGTTGCGGCTCCTCCCATCCCCGATTCTCTCCACGTAAGCCACAATCTCGTCAAAGTCGGGCCGCTTGTCGGGTTCCCTAACCCTTAGTGGGAATATACGCTCAGAACCTAAAGCGTATAGCGTATATACGCTTGCGTTCAAACGCAAAACGCTATACGCTAGCTAATACGCTATACGCTTTCAGTTTTTTTTTAGGGGCTGCCCGGGAAAAAAATTCGTGTGTATACGGAAAGATGCGGAATCTCCTGGTGAGCATTTCGCCGAAGTCGAGGTGCAATTCGGGGTTGTAGGGAAGTGGGAATGTGCCTTACATTCGCGTCTGGCAATTCAGATCTACAATTTTGATTAGTACTATATTGAAATCCATCCCATCTACGAACTCCAACCTGTCAAAAACGCCCCCCCAACAGACCCCACTCACGCAACTAACCAGCCAGCCCAACTGCACTCGACATTTCCTGCTTCCCAACAGAGCTCATCCCGATTCCTACTTCTCCTTCTAGCGATAGTGTCTACTACACATCCCACCCTAATCGAAGTTCAGTCTTAGGAGAATGCTACGAAATTCTTAGTGAACTCACCTTCCCGATCTTGAGCGCGACAACCCAGCAAACTACACACCTTCCCGATGTTGAGCGCGACATTGTTTTTCACCCTGCCCGGGAATTTTTTTCCCTGCCCGGAAAAGCGGATTCCCAAAGCCGACCCTTGAGCGTTTAGCGTATATACGTTAGCGTAAATACGATACGCGTATATACGCTATACGCGTACATTCCCACTAAGCCCTAACCCAACAGCGTGTGACAAAATCCCCCACCTGTCCGCCCCATGCCATCTTGACTTTTGAGTCGACTCAAAAGCCCACCTGTCCGCCCCATGCCATCTTGACTTTTGAGTCGACTCAAAAGCCCACCTGTCCGCCCCATGCCATCTTGCCTTTTGAGTCGACTCAAAAGCCCACCTGTCCGCCCCATGCCATCTTGACTTTTGAGTCGACTCAAAAGCCCACCTGTCCGCCCCATGCCATCTTGACTTTTGAGTCGACTCAAAAGCCCACCTGTCCGCCCCATGCCATCTTGACTTTTGAGTCGACTCAAAAGCCCACCTGTCCGCCCCATGCCATCTTGACTTTTGAGTCGACTCAAAAGCCCACCTGTCCGCCCCATGCCATCTTGCCCATCCTCCTCCCCAAACACTCAAACGGCCTCCCCTGCCCCCCACTCCCGTCCGTTTCCCCCAAACCCAACCCCCCCCACTTCCACACCCACCCTTGCTTTCCGACTCACCTGTTGCGGCTCCTCCCATCCCAGAATCTCTCCAGGTAAGCCACAATCTCGTCAAATTCTGGCCGCTTGGCCCTAGGTTCGTTTCCCATTCCCCCCATCCTTCTGCCCCTAACATCCCTCCCCCACAACCTCTCCCCGCCCCCACCCCACCGATTCACTTGTTGCGGCTCCTCCCATCCCAGAATCTCTCCAGGTAAGCCACAATCTCGTCAAAGTCAGGTTGCTTGTCACAGCAGTACATACTCCCATTCCCCTACCCTCTGTTCCGCCCCAACCCCCCAAACTCACTTGTTGCAGCTCCGCCCATCCCCGATTCTCTCCAGGTAAGCCACAATCTCGTCAAAGTCAGGCCGCTTGTCACCCACCCAGGGCCGTTTTCCCCATCCTCCTGCCCATGGCATTCCCTCCTCTCCCTCTCCCCCCCCCCCCAGCCAACTCACTTGTTGCGGCTCCGCCCATCCCCGATTCTCTCCAGGTAAGCCACAATCTCGTCAAAGTCAGGCCGCTTGTCTGGGTCCTTATCCCAGCAGCGCGTGATGAGCTTCGTGATCTGGCTGGGGCAGTCCTTAGTGGGGGGGCGGAGGTTCTGACGGGTGAGGGGGAGCAGTGGGGCGGGAGGACGGGGGGAAGGAGGTAAGCAAAAGGGGGGAAAGGAGCTCAATCTGACTCCAAGGTTGAAAAAAAACGCGGCTCAGAAGGATCAAAGGCCGGCCGCTTGTCGGGGTCCTTATCCCAGCAGCACGTGATGAGGTGACTTTTGAGTCGACTCAAAAGTCACCTCGGGGTCCTTATCCCAGCAGCGCGTGATGAGGTGACTTTTGAGTCGACTCAAAAGTCACCTTGGGGTCCTTATCCCAGCAGCGCGTCATGAGGTGACTTTTGAGTCGACTCAAAAGTCACCTCGGGGTCCTTATCCCAGCAGCGCGTGATGAGGTGACTTTTGAGTCGACTCAAAAGTCACCTCGGGGTCCTTATCCCAGCAGCGCGTGATGAGCTTCGTGCTATAAGTGGGACAGTCCTTGGTTGGGGGCCGGAGGTTCTGTGGGGGAGGAGCAAGAGGGAGGGGAATCGGAGGGGAGGGGAATCGGAGGGGAGGGGAATCGGAGGGGAAGGTTTGGATGGGCGTAGGGTTCAGACACACCAACTGTCAAAGAAGCGTGTGGTGTGGTGAGCTTCGTGATTTGAGTGGCGCAGTCCTTGGTGGGAGGGTGGAGGTTCTGTTGGGTAAAGAAGAGAAGTGGGGCGTGGGGAGAATTGGGAGGGTGTGGGGGGGAGTGGAGGGGAAGGAGGGGGGAAGAGGGGAGGAAAATGCTTGATTTGGTTGGGTTTGAAAAGATAACAGCTTAAAACGTTAAAAGTTCCTCAAAGGGCCACTGCGCCGTGCAGATCTGCAACTCACATCGGCAACAATGGCGTGAGATAGCTGCACAAAGGACAGCCCTTCAAAGGGCTACTGGGCCGTGGCTCAGCAGCAGTGGTGGGGACCTAGGCTAGTTCAAGCAACAGGAACACAAGCAGGGCCGTATCAACCCACACCACACACCCCCAAGCCAACTCACATCGGCAACAATGGCGTGAGCTAGCTGCACAAAGGACAGCCCTTCAAAGGGCCACTGGGCCGTGCAGATCTCCCACAGCACGATGCCATAGGAGTAGACATCCACCTTGCGTGTGTACGGCTTGTGGTCGATCATCTGCAGTGAACGGTGCACAGGCACAAGGGGTTGGAAAACAGGAAGAGGGCTTCAGAGGGAAGGGTTGGAAAACAGGAAGGGGGCTTCAGAGGGAAGGGTTGGAAAACAGGAAGGGGGCTTCAGAGGGAAGGGTTGGAAAACAGGAAGGGGGCTTCAGAGGGAAGGGTTGGAAAACAGGAAGGGGGCTTCAGAGGGAAGGGTTGGAAAACAGGAAGGGGGCTTCAGAGGGAAGGGTTGGAAAACAGGAAGGGGGCTTCAGAGGGAAGGGTTGGAAAACAGGAAGGGGGCTTCAGAGGGAAGGGTTGGAAAACAGGAAGGGGGCTTCAGAGGGAAGGGTTGGAAAACAGGAAGGGGGCTTCAGAGGGAAGGGTTGGAAAACAGGAAGGGGGCTTCAGAGGGAAGGGTTGGAAAACAGGAAGGGGGCTTCAGAGGTGAATCTCCCACACCACAGCATGATGCCGTAGCTGTATGGCTGTCCACCTTGCGTGTGTACGGCTTGTGGTCGATCATCTGAAACGGGGAGAAGAAAGGGATGGGGAATAAATGTGAACTGGGGAGATCGGGTTTAAATAGCAGATTTCCCACAGCACGATGCTGCATGTAGCAGCACGACACACGTCCACCTCCCTGGTGTATGGATTGTGGTCGATCACCTGATGCGGAGAGAAGGGGAAATCAAGGATGGGCGTTGCATGGTGTGTGTGCGAGATAAGGGCCGCAAGCACCCAGGTATCATCCCCCTTCCTCAGGTACCCTCCCTTCCTCCCAACCACCCACCCACCTCAGGCGCCATCCATCGGATGGTGCCCGTCTCAGCCGTCATGTTGCCCAGCTCCTGTGCGTCTGTCTGCGCCAGCCCAGAGGTGAGGTGAGGTGAGGTGAGGTGACGCCCCTCAAACCATACACAGACACAACCGCCAAGCCCTTCAACCTCCCACCCACCCTCTCCCCTCACCTCAGGCGCCATCCATCGGATGATGCCCGTCTCAGCCGTCATGTTTCCCGGCTCCTGTGCCTCCGTGCCCTCCAGAGCAGATACAGGCACACCAGGTCTCAGCTCACCCCACACCCCCTCTTTCACCACACCCACTGCTCACCTCTGGCGCCATCCACCGGATCGTGCCCGTTTCAGCCGTCATGTTCCCCGGCTCCTGCGCCTCTGTCCTCGCCAGCCCGAAATCCGCCACCTTCACGGCTCCAGTTGAGTTGAGCAGCAGATTCGCGGACTTGAGATCCCTGTGGGTGGAGGGGGGGAGGGGAAGGAGGGGTACAGAGGGGGAAGGGTCAATCACCCAATCATCAGATCAGATTTCGCCGCCTTCTCCAGCCCGGATGGAACGAGCAGCAGATTCGCCGACTTGTGGTCTCTGTAGGTGGGGAGGGAGGGGTGGGTGGGAAGGGACAGGGCAGATGGGTGGGCGTACAGTGGATGTGTTTGGGAGGGAAGGCAGAGGAGAGGAGAGGAGTGGGGTTGTGAGGGAGACAATGGTAAAGACACCCACCTGTGGATGATGCTGTTGGAGTGCAGGTACTGCATGCCTTGCGACACGTCTAAAGTTGGTTTTTGAGAATTCTCAAAAACCAACAGGTACTGCACGCCTTGCGACACATCTAAAGCCATGGCCGCTATCTGCTTGAACCAGTTTTAAGTTGAATCAAACACCCCATCCCCCCCTCCCCCCTTCACCCAACCCCCCACCCAATTCTTACCCCACTCCCTTATAATACGCACCTCTGGATGATGCTGTTGCAGTGCAGGTACTGCATGTCTCGCGACACGTCTAGAGCCATGGCCACTATCTGCTTGAACCAGTTTTGAGTCGAGTCGAACCCAACCCCCTGTCCCCCCTGCCCCACCCCTTCCTCCACCCCTCTCCACCCAAAACGCACCTGTGGATGATGTTGTTGGAGAGCAGGTACTGCATGCCTCGCGCCACGTCCAGAGCCAGATGTGGCGAAGTGCAAGGATGTCATGCTGCATGCAAGCCACGTCCGACAGTTTGTTCCTTGAGACACCCACCAGTGAATGATGTTGTTGGAATGCAGGTACTGCATGCCCCGTGCCACGTCCAGAGCCATGGCTGCTATCTGCTTGAGCGACAGGCGGCGCTTGCCCAGGCGGGATAGGAAGCCCTTGACAGATGGTAGACCAAGGGCATTGTGGTGGTTTCCGAGCCAAGCCACACACGCACCTGTGGATGATGTTGTTGGAATGCAGGTACTGCATGCCTCGCGCCACGTCCAGAGCCATGGCCGCTATCTGCTTGAGCGACAGGCGGCGCTTGCCCAGGCGCGACAGGAAGCCCTTGACTGTGCCGCCATCTAGGAACTCCGTCACGATTGCCCACTTGGGCGGGTTGATGTACGCTCCTAGGAACTGGTGTTGAGAGGGGATGGTGCGGGGAAGGGGGGTGGGGGGTTTGGGGGGAGGGGGAGGGAGAAAAATGGAGGGAGGAGGGAGGAGGGAGGTAGGAGAGAGACAGAAAGAGGGAAGGAGGGAGGGAGGAGAGGAAGAGAGAGAGAGGGAGGCTGGTTGAGCGACAGGCGGCGCTTGCCCAGGCGGGAGAGAAAGCCCTTGACTGTGCCGCTGTCTAGGAACTCTGTCACTATGGTCCACTTGGGCGGGTTGATGTACGCTCCTAGGAACTGGAGAAATGGAAGGAGTGGTGAGGGACGGAGGGGAAAATGGAAGGAGTGGGGTGGGGTGTGAGGAGAAAGTGCAGGGCAGCAGAAAGCCTTTTAGTGACTGCGTATGTCATATCTCCATCCTGATAAATTTCTCGTCAGTAATGTCCTTGGGGTGAGAAGAAGAAAGTTGGATACCAGGAGATGTAAGCCTTTTAGCGCGAGGCAGAGGAGATGGGGGACAAGGGATGGGAGAGGGAGGGGGGGGGGGGGAGGGAGGGAGGATGGCAGAAAAACTTTCACTGTGCCACCCAAACATAGCGACTCCTGTCCTGGCCTGACCTTAGCAACGCCTAGTTTCACCTTTTCACTTGCATCTTGTACCTTTAAGAATCTAAACTCGTCATTGCGTGTAAATTATGTGTTTAATCTGCTATGGCTTCGTGCTTTGAGTCCTGAACAACGAAATACACTCCAAGCACGAACGCGATCCGAGAGAATTGCTTCTATGGGAGAAACGAAGGAAAACCGAGAGCTGGTAACGATTGTCCCAACCGAATCCTCTCGCAAGAACCTAACCAATGAATGACTTGACTGGTTCGTTTCGTACCTGGGACTCGGGGTCTCTATCTCGACGTAACGGACACGTGGACGACGCTGGGTTTGCACCTGTGCGACGTTGGGGTCGTTGAGCTTACGCCAAACCGGTCACCTTCTGTTCGAAACCCTCGTTTCGCGCCCAGAGGCAATCAAATCGTACCCACCCTCGAAACCCTCCGTACGTACACTCTCGGGAAACCGGAGAATCGTACGAACCTGGACGACGTTGGGGTGGTTGAGTTTATGCCACACGGACACCTCTTGCCGGAACCCCCGTTTCGCGCGATTCAACTCGTCCTCGCTAGAAGCTTCAGGGAAGAGCAGAAACTTTATCGCGACGCGCGTGCCTCGATACGTTCCGGAATGCACCACGCCGAACGACCCTGTTGCGATCAGCTCACCCAATTCGACCTGGAAATTAGAAATGATCGTGGAAAGTGCGTGGGTGGGTGGTTGGATGGGTGACATTCGGGGAGAGAGGTGGGAACGGAGGGGGGGAAATTAAGAGGCCGGCCCAAGCCAATCGGGAAAGCCGGATCTTAATATCACACAGGTGCCTAGGTGCACCAATTCAAAGGGTCGTGCCTAGGGTTCATATGTCGCCTTCGCGAGCACGCGACTACTGCGACTCCTGCGACGACGCGAGTCGCACCAGCGACTCCTGCGGTTCCCGCGACTTTTAAGAATGGTCGATCGCATACCTCTGAGAAATCTATCGCCCACGCTGTTGACCCGGACGCGTCGCCTCCGCTAGGCGATCCTTCAATGCCGCGACCCCCGCTACCGGCGCCGGATGACTGCTGACTGCCATGGCTGCCTTTGCTGTTCTCCTCCTCGCCGTTTCGGACCCGGTCTCGCCGCGGGTTGCGGCTTCCTCTTGCGGAACCGTACACGCCGCCGGTCATTGGCGTTGTCGCTGCGGAAATAAATCGTCGATGGGGGAATACAAGAAGATAATGTTACACATTCTGCGACTCTTGGGCAATATCAGAGCTATAAAACCGGGGGCGTGACTGACAGGGGAAGGACGACCTAACGGAGAGTATGGGAAAACCATTACGCATGGCATGAAAAGAGACAAGCAAGACAACGGGGAACAAAAAAACGAGCTCAAAGACCAAATGGAACGCGTTAAACGAGCTTGAAAAGAACGGTCGGTGGCCACATAAACCTTACAACAAATGTAACGGGAGGTTCGGTGGGAAACAATACCTGAAGTGTGATATTAGTTTCAGCTTGATTGGAATATTGATCCACTCAGACGTCCAGATCTTACGACCACGGTGACTTTGTGGTAACCCTAAAATGCCCGAAGGGTGACCCTGAGCTGCAGATCGGAAATGCTAAGACTGGTGCTGCTAACTTAACGACAAAAGGCATAGAGCTCTCATTCTAGTCGTCTCGAAGATAATGTGCAAATGTGCCTTGTTAGTCCTTGTCTTCACGACTGGTAATCCTGCTGCCTTGTCCTTACACAAACTGCTCTGCCGCGTTGCGAACTAATTACGACGTGAAAACGATTTTCGACAACATGGCAACGAATGGCGACGATTGGCGTCGAATTCGTCGTCGAAAGGATGCCATGAACGTTTTGAAGAGATCGTAATCAAAGCAGTGACCACAGAGGCGTTAACGCTGAGAGGATGGTTTGTCTAGGAGAAACGGGACGATGAGCGTAGCAGACGGAGACGGTACCGGGAGCTAGGTCAGGAGCACTTTTGAAGGTGGAAAGGCGAAAGTTATGCCATTACTCTACATTTATCTGAATTCAAAGTACGCTGTAAGGTGAGCTGCGATAGAGGATGGTTGATAGAGGACGATGACAACTTGTATGATCACAGCAGGTGAGCATAATCAATGCAGGTGCTGCTAACTTACGCAGCGCGGGAGAGAGAGAGGATGAGGTGAGGTGACATGAGGTGAGGAGGATGTCAAGTAAAGCAGTCATGCTAGGAAAGCGCAAGCTTGAATTAAATGGTGCTGCAGTGTCCGCCATGAAAAAAACTTCTGCTCTCCGCTCGCATGCTTGTGTGGGAAACTGTTGGTGGGAGACGGTGCTTCGCTGGCAGCAGCACAGTGGAGGTAAGTCATGAGCGCGTGCGGTGGAAAATGGCATGTTCCGCAGAACTTCAGAGCTCAGCACTAGATGAACTTGGCGCAGTTTGTTGGTGATCGCTCAACGAAAAAAACATCCACAAGAGGCACCAAAATCCATGAAATCGCAGGCGATTTTGTTTGGTGGTTGGTGAAAAAACTTTTCTGGTATCTCGCTCACTTTCTAAACAAATGCGCGTGTGACCTTTCGTGGGGGAAACTGAGCCCAGATTGAAAGTTCGATTTGGGGGGGAAGGGGGGGGGGGGGGGGGGGGGGGGGGAGTACACGTACCTGGGCAGCCCTGCCCCTCCCGGATTGGGTGAAAGAGGAGATGATGTGGGTGTTCCAGAAGGCTTCTGCTGAGGTGTGTGAAACGGAGTGGATGGTCAGGGATGCAGCTGCCTAGAAGTCGTGTGTTTATGGTGCCCACAAACAAAATTGGACGGAAACCCGAGTTTCAAACCTGGCTCAGGGCTGTCGTTTCGTTTTGGGCCCCCCGGACAAATCAGGGGGCCCGGCATGTACGACCCTGTATTTAGCAGGGTTGGGACGAATCTCGGCCCTTTAGGCTTCAGGGCTGCAATTTATTCCTCCCTTTGAATTAGGCTTGGTACGATACTCTGAGATTAACTTCAACAAGCAAACAAAAAACCACTAGTTCGTGTCATTTCACTAAGCAGGCTGAGCAGGCCCCCTAGCCTGGCAGGCAGCACTGATGATCTTGTGCACGAGGGTGGGGTAGTCATATCGCCACTCTGATGGTGTTTTGCTAATGCTATGCCAATTCATGTTGTGATTGGCGAAGTTAGGGAGAAAGTACTAAGTTGTGATTGCCGATTCATTTTGTTAGGGAGCGAAGTTGTGATTGGCGCAAGTACTAAGTAAAGGTTGAGTGAAATTTGGGGCCTAACCACACCCAAATTTGCATTCTGGTCAGGACAGAAACGGGGGGGTTAGGAAATTGGAGGGGTTGCATAGAATCTACCCTTTACACACCGGGCCTCAGCCCGAAATCAGCCCTGTAAGGAATCAGGGCCAGAAATTTTCCAACCCATCAATTTCAGTTTCCAAGGGCGAATCAGCCCTGGAATTCAAGGTCCAGCAGGGCAAACGCCCTGCAAGCGACAGCCCTGCAAGCGACAGCCCTGACCTGGCTCCGTCGACACGCCCTCCCCAAGTCGAGTCTCTTGTTTGTCAAGCCTGAAGGTGCAGGCTCGGCACGAGCTTTTTCATGTCAAGGGCACGCCTGGGCCACAAAATAACACCATGCCTGTGGCCGCTGAAACGACAAATCTACCGAACCCGAATGCTTCTCACCCAAGCCAAACCGCACGCGACACGTCTGAGATCGAAAAATGCACGTGATGCTTTAGAGAAGCACAGACAATTTCGGGACATTTGTTCCTCTCGCAGGAGCGCCGTTCGAAGGCTTAGCAGCAATGACTGACTAAATTGCGTTCTGCGACCTTTCAACATGTTTACATTCATGTACCTAGTTGGCAGTCGTTTCAGTGCAGCGCTGTTGCACCTATAACGCGCGGGTCGTTGCCTCCAAATCGAGCGTTTCTAGTGTACAACAGCGAAAGACGGCAATGGAAGACCTTTTCCAGGGCAGGGGCAGAAGGTACAATTGTACACATCTTGCTCAACCACTTCTTGCGAATTTTTTTCTCAAGCGAAAGAAAGCCTGCACCCGTGTCTTTTGCGCCAGCCAGTTGCACCCTATTTACAAGCACCTCGAGCAAGCTGCAGTGATTTGAACCAATGCCAACCACAGAAACCAAAGTTTGACCGAAGAGACTGAAGTCAAAAGATCAACAGCGAGTTACAAAAATTTTCATAAGCCCTTTTTGCTAAGTGCGAATCGACGAGAACTTAGCGAATCAAAAGAATCCCTTAGAAGCCCAATCACAAGGCAACCTTAGGTTAGTCAAACGAGCATCATGTGTACCACGGCTGGAAACGAATGCCGTGCGCTGCGGCAATTTGGGATCAGTGTTCCGAAGTTCTCAACTGAGGGCGCATTCGTGGCTCTGGTCAGAACCTCTCGTCAAACGAAATCATGCCTATTTCTCACCAATTGTGCTAATACCAAGGATGGCTACAGTAATGACAAGAGGTTTGACCCGAGGTTAGACCAGAGCCCCGAATGCGCCCTGACCCAGCTGTAGTTCGACGCCCATGAGATCAGGGAAGGAAAAATACTGTACAGCATCACCTGTGAGTACACGAGAGTTGCAAGCTCAACCCTGCTTTGTCCGCAGTGTACGTTTCGGTAAGCCCCAGGTCAAACGGTGCTGCACTTCGAAAATAGAAACTCTCCTGCCTAAAACATGTCTCAAACAACCGTGAAGATCCTATTGAAACTACAGTTTTGAGCCAGAGGGGGTCAATATACAAGAAGCATAAAAGAAACACACCAAGATAGAAGCAAACAAGACGATGAATGAAAGAAGAAAGATCCACAAGTCTAGGATGAAGGGAAGGGGTAAATAAAAAGCCGGAGGAGCACGGAGAAGTGCAGAGCCACCCACAAGCGACAGATGGATCAAGGGTGGCAGGTTTGTCAGAAAAGAAGCAAGGCCAGTTCGGCAAAGGTAGCAGGGCAGGTTCGGAAGATCAAGATTTGTAAATAAGGAGTGGGATGGAGGCTTGGCTTGGTGGAGGTTCATGATGTGAGCGTTGCAGTTACTGCTGCTGTTCCGGGTGTAACTGTAACCATTGCGTTACAGTTACCAGGTGCAGTGGCTGCAAGCACAAAGTACATGACAAGGAAGTTATCAACCCTGTGTCTACGATGTTGTCTCTGCTGCAGCAGCTGGTGCTGCTGCTCCGCTGTCCTCTGCCTTATCCGCTACAGCCGCCTCCTTCCCTCCATCCCCCCCCTTCGCTTCTCCCCCCACAGCCCCACCCCCTGCCTCTGAAACAGCAGGACCTTCCCCCTCTCCCTTCTTCCCCTCCTTCCCTTCCTCCACCTTCTCCTCCTTCCCCTTCTCCCCTCCCCCGGTCCCCCCTCCCCCCTTCTCCCCACCCGCTTTCTCCCCCTTCGCCTTGGCCTGGGCGTCAGCCAGGGCGCGTTTCTGCGCATCCTTGGCAGCCCTGAAGTCAGCCATGGTTCGGAACTTCTCATTTAGAAGCTTCTCGAGCTCTGGGTGCTTCTTGACCTCCCGCGTGTCCTTGTCCTTGCGGTAAAAGTGGTACGCCCTGAGATAAGGAGAAGCGGAAACAGCATCATTCAGAAGCGGAATGTGAGGGAGGGGAGGGAGTAAGGGGGGTGCTTCTTCACCTCCCACGTGTCTTTGTCCTTGCGGTAAAAGTGGTACGCCCTGTGGGGGAGGAATGGATCTGAAGAGAACTCACAGTAAATTCTTGGTTCCCATACCATCCCATCCCATCCCGTCCCGTCGTGTCCCATCCCATCCCATCCCATCCCATCCCATCCCATCCCATCCCATCCCATCCCATCCCATCCCATCCCATCCCATCCCATCCCATCCCATCCCATCCCATCCCATCCCATCCCATCCCATCCAATCCCATCCCTCACCCAGTGCAATCAACTCACCAGTATTTCTCGAGCCCATAAAGGTTGCCATCCCGCTGGTACATATGCAGAGTCAGCTGCTCCATTGATCACACACACGGACACACTTCAACCCATCCCCATCCCACCTCAACCAGTGCAATCAACTCACCAGTATTTCTCGAGCCCATAAAGGTTGCCATCCCACTGGTACATATGCAGAGTCAGCTGCTCCATTGATCACACACACGGACACACTTCAACCCATTCCCATCCCACCTCACCCAGTGCAATCAACTCACCAGTATTTCTCGAGCCCATACAGGTTCCCGTCCCGCTGGTACATGTCCAGAGTCAGCTGCTCGAAGTCAGCGTACATGGGCTCCTCGAACTTGGACTCCAGGCCATAGCTGGAGGTTGCAGTGGTGGAAAGGAGTGGAAGTGAGTGGAAGGGGGTGGAAAGAAGCAGAAAAGGGTCGAAGGTTTGTAGGAGGAGGTCAGAGTCAGCTGCTCGAAGTCAGTGTACATGAGCAACTAAAAACACGTTTTATTAGAGGGTACTTGGCTAAGTGGCAGTACCTGTAGAAGCGAGGGCGGCACTCCATCCCATAATAGTACTTGGAAGCTGCGTCCTCAGTGTCTAGAAGTGTTATGAGTGTGATAAAACACATGGCACGTACCTGTAGAAGCGGAAGAGGCACTCCATGCCATAATAGTACTTGGAAGCTGCGTCCTCAGTGACGAGCTCAGTTATTTTAAAAAACGTTTAGATAAGCATAGCACACAGCTGTAGAAGCGCATAACACGTACCTGTAGAAGCGGAAGAGGCACTCCATGCCATAATAGTACTTGGAAGCTGCATCCTCAGCAGCAAGCCTCTTGAAGTCGTCGTACATCTGCTGGTTGAAGTTCACCTTTCAGTCGACTCACAAAACCAGCACCATACCTGTAGAAGCGGAAGAGGCATTCCATGCCATAATAGTACTTGGAAGCCGCATCCTCAACAGCGAGCCTCATGTAGTGGTAACTACTAAGAGACATAGAACACACCTGTAGAAGCGCATAGCACACAGCTGTAGAAGCGAATAGCACACACCTGTAGAAGCGGAAGAGGCACTCCATGCCATAATAGTACTTGGAAGCTGCATCCTCAGTGGCGAGCCTCTTGAAGTCGTCGTACATCTGCTGGTTAAAGTTCTTGCGCAGGAAGTAGCACCAGAAACGGAACAGCGTGTTCATCTCCTGCTTGTTGAAAAAGGCGGGTGGGGAGGAGGAGGGGAAGGAAGGAGGGTGTGGATGGGGGAAGAGGGAAGTGGTAATCGCTGTGTACATCTGCTGCTTGAAGTCCTTGCTGGGGAAGAGAAGCAGCAGCAGGATCGGAACGGCGTGTGTAGGTTCTAGGGTAAGATTTGTTACGAGAACATCACCCTTGTGTCACCTCCAAAGCAGAACCACCTTCACCCCAAGTGACTCACCTCAGAGCGACCGCTGCCCAGCTTCTTGCGCTCCTTGAGACACCTCTTGTAGAAAGAGGAGTACCTGGAGAAGGGGGGAGAGGGGCAAAAGGCGATGCATGAGGTAAAGGCAAGAGAGAGGCATGAGGTAAAGGCAAGAGAGAGGCATGAGGTAAAGGCAAGAGAGAGGCATGAGGTAAGAGGCAAGAGAGAGGCATGAGAGGCGAGAGCAGTCAACACAGGCAGGGCAATACACTTGAGACTCCTCTTTTAGAAGGAGTAACTAGCAGACCAGTGACTGACATGCTGACGCCATGTGCACCCCACTCACCCCATCACCCCACTCACACTCACTTCTGCTGCTTGAACCCATTCGCTTCCAGCAACGCGTGGCTAACATGCTGCTGCTGCCCTCCCGATCCCAGACTAGACTACCCGACAACAACCCTGCCCCCCCCCCCCCCCCCCCCCCCCCCCCCCCTCCTTACCTCATTCCATAGCATGCCCTACCCTGCCATGCGCCCGACCACGCTCACTTCTGCTGCTTAAATCCATTCTCTTCCAGCAACGCGTGGCTAACATGCTGGTTCTGCTAGTGATGCTGATTGTGATGGTAGCACTCCACTTCCCCTCACGCCATACCAAACCATGCACCCCACCCCACCCACACTCACTTCTGCTGTTTGAAACCATTCTCCTCCAGCAACGCGTGGCTAACATGCTGGCGGTGCCCTCCTGACCCCACACTAGCCGAGACCAACCCCGTCCCCCCGTCCCTTACCTCACTCCATAGCATGCCCTGCCATGCACCCCACCCCACCCACACTCAATCTATACCATACCATGCGTCCCACTCATACTCACTTCTGCTGCTTGAACCCATTCTCCTCCAGCAGAGCGTGGCTAACATGCTGGCGGTGCTAGTGATGGTAGCACTCCACTTCCCCTCACTCCATACCATACCATGCACCCCACTCATACTCACTTCTGCTGCTTAAATCCATTCTCTTCCAACAACGCGTGGCTAACATGCTGGTGCTGCTGCCCTCCCGATCCCAGACTAGCCGACAGCAACCCCGCTCCCCCCTTCCCCACCGAACCCACCACTCCCCTCCCCCTGTCCCTGTGCCGCCCTCCCGCTGCCGCCATATGCATCATACTGCCCGTAGGGGCAGACCCAGGGGCGAAGGGGAGAGGGGTGACACCCTTGGGTGGGCTCAGGAGTCCTCCCCCCTTGCCCCCCCGGCTCTGCTTCTGCTCCTGCTGTTTCTGGTCCTTCTCTTTCACCCCTTCCTTCCCTGCTTCTGCCTCTTTCTCCCCGTCTTTCTTCTCGCCTTCCTTTGCGTCCCCTGCTGCCTGTTTCACCGCTTCCTCCTCCTCCTTCTCCTTCTCCTTCTTCTCCGCCTGCTGCTGCTGCTGGTGAAGCATGGCCAGCCCAGCAGGCATGCCCCAGGAGCTAGAGAGGGAGGAGGCAGCCGAGCTACTGCGGTGCAGAGGGGTGAGAGACGGTGCAAGGAGGGGAGAGAGGGGTACAGAAGGGTGAAGATGGGTAGAATGAGGGGCGGAAGCATGGCCAGCCCAGCAGGCATGCCCCAGGAGCTAGAGAGGGAGGAGGCAGCCGAGCCACTGCGGTGCAGAGGGGTGAGAGACGGTGCAAGGAGGGGGAGAGAGGGTTACAGAGGGGTGAAGATGGGTAGAATGAGGGGCGGAAGCATGCCAAGCCCAGCATGCATGCCCCAGGAGCTAGATCGGGAGGAGGCAGCCGAGCCACTGTGGTGCAGAGGGGTGAGAAACGGTGCAAAGAGGGGGAGGGAGGGGGAACAGAGGGGTGAAGAGGGGTGAAGAGGAGTAGAACGAGAGGAGGAAGCATGGTCAGCCCAGCAGGTATGCAACAGGAGCTAGAGAGGGAGAAGGCCGCAGGGCCACTGTGGTGCAGAGGAGTGAACAGCGGTGCTAAGAGGAGAAAGCGGGAGACAGAGGGTACAGAGGGGTGAAAATGGGTACAGTGAGAAGTGGAAGCATGGCCAGCCCAGCAGGCATTCCCCAGAAGATAGAGGGGGGAGGGTGCAGAGTCACAGTGGGGAAAGGAGAGGGACACAGAGGGGCGCAGAGGGGTGAAAAGGGGCGCAAGCATCGAGCGCCAAACCACCACGAGCTGGGGGCAGCGTGATAATAGTGCTGTTTTGAGACGTCTCAAAGCAATACTTTTATCAAGCTGACTTTTGAGTCGACTCAAAAGTCGGGCTAAGAAAGCCATGAACAGGCAAACCTCCCAAACCCCGCGGTCCCTCCGCCCTCCCTGCTCCCACCCCCACCCCTGCCTGCCACCCCACACACCTGTAGGAACCAGGGGGGGTGGCTCCAAAGTAAAACGCCATGAGCTGTGGCGACCCAAAGATGCTGGTGCTCTGCCAACTGCTGCCCCCCAGCTCCACCGCATTCGCAGGCAGACCCCCCAGTCCCCCCCAGCCACCCCTGCTCCCCTCACACCCCCGGCCCCTCCCCCCCCCCCACACCCCTGCCACTGCACACACCTGTATGAGCCGGGAGGAGTGGCTCCAAAATAGAAGGCCATGAGCTGTGGCGACCCGAAGCTGCTGGTGCTCCTCCAACTGCTGCCCCCCAGCTCCACCGCATTCGCAGGCAGCCCTCCCAGCCCCGGCCGCCACACAGGCACAGGCTGCGCCCTCCCTGACCCCACCCCCACCGCTCCCACCCCTCCCACCGCTCCTGCTGCTCCTCCTGCGGCGGCGGCGGCAGCAGCTGCTGCTGCGGTCATGTGGGCGATCCCAGGGGTCCAGGAGGCGCGCTGCTGCTGCGGGTGACGGGCCCTGGGGCCGCGGGCAACGTGCGAGCTGAAGTTGTCCGGGCTGCCGTTGCTGCCGTGACTGCCCACGTGGAACCTGGTCACGGGAGGGGGGTTGGGGGGAGAGAGGGGAGAGAGGGGGGAGAGAGGGGGAGAGAGGGGGAGAGAGGGGGAGAGGAAGTGAGGGAAGAGGGAGAGGAAGAGGGAGAAGAGGAAGAGGGAGATGGGGCGGAAGAGGGAGAGGGGGGAGAGGAGGGAGGGGGGAGTATGTGATGGGTGGGTGCTGCGGTCATGTGGGCGGTCCCAGGTGTCCAGGAGTCGCGCTGATGCTGCTGCTGGGGGTGGCGGGCTCTGGTGCGGCGGGCAACGTGCGAGCTGAAGTTGTCCGGGCTGCCGTTGCTGCCGTGACTGCCCACGTGGAACCTGGTCAGGGGGGAAGAGTAGGGGCCCGGGGAGGGGGAGACGAAGGGAGTATGAATATGTGAGAAGTGGGTGTGGGTGAATAATGTGAGTCCTGAGTGCAATCCCAATGGGCCGCGGGCAACGAGAGAGCTGAAGTTGTCTAAACTGCCGGTCCTGCCCGCCCTGAGTGCCCACATGTACGTTGTTTGAGAATTCTCAAAAAACATAGTCTGGACTGCCGGTCCTGCCCTGTTTTGAGACGTCTCAAAACACTTCTTCAATCACTGCCGGTCCTGCCCTGAGAGCCCACATGTACGTTGTTTGAGAATTCTCAAAAAACATAGTCTGGACTGCCGGTCCTGCCCTGTTTTGAGACGTCTCAAAACACTTCTTCAATCACTGCCGGTCCTGCCCTGAGAGCCCACATGTACGTTGTTTGAGAATTCTCAAAAAACATAGTCTGGACTGCCGGTCCTGCCCTGTTTTGAGACGTCTCAAAACACTTCTTCAATCACTGCCGGTCCTGCCCTGAGTGCCCACATGTACGTTGTTTGAGAATTCTCAAAAAACATAGTCTGGACTGCCGGTCCTGCCCTGTTTTGAGACGTCTCAAAACACTTCTTCAATCACTGCCGGTCCTGCCCTGAGAGCCCACATGTACGTTGTTTGAGAATTCTCAAAAAACATAGTCTGGACTGCCGGTCCTGCCCTGTTTTGAGACGTCTCAAAACACTTCTTCAATCACTGCCGGTCCTGCCCTGAGAGCCCACATGTACGTTGTTTGAGAATTCTCAAAAAACATAGTCTGGACTGCCGGTCCTGCCCTGTTTTGAGACGTCTCAAAACACTTCTTCAATCACTGCCGGTCCTGCCCTGAGAGCCCACATGTACGTTGTTTGAGAATTCTCAAAAAACATAGTCTGGACTGCCGGTCCTGCCCTGTTTTGAGACGTCTCAAAACACTTCTTCAATCACTGCCGGTCCTGCCCTGAGAGCCCACATGTACGTTGTTTGAGAATTCTCAAAAAACATAGTCTGGACTGCCGGTCCTGCCCTGTTTTGAGACGTCTCAAAACACTTCTTCAATCACTGCCGGTCCTGCCCTGAGAGCCCACATGTACGTTGTTTGAGAATTCTAGAAAAAAATAGTCTGGACTGCCGGTCCTGCCCTGAGAGCCCACATGATACCTACCTGGTCCTGGGAGAAAGCAGGGGAAGAGGAGGTCGGGGAAGGGGGAAGACTATGGGAGACATGCGACAAGTGGGAGACATGCGACAGGTGGGAGACATGCGACAAGTGGGAGACATGCGACAAGTGGGAGACATGCGACAGGTGGGAGACATGCGACAAGTGGGAGACATGCGACAGGTGGGAGACATGCGACAAGTGGGAGACATGCGACAGGTGGGAGACATGCGACAGGTGGGAGACATGCGACAGGTGGGAGACATGCGACAGGTGGGAGACATGCGACAAGTGGGAGACATGCGACAGGTGGGAGACATGCGACAGGTGGGAGACATGCGACAAGTGGGAGACATGCGACAAGTGGGAGACATGTGACAAGTGGGAGACATGCGACAAGTGGGAGACATGCGACAAGTGGGAGACATGCGACAAGTGGAGACATGCGACAAGTGGGAGACATGCGACAAGTGGGAGACATGCGACAAGTGGGAGACATGCGACAAGTGGGAGACATGCGACAAGTGGGAGACATGGGACAAGTGGGAGACATGCGACAAGTGGGAGACATGGGACAAGTGGGAGACATGGGACAAGTGGGAGACATGCGACAAGTGGGAGACATGCGACAAGTGGGAGACATGGGACAAGTGGGAGACATGCGACAAGTGGGAGACATGCGACAAGTGGGAGACATGCGACAAGTGGGAGACATGCGACAAGTGGGAGACATGCGACAAGTGGGAGACATGGGACAAGTGGGAGACATGCGACAAGTGGGAGACATGCGACAAGTGGGAGACATGCGACAAGTGGGAGACATGGGACAAGTGGGAGACATGCGACAAGTGGGAGACATGGGACAAGTGGGAGACATGGGACAAGTGGGAGACATGCGACAAGTGGGAGACATGCGACAAGTGGGAGACATGGGACAAGTGGGAGACATGCGACAAGTGGGAGACATGCGACAAGTGGGAGACATGCGACAAGTGGGAGACATGCGACAAGTGGGAGACATGCGACAAGTGGGAGACATGCGACAAGTGGGAGACATGCGACAAGTGGGAGACATGCGACAAGTGGGAGACATGGGACAAGTGGGAGACATGCGACAAGTGGGAGACATGCGACAAGTGGGAGACATGCGACAAGTGGGAGACATGCGACAAGTGGGAGACATGCGACAAGTGGGAGACATGCGACAAGTGGGAGACATGCGACAAGTGGGAGACATGCGACAAGTGGGAGACATGCGACAGGTGGGAGACATGCGACAGGTGGGAGACATGCGACAAGTGGGAGACATGCGACAGGTGGGAGACATGCGACAGGTGGGAGACATGCGACAAGTGGGAGACATGCGACAGGTGGGAGACATGCGACAAGTGGGAGACATGCGACAAGTGGGAGACATGCGACAAGTGGGAGACATGCGACAAGTGGGAGACATGCGACAGGTGGGAGACATGCGACAAGTGGGAGACATGCGACAAGTGGGAGACATGCGACAAGTGGGAGACATGCGACAAGTGGGAGACATGCGACAGGTGGGAGACATGCGACAAGTGGGAGACATGCGACAGGTGGGAGACATGCGACAAGTGGGAGACATGCGACAAGTGGGAGACATTCGACAAGTGGGAGACATGCGACAAGTGGGAGACATGCGACAGGTGGGAGACATGCGACAAGTGGGAGACATGCGACAAGTGGGAGACATGCGACAAGTGGGAGACATGCGACAAGTGGGAGACATGCGACAGGTGGGAGACATGCGACAAGTGGGAGACATGCGACAAGTGGGAGACATGCGACAGGTGGGAGACATGCGACAAGTGGGAGACATGCGACAAGTGGGAGACATGCGACAAGTGGGAGACATGCGACAAGTGGGAGACATGCGACAAGTGGGAGACATGGGACAAGTGGGAGACATGCGACAAGTGGGAGACATGCGACAAGTGGGAGACATGCGACAAGTGGGAGACATGGGACAAGTGGGAGACATGCGACAAGTGGGAGACATGTGACAAGTGGGAGACATGCGACAAGTGGGAGACATGCGACAAGTGGGAGACATGCGACAAGTGGGAGACATGCGACAGGTGGGAGACATGCGACAAGTGGGAGACATGCGACAGGTGGGAGACATGCGACAAGTGGGAGACATGCGACAAGTGGGAGACACGCGACAAGTGGGAGACATGCGACAAGTGGGAGACATGCGACAAGTGGGAGACATGCGACAAGTGGGAGACATGCGACAAGTGGGAGACATGGGACAAGTGGGAGACATGCGACAAGTGGGAGACATGCGACAAGTGGGAGACATGCGACAAGTGGGAGACATGGGACAAGTGGGAGACATGCGACAAGTGGGAGACATGCGACAAGTGGGAGACATGCGACAAGTGGGAGACATGCGACAAGTGGGAGACATGCGACAAGTGGGAGACATGCGACAAGTGGGAGACATGCGACAAGTGGGAGACATGCGACAAGTGGGAGACATGCGACAAGTGGGAGACACGTGACAAGTGGGAGACATGTGACAAGATTCCGATCATCGAGAATTCTCCTTCCTGTACAGGCTGCTGTGTCCATACCCTCTCTTTTAGATTAGTGCTATAGATCGTTACTCTTAGAAGGCTTGCTGCGTTTCGAACCCAACGAATTTCAGCCTGTACAGGCTGCTGTGTCCATACCCTCTCTTCTCTTTCCCCCCTCTCTTTGCCTCCCCTTCCCCCTCCCCCTTCCCCCTTCCCCCTTCCCCCTTCCCCCTTCCCCCTTCCCCCTCTCCATCCGCACTCACCTGCCAGGCATCCATGCATCCCCTTCTCGTTACCTGCCCTTCCATCTCCCTCTCCCCTCCCCCTGCCCTTCCATCTCCCCCTTCCCTCCCCCTTCCCCCCACCCTCTCCCATGTGTGCTCACCTGCCCGGCCCCTCCCCGTCCGTCCCTGACTGCTCGCCCCTCTCAGCAGACAGCCTGCTGGCGCGATAGTTGGGACCCTGGGGGGTGGAGGGGTGGGATGGGGTGAGGTGGGTTGGGGTGGGGTGGGGTGGGGTGGGGTGGGGTGGGGTGGGGTGGGGTGGGGTGGGGTGGGGTGGGGTGGGGTGGGTGGAAAGGGGAAGAGGGACAGCCTCTCCGCAGACAGCCTGCTGGCACGATAGTTGGGACCCTGGGGAGTGGAGGGGTGGGGGGAGGGGGAAGGGGAGGGATGGAGGGTGGGGGGGGGGGGGGGAAGGGGACCTCTTCCTTCCTCCCATCCCCACCCTTTCCTCCCACCCCTCCATCCCTCCCAAGTAAGAGGAGGGGAAGGTATGGCACCAGGACAGCCTTTCAGCAAATAGCCTGCCGACGCGGTAGTTCAGATCAGACTTACACCCACCGCCGCCGGCACAACATTTCAGCTGCTCACAGCCCTGAGGTCGTTTTTGAGGCGCCTCAAAAACGACCTCAATCCACATTTCAGCTGCTCACAGCTCTTTCGAGAATTCTCAAAAGCGTCACAACCCCTCTTTTGAGAATTCTCAAAAGCGTCACAACCCCTCTTTTGAGAATTCTCAAAAGCGTCACAACCCCTCTTTTGAGAATTCTCAAAAGCGTCACAACCCCTCTTTTGAGAATTCTCAAAAGCGTCACAACCCCTCTTTTGAGAATTCTCAAAAGCGTCACAACCCCTCTTTTGAGACTTCTCAAAAGTGTCACAACCCCTCTTTTGAGAATTCTCAAAAGCGTCACAACCCCTCTTTTGAGAATTCTCAAAAGCGTCACAACCCCTCTTTTGAGAATTCTCAAAAGCGTCACAACCCCTCTTTTGAGAATTCTCAAAAGCGTCACAACCCCTCTTTTGAGAATTCTCAAAAGCGTCACAACCCCTCTTTTGAGAATTCTCAAAAGCGTCACAACCCCTCTTTTGAGAATTCTCAAAAGCGTCACAACCCCTCTTTTGAGAATTCTCAAAAGCGTCACAACCCCTCTTTTGAGAATTCTCAAAAGCGTCACAACCCCTCACTCACACATACAAAAGCACCCAAGCTCTCCCATCGCACCGGGGAAGACCCGCCCTCGTAGCTGCTGCCACTCGCCCTGTCCTCCCTGCCCTGGCTGCGCCTCACCCCACTTCTCAAGCACCCTCACTCACACTCACTCTCGCCCAATCTCCCCTTCCCACACAATCAAGCATCTCACCAGGGAAGACCCGCCCTCGTAGCTGCTCCCACTCGCCCCGTCCTCCCTGCCCTGGCTGCGCCTCACCCCACCACCCCGCTGCTGCTGCTGGAACGCACTGCCCTGGCCCGGGCGCCTCTGGGGTAGGCAGGAAAGAAGGGGAGGGGAGGGGAGGAAGCGGAAAGTTGAAGGAATGGTGAAGGCGGAGAAAGAAGCGAAGATAGACCGTGCATCTTGTTACCCTGCCCTGCTTGTTCTGCCTCCTCTGCTTGCACAAAGGAGATTCTTACCTGGGCAACAGTAATGTGATTCTTACATTACATGTGTGACAAGAACACAATTTTTACCTGAGTGACTGACCATAGCAAGGTGCTTACTTGGGTGAGTACAGTAAACACGGCTCTACCTTTATGACAATATCGAGGTGCTTACCTCTGTTTCATACTCCGAGGTTTTTACCTAGGTGATAAAAACGAGGTGCCTACCTGCGTGACAATAACGAGATTCTTGAGGCTGGGATTCACGTCGTTGAAGTCAGAGTCGTCTGTTGTATCCTCCTCCGACCTGTGAGTGTGGTGTGTGAATGAATGAGAGTGAGAATGAGAGTGAGAATGAGAGTGAGAGTCAGAGTCGTCTGTTGTATCCTCCTCCGACCTGTGAGTGAGAGTAGTGTGGGTGAACGATAGTGCATATGCACGCATCAACACATAGACATAAAGACACAAGCGTGTGACCCATGCATATCTGATTGTCCTCCGTCAAACCTGTGTGTATGAATAGAGCGTGTGAAAGAGAGTAAGTGAGCAGTCGGCACTAAACCTAACCCCTAAACCCTGTTTCTCTGTACCATCAAAACATGTACGGTAGAAGACCCTACTTGGCAGGCATGCTCCTTCCTCCTGGGTTTGCACACCCTCTTCTTCCCCTCCCCAAGCTCGTCCTCGACCCTTAACCCCGGGACCTGCCCTAAACCCTGATTCTACTTTCTTTAGACTCCGGAACGTTAAGTAGAGCCTACCTGGCACGCTGCTTCCTCCTGGGCTTGCTGCCCCTCTTCTTCCCCTCCCCGAGCTCGTCCCCGCTGAACTGAAACGTGTCCTCTGCCTCACTCGCCTCAGTCAACGCCTCGCTCTCCTCTGCAGCCCTCTTCCCCTTCTCCCTCTCCCTCTCCTCCTTACTCTTTCCCTCTTCCCCGCCCTTCTCCGCCCCTCCAGCCTCTTCAATCGCCGCTGCGACCTTCCCAGCCAGGCCCGGCAGTGAGCCTAGCCCCTCGGTTCGGCTCCCCGAACCTGCAGCTTCGGCGGCAAACGCAGCCGAAAGCCCTCCGGACTTGCTAGCCGAGAAGCGCCCGGAAGTGGCTCGTTTCACGCTGCTGCCACGCCTCTTCCCTACGCTCCTCGCCGGGGTGCCTTCGCGATTTGCCCGCTGCCCTCCCCCCTCCTCCTCCCCCTCATCATCAGCCTCCCCATCTGCAGCTGAGGGGATGGATCGAGGGGCGAATAGGAGAGTCGCGGCAGGGGACGAGGGAGCTGCATCGGCACCAGCAGCACCAGCAGCAGCAGCAGCAGCACCAGTGGCGGAAGCAGCAGCAGCAGGAGCAGCTGCATCGGCACCACCAGCACCAGCAGGAGCAGTAGCAGCAGCGGCGTCGGAAGTTTCGTTCTTCTCACCTTCGGAATCCTTTTCCTGCCCATCCTTAGCAGCACCGTCAGCACCGTCAGCACCGTCAGCAGCATCAGCACCGTCAGCACCGTCAGCACCGTCAGCAGCAGCTTTACCAGGAGTGGTACCATCAGCCTCCTTGCCTCCCTCCCCCTGCTCTCCTCCCTTCTTCCCTCCCTCTCCTCCCTCGCCTCCCTCCTGAGTGGGTGCCTCCTCTGAGTGCGGAACGACAGCCTCCATATGCCCTGTGGGCAGCAGCCAGTTGCTCCAGTCATTGCGTCTCCTCAGCTTCTCACCCTGAGGGGTTGGCAAGGAGGGGGGGGGGAGGAGGGGGAGGTTGAGAGGAGGTAAGGGCAGAGAAAGGAGGGGAGAGGGAGTGAGTGTGAAGAAGCAGCCTCCCTTCTTTCCTGCCCCCTCCTGCCCAGGTGCCTCCTCTGGGTGCGGAACGACAGCCTCCATGTGTCCTGTGGGCAGCAGCCAGTTGCTCCAGTCATTGCGCCTCCTCAGCTTCTCGCCCTGAGAGGAGGGGAGGTGGGAGGAGGTAAGCGCAAGATAGAGAAGGCTGAGAGGGCAGCAGTGGGCAGCAACCAGTTGCTCCAGTCACTGCACCGCCTCAGCTTCTCGCCCTGGGAGGGGGGTAGACAGGAAGGGAGAAAGAGACGAGGTGAGGGCAAGAAAGAGCAGGGTGAGAGAGGAGGGGAGAGGGAGTGAGTCTGAAGAACCAGTCTCCCTCTTTCCGTCCCTCTCGTGCAACTACTGCGAGCATTCCTTCACCTCACATTCGCGTGACTGAACTTTGAGACGAGTCAATTGCCACCACTCCAGTTCAGTCACAGTGTGCTCCCTTGCTATTGCGGAAAAAAGGAATTTGGGAACTTCTAGCACACACGCTATTGGAGCTTAGATTGAGACGTTTTGAAAGCAAATAGGCAACATAAATGCCTTGTCTAGTGAACTGCACAAATGGGCAACAGCATACCTGCACTTCAACAGAAGTGGAGTTGGCAAGGCAGCTGAGAATAAATGCCTTGTCGAGTGTGAGCATGCGGACCTGAGGGGGGGGGGGGGAGAGGAAGGGGGGAACATAGGGAAGAAATTGGAGGAGGGTGAGAGACAGGGGCAGCTGAGAATGAAGGCCTTGCCGAGTGTGAGCATGCGGACCTGAGGGGCGATGGGAAGAGCGGGGGGGAAAGATAAGGGAAGCGGAAAGGGGGAAAATAGAGGGGGAGATAGGGGGGAAGGAAGACAGAGGGAAAGCTCATTGGAGTCGGCAAGGCAGCTGAGAATGAAGGCCTTGTCGAGTGTGAGCATGCGGACCTGCGGGGGTTAAAGGGGGGGAGATAAGGGAAGCAGAAATGGGGAAATAGAGGGGGAGATAAGGGGGAAGACTGAGGGAAAGCTCATTGGAGTCGGCAAGGCAGCTGAGAATGAAGGCCTTGTCGAGTGTGAGCATGCGGACCTGCGGGGGTTAAAGGGGGGGAGATAAGGGAAGCAGAAATGGGGAAATAGAGGGGGAGATAAGGGGGAAGACTGAGGGAAAGCTCATTGGAGTTGGCAAGGCGGCTGAGTATGAAGGCCTTGTCGAGTGTGAGCATGCGGACTCAATCTTACTGCACTCAATGTTACCATGTTGCAGGCCAGAATAACATCCACGTGAATCAACCAACCCCTCAGCGAACATCTCGCTGTCACCGCACTCAACCTAGCCTCACTCAGCCTTACCCTGTTGCAGGCCAGAATAACATCCACGTGAATCAATCAACCCCTCAGCGAGCATCTTAGACCAAAGGAAGTAGTTACTGTCTCACTCGACCTTACCGCACTCAACCACAACCAACTCAGTCTCACCGAACTCAACCTTGCTGCATTTTTACCCTATTGAAGGCCGCAATAACGGCCACGTGAATGAACCCCTCGGCGTCCACCTTGGATCGAATGAAGAGATTACTGCCTTGGTGGATCAGGCCGCACTCAACCGCAACCAGCTTGATATCACCGCACTCAACCTAGCCGCACTCAGCCTTACCCTGTTGAAGGCCGCAATAACGTCCACGTGAATAAACCCCTCGGCGTCCATCTTAGATCGAAGGAAGAGGTCGCGACACAGATTCTCAATGCTGGATGGGGCATGGGGATGTTGGGGCGGGATGGGGCATGGGGAATGGGGAAGATGAGGCGGGATGGGGCATGGGGAATGGGTAGAGGGGACTTTTGAGTCAGCTCAAAAGTCATGGGGAATGGGTAGAGGGGACTTTTGAGTCAGCTCAAAAGTCATGGGGAATGGGTAGAGGGGACTTTTGAGTCGGCTCAAAAGTAAAGTCATGGGGAATGGGTAGAGGGAGGAGCAGAGGAAGAGGTCGCGACGAAGATTCTCAATGCTGGATGGCGAGTGAGGAAGATGGGGATGGGGCATGGGGCATGGGGTTGATGGGGTTGATGGGGGTGATGGGGGTGATGGGGGTGATGGGGGTGATGGGGGTGATGGGGGTGATGGGGGTGATGGGGTTGATGGGGGTGATAGGGTTGATGGGGGTGATGGGGTTGATGGGGGTGATGGGGGTGATGGGGGTGATGGGGGTGATGGGGGTGATGGGGGTGATGGGGTTGATGGGGGTGATGGGGTGATGGGGGTGATGGGGGTGATGGGGTTGATGGGGGTGATGGGGTTGATGGGGGTGATGGGGTGATGGGGGTGATGGGGGTGATGGGGGTGATGGGGGTGATGGGGGTGATGGGGTGATGGGGGTGATGGGGGTGATGGGGGTGATGGGGTGATGGGGGTGATGGGGGTGATGGGGGTGATGGGGGTGATGGGGGTGATGGGGGTGATGATGGGGTGATGGGGGTGATGGGGTGATGGGTGATGGGGGTGATGGGGGTGATGGGGTGATGGGGGTGATGGGGGTGATGGGGGTGATGGGGGTGATGGGGGTGATGGGGGTGGGGTGATGGGGGTGATGGGGGTGATGGGGTGATGGGGGTGATGGGGTGATGGGGTGATGGGGGTGATGGGGGTGATGGGGGTGATGGGGGTGATGGGGTGATGGGGGTGATGGGGGTGATGGGGGTGATGGGGTGATGGGGGTGCTGGGGTGATGGGGTGATGGGGGTGATGGGGGTGATGGGGGTGATGGGGTGATGGGGGTGATGGGGGTGATGGGGGTGATGGGGGGGTGGGGGTGATGGGGGTGATGGGGGTGATGGGGGGGTGGGGGGGTGATGGGGGTGATGGGGATGGGGTTGATGGGGTTGATGGGTTGATGGGGTGATGGGGGGTGATGGGGGTGATGGGGTTGATGGGGGTGGGAAAGATGGGGGATGGGACGGGTAAAGGGGAATGCAGAGAACGAGGTGCGACACAGATTCTAAATGCTGGATGCGGGGTGGGGGGGAAGCGGGTGGATGAGATGGGGGTGGGAATGGAAAATGAGATGGGTAAAGGGAGGAGCAGAGGTAGCGACACGAATGTTCAATGCTGGACTGGGGGTGGGGCATGGGGGCCACCTCTGCTCGGCATGGGGGCTAGGAGATAGGGAATGGGAAGAAGAGGGGGCAGGGCACAACAGGTACTAATCTAAAGTAATACTCGATCTGCTTCGACAGCGCCGTGCGGAGGCCCCACATAGGATCAAAGGGGACAGAGAGAACACGAGTGACTTGAGAACAACACGACTGGCAGGGCCACAAGCAACACGGGTTAACAGACAAGCTACGATTTGGAAGGGCCACTGCAATAGGGTTCATTCAGATTGAGTGAAAGGGCAACTTACCTGAAGCAGTACTCAATCTGCTTCGTGAGTGCCGTGCGGAGGCCCGCCATGGGGTCACCCAGGACACGCAACGGAGACACAACACGACTGGCTACAAGGGCAACAGAGACGCCATGTCTGATGGGGCAGCAGCTACCCACCTGAAGTAGTACTCAATCTGCTTCGTGAGAGCAGTGCGGAGGCCCGACATGGGGTCAACTGGGACAGGCGGCATGCGGTATGGCATGTAGTAGGGGCCGTTGGCTGCATGCATTGATACATTGGTTGGTTATGGGGCAAGTGCAGGGTGGGGTGGGGTGGGGTGGGGTGGGGTGGGGTGGGGTGGGGGGTACGAAAGGAATTCCGGGAAGGAGAGGAGGTTGGAGAAATGGAAGAAGAGGAGGTTGGAGACATGGAAGGAGAGATGAGACATGGAACTGAGCCTATGTGAGAGACATAGGCTCAGTTTCCCTCTCTCTCATTTGTCAGGAAAGGAATTCCGGGAAACTGAGCCTATGTGACAAATGAGTCATGGGGTCAACCAGGACAGGCAGCGCCATGCAGTACAGCATGTAGCAGGGGCAGTTGGCTGCATTGTATCCAGCGGTTGTGGGGGAATGGTGAAGGAACGGGGTAGCCAAAGTTCCCCCCTATATACCATTGACTATGGCATGCGTCCGCCCCCCTCATGCCTTCAGGTATTGCACGCACTGCTTAACTCCCACCACCATGGGGTGGGGGGTGGGTAGCCATAGCTCCCTTTCATCCCATGCCATGCTACCTTACCAATGCTCACTTCCCACGACCATGGGGTAGCCATAGCTCCCTTTCATCCCATGCCATGCTACCTACCTTACCATTGCTCACCTCCCACCACCATGGGGTAGTCATAGCTGCCGCCCATGCCATTGGCCATGGCAGCAGTGGACCTCCTGGGCCCGGCAGCCACGAACTCCGTCAGGGGGGGATCGTCCGCCCCCACCACCACCCTCCCCTGCCCTTTCCCCAGCTCCATGGGACGCCCACATCTTCCTCCCATGCTCACCTCCCACCACCATGGGGTAGCCATAGCTGCCGCCCATGCCATTGGCCATGGCAGCAGTGGACCTCCTGGGCCCGGCAGCAACGAAATCCGTCAGGGGGGGATCGTCCGCCCCCACCACCACCCTCCCCTGCCCCACTCACCTTTCCCCAGCTCCATGGGATGCCCACATCTTCCTCCAATGCTCACCTCCCACCACCATGGGGTAGCCATAGCTGCCGCCCATGCCATTGGCCATGGCAGCAGTGGACCTCCTGGGCCCGGCAGCAACGAAATCCGTCAGGGGGGGATCGTCCGCCCCCACCACCACCCTCCCCTGCCCCACTCACCTTTCCCCAGCTCCATGGGATGCCCACATCTTCCTCCAATGCTCACCTCCCACCACCATGGGGTAGCCATAGCTGCCGCCCATGCCATTGGCCATGGCAGCAGTGGACCTCCTGGGCCCGGCAGCAACGAAATCCGTCAGGGGGGGATCGTCCGCCCCCACCACCACCCTCCCCTGCCCCACTCACCTTTCCCCAGCTCCATGGGATGCCCACATCTTCCTCCAATGCTCACCTCCCACCACCATGGGGTAGCCATAGCTGCCGCCCATGCCATTGGCCATGGCAGCAGTGGACCTCCTGGGCCCGGCAGCAACGAAATCCGTCAGGGGGGGATCGTCCGCCCCCACCACCACCCTCCCCTGCCCCACTCACCTTTCCCCAGCTCCATGGGATGCCCACATCTTCCTCCAATGCTCACCTCCCACCACCATGGGGTAGCCATAGCTGCCGCCCATGCCATTGGCCATGGCAGCAGTGGACCTCCTGGGCCCGGCAGCAACGAAATCCGTCAGGGGGGGATCGTCCGCCCCCACCACCACCCTCCCCTGCCCCACTCACCTTTCCCCAGCTCCATGGGATGCCCACATCTTCCTCCAATGCTCACCTCCCACCACCATGGGGTAGCCATAGCTGCCGCCCATGCCATTGGCCATGGCAGCAGCGGACCTCCTGGGCCCAGCAGCAACGAACTCCGTCAGGGGGGGATCGTCCGCCCCCACCACCACCCTCCCCTGCCCGCGCATGTGCCCCCCGCGCCCGCCCCCGCCCATCCCCCCATGCCCCCCCTGCCCGTGCTGCTTCTGCCCCTGCGCCTGCCCCTGCCCCTGCCCCTGCCCCTGCCCCTGCCCCTGCCCCTGCCCCTGCTGCCCTTGCCCCTGCGCCTGCTGTCCCTGCGCCTGTCCCCCAGGCTGCTGCTTCCGCCTGTGCGCGTCCTGCTGCTGCGCCTGCCCCTGCTGCCCCCCCTGCCCGCGCCCAGCCCCTCCCTGAGGCTTCCCCTCGCCGTTCCCCCCTTGTGCGGGGCCCACATGCGCGCGCCTCTGGTATCCCCCTCCCCCCACGCCTCCCCCCCTTCCGCCATGGTGCGTCCCCCCGCCCCCCTGATGCCCCCCGCGCTTGTACTGCCCCCCAGCCACCTCACGCACGCTCACAACTGCCACGTCAGCAGCACCAGCCTTTCTGGCTGCGTCTGCTGCTGTAACCGCCGCTGCGCCGCTCTGCTTGTCTGATGTGGCAGCAGAAGGTTTGTCGCCTTCGTTTGCGATTATAGCGAGACCAGCAGCAGGCTTCGCCTGCAAGGTTGGGTAGAGGGGAGGGCGGGAAACGGAGAGGAATGGGGAGGTCATGGGGGAGAGGGAGGGAGGAGAAGAGAGGGGGAGAGAGGACCAGGAAGGGGTGGGGACGGGTGCTGTGGGTTAGGAACGTAAGTATCTATGCTTATTTCCTGTTTATGGCTTAGCCAGGATATCAAATACAGTGAGACGGAACGATGGGGCAGGAGGGAGGGGAACTGAGAGGAGGAACAGGAGAGACGATAGGAGGAAGATTACGAGAGGCAATAGGAAGAAGATCAAAACAGGCAGTGGGAGGATTTTTTAAAATAGACAAAGGAGGAAGATCAAAAGAGAAAATAGGAGGAAGATCAAATTCGGCAATGGGAGGAAGATCAAAAGAGAAAACAGGAGGAAGATCAAATTTGGCAATGGGAGGAAGATCAGACGAGGCAACAAGAGGAGGAGAAGAAGGATTGCAATGAAATGCGTTGATTGCAGGTAAAGGTAATACCTAATCGCCCTCACCAGCACCACCGCCCTCGCGCCAAACCATCCCAGAGGCACAACACAAACCATTGCAGCTCATGGCAGTTCGGTATCGTCCTCACCAGCAGCACTGCCATTGCATGGTGAAGATATCTAAAATTCTCAAATCAGCCTCGCGCTCTTGAGCCGACCGAACCTTGAGGCGCTTCAGAGACATCTTGCCTCGATCACCTTGACTCAATCAACAGCGCCCTTCCTCATCTGATCTTTTCCACAGTCACACAATTCTGACAAATTCCCAAACCTACCCCCGCCCCCGCACCTTATCATCCCCGCCCGCGCCCTTGCCGTTTTCCGCCGCGCGCGCAGCAGCAGCGTCCGCCTCGGAGAGCGCAGGCCACGCCGTCGCGCCTGCGCCCATCACCACCGCCGCGGAAGCCGCCGCCCCGCCCTTCTCGCCGTCCCTGTTGTGCTTGCGCCACGCCTGCTTCGGCGGCTTGTGCTCCTTAGGCTCTTTCCCCTCTTTCTGATCCTTCCCCTCCTTCTGATCCGACTTCCCGTCCTTCTTTCCGTGTCCCCCGCCTTTCGAGCCCTTGCCCTCCCCCCCTTCCTTCGCACCGCCACTAGCACTCTCCTTGTCCTCACTCCCTTTCTCCTTTTCCTTATACTTCTCAGAATCCTCCTTCTCGTCTCTCTTCTCCTCCTTCTTCTCCTCCTTTTTGTCCTTATCCTTATGCCATGCCTTGCCGCCCTTGCCTCCCTTCCCTCCACCACCCTTCTGTCCACCCGAACCTGCATTCCCACCCCTCCCCCCGCCCTGTTTCGCTGATTCCGATCCCGGCTTGGCATCCGCTCCGCCAGCCTTTCCCCCAGCCTGCTTCGCAGGCTCGGCACTCGCCGGCGCCTCTCCAGCTGCGTCCGAACCTCGCACGAGCGACGCTAACCCCTCATCCGGCCCGGGGTGCGTCCGAGCCTTGCCTGGCTCACTCTTAACCACCTGCGCCCATACCCCTTTTCCAGGCTTCCCCTTAACCTGCCAAACCGAGCCCTTGCCAGCCGCTCCATGCCCGTGCCCATGCCCATGCCCATGCCCGTGCGCATGTCCGTGCCCGTGCCCATGCGCATTCCCCCCTGTGCCCCCTCCGCTTGCGCCTTTCCCCTCGTTGGAATCACTTCCGGCTTTCTGACCCGCTGCGCCAGCCGACGCGCTTCCGCCATCTCCGCCATCCCCGGCCTTCCCCGCGCCTTCTGCTGTGCCAGAAGCTCCAGCCGCCCCGGCGGCGGCGTTGGCTTCCGCCGAAGCAGCTCCAGCAGGGGGAGCTGCCGCAGCAGCAGCACCAGCAGCGCCGCCGGATTTGGCGGCGGCGACCGCGCCGCCTTTGCCGGCAGCACCGCCTCTACCCCCACCGCCCGATTTGTCGCCGGAGCCTCCGGGTGCGCCGGATCCTCCTCCATGGCCGTGCGAACGTCTGTAACCACCTGCATTGCGATTTCCGCCGTGGTGGTTACCACCTCCATGATGGTGGTGCGAATCCCTGCCTCCGCGACCTCTTCCCCTCCAATGCCCCCTGTTTCCATCTCGTCTCTCGCGTGACGTCACCGTCTGCCAGCCGTCCCCTTTGTCCGCATTGTCGGCTGACGCGTCGGTGTCGGGAGCTTTTTTAGGTTCGGAAGCCTTTTCAGCTTCGACGGGCTTTTCAGGCTCGGGAGCTTTTCCAGGTTCGGCAGCGGAAGGTGCAGGGACCTTAGAAGCATCTCCCTCGACGGGAGCGGGTTTGTCAGCTTCGGTAGACATGAGAGGACCTTACTCCTAACCTAAACCAGCCCCGGAATTCCTTTCTATCAGCAGGAAAGAATGGGTGAGGAGAAATCGACGAACTCTATTATTAAACCCCAGACCCCTGATTTATCTACCTAGCGATTCCTGCTACAACTATTCTTGTATTTTCCAAGATGAATCCGCGTCGACGAGTGATCTAAATCCACGTACCTAGACCTCTCGAACTACAGACAAGAAATGAGAGCTTTGAATTGAACAGAGCACACGAGATAATCGTCACTAGTGCAAGACTCCGTTGCAGTAGCCACTGCGTGGAAAGAGGTTGAATTATTCGAAGTTTCTCCTACTTGAAACACAACCCCTAGGCGTAGCAGAGCAGGAAGGGGAGAGAGGGAAACCCAAGGTAAGGGAGTGATGATGCTGGCACAAGGGAGGTAGAAAGTGTAGTGACGCGGGATAACCCAAACCGAACCAAACCAATCAAAATTCGAGGTGAAATCCCAAGAAAAGTTTGCGAGCATCGAACGCCATCATCCACCCATGACATCATCAAATCGAGTAACCAGGCTCGTTACGAAGCGAGTTAACGACGAAAGCCACTTCGCTGAAGTACAATGGTTGGTTTGTGCATCAAACAAAGCGGGTTTCGTATTCCTTCTGGAGGAGGTACGGCATCGCGAACCTATCCGACACCCTCGAGAACTCATACGAGTGGCCAAGGCGTCACCGAGCAGGGCTATTGCTAGGTTTTTTGCTAGCTCGGACGATCCGGGCCCCTGTGAAAAAGACCCTGTAAAATCCGAGCCAGCGGGAAAAAAACCTTGACGAATCCGGGTTCGAGCCAGAAAAGGCCTGAAAACATGCATTACCAGAATTTCGCGGGAAACTCACAGTGGGTTGCGCGAGGGCTGGGGAGATTGGAGATGGAGTGGCTCTGGAGGGGTGAGCGAGATACTTTTTGTAGACTTAGAAAAAAATACGATGAGGAAGAGTACATCGGGAGAACAGGGCAATCAGACACTCTCTCCTTATTGGCCTTCTAAGCCATGTCGACGTAGAACGGGGCAATCAGACACATGGAGGCCAACAAGGAGAGAGTGGTTAGGAAATTCACTAAAATTGGCCCAACGTGTGTTTAGAGGGAGACCGAGAGGAATGCAAGGCAGGTCGGGGAGAACATGTCTGCTAAAATTATACGGGTCCCCTTGAGAACTCCCCGGAGAGATCCGAGCTGACTCAAAAATCACCCTTCAGTTTTACGGGCTGGTCCGGAAAAAACCTTGTGAAAATTAGTGATCCTAGAAAAAACACCCTATAATTTCAGTCAAAACAGGGTAATTGCCCTGATAACTTAGGCCCTGTCACCGAGCCGAACTCGAAAGTTGACTGAAGTGCGACGCGATCATTTGGACGAATGGGAATTCAACAATGACTCGTCGGAATTTTTTGCCGATCTGTCAATCCTTGAGACGGGAAGTTGGTCTGGTTAGCTGGGCCACCTAACCAGGCTTGCACCTTGAAGTCTGACAGGCACAGCAGAATCAGGGCACAGTTTTTGCGGCACAATATAGCTTTGTTGAGAAATTCGTTCGGTTTAGTATGGTTTTGCCCTAACTGCTGGTTTCTTGCTCTTCTTGACACCGTTATGTTCATGAGCACAAAAATGTGCCATAACAGGAAATATAGTACGAAATACCTAGTACACATCTGCCAATTTCTAGCCACTCAACTCAAGCCTTCTTTGCACATTTCTGGAAAAAACATGTTCAGTTTTGGGGACCCAACCATCTCCATCTTCAAGCAGGTACTCACCACCATCGTAGACACACTAACTTATTTCTACCCACTCCATACTACATTTTGACGGTACGCGCTCTACTTGAAAGCTGCAGCATGCGCATCTACCCAAGACTTCACAGAAATCGGGGGATGTCCCAGGATGGTCTCGAGAGTCTTCCCATTAGCAGGATCATTAGTTTGTACAGCCCCTGCATTGATGGATTTGAAGAGCTCAATCACCCCATCAGCTTGCCACTCCGGGAAACCATTGTGAGTCAACCAATCCTTGCTCGCCTCGTAAGGAACCTGCAGCAACAACGGAGATATGACCAACCGTGTTAAAAAACTGAAGAAAATTGGATAAGAGCTGCAGAATCAGCACTGGTGTTTTGGTGCTGGGTGGAGGGACTTACGAAGTTGTAGGAGATTGTTTTGCCAAGAGCACTGGAAAAGGCATGTGCAATATCAGTGGCTGTTGCAGACGGTCCTGTCAGGTTGTAAGTCTTCCCATTGTGTGCATCCGGATCAGCAAGGATTTTTGCTGCAGCTTCCCCCACATCTGCACGAAACAAAAAGGGTGCAGGAAGAAAACATAGTCGGACAAAGATGCACACACCTGTTGCACCTTGCTGCACCTAAATGCACATTGATGCCCAACTCTGCATGCACTGAAACCACATACCGCATGCACCGAAGCCACATACTGCATGCTCTGAAACCACACACCACATGCTCTGAAACCACGTACCATCCACAGAAACTGCAGTGAAGGGCTTGTCAGGTTCGTACGACGAATAGATGGCGCTCGCATCCTTGATGCTTTCCGCAAACCCATAGTTATTTTCCATGAAGAGCGGCAGACGGATGATGGTAAACGGCACGCCAGATGCTTTTATGTGTGCCTCCACTGGCGCAAACTGCCCGCCGAATATCGTGTCGGTGAGGTCAGCAGTGGAGACTGAGAGGACTAGGATGAACTGGGGGTGGGGGGGCCCAAACGAAGGAGCGTTGGGAATAAGAGGGGGAGGAGAAGTTGAGCAAAAGTATGGCAGGCAGTAACTGCCCGCCAAAGATCGTGTCGGTGAGGTCAGCAGTGGATACTGAGAGGAATAGGATGAACTGCAGGGCCAGGAGGGGACAACAGCGGAGCGTGGAGGAAACGAGGGGAAGTGGGGGATAGAAGGGGTGTGACGGGAAGGGAGGGAGGGGGGTTTGGGGGGGAGAAGAGGGGGAAGGGAGAAGTTGCGCGAAGAAAATGGCAATGGCAACAGCAGAGACACAAACGGGCTCAAAGCAACTGAATAATAACAAAACACCATTTTCACTATCAGCTCACCTTTGCGCCTGCACCCTTAGCAGCGTCAATGGCGGCAATAGCAATCTTCTGACGGTCGGCATGGCCAGGAGCAATCACGAACACATAATCCACTCCCTGAAGCGCTGCCGCGATCTCCGCAGCTTTCAGCGGGTCCGCAGCGACGGGAGAAGCGTTGGTGGCGAGTGCGGCGAGGTCGGCGGATTTCGTGGGGTCGCGTACACCTGCTCTCACGGTGAAGCTGTCAGGTGACTTGCCGAGCGCCTGGAACACAAGGAGATTAACAGAGCAACAAAAAAAACACATCACGATGCGGCCAAGGGTGATGAATGGGCAAGCTGGGATTGGAAATAGAGACTAAGAGGTCTTACATTCAAAATAAGATGGCGACGCGGGAAAGGGAACCATACCTTGATTGTTGCCTTTCCAATCGCTCCACTAGCCGCGGTGATAAGGATGGTTTTTGGCGCCATGATTTGAGCTTATCAGGGTGCGTCACAAAACTCAAAATTTTGAATTCCCTATCAGTGAGACAGGAAAACTGGAGATATTCGAGCACTTCTTGAAATTCCTGATGATCTTGAAGCCGAATGGCGACATTATATAAGCTTCGGGTATGCGAGGAAAATACCGAATTACTGGGAAATTCGAGCAGCAGAAGAAGCTCCTAGGCGCTCGATGACTTGCCATTCGCAACTTCCTCGCAGCAGACATGCACGCTGTCGCGCGACGGTCTGGACTTTGGTGGATGACGTCTGCGACGAGAATGTTGTCGCCCAGCGACGCGTGCTTCTCGACTATTCCATGAACCAGAAACAGCTTCGCCGAAATTGTATGATACAGTGCACAAATAGCTGATACTCTGTATCAGATGTCTCGGTTCTGTTCTCTGTATCATGTGCGTTGATTCAGCTCCCTGTATCATATGTATCGGTTCTGCTTTTAAGTAATCACAGGTACACTTCACTGAGTCCAGCTGTTAAGGGGGGATTTACTGTTCACTTTGAACAGTACTTTCCAAGTCACCCTTATCCTTATCTTCTCAGATTCTCTAGTGCCACGTGGCACTCTACTTTTCTTGCACTACAATTCCTAGTCCCACAATCCACTTCCCAACCTTGTTTCTTGCATGCTATATAAACCTTGCTTGTACTTGGCATTATCAACCAATTCTCATTCAACTCTTCTTCAATTACTCAGTAACTTCTTCGCCTATTTCACTAGTAGTTCTTTCGTCAAAGTCTTCCGCCGCGCTTTATCCTCGACTTAGTCGACCCCGCTATTCTTTAGCGGACTTAGGCCAGCGGGCCTAACACTTGGTATCAGAGCCTTCGCGGGGAGCGACTTCCAACGAGCGGCCGTCGACGACGAGACTACGACGTCATCGTCCCGCGGTGCCGACTTGCAGACTTGGAGTCGTCGAGCGAACATGGACGAATCCATGAACGCTTTCCCCGCGACATGGGCAACACGCTTGCCGAGCTCATGCGTCAACTCGAAGAATTGACGTTCGAAAATCGTCAGGTACGAGCCGAAATGCAACAGCTTCGTAGTTTGGCTTCTAACCCCCATGACCTTGTCGCACCAACTCCTGCACCCACCACGTCGACTGGCGCGGAAGCGCTGCCGGAACGTCGAAGCGCACTCAAGCCGCAGAAGCCCGAGTCGTTCGACCCAAGTCAACGCGACGCGAACGTGCGGACGTGGCTCTTCATGCTCAACAACTACTTCGCCGCGAGCGGGGTGCAAGAGGCGGACGCGCAGCAGCGGATCGAGTACGCCGTAACGCTGCTGAGGGGCCCGGCCTTGGAGTGGTGGCGCCAACTTACGCAGACTGCTGTACGGAGGGTTCGGTTAGACGGGCATCAACAGGGCGTGGGGCATGCAGCTGCAACTTCGAGCTTAGGGAGTCTAGCTTTGGGTGTTACCACGGTTCCGACGACATAGAAAGGATTTGAAGCGGCGATGAAAAGTAGGTTCGATTTGGTGAACGCCTCCGAAGCTGCTAGGAAGCGTCTGCGTCATTTCCGACAGATAGGAAACGTCCAGGAGTACACACGACGGTTCTTGAGCATCTGCAACGAGATAGACGACATCACGGAAGCAGAGATGCGCGATCGCTACCTCGAAGGGTTGAAGCCGGACATAGCGGAGATTATTGCGATTCACGGGTTGTCCACCTTCGAGTCAGTAGTCGCAGCAGCAGAACGCGTCGACGCAGTACGAAGCCGACGGGGTCGTGACGATCGCGATAGGGGATACAACAGACCGATCAACGACGCTCGATCGAGGGACGGACCGTCGCCCATGGAGATTGGTGCAGTTAACAGTGACGGCTCACAGCACAAGACGGCGTTTCGTACGAAGCAGGGGTTGTACGAGTTTAGGGTTCTACCGTTCGGACTGACCAACGCCCCAGCGACGTTCCAGACGCTTATGAACACCGTCCTCTCCGAGTTCCTAGGTTCGTTCGTTGTCGTTTACCTAGACGACATACTCATCTTTTCCAAGTCGAAAGAGGAGCACGTGCAGCACTTGCAGAGGGTCTTTGAGGTCTTGCGGAGGGAGAAGTTGTACGCGAAGCAGTCGAAATGCGAGTTCTTTCTCCCCGAGGTCGAGTTCCTAGGACACGTCGTATCCGCTAGTGGCGTTAGGACCGACCCGAAGAAGATCGCAGCGGTACAGGATTGGGTAGCACCGACCTCAGTCAAGGAGTTGCAGAGCTTTCTCGGATTCGCAAATTACTACCGCCGTTTCGTTCAGGGTTACGCTTCCATCGCTAGTCCACTCACCGACCTACTTCGGAAAGGCGTAGAGTACGTTTGGGGTCCAGCGCAGCAGCAGGCGTTCGAGCAGATGAAGCAGTCTCTCATGTCTTCACCTACACTGTCGTACCCTGATCCCACTCGCCCGTACGTTGTAGTGACCGACGCTTCAGATCAGGCCATAGGAGCAGTACTTCTTCAGGACCAGGGACGCGGGTTGCAGCCGATCGCGTACGAGTCGCGTAAGCTGAGGGGAGCGGAGTTGAACTATCCCATACACGACAAAGAGGCGCTCGCGATCATCCATGCGTATAAGGTATGGAGGTGCTACCTAGAGGGGGCAGACAGTGTTATACGCACGGACCACTGCTCGCTTCGCTTTCTCAAGTCGCAACCGCAGCTGAGTCGTCGCCAGGCTAGATGGATGGAGTTCATGGAGGGGAGTTTCCACTACAGGATAGAGTACAAGCCAGGCGTTCGCAACCCAGCAGATCCGCTCACTCGCCCTAGTTGTCAGCTCGCTAGCCTCACAGTCACTGCAGGCCATCCACTTCTCACAGCACTCTTCGAGCACGGTTACACAGTAGATCCCGACTTCACACCGCAGCCGCCCGCAGGAGCAGAGGTGCAGGGTAGTGTTTACATACGGAAGGGCACCACACGGATTTGGGTTCCAGCCTACCGCCCTCTTCGACAGCTCCTTCTCTCAGAGGCGCACGACGTAGTTAGTGCAGGTCACTTCGGAGCAGACAAGACGGCTAAGACGCTTAGTCGCACGTACTACTGGCCAGGGCTTGCAGCAGACGTAGAGGATTACATTCGCTCGTGTGACACGTGTCAGCGTACGAAGTCCTCGCGACAGCGCAAGGCAGGACTTTTGCAGCCGATCACACCGCCCGACCGCCCTTGGCAGGTAGTTACCATGGATTTCATCATGGCATTACCGCGCACAGTTAGGGGTCACGACGCCATCTTCGTTGTAGTCGACAAGTTTTCTCGAGCAGCGCACTTCATCCCCACGCACGGCCAGGTCACAGCAGAGGAAGCCGCGACGCTGTTTGTAGATAACGTAGTTCGACTGCACGGGGTTCCAGATTCGATCATTTCCGACCGCGACCCTCGATTCACCTCAAAGTTCTGGAAGCAGCTTTTCGCACTGTTTGGGACTCGCTTAGCCATGTCGTCTGCGTACCATCCAGAGACAGACGGACAGACTGAGCGTGTGAACCAGACCTTGGAGCAGATCCTTCGCAGCATCACGATGCACGACGCAGCAGCATGGGACAAGAAGCTGAGCATGGCTGAGTTCGCCTACAACAACACGCATCACTCCGCCACAGGCATGTCACCGTTCTTCGCACTGTACGGTCAGCACCCCAATGTCCCCACTCGTGTCGATCTCACACCCACTGTCCCACGTACTGATAACTTCCACCAGCACCTCACCTTCATTCACGACCACGTGAGGAAGCACCTTGAGCTTGCAAATGCACGCATGGCACGCACCACCAACCGCAGTCGTCGTGAGGTGTCGTTCGCAGTTGGCGACCGTGTTCTTTTGGACAGCCGCAACCTCCGACTGCCACAGGACAGCAAGCTTCGCCCACGCTTCATTGGTCCATTTGTCATTGAGCGCGCACTTGGTCCAGTCGCATACCGCCTCCGCCTTCCCGCTCATTTCCGCATGCACCCATCATTCCACGTGTCTCTCCTTCGTCCTTACACCGATCCCAACGCCACCTTCTCGGGCCGTGATCGCACTCCACTGCCGGTAGCTGTTGACACCGACGAGCCCGACTACCAGATCCAGCGCATCCTCAGGCACCGTCGCCGTCTCCAGGGGGGTGTCTCTTTCATCGACTTCTTGGTTACGATGCAGCCGACGACAGCTGGGTTCCTTCGTCCTCGCTGTCTCCTGACAACGCTTGCCTCCAAGCGTACCTTCAGTCTGCAGGCGCCGCGGACGTCGCCTCCTTGGGGGGGGGGGGTAGTGTTAAGGGGGGATTTACTGTTCACTTTGAACAGTACTTTCCAAGTCACCCTTATCCTTATCTTCTCAGATTCTCTAGTGCCACGTGGCACTCTACTTTTCTTGCACTACAATTCTTGGTCCCACAATCCACTTTCCAACCTTGTTTCTTGCATGCTATATAAACCTTGCTTGTACTTGGCATTATCAACCAATTCTCATTCAACTCTTCTTCAATTACTCAGTAACTTCTTCGCCTATTTCGCTAGTAGTTCTTTCGCCAAAGTCTTCCGCCGCGCTTTATCCTCGACTTAGTCGACCCCGCTAATTCTTTAGCGGACTTAGGCCAGCGGGCCTAACACCAGCTAGTATGAATCGTCCTCAATCATCCCGCCACCATTTCAGATTCGACACCACAACATCCGCCACCAGTTGACCGTTGCTCGCACATCACTCCATTGCGGTTGAGCAGTTTTCAAAGCGGTTTACTGACTTTACTAAAGGGTTGAATAGGGTTTCATAGGGTCGAAAGCGACAGGGTGTTCACTAAAATTACGCCTACCAATCTTTAGCAGCGTGATTCGCGGAGCAGTCGCCTCTACCCTTCCCTTCAGCAGACCTACCCAAGGAAGAGGACTCACACGCGAATTCCAATCCCTGCTGATCTCCAGCGACCGCTCAAAACAAGCATCGTCTTTCAAGATGGGACCTCAAGACGATGTCTCTCTGTCCTTCGATACGAACCCCAATCTTACCTTCCCGCAGCATCGACGGCCACAAGGAGCCCATCAGCAGCAGCCGATGCCGTTCCTGCCGCAGCCAGGAATGGGTCCAGGTCCGGGGTTAGGTTCGGGCCCAGGCTTCGGCCCAGGCCTAGGTTCGGGTCCAGGTTCGGGCTTTGGGCCGGCAGCTGGTGGTCCACCAGGCGGCAACATGGCGTTTATGTCCTTCGACATGAGCAAGCCGAGTGAGTGTAGTGGAAGATTTGTGATTATAAAGGGGTGGTGCTAGTTGTAGCGATATGGTCAATAACTGAAATCCTAGGAGCTTTGGGGGGTTTTACACTCATTACCCTTACCCATGCTCGTAACGGTACGATTTTCATGATCCGTTTCCGGCTTCTGATTTTTTCGTTACAACTCGTTTTTTGTAATTCGTTTTCCCCAACCCGCGTCTCGCAGGTGCCTTGGCGCCTCCCCCGCAGGCGGGCCCGCGATTCGGAGGCCAATCGCAATACGACGGCTCTGGCGGGCTGTTCGGCCAGAACTCGTTTGAAGACGAGCTGCCGCTGCTGGAAGGTAATAATTCGTTATAAGATGATGCGGCTTTGGCAGTACGACAGGTCTGACGGGCTATTCGCCCAGAACTCGTTCGTAGACGAGCTGTCTCTGTTGGAAGGTAACAACTCGTTATAAGGTGATTCGTTTGGCACCATGACAGGTCTGGCGGGCTGTTCGGCCAGAACTCGTTTGAGGACGAGCTGCCTCTGCTGGAAGGTAATAACTCGTCATAAGGTGATCCGACTTGAGCAGTACGACAGATCTGGCGGGCTGTTCGGCCAGAACTCGTTTGAAGACGATCTGCCTCTGTTGGAAGGTAACAACTCAGAGAGCTCGGAATCAACATGCCTCAGATCCTGAGAAAGACAGCCTCGGCGCTGAACCCCATCCGCAGCAACATCAATCTCTACGATCATGGGGACCTTATGCACCTGCCTCTCTCCTTCTCTCACCTCTTGCATCTCCCTCTCCCCCACAGAGCTCGGAATCAACATCCCTCAGATCCTCAGAAAGACCGCCTCTGAGCTGAACCCGATTCGAATCAACGTTGACCTCTTCGACGATGGGGACCTGTCCAGCCCGCTCATCTTCTGTGTGCTCCTCTGTGGGCCTTTGTGTCATGTCATGTGTCCTCTCTCTTCTTGCCTCCCTTCTTCCTACAGAGCTCGGAATCAACATCCCTCAGATCCTCAGAAAGACAGCTTCGGCTTTAAACCCCATCCGAATCAACGTCGACCTGTATGATGACGGGGACCTCTCCGGCCCGCTCATCTTTTGCGTGCTCTTCGGCCTCTGCCAGCTCATGGTACGACTTGTAGTGAAGATTCTGTCATGGTCTGATCGACCGTCATTTGGGAGCTTCAGTCGTACGTGGGGAGTGAGTTGGACCTCTCCGGCCCGCTCATCTTCTGCGTGCTTTTCGGCCTCTGCCAGCTCATGGTGCATCGTGTCGTGTGGTGTGGTGCGGTGCGGTGCGGTGCGGTGCGGTGTGGTGTGGTGTGGTGTGGTGTGGCCCGATACGATGTGTGGTTCAGTTCAGCCGTACAGCTCAGCAGCTGGACCTGTCCGTCCAGCCCGCTCATCTTCTGCGTGCTCTTCTGTGTGTTCGCGTGTCACCACTGCTCGTTTGCTTTGCTCCCATGGCAGCACGCCAAGGTGCATTTTGGGGTGGTGCTCGGGTGGTCCGTGGTGGCATCAACGTTCATCTACACCGTTTTCAACCTTCTCGTGGGAGCGAGGTGCGTACTAAGTGGGGGAGAGGAGAGGCGGGCAGTGAGTGGGAGCGAGGCGGGCAGTGAGTGGGAACGAGGTGGGGAATGAGTGGGAACGAGGTGGGGAATGAGTGGGAACGAGGTGGGGAATGAGTGGGAACGAGGTGGGGAATGAGTGGGAACGAGGTGGGGAATGAGTGGGAACGAGGTGGGGAATGAGTGGGAACGAGGTGGGGAATGAGTGGGAGCGAGAGGTGCGGTGATTGGGACCTGTTCCGCTGCTGTTTCCCAGTCTCCTTTCCACTCCCCCCCCAACTTCTCTCCCACTCTCTCCCCATTCTCTCCCCCAACTCCTTCCCCACTCTCTCCCTCAACTCGTTCCCAACTCCTCCCCCAATCTCTCCCCCATTTTCTTCCCTTCTTCCCCCCGATGCCACTCTACAGGTCAGCGCAAGCAGGGCTAGACCTGTATCGTTGCTGCTCCATCTTTGGTTATGGGCTGCTGCCTATGGTGCTGTACTCTGCCGTCCCCATCATAGAACAACTTGAAGGTCTTGTCTTTACTCTCCGTCCCACTTTCCCCCAACTCCCCTCCCACTCTCTCCTCCACTCGCAGGTCAGCGCAGGCAGGGCTGGACCTGTACCGCTGCTGGTCCATCTTCGATCTACTTGGAGGTTCTCGATTTGAACGTTCTCTTCTCCACTCTCTCCCTTCTCTCTTCAACTCTTCTCCCTCACGCAGGTCAGCACAAGCAGGGCTGGACCTGTACCGTTGCTGCTCCATCTTCGGCTATGGGCTGCTGCCCATGGTGCTCTACTCCGCTGTTTCCATCTTAGAACAACTTGAAGGTCCTGTCCCCACTCTCCTTCCCCTTCCCTTCAACTCCTTTCTCACTCCTTTCCCACTCGCAGGTCAGCGCAGGCAGGGCTGGACCTGTATCGCTGCTGCTCCATCTTCGGATATGGGCTGCTGCCCATGGTGCTCTACTCCGCTGTTTCAGTCTTCTTCCCCCGCAGGTCTGTAACACATCAGTAAGTATGTTAAATGTCCTGCTGCCCTGTCATGGTCTGCTGCCCGTGGTACTCTACTCCGCTGTCTCAGTCTTCTTCCCCTGCAGGTCTGTAACAAATCAGTATGCAAAACGTGGATTGATTCCCTAACACTGTAAAATGTCAGTAACACTTGTAAAAGCCTGGACCCCCCCTTAATCATACCTCCCTTAACCATACCTGACACTCTTACATACTCCTCAGTACCTCTTGCTGCTAGTGACAGAGGGGAGTGCTGGCAGCAGTGGCAGCAGCAGTGGCAGCAGCAGTGGCCATAGTGTGGTGCACGCGAACAGCAGCATCCCTCCTGGTGGCCATATTCCCACACCTATACCTCACTTGTTTGTCTAGCCTCTTCCTTACAGGGGAGTGTTCACAGCAGTGGCAGCAGCTGTGGCTATAGTGTGGTGCATGCGAACAGCAGCATCTCTCCTGGTGGCGAAGCTTGCTCACCCACCTATGCCTGGATTTCTTGTCTATCTGTGTGTGCCTTCTGCATGTTGCAGGGGGGTTTTAACAGCAGTGGCAGCAGCAGTGGCCATAGTGTGGTGCAGCGAACAGCAGCATCCCTCCTGGTGGCCATATTCCCACACCTATACCTGACTTGTTTGTCTACCCTTCCTTACAGGGGAGTGTTCACAGCAATGGCAGCAGCAGTGGCCATAGTGTGGTGCACGCGAACCGCAGCATCGCTCCTGGTGGCCAGAGTCCCACAGGTCAACCCACCCTCCTATGTCTTGCTCACTTGTCTACCTGTATGTGTTTTTTTGTGCTTGTACAGGGGGGTGCTCACAGCAGTGGCAGCAGCGGTAGCCTTAGTATGGTGCACGCGAACAGCATCGTCTCTCCTGGTGGCAATAGTCCCACAAGCCAACGCACCTTCCAAATCCTGTTTCTTATCTACCCAAATGTGCCTCATGTTGCTACCGCAGGGGAATTTTAACAGCAGTGGCAGCAGCGGTGACCATAGTGTGGTGCACGCGAACAGCAGCGTCTCTCCTGGTGGCCATTGTCCCACAAGCAGACGATGTGCGAGCACTCATTGCCTTCATGTGCATCGTGACCTACTTCTGCGTTGCCCTCCTGGTGTTGTTTTGAGGAGGAGGCGTGGTAACAAGTGTTTAGCTCTTGAGGTCGGCAAATGTTTGGCTGCTGCTAGTTATTCAAGGTGGCATAAGTTGGTCCATGTCTATATGATCACGTAAAGCATGTCTGCCAAAATGTGTTTTATTGAGCATATGGAGTTACTGCTAATTTTACATGAATGCTGTAACTGCATTCTCCAAGATACGTCGCTGTTTGTGTGCTGGCGCACCACTATGTCGGAAACCGCGAACCAAAAGATGCGTCCAATAACGGGTTTGTTTGTTCTATCGTCGAATGTGGTAACTGAACATGCCAGCGAAGTGATTTCAATCAGCGAAGTGATTTCACAGCCATACTTGAGCCGCCAAACCTTCTTGGTAGTGGCGGTTCTCCCGCACACTACGCAGATTACGTGCCGTCTTCTAGTAATCCCCAACTGGCTTCTAGGAAGCCAAAGCGGGTTTCCGCGCCCGAGATTGAGACGAATTGCCGTTAGAGCTGACTTGGCTGGACGTCGGTCTTCCGTTCCGCTTGCGTTCCGTCTTCGTCAGTCACGTTTCAAAAGGCATGTGAACGAACGCCCAATACAAGTCCGTCTGTTTGGTCGGAAATCTGAGCACCATCGACAAGAAGTGTGACGAGAGATGATATAAGATACGCACGAAGTATCAAAACAAGCCTTTTATCCGTCGCTAGTAGATGGGTTATCCTATAACGAGTACGCAATCCTTTCAATCAGCAAATTCTCCCAGCAGCTCTCACGCTCGTCCGTCCAGAAGCCTCCAACTTACACGCTATGGCGATTGCAGCAGCAGCAGTGTCGATACACGCTGTGGCGTCAGTAGCAGCAGCAGCGGTGACGGCAGCATGGTTTATGAGGGTTCACTGGGACTCCCTGACAAGTCACCGACACTCCCTGAGATAGAACCACAGGGATTATCAGAAGAACCACTGAGAACCCCGGAAGATCACCCACGGGAACCTGTTGAGAAAGACCAACTGAACTCATCTGGCCGTCTCCATTCTTCCAGGCAATTTTCGTCTCAGTTCTCGTCTCACACCCTCCGGGATTACTTCTCTCTCTACTCCATCCTTTCCTTCTGCTCGGCCGTGATCGGATTTTATTTCACATTCACGATGTATTTCGGCCCGTACGTTTTCCGTGATGACGTGGACAGTTACCTCGTCAGCAGAGCGCTACAGACGGAAATGCAGCTCAGGCCTCCTGTGAACCAGCTCGTTCCCATCACGGATTTGCCGGCGTCAGTGCGAAGACGAGATTACCCTTTAGAGAGTCAGGGAGAGGAGGAGAGGGATCACACTCGAATGAGCCATAAAGAGGATAGATACGATGTGGACCTGGGGAGTTTGTCAGACCTGAGTCGGATCTCAGTTCAGGCGCTCGAGGAGAGAAAAAGCAACAGAAGCAGCCGGTTAACGCCTCATGCGCTCCAAGGAGGAAGCAGCAACGAAAGCAGCCCACAGCAGCAGACACTGCCATTCGGTACCATTCATTACAATCCCACCACCACCACTGGCAGACCTCCTAAGATCGCCTTCCTGTTTCTCACCAGAGGGCCTCTCCCCTTGAGGCCTCTCTGGGAGGAGTTTTTCCGTGGGAACATGGACCGTGCTTCGATCTACGTGCATGCTGGCACAGAGGGTTTCAGTGTGAATTCCCATGTTGGGAATGGCAGCGTGTTTTGGGGAACCCAGATTCCAGGCCTGAGCATTATAAGGGGGATGCCATCGATGATCCAAGCCACTCGGAGGCTTCTAGCGTCCGCATTACAAGACCCGGCCAATCAGAGGTTTGTGCTGGTATCAGAAGCGTGCATTCCCATTCGCTCTTTTGACTTCGTCTACACCTATCTCTTTACAGGAGATAGGAGCTTTCTCGCGGTGCTCCCCACCCTCCGCTGGTGGCGATTCCCGAGATATTTCTGGATATTTGTGCCACGTCAGGTGCTGCATCCGTGGCAGCTGAAAAAGGGGTCACAGTGGTTTGTCCTGACTCGACCACATGCTTTCTTAGTGGTCGAAAATATTAAGTATTACGTGGTTTTCGGCAGGGGTAGAGGGGAATACCCCGATGAAAGCTACATTCAGACTGTGGTTTGGGGGTATGATCGGAGCGGCATAGAGCCTCACTCTGTCACACACGTGGATTGGCCATCTTACAATTCCGAGCATCCAACCATGTACTCAGGCAGGAGTGTAACGAGGGAGCTTATAGAGAGGATGCAGAGGAGGCATTTTCCGGTGTCAGAGGCGGTGAGTCTGCAGGAGGTGTCTTTTCCTGGGCCTTGTAGGGTGGCTGGGGAGCTTGCGACTTGCTTTCTGTTTGCACGCAAGTTTGCAGCTGATTCTGTGGATGCCCTGATGGGCTTGCATGACACTTTGGGTTACTGATGGAAGAGGTTCTAATCAGATCAAGAAGTCTTCTATAATAATAATCTGGAAGGCCTGAGTACACACCACTAATTCTAAAAAATCACCTTGTCATTACTTCCTTGTACAGTATTCAGTATATACCCCATTATCCAGCAAAACATCCATCCATGCTTGAGCCGCTCACTGCAGTAAGCCACCCAGCGAGAAACAATCCAGAGCCCAGAAGGATTTCAATCTGTCCTCACCAGTCAGTATTCTGCAGGACCACCGAGACCACCGTCAGTATTCTGCAGGTGGGTTGCTCACTCCAGTGAGCCGCACAACCGATAACAGTAGAGGCGCCTCAGTACGGCCTAGAGAATTTTAGCTTGCCATAATCGGTCCCAGCAGGGCCATCATCCTTGCGCGGGTCGCTCACTGCAGTGAGCCTCCCAAGAAACATCAATGATGGCGGCACCTCAATACATCCCACAAGATACCTTAGTACTATTAGACTTACAATAATCAGAACCCAGCAGGGCCACCATCCTTGCGCGGGTCGCTCACTGCAGTGAGCCGCCCAAGAAATGGAGGCGGAAAGCTTGGCTCAGCCGTTGCAAGCTTGGCTGCTTCTTGGTCTGCGATTAGTTTCCTGCCGGGCCCACCAGATGGCACTGTTACAGGGGACGGCACTGCTGCGAGAGAGTTTAATTTCTGCAGTGAAGCACTACGAGCAGCACTGGCGGGGCCATCGAGGTCTTGCACAATGAGTTGAACGAAGCCCCCAAATTGAATGGGGAAGGTGGAGTGGTTGCGGCGGGCCAGGGCAGCGAGGGTTGCATTGGGCACTGAGATGCGCTCGCCATCGTCGAGAGCGTGTCCTGCCTCGTAGAACAATGTGTTGGGCAGCAGCTGTAGGGGGGGACGGGGGGGGGGGATGTGGAGCACAAGGGCAAGGGCAGCGAGGGTGGCGTTGGGCACTGAGATGCGCTTGCCATCGTCGAGAGCGTGTCCCGCCTCGTAGAACAACGTGTTGGGCAGCAGCTTTAGGGGAGGAGGGGGGGGGGGGGAGAGCACAAGGGTAAGGGCAGCGAGGGTCGCGTTGGGCACTGAGATGCGCTCCCCGTCGTCGAGAGCATGGCCTGCCTCGTAGAAGAGCGTGTTGGGTAATAGCTGGTGGGGGGAGGGAGGAGGGGCATGTGGGATACGGGAAGGACTGAGATGGGGCAGCGAGGGTTGCGTTGGGCAGTGAATTGCGCTCGCCATCGACGAGAGTGTGAGCCGCTTCATAAAGGAGTGTGTTAGGCAATAGCTGGAGGGGTAGGGGGGGGATATGGGAAGTATTTATCAGCTGATTCACAGACTGGGCAGTGAATTGCGCTCGCCATCGTCGAGAGTGTGAGCCACTTCTAAAGGAGTGTGTTGGGTAGTAGCTGGAGGGGTAGGGGGGGGATATGGGAAGTATTTATCAGCTGATTCACAGACTGGGCAGTGAATTGCGCTCGCCATCGTCGAGAGTGTGAGCCGCTTCTAAAGGAGTGTGTTGGGTAGTAGCTGGAGGGGTAGGGGGGGGATATGGGAAGTATTTATCAGCTGATTCACAGACTGGGCAGTGAATTGCGCTCGCCATCGTCGAGAGTGTGAGCCGCTTCTAAAGGAGTGTGTTGGGTAGTAGCTGGAGGGGTAGGGGGGGGATATGGGAAGTATTTATCAGCTGATTCACAGACTGGGCAGTGAATTGCGCTCGCCATCGTCGAGAGTGTGAGCCGCTTCTAAAGGAGTGTGTTGGGTAGTAGCTGGAGGGTGGAGAGGGGGGGGGGGGGGGGGGGGGGGGGGGGGGGGAGGAATATGGGAAGCATTTGTCAGCTGATTCACAGACTGGGCAGTGAATTGCGCTCGCCATTGTCGAGAGTGTGACACACGTCGTAGCAGCTGGAGGGGAAGCAAAGGGGAATGTGGGGTATGGGAGGTGTCGTCGAAGAGAAGAGACGAACGAGCTGCGCAATTGGAGGGACATGCCGAATGTGCATGTGTACCGACATGTCCATCTATGAGTTTGATAAGTCAACTTTAGACTTGACTAAAAAATCGACTTCTCACACACTTGATAAGTCGATTTTTGAGTCAACTCAAAAATCGATTTATCACATGCCGGATGTGCATGTGCATGCGCATGTCCATCTATGTGTTGATGTACATGCAGGGTCGAAAGCATGCCATGGCCAACTCACCTGGTGGTGGATGCGAGGAGCATCAATGGCCTTGAAGGGTGAATAACCCTGGCAAAAGAAGTGCAGGACCACTTGCAGAACAGCCGAAATAATCACTGTTCCTCCAGCCCCACCAACCACAGCTTTCAGCTGCCCGTCCTGTAGCACAATAGCCGGCGCCATCGACGACAGCGGCCTTTTTCCTGCCCGGATGAAATTCGCGGGGGCGGGCGGTGGCTCAAACGGCATCGGAATCCTGCCCGGCCGGTAGGGCAGCGAAAAATCCGCCATTTCGTTGTTGAGAACTATTCCTGATTGGACCGCCATCCTGCCCGCTCCCCAGGGTCCATTTATTGTAGATGTTATAGAAACTGCCATTCTATCCTGATCCACCACACACGTGTGTGATGTGCCATGGTCGTCTAGCTGTGCGTATAGTTGGTGGCGGTGCGGGTGGCGCTTTTTGTCCTCTTCTGATTCGTCCTCCGGGTGGCCGTAGTGCTCGGGCGGGAAGGTCATGTTGTCGTGGATGGCGGATCGAAGCCGGGCGGCAAACTCGTCTGAAAGCATGTCTGGACGCAGGGATACGGACGAAAAGGAATGAACGAGGGGAGATTGAAGAAGTGGCTACAGGACTTAACATAAGATTGGAGGGAAGGTTTCAAAAGGGCACGACACACTGAACAAGCGTGGTGAAACTGACTTCTGAGACGTCTCAAAAGGAGCACGGTGCAACTGAATCAAATTATGACTCGGATAGTAGCAGTACCTTGGATAACGTCAGTGACGTTGACAAAAGCGGGGTCCCCCAGGTGCATGCGCAGCGCAAACGCATGCTTTAAGCTCTCCACCACCCGATGCACGCCCAGGGCACCTGCTGACGCTAAGGGGAGCTCGTACCTCGGATAACGTCGGTGACGTTGACGAAGGCAGGATCCCCCAGGTGCATGCGCAGTGCAAACGCATGCTTTAAGCTCTCCACCACCCGATGCACGCCCAACACTCCTGCTGACGCCAGGGGAAGCTCATACCCTTGAAGAATCTTGAGCACCTGCAGAATCACCGCTCCCCCTGACGATGGCGGCGGGGCCATCAGAAAATCAAGCCCAAACGCCTTCCCCACAAGCACCTGCCTCACTTCCGCCTCGAAATTCTCCAAGTCCTGCTCGGTTAGTATCCCTCCCATAGCCTGAATCTCCTTTACTAGGGCCTTCGCCCGCTCCCCTCGATGCAATGCATCTGGACCCTTCTCTGCTATGGCTTTAAGAGTGGCTGCTAGGGCGGGGCGGTAGCAGGTGTCTCCTTTTCTCAGAAGCTTCCCTCCCGGGGCGAACACGGTGCTTAGACCAGGGTCTGAGAGGATGGTTGCGTTGCTGGCAGCGAGGGAGTTTGCCAGGTAAGCTGCCACGTGGAAGCCATTCTCTGCCATGTCAGCGGCTGGTGTGACGAGGTCGCGCCACGTCAGCCTGCCGTGCCGCTGCCACGCCAGGTAAAGCCCTGCAATCTCTCCAGGTACTCCCACTGAAAGCCCCCCCTTTCTAATGTCCTCCTCGTGACCCTCAAACATGTCCTGTGTGAAGGAAATGGTGGGGGGGGAGGAGTGGTGGGGAGGGGAGAAAGAACGGTAAGAAGGTTTTAGATTGCCTCGGAACTCCCACTGAGGAGGCCCCCTTTCTAATGTCCTCCTCGTGACCCTCAAACATGTCCTGTGTGACGGACATGGTGGGGGGGATGAAGGGAGGGGAGGAGTGGGGAGCCTGTTGCCACGCCAAGTAAAGCCCTGCAATCTCCCCGGGTACTCCCACTGAGAGTCCTCCCTTTCTAATGTCCTCCTCGTGACCCTCAAACATGTCCTGTGTGAAGGAAATGGTGGAAGGGGGGGGGGGAAGAGGGGGGGGGAGGGGATAGAGAACGGTAAGAAGGTTTTGAGGTCCGCCGGTACTCCCGCGGAGAGGGACCCTTTTCTGATGTCCTCCTCGTAACCCTCAAACATGTTCTGGCGGGGAAGGGAAGAGGGGAATAGACGAGGTGGGATGGGGAGAAGAAGGATGAAATCTTTCGAGGCGTGTCAGAACTCCCAGTGAAAGGGCTCCCTTTCCAAATGTCCTCCTCGTGACCCTCAAAATTTGAGGCACCTCAAAGACCCTCGAACATTCTCATCCAGGGCTGTCTCTCGGCAGTCAATGAACTCCGCAGAGCCGTTGGGATGGGAGAGCGGATAAGAATGAACGCACCGCAGGTGACCCCAAGCAACCAACCACACCACGAGTAACACCCACCTACCCCCCAGTACCCCTGAATCGGAGGTCAACCTAGTCACCTGGTGAGCAGCGGCAGGAGCTGCCTCCCGGCAGTCAATGAACTCCACAGAGCCGTTGGGGGAGCGGATGAGAATGAACGCACCCTCGCCAATGCCGCTCGCCATGGGGTTCACCACGCCACGCCCATGCACAGCACTGTAGCGACTAACCATCCCATTTATCCCTCTCATCCCAATCAACCCAAGCACCCCGGGCACCCCAAGCATTCCCAATACGTGGCAAAAAGCCCCTGTACCTGGTGGGCAGCGGCAGGGGCGGTCTCTCGGCAGTCAATGAACTCTGCGGAACCATTGGCCGATCGAATGAGAATGAACGCACCCCCGCCAATGCCGCTCGCCATGGGGTTCACCACTCCCATGCACAGCACTGTAGCGATGCCTGCATCCACCGCATTACCGCCGGATTTCAGAATCTTCTTCCCGATTTCGGAACACCTGGGGTCCTCAGAAGCTACTGCTGCGTGATCTGCCTCCACCACTGCTGCTGCTGCCGGTTCTATTGCAGCTTCTGCTTCTGCTGCTGCTGCAGGACCTTCCACCGCCGAATCTTCCACCCCAGCCTGCCAGCTGGACAGTAACCGAGCCTGCCAGAGAGGCTTGGACTCGGTCAGGATTTCGTCCACGAGGCGGAGCGAGCCGGGGGACCAGCCGCTCTGGAGCGCGACTCCGGTGAGGGTGCAGAGACCCAGGGCAAGCAGCGTCAAGAGCAATCCTGAAACACAAAGGTTGGAAAAGTGGAGGAAGAGAGTTCGGTCAGTAGTTCGTCCACAAGCCGGAGCGAGCCGGGGGACCAGCCGCTCTCGAGAGCGACTCCGGTGAGGGTGCAGAGACCCAGGGCAAGCAGCGTCAAGAGCAATCCTGAAACGCAGAGGTTGGAACGGAGGAGGACGAGCAAACTTCAGGCGCAGGTTGCAGGAACATGAAGAACAAAAATGCAGTTAAAAAATCCATGTAGGGCTGCCAGATTTGAAGTATTTCGAAAATTATCTAGCTGGGAGTGAAGAGCCAGTCTGGTCAGGGTGCATATGTCTAGATTGAGCAATGTCAGCAGGAGCCCTGAAAAGTGGAAGCTTCAGCAAGAAAGGGATCGCCAGAGAGGCTATATAACACCTCGCTACCCACTGGGTCAAAACGAGGGTGTTATTTGGCGCAGCGGAATGCCCATTAACACTAGCCCACAGGCGTTACCACTCGTTCCCCCCTGGTGTCAACGTCCTCGTTGACGAACTTCAGGGAGTCGGCCCCCCACGGGGACCTAGATTTCGCTGAGGAGGCAGCAGCGACTTCGCTGGTGGACCAGGCCAGCGGAGGATCGTTTGCTGAGTTAGATCCGGTTACCACATTCAAGTTCTCGCCTCAGGCGGAAAATGTGGATCAGCCAGGATCTGAAATCTAGGCTTTGATTCCAGTATAACACCTCGCTACCCACTGGGTCAAAACGAGGGTGTTATTTGGCGCAGCGGAATGCCACTAACACTAGCCCACAGGCGTTACAGGCTAGGATCCACGCAGTAACGTCAAGAACAGCCATTCAATAATATAGCGAACATTAGGAGCACAAAAGGCTGAAGAAGAACGGGGTGTGATGAAACGCGATCGGAAATCTCGTCTCATCACACCATGAAGCGGGACTGACCATGAAGGTTATCTCTGTTGCTCCCTGTTTTGAGACACCTGGGGGATCCCCGTTGACAAAGGCGGAATCCCCCAGGTGAATGCGCGTCTCAAAACACTTCTGCATACACCTGACCATGAAGGTTATCTCTGTTGCTCCCTGCGACTCCTAAGTCGACGAGGAAACGGCATGATTGCGAAATCTCTAAGCACGGACCATAAAAGCTGTGTTTGTCGCTCCGTCGATCCTGTTGCTCCTCTTCCGCTGGCAGCAGCTGGACACGTGGAAGAAGCTCCGGATCCATCGGATGCAGCACGAAGTTTCCGTGTAGTGTTGGCCTGTCAACTGAATGTCAGCTGAATCGTCAGCGATATCTTGTAAATTCAGCGAATATTTAACCCAGACCCTGCACGAATAACCCCGAGTGTCAAGTGACGACGACGATATGCATCAGGTGACCGTGAATTACCGCGAGTTACTGCCAGAAGTAACAAGAAGAAAGAAATGGAAAGTCAAAACACAATCACTGCAAAACAAACAAAACACGATCACTGGTAAGCGATGCCCCTAGTCCGAATCCCTAACGAGCCGACCTTGTCAAGCTGGAGCCGCGATCGCAGGATTGAGCGTGAAATTAAAGCCTGACGAGACTCAGCTTCACAGATACAGCCAAAACAAACACTGAATTCCCACTCGTTATGTACCAGCGATTATGAGTGTGGAATCAGAAACTCGATCACTACCGTCCCTGACGGTGCACTGCACTGCAGGAGCACCTGCCATTCACAAAACACCTAACTCAGTCTCGTCAGGGGTAGCAGAGAGCTATCAAACAGCTGCCCTCGGCGTCCAGAGCAAGGCGAAATGGTGGTGCATTTCGTTTGAAAAAGCTCGGACTTGAAAATGGGTTCTACACGATTTTCTGAAATGCTGTGCGCTACGGTGTGGTGCAGTGTGGTTATCGTTGAACGATGAGGGGAGCATCCATGTTTTTTCTATCCTAGGACGGCAGGATGAAAGAGCTGTGGGGGTTCAACTTTGGCCACGGCGAAAACAATTTAGCTGTTACATTGTTTCGCGGACATCCTCAGTTCGTCGTGACAACAGCTTCAACCAATGGCCATTCGGGTGATGCAGCGCTCCTGTCCGTCAAGAAGGTGGCAAGAGCTGACCTCGAGATTCCCTCCTGGCTGCCAGCAGCGACTGGGGACGTCATCAAATATGGACATATGGTCGACGCCACAATTCAAATGTGTGGCTCACATTCGTTTCGTAATCGCTTGCGACTACGTGCGACAACTCTTCCAAACCTGCACGTCCTCGTTAAGGAAATTTCACTAGTACAAAGTGAACAAGCAAGTGACGCGCGCCTACGTAATGTGCATCTCACCACAACAGCATTCTATTTTCACCTCTGGAGTTTGACCAAAGAAGCTTCAAGCAGCTAACCCTAACCTATTTGTAACAAATGAAAACTAAGCTCATGCCAGCATGAGCAAGGCTAGGAACCCAGCAGTTCCAGCGAATGCAGCAGCCAACAATGAGGATTGTCTTTGCGCAGGCTTCGCAGGCAATGCTGGAATGTCCTCCGGCATCACACACTCCTCGCCATTGAAAACAATTTTCTGCAATGGCAAATCAACAAAACACATTAGATCGTCAACTCAAACCCCAACTCAAACCCTTCAACCCCTCCTCTCTGCCCCCTCCCTGCGATAAGAAAATCCTTACATCTCACATACATATAAATATTATTCCTTCCCAACTCACCCTAGGGAAGACCCATCCGTCTTCAAGCGTAAACTCGGACGTCTTGGCAAAGAGCATTTCCGACTGCACGTTGCCGCCCTTGCCAGCTGGCATGAGCACGTCGTTGTACTGCTTCATGCCAAAGAAGATGGCCGTGTTGTTGACTCCATAGGGCAGAATGTTCTCCGCCTTCCAGCTGAACACGTCCGTCAAGTTGCCCATGTTCGGGTGCTGTGAGGGCCAGACATAAGGGAAACAGAGGGACAGTCAGAGGTACTGCTTCATGCGAAAGAATGTGGCCGTGTTGTTGACTCCATAGGGGAGGATGTTCTCCGCCTTCCAACTGAACACGTCCATCAAATTGCCCATGTTCCGGTGCTGCAGACAACAGATGGAAGCAGGGAGACAGGGCAAGGGAGCAGTAGTTACTAAGATTAAGAAAGAAAGAATGAAATAATGAAAAAGAAACCCTTCCAGCTCAACACAGCTGTCAGATTTCCCGTGTTCGGGTGCTGCAAAGTATAGAGGGAGGTGAACAAATAGAGTAGATATGCAGACAGACAAAATCACAGGGAGACAATAAACTAGTCAGAAACTCAGCACAGGTAGACAGGTCAACACTAAAACGTTCAGGCTGCTTCAACCAGAGGGAAAATGCTTCTTCCCCACCCACGTCCCCATTCACCCGTCTCCACTACACACATACCTCAACAACAACATTCCAATTGGTGTGATTGTCCCACAGGCTCCTGTTGATGATGGTGATTTTGGCTCTCCAGAATCCCTCGTAATTTTGCTGCAGCAAGACAGCAGGGCATAAAGGGAACAAGGCAGGCAAGGGACCACGCATCACAAAACTTGAATCAAGCAACTATGCAACGAGTGAGGCATGGGGCAGGAAGCAGAGACAATTCACCTTTTCCCAATCTTTCCCCTTTTACTCCCACCTGTTCACATGCCCCTCTGCGCCCTTTTTCCTCTCCTCTCAGCCTCTCAGTGTCTTCCGCTCGCCTCACCTTGAAGTGGTAGTGAATGCTGATGGGGCATCCGTCCGGACTGCACTCCACAGCCGTCTGATCGCTCTTCAGCTCCAGCCCATCCCCACCCAACCCTGTGTCCCCCACTCTCTGCCTCCCCATCTCCTGTTCGCCTCACCTTGAAGTGGTAGTGAATGCTGATGGGGCACCCGTCCGGACTGCACTCCATGGCCGTCTGATCGCTCTTCAGCTCCAGCCCATCGCCACTCGGCGTCGACATCACATACGGCACCTTGCCGCCCGTCGATCGAGCTCACAGATCAATTCTCACATGCACACACTTACACTCCCCCTATTCCCTGTTTCCTCCTCTCATTGTCTCCCTCACTCCCCCTCTCCCTCGCTCCCTCCTTCCCTGTCTCCCCCTCTCCCTCACCTTGAAGTGGTAGTGAATGCTGATGGGGCATCCGTCCGGACTGCACTCCACAGCCGTCCGATCAGTCTTCAGCTCCAGGCCATCGCCACTCGGCGTCGACATCAGGTACGGCACCTTGCCCCCCGTCGGCACGCACACAATCGAGCTCGACGAGTAGTTCCCGCACGCGCACGCGCAGCTCGCGCACGGTATTATCGTATCATTGTAAAACGAGGATAAAGACACGCAGCACTTCGGCGGGTCGCGCTTCTGAATCGAGCTGTAGGTGCAGACTATGTGGTAGGTCACTTGAGCCTGGGTCTCCCGGCGAGTGGTAGGGTCGGTATAGATGGTGGCGTTGACCTGGTAGGGGTCTGTGCACTTGTATCCGTCCACGCCCAGGCTGAAGTTGCCGGGAGGAACGAAATTCCACACAGTGCTCGTGGCATTCCCCACGTTGATCTGGAAAAAAAAATGGGGCAAGGGAGAGAGGGGCAAGAAGGGGGCAGAAAGGGAAAGGGGGGAGAGGGCGGAGCGGAGGAGTGTTAGGTAGGGTCGGTGTAGATGGTGGCGTTGACTTGGAAGGGGTCTGTGCACTTGTATCCGTCCACGCCCAGGCTGAAATTGCCTGGAGGAACGAAGTTCCACACAGTCCTCGTGGCATTACCCACGTTGATCTGCAGGACGGGGGAGAAACGGCAGAGGGGAGCGGAGGGGAGAAAATAGAGGGTAGAATATTGGTGGGGAAGGGATTGGAAGGGAAGGGAGGCGGGCAACGAGGGGTCGTGGTTTTGGCCCGATAAAAGCGGCGCGCGAATCGCCACACAAAGAGCTGAGCGGGTGGAGCTTAGGAGGAGGCAGGTGCGAGGATCAATGTTGACGTGCAACGGTGACGTTGGGGGGAGGAAGGGGACGTTAGGAGGACAGGGAAAGACCCCTGCACCGATAGTGTCCTGAAACTATTATCACCTCCCGGATATTCCCTAAGAAAAAAAATACCGTAACAATGTTACATGGGGCGCCGCTCACCATGAACGCGGCGAGCGAGTGCCGATGCGGGGTCGGTCTTGTTGGCGCCGAGGTACCCCGCCTTGCAGCAGTTCTTCAGCACGCCCGGCGCGTCGGGTTTTAAGGGGTCCGCGGGCATTAGATCCATCACCACCGGGTACTGCATGCAACTGCGAGGAGGGGCGGGGGAGCGGATAACGGGGGAGGGGGGAGGGATTGAGAGGGCCCGCGGGCATGAGATCCATCACCACTGGGTACTGCATGCAGCTGCGCGGAGGGGCGGGGTGTGGGGGCGGGGGAGGGGATACGCGGGGGGGAGGGGCGTGGGTAGAATGGGAAGGGCTGTAAGGGGTCCGCGGGCATAAGATCCATCACCACGGGGTACTGCATGCAACTGCGGGGGAAGGGGTTGGAGAGGTGGGGGGAGTGGGGGTGGGGGAGCGGATAAGCCCGGCGCGTCGGGCTTTAAGGGGTCCGCGGGCATAAGATCCATCACCACCGGGTACTGCATGCAGCTGCGCGGAGAAAGGAGGGAACGCGGCAGGGGGGAGGGGGAAACGGGGGAGGAGGAAGAGGTTGAGAGGGTCCGCAGGCATCAGATGCATAACCACCCGGTACTGCATGCAGCTGCGCGGAGGGGCGGATGGATGGGGAGGAGGCGGGGAGAGGATAAGCGGGGGAGTGGGAGGGGGTTGAGAGGGTCCGCGGGCATAAAATCCATCACCACCCGGTACTGCATGCAGCTGCGCGGAGTGGCGGGAGAGAAGCGGGGAGACGGGTGCGGGGGAAGGGGGAGTGGGGGCGAATAAGATGGGGATGTGGAGGGGGGGTGTGCGGGGGGTGGGGGAAAGGGGCGGGAAGTTGTTGAAGAGGGTCCGCGGGCATCAGGTCCACCAGCAACGAGGCGACTAGAAACAATAATGTATTATTAAGAGTATAAGAAGGATAAATCGGCGACGCACCTGTGCGGGATCTTGCCGCCGGGGAACTGCAGCTTAGAACAATCGCCTTGCTTCGTCGCCACGGCTCCCTGCAGCGCACGAGCGGGGAAGTTGAGAGGGAGGAGTGAGCCCCGGAGTTGAAGAAGGAATTAGGTACTAGAGAATTCTCAAAAGTGATAAGTGAGCGAGGGAGGAGGAGTGAGCCAAGGGGGCGAGGGAGAGAGCGAAGGGAGTAAGCCAATGGAGGGACGGGAGTAGGGAGAGGGGGAAGAGACGGGAGAGACGGAAGCGAGGGAATAGGGAGAGGGAAAGACGGTGTGATAAGGAGTATAATGCGCGGCAGCTACGACTACAATCGTCTGACCGTCCACACTCCAGCACAAGAGTAACCAATAGAAACTTCTCACTACATTCCGCGCGCCGTTGCTGCTGCTCGTCGTCAAAGTCGTTATATAAGTGAAAGATAAAAGGCCTCCCTAAACTCGCCACAAACGAACGCGTCACTGCTGGTGCTGCTGCTGCTGAGCGCGTCGCTGCTGCTCCAGCGGCTGCTGCTGCAACTGCTCACATGTTAATCCATGCTGTATTTAGAGACCTCTTCACTCTGCTTACCGTCAGGTCCCAGATGTATTCGCCATGCGTCCAATTCCACGTCAGCGCCCAGCCAGGTGGATCAATCTTGCGGTAGTGCTGGTAGTTGTACATTTTCACCCACGCGATGTAACCGTCGCCGGCCCAACTCGTTACATCCCACACGATCGTGATGTTGCCCGTTGGATCTAGCGGATCGTACGCTTCAGCTGACGGCACGCCGGTGGCCAATAGGCATGCGGTTATCGCAAGAGCTGCGAAAAGCGTGCAGCTGCCGCGATGCACGGAGAACATCATCTTGATCAGCGATTTTCCAGCCACTCGACTTTTTCCCTTCAATTTTATTTTCACGGTCGTTCTTATCACCGCCAAACACTGGCTGATCGGAAAACCTGATAAAGTTAGACGCAACAACTCTATATATCCTACTTGGAGCTGACACAGGCAGTCTGACACGGACAGGACTGAAGGACACTAAAATAATATACACGTAAGATGCATGACTTCGTACGGGGCTAGATCCCAATCAAGAACGTCTACGAAAAGAGGTAACCTCCAAGAATAACAGAAAGCTCTAACAATCCACGAAAGCACAGACGACCAGGGAGGGTGCTTTCAGTCTCCAGGGAACCAGTTCTCCACAAGTAATCAGTCCCCTGGATGTGTCTAGTTTTTCACGGTTCGATCTGCTAGTGGAGTTCCCAAGGAGACATTCCCCGAGGAAAGACAAGTTCAAGAGAAAGCATCCATTCCATTCCCCAGGGGTCTCATGGGGCGGGGCGCGTGGGTTGGGCAGAGCACGCGCGGGGAAGGGCTGGGGAATGACGGACGACGGGTGACGCTGACAACAGTCAGCGGAAAGAAGCCGCGGAAGGCTGGGGCGAATCCCGCGGGGAACGCGGAAGAAGCACGGAGATGCTGAGCGCGGAGCCGCAAATCGAGGCGTTCGCGACTGCGCGACGGGGCAAGAGAGAGGGGCTTCAGATCATTGTGCTTCAAGCGATGGTGCCAGTGACAGAAGCGAGTTGTGACCTTCGACTTCGCGACGCGAATGTTTTGTTTCTGATTGGCTTCAGGGGAGCTTGACACAAATCGGAGCTGAGAGCCAAGCGAAATCGAGAAGGATGCTAAAATCGAGGGGAAAATGGTCATCCCACGGCTATCCATCAACCCAGACCAAGAAAACCGAACCTGGTGGCTGACCAAACAGAAAACTTGACCGCTGGTTTGTCGCAGCGCGGCCTATTCCGTGTCAGAGCGGGGAGAGCAGGCCGCCAATCGGCGCAATCTCATGGAATGGACAGGACGTGACTTCAGTGCCCAATCATTGCGGTGTCAGAGCCTAGCGAAACTATGCGAAAAAACTGCACTTCAACGGTTATGAAACATAAGCTTGCATTCGTACTAGCATTCCATTTCTTATTCAAGGATGCCGTCTAGAGACGCAAGGCATGCCTAATTTCACCACCAACCGAAGCATGCACACAAACACATTCTACTTCTTTCCAAACCCAAAGAAACCTCCAATCTGCACACAAAAGCAACCAAATAAGGGGGTTGTCAGCATGAACAGATTCAAAACGAGAACTAGCGCGCACTCCAAAACCCAACCAAGCACATCTTACGTCGCAGCCCACCTTTTGTCGCATTCCAACTCTTCCATGTTCTGCCCCATGAGCATCAGCTGCATGCATGCCGTGCGGAGGGCCATTCAATCCCATCACATTGTGCGGCTGCGGAATGTACATGTCAGGATTCGCATCATAATTCACAAGTTTCCCCCCTAGCCCTCCCGCACCGGCAGGATGGGCAAGATATGGGGGAGGAGGAAGCGCAGCACCAGCACCAGCAACAGCACCGGCACCAGCACCAGCACTAGCACCAGCACCAGCACCCGCACCCGCACCAGTACCAGCACCGGCACCAGTGCCAGCATGATCACCAGGAGGAGGAGGAGACGGAGGAGGGGGAGCCATTCCGACCCCAGCCAGAGCAGCAGCGACTCCTGCATTCCACCCACTCGGCTGGGCAGCACCCCGCCCATCGCCTCCCATATGCATTCCAAAGTCCCCGACCCCTGCCCCTCCCTGCATCTTCTTTCTCGCCTGCCTGTCCTGGAACATCTTAGTGTATCCCGCAGCTTCGGCCGCGTGCTCAATTCCTCCTTGAAATCGCACCTTGGAGTGCTGCGCATCTTCCTCCCAGTCGCTGTAAGGCAGTTGGTAGGCGATTCTCGGCGCTGACCTAATAGCGGGTGAGCCTGTACTGGGTACAGTGGCAACAGGAGCAGGACCAACGGTGGCGGCAGCAGTAGTGGCACCACCAGCACCGGCAGGAGCAGCAGCAGAAGCAGTAGCAGAAATAACAGAAGCATCATCACCAGGTAACGCAAAGGTAGCTTCAGGGGCAGCAGCACAAGCAGAGCTGCCACTGTCGTCAAGGGCAAAAGTAATATCAAGTGGAGTGCCACTACCGCCATAACCAGAGTCAGCAGCAGCACTCACACCCTCAACACCACCAGCACCACTGGCAACACCAGCAACACCAGCAGCAGCACACGCCCCGTCTTTCTGGTCCCTGATTGGCCCGCCTGCTACCGACCAGCCCTCCCAGGTGAACCCCCCATCGTCCTCTTCTGGTTCCAAAGGCAGGAGAGCCATGGGTGAAGGGCCGTGGTCCGAATGGCCATGGGAGGGATGGTTGTAGGATGAAGGAGGGAGGGCGTAGGGCGGAGGAGGAGGAGGGGGGGCAGGGGAGGAGAAAAGAGGGGAGGAATCGGAAGAAGAGGAGCGAGTCACCATGCGCTTGTCCATGGGGCTACCAACTGGAGTGTGCTTATCTTGGAGGTTCGGGATGGGATGATGAGAAATGGGGGTTGCCGAGGCTGCTTGGTACGGCTGAGCCGTGCGAGGCTGGAAACCAGGTTCGGGAACCGATGCTGAAGCATTAGTTTGTGCTGCTACGGTGTTTCCATGTGCAGCTCCAGTGGCCCCAACGCCATCCGAACCTTCGCCGGACCTGACCGCAGCTTCGGACAATATGGCATCACGAGCCCAAGCTGGAGTTTCGAAAATCAAGGAAGGGTTAGCAGCAGAGTCATGGCGGTGTGGGGAATGGTGAACTGGAGAGTAGTAACGAAGGGGCCGACGGGGAGGGGAGGACTCAGGGGAAGAATCAGATGAGGCACACGAGCCTAAGCGATAGGTTGGGGGACTGGCTTGGGCATAGACCGCAGGCTCGTTTGCCGAAGCTGGTGTTTGCTCGGGAACGGCAGGAACAGCAGCAGGAACAGCAGCAGCAGGAGCAGGAACCGCAGTGGCAGTGGCGGCAGGAGCAGCAGCAGGAGAGGCGGACATGAGTGCAATTACACCATCAGTGAGTCTCTGCATTTCCAGCGGGGACAGATTCTCCCCTGCAGCCAGCCTCAGCTTGAGCGCCTGCAGTTCAGCGAGGGAAGGTGGGGAACTTGACGGCTGCTGAGGCGCCTCAGATGTTGCTGTCGACAGGGGATTTACCAAAGGCGCTGCTGCTGCGGGTTCTGCTACTGATGGTGGTGGTGCTGGTGGTGCTGCTGCTGCTGCTGCTGCTGCTGCTGTTTCTGCTGTCGCTGCCTGTGCTGCTGAAGGTTGCTCCCATGACATGTCTTCAGCATTCGGAGCAAACGCGGAGTGGGAAGAAGAGGAACTGATAGAGTGCACAGGGGAGTCGGACGCGATTGGCTCAAGCGCCAGACCTGGCAGGTACGACTGCCGAGGCTGGGGGTTAGGCTCGCGGGGGCGGTCCGGGGAGCCGGAGAGTGGGGAGTGGTAGAGGTGGTAGAGAGGATGGTCGGGTGGTATGTGAGGGATACGGCTTGGTGATCGAGACTCGGAGGATCCGGAGGAGGAGATGGTGACGTTTGCCTGTAGTGCAGGTGGATGGGCAGAGGGGTGTGCAAACGGGAGGAAGAGGAACGGCACTTGCATAGATTAGATGCTGCTGGGTGATCGAGACTCGGAGGATCCGGAGGAGGAGATGGTGACGTTTGCCTGTAGTGCAGGTGGATGGGCAGAGGGGTGTGCAAACGGGAGGAAGAGGAACGGCACTTGCATAGATTAGATGCTGCTGGGTGATCGAGACTCGGAGGATCCGGAGGAGGAGATGGTGACGTTTGCCTGTAGTGCAGGTGGATGGGCAGAGGGGTGTGCAAACGGGAGGAAGAGGAACGGCACTTGCATAGATTAGATGCTGCTGGGTGATCGAGACTCGGAGGATCCGGAGGAGGAGATGGTGACGTTTGCCTGTAGTGCAGGTGGATGGGCAGAGGGGTGTGCAAACGGGAGGAAGAGGAACGGCACTTGCATAGATTAGATGCTGCTGGGTGATCGAGACTCGGAGGATCCGGAGGAGGAGATGGTGACGTTTGCCTGTAGTGCAGGTGGATGGGCAGAGGGGTGTGCAAACGGGAGGAAGAGGAACGGCACTTGCATAGATTAGATGCTGCTGGGTGATCGAGACTCGGAGGATCCGGAGGAGGAGATGGTGACGTTTGCCTGTAGTGCAGGTGGATGGGCAGAGGGGTGTGCAAACGGGAGGAAGAGGAACGGCACTTGCATAGATTAGATGCTGCTGGGTGATCGAGACTCGGAGGATCCGGAGGAGGAGATGGTGACGTTTGCCTGTAGTGCAGGTGGATGGGCAGAGGGGTGTGCAAACGGGAGGAAGAGGAACGGCACTTGCATAGATTAGATGCTGCTGGGTGATCGAGACTCGGAGGATCCGGAGGAGGAGATGGTGACGTTTGCCTGTAGTGCAGGTGGATGGGCAGAGGGGTGTGCAAACGGGAGGAAGAGGAACGGCACTTGCATAGATTAGATGCTGCTGGGTGATCGAGACTCGGAGGATCCGGAGGAGGAGATGGTGACGTTTGCCTGTAGAGCATGCGGGTAGGCAGAGGGAAGGAAGAGGAACGGCACATGCAAAAATTAGAGAAGTGAATTTTGAGTCAACTCGGAGGATCCGGAGGAGGAGATGGTTAAGTTTGCCTGCAATGCAGGTGGGTGGGTGGGCAGACAGGTGGAACAGGAAAGGCACATGTGAAGATAAGAGGGGTTTCAAGCAGACAGGCAGAGGGGAGGAGCACGAACAGCACATGCAACGATCAGAGAAGTTTCGAGCGGACAAGGGCAGAAAGGAGGAGCAGGCAGAACACGTGGAAGAATAATCGGGAGATAAGAAAGGAAATGGAACACGGGGGAGTGGGGAGGGTGGGGGCGGCGAAGAAGGGGTGTGTGAGGGACGAGGAGGGAGTGGGTATCAAGTGGAATACTGCCTGGATATGCCTGATTCGTCTCCGGTGCCTCATTCATAATCCCCACCATCCCCTTATACCCATCCCCATCCCTGACCCCTTTTCTTCGTCACCCCCTCCCCCTCCTCCAGCCCTAGACTCTCTCGCCTTTCCCGAATTACCTTTCCATAACTTCTGGAACCTGCTGGGAATCTTCGTAGCTCTTCCCTCCCTCAACTTGTTCGCAACCACGCCAGTAAATGCATGCTGCGGTGCCTCTAGCATCCCCAATCCTCCCTCTCCATCCCCATTCCCAGTTCCCCCCTCTCCATACCCGCTGACACCCTCTGGGAACCTCCACCATCCGCATCGCTCGCTTCTCCCTCACCCTATACGCAAGCAGAGCGGTGAATGCATGCCTTAGTGCTTGTCGGACAGCTCCAATCCCCACCCTCCAATCCCTACCCTCTCTCCGTACCTGCTGACCACAGCTGGGAACCTCCATGATCCTCCCATCCACGATCCGCATCGCTCGCCTCTCCCTCCCCTTATTCGCAAACATCGCGGTGAATCCCGCGCCACCGCTTCCGGCGGCCCCGTCTATCTCGGAATCGTGCGTCTGCACGCTCGGCGCGGAGCGCAAGCGGGCGGCTGCGGACGCCGCCGCCGCCGCTGCCGCCGCCTCTTCTGGGTTCTTGAGAGCTTGAGAGTTCCATGCGCCAAAGACGGGAAGCGCCGCCGAGGGATGAGGACCCTGAAGATAATGTTTAAGGCAAAAATACAAACAAACGAACAAACAAACTGAGACACTGATGGGGAAATGAAAGGCGAGGAGTGGTTCGTTTGCAAGGCATGAATGATTTCAAGAGCCTCCTAGAGCCTAAGATGGGGAAAGGGACGATGGGGAAAGAAAGTGATACAGGTTTCGAAACGCAAAATAGTAAAGGGTAAACCGCGCCAGAAAACGTAGATTGCATGCAGGATAGAACAGAACAGCATTCTGTTAACACACCTTATTTGGAACTTTTCCGTTCTCGGCTTAAGCACTCACTCTCGCGGTGGTACGACTGAAATATGTCGCGTTGCTCGCTTTCAATCATTTTAGATAGTGCGGGGAGGAGTGGTAAATAAAAGACCAAACATGTACACAACAGTAGGGAGGAACCGAAGGGACTAACCTTCCCCTTCCTTAGCTTAGGCACCCTCACGGAGAAGCGACTGGAGGAGGTCGCGCAATAGCTACCTTTTAGCCGACTCCGGCGTGGTGGGTATGAAGAACGAAGACCAAAAAAGAATAAAGAAATTAATAATATTAACGGATGAAGGAGCGGGACCGACCTTTCCCGACCTCAGCTTAGGCACCCTCACGGAGCCGCGACTGGAGGAGGTTGCATAGCTCGCTTCGGACCCGAGATCATCAGACGAGGTGCTTGAGGCTGAATGGTGGAAGGAATCTGAGTACATTCTAGCAGGCTGTCGCAAGAATCGATTAAAATAAACGGTAAATGACTCAACGGTGACAATAATAAGGTTATTGAGGCGACGGTCCGCTCAGTCTCCTGTTTTCGCTTGATTACTCATGGATTATTACCTCTAAGACGGCTTACTAATCTCGCCAAATGGGCGACGAAACCTGTTCCGTTTTTTGCGCGGTTTATCTCCTACAGCACACCTAGAGTTTTTAGACAAGCAGGGTCAGCCTGCGATTAGGTTTTTGTATGGCAATTTCTTGAAGTTAGCTTCTGGTGGGAGTTTCTCGGAGTTCCCAAGGTTGTCTGGGGTGGTTTGGGATGGTTTGGTATGGAGATCATGGGGTGGGATGGGTGGGGATGGGTTTGGGAGATGGGGATGCGTTTGATGCATGCATTCGTCATAGCAGGACCCTATTCGGTGGTGGTTCTAGAATACCAAAAGTCCGAATAGGCCGCTGCACCTGGGTTATCGTTCTCTACCGCTGTGAAGCTTTCTTCAACCGTACTGTAATGTACCGAGCCTGCACACAGCGAAAGCCAAGTCTGTGGGGTCAGATGATCCAAGCCAGGAACTCCATGTGGTCAGTCTTTGTTGCGTAACCAGTTTGTTCAACGGGCAGGGTAGTATGACACGAGGTCTTTGCCTATTGGATAACAAGGGAAATGTAGCCGTCCTCCCAACCATTTTTCCTGGTCAGACTGGTTCAGCCACGTCCCACCTGCCAGCTCGCCAACCGTCAGATTTGCTCGAGGTGCCAGCTAGACACCAACCAGCCAGTAAGGAACTTGACGGTCAGCTTCCGTGTCTGTCCGAGTCGTCTGAAATCCGCGTGTTCACTCCTTGGCTTGACGGCGTTGAATGATTGATGACGGTGTACATTATTGTACAATCTTGATGTGGAGTACCGTGAACAATATTTCTTATTGCGTTATATACTATGGAGAGAAGCAGGAATTGCAAGCACTATGGAACTCATATACAATTGCATGACAAGCTAGACTCAAAACCTAAACTTACATAGCACACCGTGTTGGTTTCGATGCTACGCAACAGGAATGCGACCCAGAATACGTGTTGACTGGCGATTGACATGATAGAAGGTGGACAAAAAAACACCTCCGGAATGCTTTGTATATAGGAATACAGTTTCGCGCCGCGGATAGTCAGCACTGTACTATCAAATATGTAACTGCGCCAGGGTGAGTTCATTGGTGTAGCTAGCGTGCTTCCTCGTCCAAAGTGGCGACATATGGGGGCTCATCCTCCAGGTAGTGACCTCGGGCCGCATTGCTGTAGAACCCACCATCTCCTGCATAAGGGATTGAGGTAGAGGGACACGACACGAGGGAACAATGACAGAAGAGCAACACAGGACTGGCAACGTGGGCACCCACCATTGAGGAGAGGTACAAGGGGTTGCTCACCATTGTCATCATCCTCGAGTGATAGGTGTGGTTGGAAGAAGATGACGCGAATGGCAACCATGACAGCAAGAATGAAAACTTATCAGGAAGGAAGGAATGGGGAGGAAGGTGGGGGAACGAGGAAGGTGGGGGGGGGGGGGGGGGGGGGGGGGGGGGGGGGGTGGGGGGGAGGGGGGACAGGGTGAGGACAGGGAGGAGGGGCGGCGGCTTACCATTGTCATCATCCTCTAGTGGTAGGTGTGGTTGGAAGAAGATGAGACGAATGGCAACCACGACAGCAATGATGAGCAGCACGCCCAGGATGCATGCGGTGATGATCCACACAATCTGGGTGGACGAGACGGAGGAGGACGTCGGCTGCACGATCGTGATGTCGCTCACTCCTGGCCCGCCCAGCGCCTCGCAGGCTGGCCGCGTGGTCGTGCCACACACATCCGGGTTGTTGGAGAAACTGGGGGAGTTGGGGAAAGAGAGGTAAGAGAGGGGGAGTGGGGGAAGGGGGGGAAAGGGAAGGGAAGGTTGTGCTGTTGCTCACTCCCGGCCCGCCCAGTGCCAGGCAGGCTGGCCGTGTCGTCGTGCTGCACACATCCAGGTTGTTGGAGAAACTGGAGAGAAGAAAGTTGGAAGGGGGAAAGGGGTAGTGAAAGTGTGGGAATTCAAGATTAGGCTCAGTCATGACTGTGGGCACTAGGAGCCTCAAAAATAGATTTTGAGAAATAGATGGCATTGATGTAGCCTGTACATACAACAACGAAATGCCACAAGGCATTGCAACACCAAGAAAACCACACAGAGGAAGGGAGAGAATATAAGGCGAGGAGGAGAGAGGAGCTCACTCAATCATGACGCCAGGGGGAGGCGGGAAGAGATCGGCAGGCACACCTCCTGTGAGCTCATTGTCATGCAGGTCACTGGGAGTTGAAGGTTGAGGGGGGTTGGGGGGGGAAGCAGAACGGTGGCCAGGGGTGAGAAGAGGATGGAGGGGAGGCGGGATGAGATCTGAAGGCACACCTGCTCATTGTCGTGGAGGTCACTGGGTGGAGATCACTGGGTGGAGATCACTGGGTGAAGATCACTGGGAGTTGAGGGGGTATTGGTGGAAAAGAGGCCAACCTGATGAATGCAAGGTGAAATCCTGACAAACCGGGCTTCGTAGCAACTATTGCACCTGCAGACATGGACCCCCAGAGAGGCAAGAAGAGCGAAGCAGAAGCATTGACGCTGCTGCAGCAGGCATGAGAGGCAGGCATGAGAGGCAGGCATGAGAGGCAGGCACTCACAGAATCTTGAGAGCAGGCATGCTGCTGAACCCCCGAGGGATGGAGCCCTTGAGGTCGTTGGCTGACAGATCCCTGGGGTATATGATGAGCAGGTGAGGAGAAGAGGAAAAAAGAGTACAGACCACACAGGATTGGCGGCGAGGAGGAAAACGGACCAGGCAGAAGACAGGGGGATGCAGACGGAGAGACGAGGCAGGGAGGGGAGTCGGGCAGGAGAGCAAGAATTCATGGGAAAAGAGAAAGTAGGAATACACATTTGTAGCAGAGAATAACTGCCAACACTTACAACATGGTAAGCTGCTCCAGGTTGATGAGTGTCTGTGGAATGCAGATAGTTTCCTACTTGTGATTTAGCGGCACACAAAGCATTGGTATCACCTGCAGCTCCAGACTTACAGCATGGTAAGCTGCTCCAGGTTGATGAGTGTCTGTGGAATGCAGATAGTTTCCTACTTGTGATTTAGCGGCACACAAAGCATTGGTATCACCTGCAGCTCCAGACTTACAGCATGGTAAGCTGCTCCAGGTTGATGAGTGTCTGTGGAATGTTGCCTGAGATGTGATTGTTGCTCAGGTTCCTGCACACATGCGCATAACACAGCACATGCAATACAACGGCGCACATTTAGTAAGAAGGAGCATGTTATACTTCAATACACCTGTACGAAGTAATCCAGGTGACTTTTGAGTCGACTCAAAAGTCACCTCGCATATTCAGTAAGAAGGAGCATGTTATAGATCAATATATTTGTACGCCGGATGAAAATATTGTTCAATCCAGGCTCCTGAGCAATATTGACTGCAAACAACTAGTCGATGGTAAAGGCTGCAGCCTCATGAGTGCAATGGACAGCACAAGCGACCACACTACTCGAGCCTTTAGAGCGGGCTAGGTAATTACTCAAAGGGACTGCAGGTTCTTGATCAGGTGGGCTTCGGGGATGAGCTAACCCAAAACTCCGTTGTACAAGCTACAAACAGTGCAAGGGATTGTGCAAGCGGCTGTACCAGTGCTTCAAAGCTTTCTACTCACAGGTACTGCAAGTTCTTGAGCAGGTGAAAGTCGGGGAGCAGCGAACCCGAAAGTTCTGCTGCTGACAGTGTACTGAAGAGGGGTGGGATGAAGGGTGGCGGGGCGGGAGGGTGGGTGGAAGGGTGGCGGGGAGGGAGGGTGGGAGGAAGGGTGGTAGGTAGGGAGGGAGGAAGGGTGGGAGGAAGTGTTAGGGTCAACAGAACTCAACCAATCAACAAACACAAGAACAAGGAAAGGTTTTGCACCCACAGGCTTTCAGGCGTCTCAAAACTCACATGCCCGTGATGGTGAAGTCGTTCTTCTCTGTCAGCCGGCACCCCACGCCCGGCCACGCAATGGGCGCACAGGGGTCGCCCTGCCAGTTGCTCATCTCCGGCACCACCAGAGCGTCGCGGATCTTCCTCATCAGCTTGACTGATACATAGTAGTGATGGGGAGGTAGGGGAAAGGGGGGAGGCAACGAGTTGTTTAGCAAGCAAGAAATGGCACCACCAGGACTGAGGTTTGGACTGGGGGGGATGGGGTGGCGGTGGAGGGGTTGGGGGGGGGGGGGAGAAGTTGGATGATGTGCCTCGGGTACATACGTCGCGGTGAAAAGCCTTTCAGGGTACTCGGCCGGTTTACCATTCACTCGCTCGGAGCTCAAATTCTCTTAAGACACTCATTCAATGCTCAAAACTTCTCCAACTCAATCGCGTTCCACACCATCTCTTCAACTCACACTCAGTAGCAGCCCACACTCATCTGCATCAGAGCTCAAAACTCTGCAACTCACACTCGTCCGCGTTGGTGCGCGGCCCCTCTGGACACCAGGCGGAACACCTCCAGCCCCGCAACACTCTTGACTCGCTTTCTAACATAGAAAGGAAATTTCAACTTACACTCATCCGCGTTGGTGCGAGGGCCTCTGGACACCAGCCGGAACACCTCCAGCCCCACAAGGTATCAACTAGAGATTCTAGTGAATATTGAATCACTGCTTATAGAGGAGCTCAGGTCTCTGCAACTCACACTCATCCGCGTTGGTGCGAGGGCCTCTAGACACCAGCCGGAATACCTCCAGCCTGGCAACACTCTTCAACCAAAGCAATCAATAAAGGAAGGAATTTCAATTCACACTCATCCGCGTTGGTGCGAGGGCCTCTGGACACCAGCCGGAACACCTCCAGCCCCACAACATGTAGACTAGAGATTCTAGCCAATACCGAATCACTACTTTTAAGGAGTTAAAATCTCTATCAACTCACACTCATCCGCGTTGGTGCGAGGGCCTCTGGACACCAGCCGGAACACCTCCAGCCCCGCGATAGTAGGGCCCTTGGATGCGCCCTCAGCGCCCGCAAGCACGATCTCCACCGTCGATTCGTCCGGCCCCAGCTGCCAATCAACGGTCTTAAAGAGCGCCACCTTGGGAGCGTCGCCCCACTTGATCAGATCGATGCCGTCGTTGCCTGGGGTGGGCTTTCCGTTCACAAAGATAGAGAAGACACGAGCGCCAGCAGCAGTGACGGCTGCAGGGAGGGTGGGTGGGGAGGAGCGGGCAAAGAGGGGTGTGGGGGAACGAACCAAGCTTGAACCACTTGATTGCAATATTCCCTTTTTCAGTTAAGGAGGTCAGGATGTACGGCGGAAAAGAATCTACTTGGATCGAACTTGAGAAAGTGCAGCACGAGGAGCACTTGGCAGCCCTTGTCCGGTTCTTTAACGTGACCGTCCCAGCCCCGTGTGATAAGCCAAGTTTTGATTCGACTCAAACTCAACTTCCCTTGTCCGGTTCTTTAACATGACCGTCCCAGCCCCGTGTGATAAGCCAAGTTTTGATTCGACTCAAACTCAACTTCCCTTGTCCGGTTCTTTAACGTGACCGTCCCAGCCCCGTGTGATAAGCCAAGTTTTGATTCGACTCAAACTCAACTTCCCTTGTCCGGTTCTTTAACGTGACCGTCCCAGCCCCGTGTGATAAACCAAGTTTTGATTCGACTCAAACTCAACTTCCCTTGTCCGGTTCTTTAACGTGACCGTCCCAGCCCCGTGTGATAAGCCAAGTTTTGATTCGACTCAAAACTCAACTTCCCTTGTCCGGTTCTTTAGCGTGATCATCCCATCCTCCAAGTAAAAAAGCTCAGAATGTGCGGTGAGGTAATGAGAGACGGCGAGCCTAGAGCACATGGCACAACTCACCTGGATCAATCTCAGCAAAGTGCAGCACGATGAGCACACGAGAGCACTTGTCCGGGATGGTGACCTTGAACGTGATCATCCCTTCGTCCAAGTAAATGGCTCAGGATGTGCAGTGAGGTAATGAGAGACAAGCTCACCTGGATCAATCTCAGCAAAGTGCAGCACGATGAGCACCCGAGAGCCCTTTGTCCCGAATCGTGACCTTGTACATGAACATCCGTTGCTCAGGTCAAGGGCTTAATCAGGATATGTGGCGAGTCCAGGAGAGACCAGAAACTCACCAGGATAGATCTCGGTTAAGTGCAGCACGATGAGCACACGAGAGCCCTTGTTGGGAATCGTGACCTTGTACATGATATCCCTTCCTCGTAAACGGCTCAGGATATACGGTGAGGTAATGAGAGACGATGATCAAAGAGCAATGGCACAACTCACCAGGATCGATCTCAGCGAAGTGCAGCACGATGAGCACGCGGGAGCCCTTGTCCGGAATCGTGACCTTGAACGTGATCTTTCCGCCACCAGGGTTGGTGATGGCTGACGAGTAGAGGATGCTGGGGAAGTAATGCGGCTCCACGTCAGCATTCTTGAAGGCTGTGGCCGGCGGCACCGCGAGGTAGGTGCAGGCAGGCTCGCAGCTGGAGGGAGGAGTGGGGAGGGAGGAGAGTGGGGGAGAGGGGGGTGGGGGGGTTTGGAAGGGATGGGGGGATGGAATGGGAGGATGAGAGAGGTGTCGGATACAGTCAGTCGAACCAGCAAATTACCAAAACAGAGAGAGGCAGGTGCAGGCAGACTCGCAGCTGAGACGAGGAAAGGGTAGCGGTGTGGTATGGGAGTATGGGAGAGAGAACTTGGTTACACATGATGGAGCGGAGAGAAGGCAGACAGACTCGCAGATGAGAGGAGGCGGCGAAAGAGGGGTAGATGAAGGGGAAAGGCGAAGAGGGGGTGAGGAAAACGGGAGGCGGACTTTTTTAACCACTGCCACATGCCACCCAACCGCACTGTACCGGAAAATAGTTATTCAGAACCATTCAGCAACAACCTGATGGTCACAGGCTCGTTGAGCAGCTTGGTGGTGGACATGTTGAACCACTGCCATTATGCCATATGGCGCCCAACCGTACTGGACCGTGAGACTAGTCACGCCAACGAGATGAGGCTGATTCAGAGCCCATAAGACCCATCGAGCACCAACCTGACGGTCACAGGCTCGTTGAGCAGCTTGGCGGTGGACATGTTGAACCACTGGCGGTGGCCCTTGTCCTTATCCGGAAGGCTCACTCCGTCCCCGAAGCTCATGCCCTTCCCTGTCCGCAGACGCACGTAGTTGAAGAGAATGTAGTTGGGGTCTGTCACGTATGCCTTTGGGTCGATCTGCCGGGGGGGGAGGGAGAGAGGGGAGAATGGGGGAGTATGCTGAGACTAGGAAGCACGTTGTTGAAAAGAATGTAGTTGGGGTCTGTCACGTATGCCGCTGGGTCGATCTGGAAAGGAGGGAAAGGAAAGGGGGAAGGAAGGTGGGAAAGGAAAAGGGACAGTGCTCATTATTAATACAAAAAAACAAAACAAAAAAACTAACACGCACGTAGTTGAAGATAATGTAGCTGGATTGCGTTGTGTATGCGGCTGGGTCGATTTGGGAGGGGAGGAAGTTAAGGGGATGGAAAGTGGAGGAGGAGAAAATAAGGGGCTGGAGCATTTGTGGCTGAAATAATTTGTCAACCTCTCTTTCATCTTACCGGCAGGATCTCGAGGGCGTTGACGTACGCCGACAGGGCCACGTTCGCTTCTCTCCAACAGCCGTGAATACAACCGGCTGCCCCTCCCCAAGTCTTACCGGCAGGATCTCGAGGGCGTTGACGAACGCTGACAGGGCGGACGGGTTGGCGACGAAGCAGACGTCCAGCTCCGCGTTCGGGCCGGGGTAGGTTACCATCATTTCGCGAAACTCGCCAGGCGTTCGCGGCGTGATCATGGCGATCTGGGTGGAGAGAGTGGACACCGCGAACTCGCGGGTCTGCCCGAGAGGGGGGAAGGGGGAAGGGGAAGGCGGAAGGCGGTAGGAGAAGGCGGAAGGCGGTGGCGGAGAGGATAGGGGTGATTGGGCGAAGGAACGGGAAGGGGGGGAGAGGCGAAGGAGGGATGGAAGGGGGAAGGAAAGAGAGTAAAGGGTGAGGGAAAAGGGTGGATGAGAAGAGAACTCTTTGCGCGACCTCCATCATCATTCACCAGATGCTCAACGTCGAGGTGGGTCCCCTGTCCGTGATGGTTTTAAAGGCCTTTTGCAGATCGCTTCGCAGACGTGTTTCGCATGCGTTTCGCAGGCGTGTTTAAGGATGAGAGAACAAAGAAAGCATCTGCGAGACTGCCAGAACTCACCGGATCGCCGCGTTCATTGGGGGTTCCGGGTTGAAGAACATCCGAATCAGGTAGTGCCCTGTCGACTCTTGAGTTGATTCCAAGAGCTGCCAGCACTCACCGGATCACCGCGTTCATTGGGGGGTCCCGGGTTGAAGAACATCCGAATCAGGTAGTGCCCGGCGGGGACCGGCATCTCGTAGCAATTCTCGAGCGCGAAGAGGTAGTAGCGCGTGGTCTTCTGGTACATGGGCATGTTGAACTCGTTCGGCACGCCCGTGAGGTTCAGCGTTCCCGCCATGCCGCTCGTGAAGCCGGTATCGCGCGACCACTGCCGGGTGAAATTGTCCGTGAAGTTCTTCATGCCGCCGCTATCGATGCGGATGCCACCTGCCGGGTGAGATAAACGAAGCATACGACTGTGTCAGAATCGATTTTTCGTCCAGACATGCTGCTTGTAAGCTCGTCGTGTAGTATCCACGCGTAGAGCAGAGCCAAAGGACTGGATAAGGGTACGGAAGAAGCCCATAGATGCTGTTTGTCATCGGCATCGGTTGTTCAACATTGCGATTGAAGTCTACCACGGGTCAGCAACAAGCTCGACGTTGGGTGTTTCGTAACAGAGAGTTATGAGTGACACTGTGAGAATGCAGCAAAACCCGTTAAGACGTTACTGGGATCGTGAAGCTGTTGCTGGGTCTAAAGACAGCTAAGGTTGCCAAGAGATTCTATACGGAGGTTTGGCGACTGACCAGTAATCACTTATGGCTGCTTCAATTCCAGTAATTGTGAAATGCTCGCCAACATGCCGTTGGTGATAGCCGTCGACTAGTAGTAAAATTTGACGCGCAAAATCATCGTAACAACTTCAGAACGTACTTGTCTAGAAGGTTGACTGTTGCTGGAAATAGGACGAAGTGGACGTTTCTTACCCCATGGCTTAGCCGCTGCTGGCGCTGCTCTCGCGGCGGAAAGAAGGCTTAGTGAAACGAGAAGCAAAAGAGGCAGAAACGCCGAAGACGGCATCGTGTGACGTCTCGACATCATAACAGAAGCTACTAAATAAATGTCGGAGCAGTGACTAACGAAGCGTTCAGATCGTGCACTATGTTGAGTTAACCTCTCCACAACCCCAGGCAGTGCTTCGGTCCGAGTCCTAATTTCGATCAGGCCTCCGACAAGGGTATCCTGAAAGTGCTTCTGCTTGCCTAAGGCTGGTAAGAGTGAAGAAGCAGAACACCGAGAAGAAACAAGTAAGCTAGCAGGTAGGGTCTGTCTGGGTCCGAGTAAGCTAGCAAATTCGACCATCAGCAAGCAATTCCGAGAATCTGAACCCAAATCCCGATGCCCAGGCAACGGTAACAAGAATGTGGTCTGGGCCGGGCCGGGGAAGTCAGGCTCTGACAGACTGCGGTTTGGAGTAAAACACAGGTTTGGGGCAAGAGCCGAACCTGACTCTGGTTTTCGGTTCGCGTCGAATGAGGACGCGTCAACTCCCAGCAATGTATCAGGGTCGAGGCAAGATCGGCAGTGCACACCGATCTTGGCAGGATCGATGTGCACACCGGTGTGCTCCACCTGCAAATCGGCAGTGTACCCCTACCATCGAGCCACACTTGACTAGGGTATGCAGGTTCGGGGTGCTGCTGGTTTGGCCTCTGCAAAACCGCCTTCGCAGGGTGTCGCAAAGTGTGTTTCCCAACAGTGGCTGTGCGACTTGACTTGGGCTGACCACAGCGGCTTGAACACAACCACCTTCCCGCTGTTGCACAGGGTGGCAGGTTTTGTCGTCGCTGCGACACTAGCATGTGTCGTTCGGAACCATGTGCGACGCCGATCGATCATGGCTGTCAACTATCGCGCGATGGTAGCTCCCGCTCACCGAGAAGCCGCGATCGGTGTGTGGCAGGTGGCAAGGTGTCCCGAGATCCGAAGGGGACATCGGGAATGTTGGCCGGTTTACTGTGCAATGGCGAAATCTGACGAAAACTGGCAACAAGACATTTCGTTAGCTCGTGAATGTACTGTATACATGGCACATCGATCCTATGGAGGATCGATGTGCCCAAAGTGCTGGGAGTTGACGCGTCCTGAGATGTATGGCAAATTGGGACGCTCGATGGGGTACCGTCGCTAAACACATCTGTTTTGACGGGCCGGTTCGCTCGGTGGCTAGAATTTACGGGCTTGATTATTTCTGTTCCTTCAAACACGCCAAATCGTTGGCTGAACGGAACGCCCATTTATTATCCAACGTTCTGTGTGTACCCCAGACGCAAGTCAGCTGCTTGTGATTTCTATCCAAGCCGAGCCCGAAAAGCCGTTGACGCTTCGGCTGGAGGTTCGTTCCGTCGCCATACACCCCAACCAGTTTGGGATAAATGTTGTGCGGTGCGACTGCGACGGGCAGGTTTCGCTGTCAAGCAATTCGCTGTCAGGGTGCTACAAACGCAGCGTCCTTGTGTGTACAAGCTCGCAAGCACCATGCGTATATGTTTGAGCATACAGCTTAGTGAATAAAAGAGAAAGTTAACTTCAAAAATATATCCACTACATTCACTATTAAACATATTACAGAATCTATTGTGGTTACTCCTTGGAAGTTATTAGGATCTATTTGAAATAATAATATATTTCATATTCTCCTAATACAAATGCTCCATCGGCTTATAAATCCCTGCGTAACGTTATTCGTATTATTTACCATCTTTACTTTGGCAAGTTTGTTAGTCAAACCTTACTTTGTTCTTCCTCCACGGACTTGCTACGAAAAGTAATGAATGAAACATTGCCGTGCACTCCTACCCGCAGCTAAGGGGAGCACGCATTATCGAGAATGAATGCGAGGAGTCAGAGTTGACTCGAAGCGACAGACGGTTAGGGTGGATCTGGATGGTCGGAGCAGAGGGCATTAGGCAGCTGCAGGGAAAAGGAATTGGCGAGAACAGTTTCGTAACTGTACGTGCCGCACAGTTGGGAATGAATTTGAATAAGGGAATGTACCCCTTAGAGTACATGGCTAGCTAGGTCGATTCGAATTCCTTTGTACTCATATTTATATCGTTGTATTTGCATGTTTTAATCATCTCAAGCATTTTACATTCACTCTGCTATTGAGGTCAAGGGCCCACCACTACCAACCTCTCAAGCAAACCTTCCCGAGGTGATCCTAGGGTCGATGATCGCAACATGGTTTGAGAGCGACTCGGGAATCCTTCGCACTGCCACCTCCGAAATCTTCGACGAAAGAAAGTGGCGTCCGGCACACGCTCGCGTGTGAGAATGGCCGGAGGATCTGGTGGTCAGACGAATCTGACGACTGAAACGTAGCCTTGCCCAGCTGCGACAAGCGAGGAAACGACGACGATCGGAGCCGCCGTCCTCGCACATTTGCTTCAGCGACTCACCAACCTGGAGCAAGGACTCCAGACATTGCGGGCCAGCGACGCGGGAACCTCCTCACAACCCACTCAATCGGCCTCAAACGGCCAGAACGCCGCCCAGCACACTTTCTCCCTCGACACCAATTGCTCAACCCTCAAGACTCCCCGTCTCAGCGAAGAGGTAATTCTCTCCGCGCAATCAAGCTTTCTTAGCATATCAAAAATAAAGACAAATGTGTGTTTTGACGGCAGAGACTTCTATACGTGGAGCTTCGAGCAGGAGCTTTTGCTGCAGAACGCACAGATTTTTCACTATTTCGACAGGAATTACGCGGGGCCCGCTGAAGACACTGACGACGCCAGGACGAGGTACTACAACGAATCCCTGATGGCGTACGGGGTGCTTCTGCGGAATATGTCGCCGGCGGAGCAGTTGAGCATTCGCTCATACAAGACTTCATCTGCTCCAGCCCTCGACGCCTGGCGACACATGAACGACGTGTATCAGCCAAAGGACTCTGTTTCTTCCAGCCGGCTGCTCCAGCAGCTACTGGAGACAAAAATGGCCCCAGGGGAGGAGGACAACAGCTACATCAATCGCTCTTGGAGCCTTCGCGATCAAATCGCGAAGCTGGGAAGCTCGATATTAGAAGAAATCTTCGTCAACATCGTGCTTCAAGGGCTCGGCCCAGAGTGGCGGCCCTGCAAGGCGCTTCTCCGACAGCAGGGGGTCATCTCGGAGGCCGCCCTTTGCGCCGCCCTTTGCGCCGCCCTTCTCGTCGAACAACGGGATATGGATCAGCAGCGATTAGCGCTGCGACGAGAACGAGAACGCCTCGCCTTCTACGCCGACAACACTGAAGAGCGGCGGTCGCGGCGCCTCTACTGCAAAATTTGCAGAAATTTTGGGCACTTGGCTGATCGATGTAAATCCCGATCTCGCCCTCGCCAGACCAATCCGAGCAACTGGTCCGGCCGACAAGATTCACGAAGCGACGTGCGTCCAGCCAAGGGGTATCAGAGCGCAACCTGAACCCAGCAGTTCAGCATCAGCAGCAGCAGCCGTCACCGCCCGCCCCTGTATGAAATGTCACGGGGAACATGGCCATGAAAGGCGAATCCCATCGCCGCCGAGTGCGCTTACCGTCACCTGAGCCGGCTCCGCATTCCATCGACGCCTTCTCAAACAACAAACCGTTTAGTACGCGCTACGACTACACCGACGACGACGCCCATGATTGGAACCTACCAATACCGCTGCTTGAAAGTCCCCCGCATGCACCCGACATGCGGGCGGCGCCACTCGACTGGCTCTCGCGCGAGCAGTTTCTGAAGTTCGACACACCGCACCTCGTCACGCCGCGACTGGCGCTGCTCGCACGTGACGACAACAAGCACTACACTACCTGGTACCTGTACAGCTGCTGCGGCCATCACATGATGGGCTCCGAGCGTTACATATCCAACGCCGTCGCCACCCCCACAGTCACCTACGTCACCGTGGCTAACAACACACGCCTGCGCGCAAGCGCGCAAGGCATCGTCGTGCTCAAGGCACGCGGAAGCCGCACGCACATCACGCTTAACGATGTGCTGATCGTCCAGAACCTGCGCTTCAACCTACTTTTCGCCGCACCGCTCAAAGATTGCGGCGTCGACCTCAGCACGGATAACGCAACCCGCGACATTCTTTTGCACTATGAATCGCCGTCCTTCCCCCGCAGGCAGATTAGACGAGCACACTCCGAAAACGGAGTATACATACTGGACTTCGACATTCCCGGCTGCAGCGGCAATTCAAACGAGCTAATCGACCTCGTTCCACTGCGCTTCGAGCACATCCACCACAAGGACTGGAAGCACCCTGATGGAAGACCGTGGGCGCCGCATCACCCCCACCCACGCGAGGTGGCGATGCATGGCCCTGACCCAAACGGCATCTGCAGGGACTGCCACACGCCGACGGCATCGACGAGCGTGATTGCCGGCCGTGGACTTGCCGCCATCGCCGAAGCAGAGCGCCACGCGCCGCCAGACGAAGGGATGTCACAGTTGGAGCTCGAAGTCACCACGCGCAATATTTTCGGGACCCCCCAACACCCACTGATCGGACCCCCCTTACAGCACCTCCAAGGCATGTTGCACGGCACTGGCGTCGGCACCTTTGATGCAAACAACGTGCCGCGACCAAACACTCGAGAGAAGTTTTTGGAGATATACTCCCATCAGCGCGATTCCACAAAGAAGCTTACTGTGGAATAAGAAGAAGCATTGGCGCGCCGCGAATCTGAGGAGCTTCACCGACAAAGCCCCGCCGAAGCACGCGGAACAATCGCTTGCGGCGCATGGGGAGCCGAAGCGGAAGAAGAAAGCGCCACCAATAAAGGGGGGTGGGGAAGCGCTGGCGGATGGGGAACGAGTGACACCGGCGGATGGGGGAACACCTGCAGCACCAGGGCAACCGCGAGCGGCGGATGGGGCGTGGAAATTGGCGACGACGGCAGCGACCGGGGAGCTTCCCGCGAAGAACAAAAGGGGGGAGAAGAAGCTGAGGCATCACCTGCAGTTGTTCCCCTTGGTCGCCCCCCGCGCTATGCTCCACCTGCATTACCTTCTCCCGACATTTCGACGCACCGCGATCCCTGGGACACCATTGACTGGGGTCATGAACCGTCAACCCCGCGCCGTACCGTTTACGGACCTGCTCCCGGGCCGCGTGAACCCACCTTCGTCCCAGGAACCATCCAAGGGACCAACATCTCTCTCTCCGAAGTCCGGGACAGAGAATTCCTGGCGCTCATGCTTACCATTAACAACGACGAAGATGAAGTAGCAACAGAACCTACCCCTGTGCCTGACGAGCACCTTGAAGAGGCTCATGCGCGCTGTATGCGCGCCTCAGGATTTCGCGCCGACGATGCGCTCTGGCACCAGCGCCTCGGCCACCCTTCCCGCGCGACACTGAAAAACTGCATTGACGCAGAAGTTTTTGCTCCCGGCGCACTCCTGCGCCCCGACGGCACCGAAGTGAGAGGCGCGACACACCCGCGCAACTGCACCATCTGCCCCGAAGCTGCGCTAAGCCATCAGCCGTTCCCGCTACCCGAGCCAGGAACTAACCGCTACCCCGAATTTTACAAGGTGTACAACGATTTTCTGAACGTGGGACACTGCGGAGTCAAAGATGAGTTGTATACACTTACCTTCATCGACGCTGGGACGCGCTACGTGTGGGTTGTAAACGTGGAAGCGCGCAACAAAGCGTACGAAGTTTTTCGCCTCTGGCTGGCGCACGCGCAGCGGCAATCTGGGGAGAAACTGAAGATCTGGCAGTCGAACGGCGCAGCAGAGTTCAGGAGCAAGGAGCTGCAGGAGTTCCTGGCGCACAAGGGGATCGAGCACCATATTTCTCAGCTGGCTCAGTATTCCCGCAAACCAACGGCTGAGAATCTTCTGGACCTGTAGCGAGCCCTACAGTTCTTCATTTCAACTCCCAAGATTGGACTGTGCTACTCAACTGTGCTAACCCCATCATTTAACCTCATCGGCTACGTGGACGCCGATCATGCAGCAGACCCCGACAATCGACGGCCCAGGCCTGGCTTCCGATTCCGACTCGAACAGACGGGACCAATCTCGTGGAACTCGCAGAAACAGGAGCTGGTTGCCCTGTCATCAGCTGAAGCGGAATTCATCGCAGCAACGGCAGCAGTTCGCGAAGGTCTCTAATTGCAGGAAATTCTGCAAGAGGCGAAAATTCCAGCTTCGCCCACCTTCCGCCTTCACTGCGACAACCAGAGCGCAATCCTTATCGCGAACAAACCTGGTTTCGTCAACCGCACCAAGCACATTGCGCTGCGGTACTTCTTCGTCAAGGACGAAGTGGACAAAGGCAAGGTTGACTTGACCTATTGCCCGACCGGTGACATGGCAGCGGACTTCCTCACGAAGCGACTGCCACGCCAGCAATACCAGCGCTGCTCCGAACTCAGCGGAGTAATCAAGCAGGTCAAGTCGAGCTACGACCAGGAGTGAAGGGGGGTGTTACAAAAAGTAATGAATGAAGCATTGCCGTGCACTCCTACCCGCAACTAAAGGAAGCACGCATTATCGAGAATGAATGCGAGGAGTCAGAGTTGACTCGAAGCGACAGACGCTTAGAGTGGATTCGGACCGTCGGACCAGAGGGCTTCAGGCAGCTGCAGGGAAAAGGAATTGGCGGGAATAGTTTCGTAACTGTACGCGCCGCACGGTTGGGAATGAATTTGAATAAGGGAATGTACCCCTTAGGGTACATGGCTAGCTAGGTTGATTCGAATTCTCTTGTACTCATTTTATATCGTTGTATTTGCATGTTTTAACCATCTCCAGCATTTTACATTCACTCTGTTATTGAGGTCAAGGGCCCACTACTACCAACCTCTCAAGCGAACCTTCCAGAGGTGATCCTAGGGTCGATCCCCTTCTGATCGCAACAGACTCAGGCACAAATAAGTTGCCAAATGCAACAAATATTAAGAAAATAAATATTGGTACATCTGTGCATTTCCCTTAAGGGACCTGAACACTTAAAACAATTATTTTAGGGGAGATATATTGAAAATCCAATAGTGCAACATGGGCAAGGTCTGGTCTGGTGGAGTTAAAATTAACAATTAACAGTTGACACTTGAAAAGCGCCTTACTGATGTAAGTGCATTGCATAATAGCTCCCTGGTGAGCACACCGCCGTACTTGACCGTGGTGAAACACGAAGTTAGTGGACTGAGGAGGAACTGCATTTCGTGCCGCGATTACTTCGGAAAGCGTGGCTGGGGGATACTGTTCGTGGGGTGCTGCTGGAGTCGCTAAAACCGCGGCACATCCCACCTGCCTGTTACTTTGTCGTGTTTTACCGTAATCACCGTAGCCCAGCCCATAGTACAGACTGTCAAAAGTGCATTTGTCTTCAAACTCGAATCACAGAGCTTCGCGCATCCATGTCACCCGCGTAATATACGGACTAATTGTGCCGCCAATGTCGCTTTACCGTAGCCAAGAATCTTATGCTGAGGATGTGCTTGTGTGACGACGAGGCAAAAATGTTCCCGCGCGAAATCTCCAAATCTTCCACATTGCGGTTCGGACGCATTCAGGTGACCTGACGACCACCAGACCCCACCACACCACACCCCTCCCAGATTCAATGTCTTTCAGCTGGCCCCTCCATTCCACATCAATTTTGCAGTTTCTCCTTGCCCATGAACTTCTGTGTATGTGCACTGTACTTCCTCCAACCATGGCTCGTTGACCTCGAAATGCGGTTCGAGACGGGAGCACAGCACACGATGGTCCATGAGTGGCAGCGATTGTCGCCGCCCACTAAGCTGGCACCACTTCGAACGGTGGAGCGCCTCTCACGACGAGGAGATAGTGCCGTGATCACGATGAAGCAGTGGGTGTGATCGCGTCGCGCAGAAAGAAAGTCAACTCGATGGATAATTGTCCAATTTCCGCACCTCTCTCTGCGGCATTGTAGGCGCTCTCTTGTTTGATGACCAGACCAGACCTAAATTCCGCTTAGTGCGCCTCCCGTCTAGCATTTGTTCTAATGAGAGCTAGCTCGTTCGATCACAATTCCTTATTCCATTCTCAGGAGCAAGTTCTCTAGGTGATTATTTGCATGCAGCCAGAGCCTGTACGGCAACATTAGCATAAACTTCAGCACTGCTCCAAGTCAGCTTGGTTTAGCAAGAGCTCCACCCATCCCTTCCACGTTGTTCGCCGTTTTCCTAATTTCTAAAATTTTCGCTAAGTCTCGCATCGTCAAGTTAACCAGCAACTTCTCGAAGCAGCTCAGAATGGGCGTCAGCGGTTCGAAAGCGGCTCATTTTCCCAGCTTCAAGCGAGCTCGGAAGCTCCGGGAAAAAGTCTCACACGCCATACGGCGATCAAAATCAGTGGACGGAAAAGTCTCACACGCCATACGGCGATCAAAATCAGTGGACGGTCGCATCGCGAACATCCCCGACTCGGGACGCTTCTCCGTCGAATCGTACCCTCAATCATCTCGCGTATTCCCTCGATCGGAATCGGACATAATTGCGCCGTATCCGCGATCGGATTCGGATAAAATCATGGAGGCCTACAGCAGCTCCGACGGCAGTTCGCCGTGCACGCCGCGGCTGCTGCTGGAATGGCAACACCGGATCGGCGACGACTTTTTTGACGAGGCGCTCGAATTGGAGTTTTACGAGAGCGAGGGGAACGAGTGCGACGCGGGGAAGGAGTGTGACGCGCAGAACACGCGCAACGACTCTGAAAGGACAGGCTTGGAGAAAGGGAATTTAAAAGACGGGAGTTCCGCTGAGCTGACCACCTCGGAGTTGCCGCCGCTACGTTCGGAAGCTGGCGCGGTGAATGACATTGAGGATCGGAGGGTCATCGTGGGTCGTATGCTTGGTTCGGTGCAGCAGGCTCTGGAAGGGCCTGATTCAGGCTTGTACGCCGGTTTGGGGAGGAATTATCCCATTGTTATGCGACTATCCGACTCATGTCCGCTGCCGTCGTACGTGGTCGCCCATTCGTAACCACTCGCATGCGACAGGCGCGTGGAATCGCAGAGACGTCGCAGCCGTCATACGCATGACGACGAAGCTGCCATGTTCAACGCTCCGGGACTTACGATTTTCCAGAAGGTCCCGGTGCTTGTGACTAACAGTGTGCCACTTACACCATTCATTTGCTACGCACGAGCAGGGGCATGTGATACTGACACTTGGTATTTGTCTTGGCATGTTACAGTGCACCCAAGTTCTGTGGGCCATGAGGTTTCGACATTTGCTCGAAAGTAATGCAAGCAATCCTGTTAGCTTCATGCCATGGCCCTGCGAAGCGAACAGAAAAAGTAGGGAACATAGCGGGTTGTGATAGGTGAGGGTTTAGCGTGACATATGTACCTCTGTCCCTCATTAGTGGAGTAAAGCGAAGCTGTGCTACGTGCATTTCCTCAGTGACTTCACAACACTTCGACCCTCATTCAACCTACCGTAACCAGAGAACACGTGTTCCTGTACCGGAGTTGAAATTGACAAACAAGCCCTTGAATCAGTGTTTCCTGATATCAGTTAGCGAAGGTTGTGATAACCGGTTATCTGATATCATTTCTTGATGTTGATGATCACGCTTGCTAAACACCCCAATCAAACACTGCTTCTCCCCAACAGAATTCATTTCCCACGCCCTTAGCCCCCTCCACTCCTCCTCCCCTTTCCCCTTCCACACCCCACCCAGATGGAGTAAGATGTTTTGGTACAAGTACCGTATCACTTCCCGATACCCAACAGTCCTGGCCTTGCTGGTCTCCTCCTGAACTACCTCTATCATAACTACCTCCTGAACCACTCCTTCCCTCAACCCCCGCTCAACCGCACCCTAGTCCTCCACCTCTGCAATAATCTCCTTGATCAGCTGCTGCTTGTAATCCTCAAAGCTTCCCGGAAACTTCTTGGTCGTGCCGTTGTCCACGACCCAGATCTCAGCCCTCTCCTCGTCGTCACACACGCGCGAGATGAGCCGCGAGTCATGAGACACCAGCACCACGCCTCCAGTGAACTCATCCAATGCATCTGCGAGTGCGTCGATACTCTGTTGGGGGTAAGGGGAATAACAAGGGCGGAAGGGAAGATAAAGCTGAGGGAGATGAGCCGCGAGTCATGAGACACCAGCACCACGCCTCCCGTGAATTTGTCTAATGCATCTGCGAGTGCGTCGATACTCTGTCAACAGGAAGGGTGATAGCAAGGACATCCGGGGAAGGTTGAAGGTTGAGTCGTGCGTCACCAGCACCACGCCTCCAGTGAATTCGTCCAGTGCATCTGCCAGCGCATCGATACTCTGTCACAGGAATAATCAGGTAGGGAAGACAAGATTCAGGGGAGATGAGCCGCGAGTCGTGAGACACCAGCACCACGCCTCCGGTGCACTCATCTAATGCATAACAGGGAAGGCACTCGAGCGGTGACTTTTGAGTCGACACAAAAGACTTTTGAGTCGACTCAAAAGACACCAGCACCACGCCTCCGGTGCACTCATCTAATGCATAACAGGGAAGGCACTCGAGCGGTGTACAGTCCAGTGCAACTGCCAGCGCGTCAATTCTCTGCATAACAGGGAAGGCACGGAGAGGGGTGGTACAAATGAGAAATGAGCACAAATCAGACCCCAGGTTTGGTCCACCACCCCAACCACCTAGATCTCAGCCCTCTCCTCATCATCACACACGCGCGAGATGAGCCGCGAGTCGTGAGATACCAGCACCACCCCTCCGGTAAATTCGTCTAATGCGTCTGCCAGCGCGTCAATGCTCTGAAAGAAGACAAGGGATACAAGGGCAGGGGAAGTACAAACAACATGAGCTTCCCGATCTCAGCCCTCTCCTCGTCGTCGCACACGCGCGAGATGAGCCGCGAGTCGTGAGATACCAGCACCACTTCTCCGGTAAATTCGTCTAATGCGTCTGCCAGCGCGTCAATGCTCTGAAAGAAGACAAGGGATACAAGGGCAGGGGAAGTACAAACAACATGAGCTTCCCGATCTCAGCCCTCTCCTCGTCGTCGCACACGCGCGAGATGAGCCGCGAGTCGTGAGATACCAGCACCACCCCTCCGGTAAATTCGTCTAATGCATCTGCCAGCGCGTCAATGCTCTGAAAGAAGACAAGGGATACAAGGGCAGGGGAAGTACAAACAACATGAGCTTCCCGATCTCAGCCCTCTCCTCGTCGTCACACACGCGCGAGATAAGCCGCGAGTCGTGAGATACCAGCACCACACCTCCAGTAAATTCATCTAATGCGTCTGCGAGTGCGTCAATACTCTGTAGAAGGTCCTTTACCCTACTTACCACCTCATAAAATACCTGCATTTGAACTGTACGGGGTGGCATACCACCATACCTGCATGTCCAGGTGGCTTGTTGGTCTATCCAGCAGCAGAATGTGCGGCCGGGCCATGCTGATCGCAGTGAACACCACCCAGACAGGTACCAGAGGGTGTGCTGGTATGAAACATGAGAGTGAGTGGCATACCACTGTACCTCCATGCCACCATACCTGCATGTCAAGGTGATTTGTAGGTTCGTCCAGCAGCAGGATGTGTGGTCAGGGCCTGCAGATAGGTACCCTCCGTGCTAACTCAACACAATGACCTAAATACCTGCACCACTTACCAACACACACACACACACACACCTGCATGTCAAGATGATTTGTAGGTTCGTCCAGCAGAAGAATGTGCGGCCGGGCCATGCTGATCGCAGTAAACACCACCCGAGCCTTCTGCCCTCCGCTCAGCTTCACGATCGGCGTCAGATGATTGTGGCTCGGCAGCCCAAACTTCCCGAGCCTGCTCCGAACCGCCTCCTGCCGGCTCGGGCCCTCCTGGTTTGGGTACAACCGGAGCAAATACTCCACAGGGGTCTCATCAAACGCCAAAAGGTCCACAAAATGCTGTGAATACCGCCCAATCCTTAGCTTCTGACTCTGCCTAGACTCCCCATGAGTCGGCTGCAAATCCCCTGCGAGCAGATTCAGCAACGTCGACTTCCCCGCCCCGTTCGGCCCAACTATCGCAACCCGCGTCCCCATGTCTATTCCCACATCGACCTCCGAAAGCGCGAAATCCGGGCGGTTGGGATACGAGAAGGAGACTTCTTTGAGTTGGAGCAGAGGCGGCGTGAGTTCGGTGGGTTCGGGGAAATGGAATTCAACTGCGTAGTCTCGCCATCTCTTGGGGGCTTCGGTTGGCGTGTCGTCGTCCGCGTCACCTGCTGAGCTGGCGCTCTTCTTGCCGCCCTTCCGAGCCTCCTTCTGCGCGTTGAACTTGGCCCGGTCCTTCACCTGTGATAGTATCGAATGGGGTGGGGTGGGGTGATTGTAACGAGATGGGGCGGAGTAGACTTTAAAGTTTATCCAAACGTCACTCCGAGACTCAGACCACTTTCTGTGTGTTAAGTTAAACTAGGCTCGGTCCTTACCACCTCTCACCTTATCCTGGTTCTGCTTGTTCCCGGACTGCTTCGCTGCTTTGAGTTGCTTCTCATACACCTCGAACTTCTTGTTCTTTTCCCACCCCAACCTTGGTTGGTTACCAGATTTTTTTTTAATCAGGTTACTCTGGTTACCTGGTTACCAGCGCCCAGCTTGTCCTTGTTCTGCTTGTTGCCTGACCGTTTGGCCCCTTTAAGCTGTTTCTCATACACCTCAACCTTCTTGTTGTTCTCCCGCCACAAATCTGGTTGCCAGCAGTACCTGTGCATCTAAATACTGTGGTTACCTGGTTACCAGTTCTCACCTTGTCCTGATTCTGCTTGTTCCCGGACCGCTTGGCTGCCTTGAGCTGCTTCTCATATACCTAAAACTTCTTGTTCTCTATACCCTTGAATTACCTGGTTAAAGACTCCACTCACCTTATCCTGGTTCTGCTTGTTCCCGGACCGCTTGGCCGCCTTGAGCTGCTTCTCGTAGACCTCAAACTTCTTGTTGTTCTCCCGCCGCTTCTGCTCGTACATCTCCTCAAACCCCTCGAAGTTACCCTGCAAGGGAAAACGACAAATAGAGGAAGGGGGGGGGGAATATGAGAGGCTCCCATGATATCTCCCGCCGCTTCTGCTCGTACATCTCCTCAAACCCCTCGAAGTTACCCTGAGGGAGAGGGAGAGCGAAAGGGAAAACGACAAATTGAGGAAGGGGGGGGGGGGGGAGGGAGGAGAGAGGCTCCCATAATATCTCCTGCCGGTTCTGCTCGTACATCTCCTCGAACCCCTCAAAGTTACCCTGAGGGAGAGGGAGAAGGAAAGACAGGCAGACAGAGAAAAGGGGGAAAACCTGAGTGGCATATATACTCTCTCCCGCCGCTTCTGCTCGCACATCTCCTCAAACCCCTCGAAGTTACCCTGCAAGGAAGAAAGAGAGAGGACAAATGGGGAAGAAGCAACAACAGGGAAGGGAACGAAAATGTGAGTCAGATAAACCCTCCCGCCGCTTCTGCTTGTACATCTCCGCAAACCCTTTGAAGTTTCCCTGAAAGGGAAGAAAGAAAGCGGACGCATGGGGAAGAGGCAACAACAGGGAACGGACATGAGATTCAGACGAACACTCCCGCCGCTTCTGCTCGTACAACTCCTCCAGCCAAACTCACTCTTTGTAAAAGAACAGTTTCTCGTCGTGCAGGTGAATAATATCCGTGCAGACCGAGTTCAGACATCCGCGTTTTAAGCCCCTCGATACCACGACACAACACAGAAACAACCAAACTCGTACCTTGTAAAAGAACAGTTTCTCGTCGTGCAGGTGAATAATATCCGTGCAGACCGAGTTAAGAAAGTCCCGATCGTGCGACACGACGATTAGAGTCTTCTTCCACCTCATCAAATACTCCTCCAGCCATAGGACCGCCCTAAGATCCAGGTGATTAGTAGGCTCATCAAGCAGCAGAAGCGTCGGCTGCACGTAAAGCGCGCGCGCGAGCGAAATTCGCATGCGCCACCCCCCGGAAAACGATTTCGTCGATCGCGCCTGCATCTCCTTCGTAAACCCTAACCCCGCGAGGATCTTCGACGCGCGCGCCTCCGCCGCTTCCGCGCCGATCTCGCGCATCTCGTCGTACACGTGCGCGAGCTTCTCGCTTGCGCTCGCCTCGTCTTCCTCCTCTTCCGCCGTCGCGGCTGCTGCGGCGGCGGCGGCAGCTGCTGCGGCTGCTGCTGCTTGCGCACCCTTCTTCCTCCCTTTCCCTTTCCCCTTCCCTGTCGCCCCACTATCCGCCGTTTCTTCCGCCGACTCGCTACTCTCTACCTGCTTTTCCTTTTCCTCCCCTTCCCCTTCCGCATGCGAGAATTTATCCAGAATCGCTCGTAACCGCGCTTCTTCCTCGCGTAACTTCACCAGCTTTTGGTCTGCAGTCACGACAGCTTCTAACGCGGACCTTTCGTCCCCAACCACCTCCTGCTCCACTAAGAGCACGTCAATGCCACGTGGCACCGGTAGCTGCCGCCGCGCAAGCAGCTTCATCACCGTCGATTTACCCTTGCCGTTAGGACCCACCAGCCCGTACCGCCTTCCGTGAACGATAGTTAGCGACGCGTTCCTAAATAGTTCCTTCCCGCGCGCCGAGACCGAAAAGTTCTCCACTTTAATATCGCGCACGTTAGCGTCGGCCGCAGATCCCGCCGCGCCGTCCGCGTCTTCCGAAGCGTCCATATCCGCGACTCGAGATCCGAGAGTGACGGAAAACGCGTTAGCGTCGTCCGCTTTAAGAGCCTCTTTACGCGCCTCCTCCTGAGCTTGCTCAATCATAAGCTCCTTTTCCTTCTTCTTCTTCGCTTGCTTATCCGACATCTGCAAGTTTCCCATCCCCGATACAAGCCCGCGACCTTTCCCCGTTTTGGATCCCCCCATATCGTCGTCCTCAACGTACTCCCCATTATCTGCGCCGTCCATTATTTCTTCCTCCTCGTCATCGGACGGCGGGAGATCGACGCCCGCGAGGTAATCGTTTTGCGGCTTCTTGCTCGGCGGAGCGCGCGATTTCTTCCCTCCGCCGCCGCCGCCGCCGCTGGAAGAAGTGACGGACGGTTTCCGTTCGCCTTTGCCTTTCTCCTCAACGACGATGCTGCTGACGGAAAACTTTTTCCGGTCCGCGGCGGCCGGCTTGCCTGACCCCGCTTTACCGCCTTTGCCGCTCGTTCCGCCGGCGGAATCGCCTTTCTTGGGAGCCATGGCCGGGGAATGCGCTTACACGAGTAATTTAGGAGACGCGTTGGTTACAGAATACGTCGAAAGCGGAGAAAACCGCAGAAGACGCAACTCGAATATGCCGAGTTCGCGACGTTCTCGGGGTACCTTCGAACGGCTAAACGAGCGTAGTCAACTCTCAAACGGGTGACAAAGCTTTCAAATCCCGAGGTTCCTGAAGGCAAGATCTGTTCTAGCCGAAGTTACCAAGTGCCGCAAGCTATAATGTTTCTTGGAACTAGCTTGCAACATACTATTTGAAAGGAGTATTAGAAGAGGTTCAACACGCTACTACTCATTTCAGTGGGATAATGTTTGTTTCAATACGGTGGCAGCTCAACAGGGAACTAGCAAGCATCCCAGGGGGCAAATCCAAAAGTGCGATGGCAGCCGCAAATTGTTTGCCACGCGGCATCTTAATTGAGCTGGCGCAGCGTCATGGGATGCGCACTTCTGGGATGCTCCAGCTCCACCGCTGGAAGATGCGACAACCTTCATAATGTACACTGGAATCACGCTGCATGTATTTTGATCAGTTCAGAACATATCATACATTGATGTTTAGGTTTGGTACAAGAGATCATGCTTGAGCTTTATGGTCTTGAAGATCCTTGAAGGCGTGTGACATTCTGCATATTAATCAACACGGGGGGAAGAGCCATAAAGAATCAAATATGTGATAAATCCATAAAAGACGACTTGCCTCCACGATAAAATGATTGAAGCAGGGCGTACCTCCAAGGGAGGTGGTCGAGGAACATGGAGGGTGAGACGAGAAGATCTCGCAGCGACTCGCGCGGGATGAAGCGTGCGCGGTGGCGTGAGGAGGCAAAGGGGCTGCCTGCCAGCGACCGAAACGACTCCAGTAACCCCGGCTTGGCTGCTGCTGCCTCCAACACTCTCTCCTCCTGTGACCCGCCTTGCACTCCGCCTTGCGCTCCGCCTTGCACTCCGCCTTGCATCCCCCCTTGCACCCCGCCTTGCATCCCTGCCATTCTTGAAATCGAGGCTTTTGCACCCCTTTCAACCCCCTCATCCCTCTCACCCCCCTCACCCTTCTCACCCGTCTCACACCTCTCGCCACCCTTGCCCTTCTCACCCATCTGAACCCCTTCACGCCCCTCATCCTTGCCTCTCGCCCATCCGTTCCCGTTTTGTCGGGCTCCTCCATTTCCATCACCTTCAATAATATCACCTTCGATAACATCAATGCAGATCGCACCCTCATTCCCATTGCCCACATCGATCCTTACAGACGCTGTGTCAGCCTCAGGCGGGCCGGCTGCTGACGTGGCAGCCTTATCCTCCCTCGCCGTCCGCACTGCTGACGGGGCAACCTTATCCTCCCTCGCAACATGAACTGATGACGTGGCAGGTCTAACCTCTTCCCGCACTATATGCACGACCTTTCCCAGCACATACACCTCCCCTGGAAACTCCTGCTCCTGCTCCACCAGCCAAGCCGGCCGGCTCCTGTTATGTGTTACACCCCCTCCAATGCGGTTACCAGCACCGCCGCTCGCACTCCTCCTTGCACCAGCATCACCACCAGCAGCACCGCTCCTACGATTCCCTCGTCCTCCTCCAATCCCACCCCAGTGAAACCCGCTGCTACCACCCCAGCCAATGCCGCTGCTGCCGCTGCCACCCCCGTCAGCATCGGCTGCAGCAGCTGCCATGTCGTTGGCGCTGCTGCTGCGGCGGGGGAGGTGGGAGAGGAGGGAGCGGGACCGTTTCATGCGCCCGTGATGCAAGGGAGGGAGCTTGTTGTGGGGCGATGCTGCTGCAGGGGGATTCTCTGGGCCTGGCCTGTGATTCTGCTGTGACTTTGCTGCACTGCTGTCTTCCCTACAGCTACCCTCCCCAGCTCTGGCAACATCAGAGGCAGCAACAGAGGAAGCAGCAGCAGTGACAGCACGAACAGGAGTGGCAGTATCATAGGCAGATGGGTCACCAGCAGGAGAAGCAGCAGCAGCAGCAGCAGCAGGAGTAGGGAGTCTGGAGAGACTGTTAGAAGCTGAGGCAGCTGGTTCAGCTGATATGGCAACAGATGCTTCCTCGTCGCTCCCTCTGCATCCGCTCCCATCACTCTCCCTCCTCCCACAGGTGTCGCTGCTGCCAGCGCGTGCTGCTGGGAGGGAGGGAGGGGCGACAGTAGCAGGAGGGAGGGGAGGAAGAGCGCGTGAGTGAGTGGTGGTGGCAGGATGAGGAGCAGGAGCAGCAGAAGGAGCAGAAACAGCAGAAGGAGCAGGAGCAGCTGTAGCAGAAGCACCACCATCACCACCCCCACCACCAGCAGCAACAGCAGCAGCACCACCACCACCACCAGCCTCAGCATCAGCATCAGCAGCAGCGGCACCGGAACAAGCAGCAGTGGCATCTTTATTTGCATGTTGATATGAATCAGACTGCTGCATCCCAGGAAGCTCCATCTTGGTGCGGCAGTGCCCGTGCTGGCTGGCAGATACAACGAACCCAGCCACGCCAGACACAAGGCACCACATGCCTTGCATCTCATAAGCCGATTTCACCAACCGCCGCCTGCTGCTGCTGCTGCTGCTGCTGCTGCTGCTGCTGCTGCTGCTGCCCCTGCCGCTACTCCTGCCACTGCTTCTTGTGCTCCTGTTGATGCTGCTGCTGCTGCTGCTAAACCCAGGAACTCTTTCTTGCCTGTCTTCGTCTGTTCCGCTTTCTGCTGCTGGCATTGCGGTGCTTGGTACTGTGGGTGGTGATGTTGCCACAGGTGGCACTGTAGCAAGTGATACTGTAGCAGGCTGCACTGCAGCAAGAGCCAATGCAGGTGTTGTTCCTTCGGCTGCACTCGATGAGTTATTTTGTGGTAACCCTGTCTTCTCAGCTCCAGCTGACTCAGCTAACACCCCTTCATTTTCCTCAACTACCTCTGCTCCTCCTCCTCCTCCTCTTGCTGCTGCTGCTGCTCCCGCTGCTGCTGCTGCTGCTGCTGCTGCTGCTGCTGCTGCTGTTTCTCTTGCCAATCCACCTGAACCTACCGAGCCTCTCATATAGGAAAGGTCCGAGATGGACCTTCCGAGGCTAGGTTGGCCGCTAGGTTTGGGGCCAGGCTTGGAAGCCTCAACATTTGATCCTCCAATAGCGGAGTCCCTTTCACTTTCCACCTCCTGCACTCCTTTTAACTGCTCTCCACCGTTCCTCACACCTCTCTCCTCAACACTTCTCCGCCCCACTCGTTCCCCATCAACCCCCACCCCTCCCCCTTCATCCCTCCCCCTCCCCCCTCTCCTCCCTCCCCACCTGCCCCAGAGATATTTCTTCTTCTGCTGACGTGGCAAGACGTTTTCTCTCAGCCAATCCCGTGCGTCCTTGTCCCCCTTTGCCTGGCAATACTCGATCAGGGAAGCATAATCCTCCCTGGCATATCCCGTCAGCCTAGGGCCGCCAGCAGCAACCACAGCACCAGAAGCGCCAGCAGCCCCAGCAGCAGGAGCGGCAACAGCAGCAGCACCAGCAGCTGCATCAGCAGAACCACCAAAACCAGCAGCAGCACCACCAGCAGCAGCACCACCAGCAGCAGCACCACCAAGGGCACCACCGGGGGCACGTGGACGCTTGGCAGTGGGAATGATACCCAACCCCTTCCACTGCCTTGGGATATGCAACCCATGCCATACAAGCTCCTCCTCTTCCCCCTCCTCCTCTCGCTGTCCCCAGTGCCTGTGGAAGGCAAAGTGGTGGTGGTGGTGGTGGTTGTGGTGGTGGTGGTGGTGGTGCAGGGCCGAGAGGTGTGCAGCGTGGTGCAGTGCGGTTTGCGCAGAATGAGCGGCAGCCGAAGCAGCAGAAGAGGCTGCTGCTGACGCTGCCAATGCAGCAGACGCAGCAGCAGTCCTCGCAAAACTAGCCATCCTTTGCAGTTTTGGCTTCCCATGCTCTCTCTGCTGCTGCTCCCCCTCATCCTGTCCTACTGACCCTCCTCCCTCCACCCCACCCCCCTCCCAGCCCACATCTTTACCTTCATCCCCACGTCCTCTTCCAAACGGGAGAGTGAAGAGCCGCGACAGCAACCGATCAACAGCAGCCACCCTCATTCCGGCTGATCCTGCCTGCGCGCCCGGCCCCACTGCCGCTACAGCCGTGCCTAGGAGGCCTCCTGCGCGCGTGTCGGCTGCTACAGCCCGGAGTGCTGCTGCTCGCAGACGCATGACTGACGCTACAGACGTGCGCGGGGAGAATTCGTCATTATATACGAAGCTGTAGCGGGTTGGGGAAAGGAAAGATTGGGGAAATTGCAGTAAGCAAGGGGAGTGGGATGCTGCAGTGGCGCCTCCGAGGGCCCGGCCCCACTGCCGCTACAGCTGTGCCCAGCAGCCTTTTGAGTCGACTCAAAAGGGCCCAGCCCCACTGCCGCTACAGCCGTGCCTAGGAGCCCCCCTGCACGCGTGTCGGCTGCTACAGCCCGGAGCGCTGCTGCTCGCAGGCGCATGACTGACGCTACAGACGTATGTGGGGAGAACTTGTCGTTATATACGATGCTGTAGGGGGAGGAGGGGGAGGGGGTGAGCAGAGGGGGAGGGGGTGAACAGAGGGGGAGGGGGTGGAGATGGTGGTGGGGGATGGGGTAAATGTAGAGTACGTACGGGGAAGTCCACACAGGGCGTTGAGCAATGCACTGCCTATTTAAGTGAGAACTCGTGACACAGTGAAGCGAAGGCATGCACGTGGTGATGGAGTTGGAGCAGGCAGAGGCAGTGGCGAAGTCCACATAGCAACACAGTGCACAAAGAGAAACAGGCACCCCAATCAGCAACGCACTGGTGACCAGAATTGGTCGCACAGTGAAGCGAAGATACACACGTGGTGATGAAGTTGGCGCAGGCTGAGGCAGTGGCAAAGTCTACACAGGGAGCACAACACTGATTGATAGACTAATTACAGTCAGCAAACCTAAACAGGCATCCGTAGGCAAAGAGAAGCGAAGCACGCACGTGGTGATGAAGTTGGAGCAGGCTGAGGCAGTGGCAAAGTCTACACAAGGCATGGACCCATAGCCTATCGCCCGCAGCTCGGGAAATCGCTTTCTTAACTGCAGGGGTGCAGAGGGGTAGGGATGGAGTCTACGTCTCTGAGGCACCTGAGACGTGGCATGTCCATGTGGACACCTGAAAGGTTCCTAACTGCCATAACTGCCATAATTGCCATAACTGCCATAACTGCCACAACTGCCACAACTGCCATAACTGCCATAACTGCCGTAACTGCCCCCTTTCTTCTCCCTACCCCCCAGCTCACCCGAATGGCAGTGAGGCTGCACACTGCACCGCCCATGGAATGCCCTACGAGCCGCAGGCCATAACCCTCGCACTCGCCCCCTTCCCCTAGCAGCTCCGACAGAATGCCTGCAGGGCAGAGAGAGGGAATGGAAAAAAGCGCAGACAAGGGATAACAACACTGTTGAGATGAGACATCTGCGCCCCTACCCTTCGCACGCATCCCCTGCGCCCCTCTGTACACTAGGTGACTTTTGAGTCGACTCAAGAGTCCCTTCGCACTCATCCCCTCTGTACACTCGCCAGCGTTAGCTTAGAAAACCGGCATGCACCTCTCAATGCACCAACATCAGCACACACCTCTCTCAACCGACCAGTACCACCACTCACCTCTTCTCGGCCGCTTCCTCTCCTCCTTGTGCCCCAGTAGCGACCCCTCCTCTTCATCCCCTCCCCCATCCTCCACGCACCCTGCTTTTCCTCGAGTCCCCTCCCCCTCCTCGTCTCCCCCATCCCCCATATTATCCAGCTGCAGAGCCAGATCGCGTGCTGCTGTCACCACCCCCGCGTGGCCAAAGTATGGCACCAATCTATCCGTCACCAGAGGGGGGTGAAGCTCCGATCTAGGGGAGGGCGGGAGGAGGGGGAGGGGCCAGTGAGAAGAACATGGGGAAGTGGGAAGTAGAACAAGAGCCAAGTCGCGTGCTGCTGTCACCGCCCCCGCGTGGCCAAAGTACGGCACCAGCCTGTCCGACACCAGAGGGGGGTGAAGATCTGCCACTCACCTCAAGATCTGCCACTCACCTCAAGATCTGCCACTCACCTCAAGATCTGCCACTCACCTCAAGATCTGCCACTCACCTCAAGATCTGCCACTCACCTCAAGATCTGCCACTCACCTCAAGATCTGCCACTCACCTCAAGATCTGCCACTCACCTCAAGATCTGCCACTCACCTCAAGATCTGCCACTCACCTCAAGATCTGCCACTCACCTCAAGATCTGCCACTCACCTCAAGATCTGCCACTCACCTCAAGATCTGCCACTCACCTCAAGATCTGCCACTCACCTCAAGATCTGCCACCCACCTCAAGATCTGCCACTCACCTCAAGATCTGCCACCCACCTCAAGATCTGCCACTCACCTCAAGATCTGCCACCCACCTCAAGATCTGCCACCCACCTCAAGATCTGCCACTCACCTCAAGATCTCCCACTCACCTCAAGATCTGCCACTCACCTCAAGATCTGCCACCCACCTCAAGATCTGCCACCCACCTCAAGATCTGCCACCCACCTCAGGAGCTGCCACCCACCTCAAGACACCTGTCACGCACGCACCTGTCGATCCCGCCCATATCCGCATCACTGAGCGAGCATTCTCTCCCCAGCCCGTCGATGATCATATCCCCCAGGGACTCCGTGTCCCTCACTGCCATCATGTCTTGCTTCACTGTGTCCCAGCTCACCTGTCAATCCCTCCCATGTCAGCATCTGAGAGCGGGCATTCCCGCCCCAGCCCGTCGATGATCATATCCTCTAGGGACTCCGTGCCCCTCACTGCCACCACCACCAGGCGCAACTGATGCAGCACCACCACAAAGTACACCGCCTGCCCTGCTGCCTCCTGTTTGTGGGAGGGTATTGTCCAAGGCGGAAACAGATAGGAGAGAGACTTGAACACGTTTGTGAAGGAACCACCACCAGGCGCAGCTGATGCAGCACCACCACAAAATACACTGCCTGCCCTGCTGCCTCCTGTGGATGTTGGACGGGGGCAGGGGAAAGGGGAGTGAGCATTCTGCTAAGAGAGAGCATGAGGAGAGGAGGCAGTTGAGAATGTTTTGAAAAGGCTTTGCCAATCTCTCGGAAGAAGAGTTACTTAAAGCGACGGTGCACATTTGCCACCCGAACCCCTAAACCCTGGCGACCAGTTACTGCGGAGGAAAATTCCCCGCACGAATTCCAGATTTTCGCCAGCCAACACCTTCGCGCTGGCAAGCCTGGTTCAGAACAAAAACTTCTGAACCTCCGCTTGTCAAATCTAGATTCTCGTTTTAAGCAAGGCAGTCGCGTGGCCCACCTTCCCCACCTCCAGTTTTCTTCACACGCTCCAGAAGACACCTGCGTCAGCGCACACCTGTACCGTACCGAACCCACCTACACACATTTATACCAAAATACACCTGTCCCAGACCTCATCTGCCTGTCACGCGTCTTCCGGAGAGCTGAGGGCGGCAAGTGGAGGTACTTGAGAAAGGCAGATGCATGCCCCCCCCTCCCCCCCCCTACACCGTCACCAGCTCATCACTCACCTGTCTGATGCGCGTCTTCCGGAGAGCAGAGGGCGGCAGCTGGAGGTACTTGAGGAAGGCAGATGCATGGCCCCTCCACCACCCTTGCTACCACACCAGCTCACACCTGTGTGAGCACCTACATCCCAGCACCTGAACCCACTTGCAAACATGCAACAGCAGCAGCACTCACCTGCCTGACGCGCGCCTTCCGGAGAGCGGAGGGCGGCAAGTGGAGATACTTGAGGAAGGCAGATGCATGGCCCCTCCACCAGTTGTCACCTTGCAGCGCGGGGTACCTGGGAGTGGGGCAAGAAAGTGGGCAGGGGAGTGGGGGAATGAGTGGGAGCAAAGGAATGACGTGAGAAAAACAGAGGGCAGCACGGGAAGCAGTGGCTGAGGAAATGGGGAAGGCGGATGCATGGCCCCTCCACCAGTTGTCACCTTGCAGCGCGGGGAACCTGGGAGTGGGGGAAGGGAGTGGACAGGGGAGTGGGCAAGAGAGAGGGAGTGCGATTCGAGAGGGTGGAAGTGGAATGGTAGTTAAGAGGTAGGAGAAGCAGCAGCTCTGCAGCTGTGCCGTATCTGCGCTGCTGCAGGCATGGACCAAACCTGTGCTGCTGTCATGGAAAAAATACCCTGTTCCTACCACACCCAAGCACGTGAAAAGGTGCACACATGAACAGCCGCAGCGTGTACCATACCTGCAGTGCCGGCGTGGACCGTACCTGAGAGTCTAGTCATACTGCAAGGGGGGACTGCTGCCATGGAAAGAACATCCCGTGTCTGCACACGGTTGAGCAAACATGGGCTATACCGTACCTGTAGGTTCGACCGTGCCGTACCTGGACTGCTGCCATGGAAAGAACATTCCTTGCCTCCACACCCACGTGCATGCAAAGGTGAAAGGATACCGCCCAATGTCCAACAACGGACCCTGTGCAGAGGAGGAGTGAGAGTGGAGGGGAGGTGGACAGATAAATTGATAAAATCAGCCGAAAAAGGATGAGAGGGAAGCCTACACACGATTGGGAACTGCATGCAGCCAACCAACCAATTGAAACCTCTATGTGCAACCAACCAGCCAACCAACCAACCAACCAATTGAAACCTCTATGTGCAACCAACCAACCAGCCAACCAATTGAAACCTCTATGTGCAACCAACCAAGCACCCACCCACTGTGTACGCAGCAATGGCAAGGGGCAGCAGAGCCGCTGCTTCTTCAATGAGGGTTATCGGCACAGAGGCAGGGGGGGAGGGGAACGGACCCCCCTCTGCCAGCCTCTGACTGCTGCTGCCCTCGCTGCTAACCCTGCCAACCCCACGCCTGCTGACAGCATTGCTGCTGTCAGCAATAGCCCTCACGCTGCTGCCTGCAGTGCTGGCAGCAGAGCCACAGACAACTTACCGTGTAGGCGGCTATTGCAAGCGGCAGCAGAGCCGCTGCTTCTTCAATGAGGGTTATCGGCACAGAGGCAGGGGGGGAGGGGAACGGACCCCCCTCTGCCAGCCTCTGACTGCTGCTGCCCTCACTGCTAACCCTGCTAACCCCACGCCTGCTGTCTGCATTGCTGCTGGGGGCAGTGTTGCTGGTGGTGGTGGCATTAGAGTTGAGTGAGTCAAAGACAGAGGGTGCAGTGGTAGACGAGAGGGGGGTAGCTGTGGTGGTGGATGGTAGTGCGTTCAGATGGGTGGGTTGGGAAGAGGAGGGGGAGGAGGAGGTGGGGGTGTCGACAGCTGGCGGCGGCCGATTGGCTTGGAGAAGAGCAAGGCCTGCAGGCACAGAACAGAAGACAGAGCGGTTGGTATGGGTTTGACTGTTCACCCTGCAGCCAGGCTAGGTTTGAGGTGAGGAGGTTATAGGGGGTTCATGACAAGTGGCAGTGGGAGATTGGCTTGGAGGAGGCTGGTAGTATGCCATCCCATGGCATGGCATGGCATGGCACGGCATGGCATGATATTGCATGGTGAAACCATCGCCATTACCTGCGAGCAGCTCCAGGTGACTGGCCCCCACCACCCTGTACGCCATCACATCCCCCAGCAGCAATGCCGCTATGCCTAGCACCTACCACGCCAACACTGCATGCGATTCACCCTCCCATCACTGCCATTCACCATCAATAGTAACCTCACCCACCTGCAAGCAGTTCTAGATGACTGGCCCCCCCCAGGGCCCTGTCAGCCATCACATCGCCCAGCAGCAGCGACGGACGGCTCTCTCTGACAAGCACCTGGCATCAGTCACTCACTTCACCATCACCCCACCTGTCCTCACCCCACCTGCGAGTAGCTCCAGGTGACTGGCCCCCACGGCCCTGTACGCCATCACATCGCCCAGCAGCGATGCCACTATGTCCACCTCGTCATCTACCTCGTCCCTGGGGACGAGAGAGAGGGGAAGGGAGAGCAGAGGGGGAGAGATGATAAAGTGGCAGCAGAACTCTTGATGGCCATCGCATCCCCCAGCAGCGATGCCACTATGTCCATCTCGTCGTCTACCTTGTCCCTGGGGCAAGAGGCAGAAAGAAGGGGGTTGGGCTGAGGCATTTTCAATCACCATCCATCACCATCCCCCAGCAGCAATACCATCCATCGCCCCATGCAGCACAGGATCTCCCAAATGCTCCAGTACACTACAGCAGATAATACTGATGTAACACTTCTCTAAATATGCAGTGAGTATTCACGTACGTACCAAGGTCTAGCGCGCCCCATGCAGCAGAGGATTTCTCGGATGCTCCAGTTGAACATCTCTCTGTAGTGTGCTCGCCATGCGCGGTCCCGCATGGCGTAGAACGACCGCCACATCAGCACGTCGCTGCCAGCTAAGCACTGCCCACCGACGGCAATCCAGCTGGCAACGAGGACGAGGAGAGCCAGTGGGAGGAGGTAGGTCGAGGGGCCTTGATAGCCCACTGGCATGGCATGTGGTAGATAAGGGGGATCATGAATGGAGGGGGAGGAAAAGGGAGAAAGTGGGGGGAGGGAAACGTGGTAAGGAGGACGAAGAGGGCCAGTGGTAGGAGGTAGGTCCAGGGGCCTTGGTAACCCACTGGGATGGTGGAAACACAGGGAGAGGATTGAAGGGGGAGAAAAAAGGGGAGGAGGGGAGAGTGAGTGGAGGACGTGGATGGTGGTAGTAAAAACAAAGAGAGCCAGTTGGAGGAGGTAGGTCCAGGGGCCTTGATAACCCACTGGCATGGCATGAGATGGATAAGGGGGGATCATGGGGGGACAAAGGGGGAGGTGAAATGGGGAAGAGGGTGGAGAGTGGTCGGAGGGAAATGGTTGGTGGCATGAGGAGAAGCAGTGGCAGGAGAGGTAGGTCCAGGGGCTTTGGTAACCCACTAGACTGGGATGAGGAAAACAAGGGGGTTTCAACGGGGGACAGTGAGGAGGAAGGATGGGGGGAGGAAAGCGTGGTGAGGAGGATGGGGATTGGCAGTGGGAGGCGGTAGGTAGGCCCAGCTGGCAGTGGCAATCCCACTGGGCAGTGGCAATATCGTCCCCGCGTTTTCCTCCCCCCACTGGCATGTGGTACACAAGAGGCGTTGGATTGCAAAAGCCCGACTTGGACGAGAAGAAAAAAGTCAGGATACAGGAGTCAGGAGGGAGGAGACGTACGCTTCAAAGGGCATGAGGGCAGTTCGGGGTCCAGCATCGATCGGACGTAAAAAAAGTCGCATGAGTCAATACCGACAGGAGACAGGGTTCAGGTGGCAGGAGAGAAGAGACGTACGTTTCAAGGGGCATGAGGGTAGTTGCGAGTCCAGCATTGATTGGACGATGGCGACAGTGAGGAAGAGAGCTGCGCCTGTTTGTAACAGGGTTACCACATGGCCCACCCTGCTCCACCGCACCCACGCACGGTAGCGGCGCTGATGACAGACATGAAGGGGAGGGGGAACAACAGATCAAGCAGTCAAGGGGGACAGACGTTTGTAACAAGGTTACCACACGAGTCACCCTTCTCCTCCTCACCCACGCATGGTAGTGACACTGACACACAAACGAGCATGGTAGAGACACAGGTAAGGTGGGTGGTTGTAGGAGGGAGCGAGGGGAGGGGAGAGAGGAGGTCCTATGAGCATGTGTCTCTCTCAGAGGCAACTCAAGCGTGGATTCATAAGCACCTGTCGCTCGGAATTGTTCGCGCCGCCAGACAGTGAGGTGGAGGACAGCCTGATCGCGTGCCTCCCTTGCAGCTCGTCTCCACCATCCGAGTCAACATTCACTCCCCCTGCCATTCATTCCCAAGTCACCCCCCTTTCATCCCATACATCTCATAAGCACCTGTCGTTCGGACTTGTTGGCGCCGCCAGACAGTGAGGTGGACAGCCGAATTGCTTGCAGATCGTCTCCCGCCCATCCGAGTCCGCGTCACTCCATGGATCCCCCACGCTACCCCCCCTTTCACCCCATGCATCCCACAAGCACCTGTCGCTCAGACTTGTTCGCGCCGCCAGACAGTGAGGTGGACAGCCTGATTGCCTGCAGCTCGTCTCCATCCGAGTCCGCGTCACTCCCCCAGCCATTGATTCTCGGGTCACCTCCACTCCCCCCTGCTTGATTACTTTCTCTTCCTCCTGTTCCTCCTTCTCTTCCCCCTCCTTCGCCTCCTTCTCTTCCTCCCTCTTCTCTTCCTCCTTCTCTTCCTGCTCTCCCTGATACTCCTCGTCGCCTGCTTTTTTCTCGTGCAGCAGCGACTCGGCTGCTCCCCCCTCTCCCAGGAACGTCATCCTCCTTACAAGCTGATTTCTCGCTATCGTTAAAAGATGACAAGTCCTGCGCCGAACCGGCTACGGTTATCGCGTCAGCGGCTGCAGCTTGAGCCGCTGCTGCGCCTATGGCCCAAAACACGCGCAGGAGGCAGGTGAATGCGACTGTAATGAAGGCGATTGTAACGGTGCTGGAGCATTCATTCTTCTTGCACTGTACACCTGTGGCGAAAGAAGTTCCAGCAACGAGCAGAATGAACGGCAGAAGGATCAGCGAAATCGTGCGAAATCGACGAACCCCGCTACAGCAACCGAAGCCTTTTCGCCAAGCCCCCATTTCTTCCGCATGAGAAGAAGCCGAGCCGCGACTTGATTTAGCTCACAAGGAACACACAATCAGGAGAATTTGGAAGTCATTGACGGTCTTAAATACCGTCTGATTTTTTCTGAATGCGAGCATCTACAGAATCCTCGGACCTTCTTGGATGTCTGAACCCTGCTTTGTCGGTCTCCTCAACCTTCTTAGGGTGCATTCTTGGCTCGTGTCTGACATGAGGTCAGACACGAAGTGAAGTTGAGGATGACCTGAAGTGACCTCGGACTCTGGCAAATCAATGTTCGGAAGACCCGAAGTGGGCCACTTCGGGTCTTCCGAACCTCCATCCAAACCTCCACTTCGTGTCTGACACGAGGTAGGAATTCGCCCTTAGGTGTCTGAGGGTGCGTTTCTGGCCCGTGTCAAGCTTCGGGCCTTCCCGGGAAGGCCCGAAGCTTTGGGTCAGACTTCCTATCAAACTTCATGTCTTCCGGAAACAGGGGCAATTTTTGGCCGGAAGACCCGAAGTTGGTCTCGGATGGCCCAAAGTGGGTCCAACTTCCGGTCATCCGCGGATGACCGGAAGCTTGACACCAGCCAGGAACGTACCCTGACATTATTTTAAAGCCCAGTACAGCTGATGCTCACCCCATGCACGCGAATTTGCCTTGCGCCGGATGGATACGCTGCACCCGAGGTTGTTTCCCCAGCTTCATGCACCTACATTACAAGCGCGTCGCGTGGTTATCAACCAGTAGTAACGAACAGACCGACGTCAAACTAGGTACAGACCGAAGTCAAGCAGAGGAGACTGAAGTCAAACTAGGTTACAGATCTTGTTTATAAGCACATGCGAATCATTTTTAGCTAGCTGCGAATTGCCGAAACTTATGCGAAATGCTCGTGACAGCTTATACGCCCCCTTCGTAAGGCAACCGGGAGGGGCTCAAACAGGCATCAGGTGTACCGTCAACCTGGTGGGAGCCCCTTTAGAAGCTGGGACTCAAAGCAAGCAATGCGAACGAACGAAATGAAGCTGCTTGCCAAATTGCCACATCCAAATCGATCTTTCCTGCATGGACGACCTGGTGAACCGTGTTTTTGAAGCTTCTTGTGAATACAAGTGGGCCAGAAAAGAAACACGGGCAGATACACGGGCCTGTTTGTGAAGGGTTCATTCGTAATTCTGATGCAGAGCCGAACGGAGACACCCTCGAGATTGCACTCTCAGAAGGGTTGGATGTGGCTTGGTGCAATACAGAAGCTTCCAGAGCGGTTGAGAGTCAGGCCTTCCTGGTCGTCGAGTTTGTTGTCGCTTGCAACTCCAGCCCAAAGATGCATTTGTTCACATTCGGTCTTGTCTTGGTGCGTGTAGGTTCGGGAGTTGCAGCCGCTGCATTCGAGATTCGGGATGATATACCTCAGCGGACGAAAAATGCCGCCCAGATTCGCGGTTCAAAAGAGACAAGGCCCCCCCTCGGGATTGACGACCTCCCGACGACCTCCGAGCTCCCAGACGGGCCCAAATGGCGTCCCAGGGGCCTCGGGAGCCCTCGGGATTGTCGACAATCCGACGACACCCGTTTGCGCTGGGAGATTCCTGAGAAGGAAATCTCAGCGGACAAAATTCGCCACGTCGAGCCGCGGATGCCTCCACGCGGACCAATAGGGAGGTGCGAGACCCGCCCCACCGATTACAAGGCTGCCACGACGTGGGCGTCGTGGCCACGCGTCGCTCTAGCGGTGCAAACCCACGCGGCGCAAATCGGACCGTCCACATCTTCACTGTCTTGTGGCATCGCGGGTTGCCAGGGAAGTCGGTGTCGACCAGATCATCCCAAGGCACACAAACCCGGCCACACGGCACGTTCTCTGCCAAGCGCGCCGAGTGGAAGTCGGCGCCGATCATAGGCCCCCCACGGCATGGTTGCCACGCCGTGCTTGAGTCATTTCGGGCCTCCGGGAGATCCATGTCTGCTTGCCTTAATTTCTGCACTGGGGCGCCAATGGCGGTCGCAAGCCACGTAACGCACGCCCATTCCGACGTGGAATGGCACTGGCTTACGCCCCTTCCGTGCAGCGCGGCGCCCAGCTAGCCATGCCTGGCACGTGCCACGTCGGACAGTGCGCCGCCTTTACGAGAACACATGCACGGCGGCGGATGCATTGGGGTGTGCGTGACGCGCGGCAGCATCGTAGTCGCTCAGGACCATACCCGTCCGTTGCCCCGCGAGCCTGCTCATTCGCTTGTCCGTTCCTGCGTTCCTTCCTGCTCTCTCGTTCCCTTAGAATTTTCAGCTGCCAGTCTGTCATCGCGCCTGTAGGTTGCTCGACAGCCGATTGTTCGTCCAAGTCGGCACAGGTTCCACGTCGCGAGTCGACGTAGCAAGTCGGCGACGCATGGCCAGAGGTCGCCCGAGGGCCCAACAGCCGCAACCCATCCCACCCCCCGCCGACTCGGTAGACGCCGACATCAAGGCGCAGCTGGAACAGCTTGAACTCGAAGCCGAGTTAGACGCGCTTGAGCGAGAATTCGAAGAAGACGAAGACCGCCTGACGCTTCGCGCGTTCGCCGCACCCGTCACACAGTACCGTCTCTGGTTTACCACCCCCCGCGATCTCGAGGTCGACGCCGAGATAGACGTTATTGAGGGACATCTCGAGGACGACCGCCGCGCAACTGTTCGGGCGTACACCGCACCCGTGACTCAGTACCGGCAGTGGTTTAACAACCTCCCCAACGCACACGGACGACGGTAGAGCAGCAGACGTGTACCGACATGGCCGACGTCGACATGTCCGACGCTAGGCCATCCACCGACCAGGGTCCGACGACCACCGACCGCAGTCCGACATCCACCGACCACAGTCCGACACCTACCGACGAAGACAACCTGCAGTTACTCTACGATCTGGACAAGCTGACGCAGATCCCAGAAGGGGTGTTCACCACGGACGTTCCGCCACCGCCGATAGGGAAGTTCAACAAGAAGAAAAAACAGACTCCTACGCAAAATGGTCGGCCAGGTACCTCGTCGGCACCGGCCGCCCCTGGAAACCAGGTCGATGACGAGGACGCGGAGGAGGAGGGGGGGGAGGAGGAGGAGGAGGAGGAGGAGGAGGAAAGCGATGACGAAAACGACGACCGTCCACCTCGTAGCTCTAATCCGCGCACCTTGGACGAACGACTCAGGCGGGAACTGCAATTCATCGACATACTGCTCGACCAGGACGAGGACGAGGACCAGGAGAACTTGGCGGTGCCGCGCGAACAGTGGAGAGCGGCAGACTTCGTCGAGGAGGACATGGTTTACGCGTGCGTAGACGTGCTCGTCATGGACGCTCTTCGCCACCTGCAAACCGTGGAGAGGAACAGCACGCTGAGGCAGTACACCTCGTGGATCTATCACTACAAGAGGTGGGCGGCGAAGATGTTGAAGCAAATTCGCAACAAGCTTCCGCAGGAGTACAGGCTTAAGCACGTCGACGAGATAGGGCACTACATCCGGGAGAACAAGAAGAAAAACTGGGACCAAGAGGCCGATGTCCCCCGGTCTCACGTGTGGCTGCACGGCCCTAGGGTCACCAAGGACCGGCTTCGCGCATACGTGAAGTACATGATTCGGGAGTTGAACCTCGATGCCGAGTCCGGCAAGGGGGCCGACAACGCCACAGGAACACAGCCGGTGCAGTCGACAACGGTACACACGCTCCTCGGGCGCATAAAGGCATGCCAGATGGCGGCGAGAGTGGAGGCGACGCTCTTCCGGGAGACGGAACTGAGCATCATGAGGGAGATATCGGTGGTCAGGTCGGAGGTGCGGTACATGATCCGCACCAAGAACGAGCGGGACATCAAGTGAGTTTATGTTTTAACCTACGTCGACCACTCTCCTGCTGTCATGATCTTTGTCGACGCCGCCCTAAATACCCCTTGCCCATGGCATTGTTGGCAGGAACTGCGCCGATCGCCGTCGCGGAACCATCGGCGATACCTACACCGCCGAACAGTTCCGCCAGATCATGTTCAGGGTGCTGCCGGCGTGGGCGGCCAAGGCGTGGAACCCGCGGGGTACGGGTCCTTCGCAGACGCTGTGGAGGTTTCTTCTCTTGAAGGTGCTCACGCTACTCTCCCACCACTCTCTCCTGCGCGGTGCAAGCATCCGCGAGATCACTCTCCCCGACATCTTCTTGTACCGACTGGCGAGCACCTCCTCGATCAACCCGGAGAACCAGCCGGTCGTCATGGTCATCGGAGCGCGGAACTCGAAGACGTCCAAGGATGCTCGTCTGCAGCAGAGCTACGCCGCGCGGCACCTCGAAGCGGAGTTGTGCGCCGTCGGCGAGACGGGCCTGTGGTTGCACTTCGTCCTCGATCAGATCGGTCAGTTTCACGGCGTCCGCCTCATTCCGCCGGTCGACACCAGCACACGCGCTAGCTGGTACAAGAAGCACCTGTTCTTCGCCAAAAACGACACCGACCAGGGTGAGCTCTCTGCGGCAACCCACCAACGCTGGACGCGGCAGTTGTGGGACACCAACAAGGTGTTCTGCAAGAGGAACGTGCACGCCGCTCGAGCGGGCGGGGCCCAGGAGCTGGCTATCGACGGCACGCCGCGCGCCGAGATCGCGGAGCTTGGACACTGGGCTCTCGACAAGATGACGCGAGCGTACATCACCGCCATTCCGGTGGGGGTGGTGATGAAGAAGGCCGGGTACTCGGGGTACAAGCAGGACTACTTCTTGGGTCGGAGCAGGGTGCCGCCCTCCGAGAAGCTCCTGAAGCTCCTCGCCGAGCACATATTCCCCGGCGTCGACGACATGCTGAAGGAGGTATGTTAGTCGACGCCCTCGTAGCTTGCCGCCGAGTCGTGTTGCCGACCTTTTCTGAGCTCCCCGTACCCGTGACAAATGGCAGGCGGAAGGGAAGGCTGTCGAGGGGTCAGACGCCGACAAAGCCGCGGTGCACTTCTGGCGCACTCTCCTGATGCTGCGCCGCATCGTCGCCGAGGACCTAGCGGTGAAGCTAGTCCGCACACCATGGCACCCGTACGTCCAAGGTTCCAAGCTCTGCCGGATCCCCCTCTTCCAGCACTGGGCGAAACGGGTGGAGAGCGTCGACACCGAGACGATCAACAAGCGTCGCGACCCGACCCAAATACAGCCAGAGGTAAGTCGACGATACTGTCGCCGACGTGCAGTAGGGAGTGTAAACCAAACCACCGCGGCCCTCACGTTTTCCTCCTCCTACTGCTGCAGGAAATCTCGGTGCGCATGGACACCGAGTACTACAACATGTCCCTCAAGGCCCAGATGCAGAAGGAGAAAGAGCGCGCCGCGAACGAGAAGATTGATCTCCTAGAGGAGATCGAGAAGCGCGACGACACCATCGCTGGGCTCACCGCCGAGCTAGCCCGTGTCACCGAGGCACTCCGCTTGTCGGAAGCACGGAGAGTGCCGGTGGCCCCGCCGTCGGCTCCCGCGCAGACTCCCAGCGATGGTGGATCGGCGGAGTCGGCCAGCACGGGGGCTGGAGCCAAGAAAGGGGATGACAAACCCCCGCCCCCCCCACAGACGGACGAGGAGGCCAGTTACGAGCTCAACGTGGTGCAACCGTGGCGGGAGGCAAAGACTGTGAGGGACGCTTGGCGCCTATGGAATTCCGCCACCGCCAATGACACCCGTCGCCTTTGCGACAGGGTCGCCGAGAAGGGATTCGTCGCCCGCCACACCCTCCTCACAGGAAAGGGCGCGACGCAGGGTGGGCTCGACACGAAAGTGCGACGCATGATGAGGGCCATGGATGCGGTGCGCCAGCTACGCGCGAGCGACGGCGACGCCGACACCGAGGCCGTGGTCGACGCACTGAACAGGATCGCGGCACCGGGCATTGGGACCTTCTGTGACGCCCTCACGGTGCTCAACCCGAAAACGGAACCGATGAAGTCGAAAGAGCCTGGCATGGGAGTCAAGGGGCTGGGCCCCAAGGTCGTCTCTAAGCTTCGCCTCGCCTGTGGGCTTGTCGCGCTCAATCTGAAGCCGGCCGATTGGCTCGAAGCCCTCTTTCCAGACACCTGGGAGGAGCAGATGCCGAAGACCAAGGCCGACCTGGCGAAGCCGACCGCACCTGCCAAGTCGACAGCACCGGCCAAGCCGACCGCACCCGTGCAGCGTCCTCCGACCAAGCGCAAGAAGACGGCATGAAGTCCCTCATGGGATATGCGTCTGCGTAGATTTTGGCAGACTTAAACAGCCCCCCCTCCCCCCCCCCCCCCCCCCCCCCCCCCCCCCCGCCCCATCCGACTGATGTTTCTGGTAGTTTGTAAACATCCCACATCAATGTCCATGCGAACAGTAGTTGTCGGTGAATGTTGCCGATGTTGGTTGTTTGTCGCCCAGTACAGTAGGTGTGGCTAAAAATCACTGTCGACGTCATGCCGACAACCATGTTTCTGCACTGCTTATCGCCGACGTATCATGTGCATATCATGTCGACATATGCGCCGACTTGGCTCATCGGGTGATATTCGGCTAGCATGGTTATACAGTGACACCGAGTTGTTAGCCCAATATTGAAACGAACAGCACTTGAACAAAAAAAGGCCACATTTAACAAATCTACGCCAAAATCGGCGCCGTCCATACCAATATAGTACACACCCTAGCAACCTAGCAAACATCATTCCGCCGACTACGCATCCGTACTACCTCTTCCTCTTGCTGCCCTTGGCCTGCTTGACCTTCTCCCCCTTCCTCCCCCTGTGATCCAAGTCGTACTCCATCTTCGCGTCACACGGCACATCGATGCCCTCCGCTTTGAGCTTGGGCCCGTCGAGGGGGCACATTCCCCAGAACGCCAAGGTCTCGACCGTCGCTCTTGCGATCATGTCGGCCTCGTCTTCCTCAATGCCCGCCTCGAAGGCCCTGGCCACTCCATAGCGCTGCAGCTCTGGCGCGACGTTATGTGCAACCTCCCCTACGGGAGCCTGCCGAGTGCGTGCGTGTTCGATAACCACGTGCATGACCATCGCGAAGTGCTCGCCCCTCTCCTTCCCCGCACCTGCCAGAATCGCGGCCGCCTTACCTTCGCCCACAGCACCGAGCACCGACGCCGGCGTCGACATGTAGCACCAGAGGGCGCATGCAGAGGCCGCTAACGCCTGGGCCCCCATCTGCACCTTCTCGTCCGCCTTCCTGTCCGCGCCTTCCATATCCGTCGTCTCTCCCGCGGTCGCCTCCGCGCTCCCGTCGACCTTCCCATACGCGACTCTCGCCGCGACCTTTCCATACGCCGCGCACATCGACACGCGATTCACCATCGCCGACATGTTGGCATTTGTCCTCGATGATGGGGAACCACATCGCCGGCCAGAGCACGCCATGAAGCGCATCACCCGAACCTGCGTACCCACGGAACCTGCCGAGTATGTCGTCGAACCTGCCGAGCGAACACGTACACATAGAATTAATGACACCGACTTGGTCGTCAAAACACGGCATGTCGGTAACCGACTTACCTTGCTCTCGGATGGCACAAGCCTCTGGCCCACATCACCGTCCACATCCCGGTCGGCAGGATTTTGACCTCCTCCCACACCGCCTTCCATTCATCCAACTCTCCCGGCTTCAAGGCGGTGAGCTCCTTCATGAGCACCTTGCTCACGTAGCCGTCGTAGACGAAGTACGCAATCGCGTGCTCGTAGGCCAGCTCCATCTTGTCGCGGGACTTGCCGATGTACCGATTCTGGTTCTTGAACTTCATCTCGCCCACCCACCCCTGCCCGTCGCCAGACCTGTCTCGGCGGATGCCATGACCCCGGCGTCCATGCTCTTCCCCCTCCCCCACCTCCTCCTCCTCCTCCTCCTCCTTCTCCTCCTCCTCCTTCTTCTTTGCCGACTTACCCTTGCCGCCCGTCTTCCGTGCCGGCTTCTTCCCTTTGTCTTCCGCCATCTCCTTCCCCGCCGACACCGCCTTCCCTTTCCCGGTGTCGTCCTTACCCTTCCGTCCCGCATTTCCCTCGGCGACAACACCCGTTGCGGCCGTCGGCTCCGCCGAACCCCCTGTGTTGGTCGCCGACGGCTCCGCATGCGCCGTGTCCACGATGGCCAGTGCCGGGGCATGCTCGGGCCGTTTTGCTGCCTCAAACTGGGCCAGGACGGATTCGAGGGCGGCATGCCTGTCGGCGCGGCCGCCGGTGGCTAGCGCTGCACTGACTCCCCTCTCCGCCGCCAGATCGACCACAGCTGCTCCTGGGGAGGGTGCGGTCGCATTTACAGCCGTCGGCGTCGCGCTTGTGCCGGGTTCCGGCTGAGTGACTGGTGGAGCTGCCGCTTTGCGTGCGCCTATATGGGCGCGAAGAAACGCGGACTTGGGGTCCGCAGGCGGTGGGGCGGCGACCGGCCGCGCGGCAGATTGGGCATCGGACGGTTTGCCGGCAACGTGCGGAGTGACGGAGCGACGTGCTGTTTCTGCGAGGCCGGCGTCGACCACAGGATGCTGCTGCGCGCCCGGGCGGTGGGACTCCATGCGGTGGAGCAACACCCTAAGCGCGTTACTCCCGGGTGGCCCCTGTGCCGAAGCAGCCTTCGCGTCGACCTTGGCGGCAGTAGGGGCTGCTGGAGCTGGAGGGGCCGCACGGGCCTCCCCATGCTTCCCCGCACCTGACTGGCCGGCGGGCCCGGTGGTTGCCGCAGGCGGGTTACATGGTGTCGACTTGGTGGTTCCGGCGACCGTACCAGAAGCAGCCTTCGACTTGGTGGTTCCGGCGACCGTAGCAGAAGCAGCCTTCGACTTGCCGGTTCCGGGGACTGAAGCAGAGGCAGCCTTCGCCGTGCCGGTTCCGGCGACCGTAGCAGACGCAGACATCGCCTTGCCCTTGGCCGGCACCGCGTCAGACGGCCCCTGGGTGGTTCCGGCGCCTCCGACTTTCGCCGCCTGGGCAGTGGGGGCCGCGTCCTTCCCACCGCTCGCCTGAGGATGGGTCTGCTCGGCGTCCAAAGGCGGGCCAGGCGGTGCATCGACGTTAGCCGCGATCCCGTCGGCAGGTCTCCCGTCCGCCCCCCCGCTTCCGCTTCCCTTGCTGGTCGACCCTCCCCTCACCTTCCACCCCTTCGCCTTCAGCATGTCGACCACGCTCCGCGCAGGAGGCTTCGTGACGCGGCTCCCGTCCGATCCCTTGCTCCGCTTCGAGCTCTCCTTGTCGTCACCGTCGCCCGACCTCTTCAGGCCTTGCTTGTCGGCCGCCCTCTGTTGCGCGGCGTCGGCGTCATTGGCCGAAGGCGACGACCCACGTCGACCAGGCGCCACCGTGCCGATCATCTCGGTCAACATCTTCATCCCGGACGCAACGAACGACTGCTCGGTGGCCTCCGTCACCGTCTTCATGATGTCGGCCTTGAACGACTTCAAGAGCTCTTCCGGGAGGGCGGGCGGCGTGGGCTGAGGCGGTGGCGGCGGCTGCACGGGGAGCCTGCCGGTCACAGCTGTGGCGATGTTGACAGCTGCGGCGGACAACTGGCTCGTGATGTGCTCCCGCAAATCCTCCTGCGCATCGCCCACCACCTTGTCGACGTGGTCGGCCAAGGTGGTGACCGCTAAGGCGCGTTGATACGCCACATTTCCCTCCGGGTTGTCGAAGTCCTCCAGCCACGCCGACGCCTGTTCCGCGAAGGTCTTCATCGTCTTCCACGCCTCGTCGAAGCTGCCGGTGATGTTGCCCGTGATGGTCTGCGACATGGCCTCCGCCGCGTTTCGCAGCTGTTCCGCCGCATACTTCTCGGTGTCGTCGACCTGCTCGGCCAACTCCTTCAGGTGGTCGACGAGTCCACGTAGCCCAACAAAAAACGCGTCCAGCCGAGCCCGTTCCGCATCGAGCAAACCCTGCAGCCGAGCGTTCTCCGCCCTCAACAGCAAGTTCTCCCGTCGCAGCTCCTCGACGTCGTCCGTTGCAGGGCCCTGCCGACCAGATGCGTCCCCCGTCTCCTGCACGCCCGCGATGTTCGCACCTTCGCCGGCGTCGACCGACACCTTCGCACCTTCGCATGCCGCCTCCTCCTGGCCCGTTTCCGTCGTTGCCTCCACGCCGACCTCATCCTTTTCCTTCCCCTCACCTGCCGACCCCGTAGCATTACCCGCATCGCCATCCTCCGCTTCCTCGTTCTTCTCGTCCGCCGACCCCACCATCTCAACCGTGCCGTCTACGTACTCCAGCTCGTACTCCACCTCCTCCTCCACCCCTTCCTCGTGCGCCGCCTCATCCTTCCCGGCCACCACCTCATCGTTCTCGTCCTTGCCCTCGTCATCCTCCTCGTCCTCATTCTCCTTCTCCCCTTCGTCCTCCTCCTCCCCCTCCGACTCCGACTCTGAGCCAGAGTCCGTCAACTCCTCTTCCTTCCTCCCTGCGCCTGCCGCATCGTCGCCTAGTCCTCCACCGGTTCCTCCTTCCGCGGACACCGGCAAGTCCTCCTGGCGCTGGGCGGCAGCTGCTGCTTGGGGCGCCGTCTGACTTTCCGCGCCGTCGTCATCAATCGCACCCTCGGCGGGTCCGTCGGCGCCTGAAGTCGGCGCCGCTATCCGGTTTTCGGCGACACGATGGCAGATGTAATCGACCATGCTATCACGGAGCGACCTCAAACCCGCGACCTTGATGTTCTCGATGCTCACAGCGCTCCGAGCCTTGTCGCCCGTCAGCAGGCCGATCTGCTTGGCCACCCACCCGAACGACGTCGCGGCAAGCATGCCGGTGCCGACATGCCCGTCCGACACTGTGCCCGGCACTTTCTGCATACAGCACAGGCAAGCGCGGCACAATATGAGCGGTGCATACAGATACGCGCAGACCGTAGCGGAGCCTAAACGTGCAACTCACGTCGCGGATAGGGTCGTCGCAGTCGGCAAGCCTTTCCTCCACCACTGCTTGTGATGGCGGCGCCCCGTCCCACTTCCTACCGGGACGCCCCAGCTCGGCCAGGGCAGCCGTGCGGAATAGCCTGGAGCAACGTAGTGGAGAGGAGGTCAGCATGAGATTCCCTGTGTCGGCGACTAACAAACTCGACAGCGACGACTATTCACAACTTACTTCAGGACGCGGACGGCCTCGTCGCGGTGCTTCCCTTTTCCGGTGTGCGGGTCGATGTGCCGGATCGATGTCCTGCAGACCTGTCCCTCAGCCTTCAGCACATCTCCTGGGTAGAGGATGGCTATGACGCTGCAGTGTGACCCTGGAAGCGGGCCGCCGCTGCACACGCAATAAACGACGGCGTCGACCACAGCATAAGGCGTTGATGCGGCCGACACTGAAAAACGATGACTGGACAACGGGGTAACAGCTCACGTCGATTTCAGCGGGATAGCGGCGATGTCGGCGTCGAAAGCCTTAGCAAAGCAAGAATGGTCGGCGGCTTTCATGGCCGATCGAAGCGGGCCGATCCCGAGCACCCACAACCGCAGGTCGTCCCGCCCAATGTCAAACCAAGCGAACCTGAGCGCACGAGTGAGCACGAGGGATGAGAACATGGCTGGTAAGCAAACGCTGCCATGTCGACGTGCTTCGTCAAACGCGCCCGCCGACGTACGTCGGAAGACAATCGGCGACAGTGCGCCCTACTAGGGTTGGTCGGCACCGACATCTTCCCTATTCGACTACCGCGACTACCCGCGTCCCACCTGATGGCGAGTCCAAAGCATCTCTCGGTGAACTCTTTCTTTTGGTCGCGAAGGACGGCGTAGTCGTTCCACTCTAAGGTGAAGCTGAGACCGCGACCCATTTGCACCCGAAGGGGAAAGTCGGCCGATGTCGGCGCCGACTTATCGGCGGCGGAGATCGGCTCCATATCTGTCGACTAAGAAAAGAGGCGGACGGCTCTGGTAGGAGAGAGGGGAGGCGCAGAGCTGTCAATGTTTGAAAATCTAAAAGACCGAAAATGCGGAGCGAGGCCACCTTCCACAGAGAAAAGGAGGTGGTGCCCCCCCCCCCCCCCCCCCATGCCCGTTCAGCATCGCCCAAGGATGCAGGGCCTGGCTCGGCAGTGCTCGGAGGGCGGATGCGCAAGTGGCACAGGTGGTCCGTCTCCGCCTTGGTAGAGCGTCGACTTCGCGTCCATTGGCCCAGGTCGGCGAGGGGACGCACGAATCCTCCTGCGCGCGGAGCGACGCTACAATCGACACGTGTCGATTTCGTAGCGGTTCGCGACGATAGAATGCATGCGATGGGAGAGAATTTATTTCCGCCTCGTAAAAAATTTCGCATGCGCCCGATGCGAAGCCACGGGCGAACACGTGGCGCCACCGCTGCGAATCGCGAAATTGTCGAGTGTCCCGAGGGGGGCCCGTATTTTCGCACGGCCCTCGCCTGCCCGTCCGGGCAGGCCGCGATGGGTTACTAGGACCTCGCGGGCAGGCAGCACGTGTGGGCTGCCTTCGCGCGAGGGTAACTTTCCCTCGCGCGAGGGGTCGCCAGTTCGCCGACCCCACCCGGTAACGTGGGTCGCTGTTCAATTTCGGAGGGCGGCGGTCGTGCGCTCGGCCCAGCCCTGGGCCAGGCTGGCGGGCCCGCACGCGCGTCAGTCGCCCGCCTCGTCAGGCCCTCCTCCGACGACCCCTCCCGTCGACACTGGCAAAACGGGTCCGACGACCGAGTTCCGATGAGGCTTTCGGGATGAAACCGAGGTTATGGCTTGGTTGGAGCAACGCGTCCTAACTAACCAACCCCTACGTGCGTCACATGCTCGAGGGCGGGAGATGCTGCTGACATCGACGGCCTCTCCCACGAATCGACGGTTCAGATGACGTTTGCTAAGGTTTGTGTTCCGAACCTCAACGATTGGCTGTCATCTCGTGTCGTATGCCCCTTGGTTTCAACGTTAGCCCCCGCAAGGTCAGGGGCGGCGTAGTGAGCGAAGGGTTTCTCAACAATATTATACGAACATGATTCCGTCTAACGAGTATGCAGGCGAAGGTCACATTGGTCAGGCGGTAACCAGACGGATCAGGTGAACCGAAGTGATTAGAATTTGACAAGCTCAGCGGAGTTGCCACAAGGTGAATTTCTTCAGTGATATCCTTACGAAACCAGTGATCAGTCACGCCGCGACTTCGTATGTCGACTCCAGATTGCTGCAGCCACGTCAAGCTAGGTGTTATAATGACAAACCCTGATATCTGCTGCAAATGCACGTCACGCCAAAGTATAGCGTAATTCCTCCCTCTTTTAGGTTACAAGCAGCGCTAATCTCCGCGCTTCCTTCTTTCTCTCTCCGCGTCGTACCTCGCCATGCCGTACGTTCCTCCTCATAGGCGAGCCGGCGCGGCAAGTTCCGCTACCGGGTCTGCTTCTAGCGAATCTGCTTCTACGCAGCCATTTGTGCTAGGTCAAGGACCTCTAGGTTCGGCATTCGGGTCGGGAAACAGGTTCGGAGGACGAGGTCGAAGCAAAGGCCGCGACGAGCCGAGTGGGGGACGAGGCAGAAGTTTTTTGTTCAAAATGAAACCGTTGGATTCTCCCAACGCCGTTTTTTGCACCCTGGTCGACGATTTTGAGCAGCGGAAGTCCTCTGTCACGGGGCTTGCCTGTAAACGGGATCGTGCTTGTAACGGGGGAAGTGCTCGTTGTAACAGAGCGGTGTACAGGTTTCAGCCAGATCTTGCTACGCTAAAACTAGATTCGGAAACAGAAGGAGGTGACAACGTCGAAGCATGTGCAGACTCATCACTTTCTGGTGTCACTTTCTCCTCATCACGCTCTCTCTCGCAATCGCCCTCTCCTTCTCCCTCTCCCTCTCCATTTCCCGCTCCTCCCACTCTCTCTCCCTCGCTCTCACCCTCTCCCTCCTTATCCGACTCCATAATGGTTCTTCTCCGCGGGGCTTTAGAGGCCGCTCATAGAGACATGCAAGTCACAGGAGCGCCTCTGATTGGTCAACCCCGGGTTGTGGATCGGTGCAAGCTGACGGTGAAACTGGGGAAGGTTCGGATCAAGCAACCTCGGGGATCTCCGGGGTAGGTGGGAGTGGCAAAGAGAGTGCAGGGTGAGATGGGTCTGGTCTGGTGGGTGTGGATAGATGCAAGCTGGCAGGGAAACTGGGGAAGTTTCGAAACAAACCACCTCGGGGATCCCCAAAGTAGGTGGGATCGGCAAAGAGAGTCCATTCGCTGCTCTCCAGTCTGCCTTCACAGCAAAACCGTCGAGCAGGCATGCCTAAACCTCTCTGTCATACTCCCCTGCATACGTCCCCTTGGTGCACCTTTCTGAAACTCTCTGAACCTCTCCCCGCACCTTTCCCCACCCCTGCATACGTCCCCGCTCTGCACCCGGTTGCTCCTCCCCAGCCTGCCGCCCTTCACAGCGGGAGCACCGGAATCTCATCTGAACCAGCAGGGTCAACGGTTGCCTCTGCGCCTCTTTGCACCCCTCCCCACCTCTCTGCCTCACTCTGCGCCCTGTTGCTCCTCCCCAGCCTGCCGCCCTTCACAGCAGGAGCGTTGGAGTCTCATCTGAACCAGCAGGGTCAACGGTTGCCTCTGCGCCTCTTTGCACCCCTCCCCACCTCTCTGCCTCACTCTGCGCCCTGTCGCTCCCTCCCAGCCTGCCGCCCTTCACAGCAGGTGCGTTGGAGTCTCATTTGAACCAGCAGGGTCAACGGTTGCCTCTGCAGGTCACGCGCCCATACGAGAAAGGATTGTCAAAGGCGGTGTTCAATGCGATGGAGAGTGGTGCACTGGAGGAGGGGACCAGGTGTTCACACACCAAGACATTCTACCATCTACGTGTATTTATTGGATCAGGTAATAGGGGGAAGAAAATGGTCTGTGGAGGTGCTATGCTCTGGTAGGTAAGGGCGCGTGTGATCAAAGTTCGAACTTCCCAAAGTTCGAACTTTTAGAAAGGTTCTACACGGTAGGATACAATTGAGCGATGTCTCTCCACGATGCAAAGCGGTTTGAGTTCGAACTTTGACAAAAATCCTTGGATCACACGCGCCCTAACATGATTTTGAAATTCTTGCCTCTGAAATGCGTGGAGGTGGTGTGGTCTAGGTTTATGGTTTGGTATGTGTTTTGGTGAAACAGCAGGAGACTGTGACCTGTTCTCTTTGTTCGTCTCTTTCCTCTTGACTATTAAGTCGACTTAGAATTCACCTCGTTAGGCATGTGTTTTGGTGAAAAAACAGGGACTGTGATGTGTTCATCTCTTTCTTCTTGTTTTGTTTCCTCCTGGCGCTATCCAGACTTGAGCTACTCTTTTCACTGAGTCAATACTAAATTAACTTAACACGATTTCTTTCGCATTTTTATCAGCGTTCCCATCCCGTTCTCTCAACTTTTTTTGCCCTTTTCCGCCGCCCATAAATTGTGACAGGTTAAAGACATCAAGGCGGACATGACTTACAAGCTCATTTGCGTTCCTCACCCTGATGGTACAAGGCTTATCCTCACTAAGGTGTGCTTCAACAATTCATGAGTTAAATATGCTAATATATGTTTTTATTTGTTTTCATATCAGGCATTCATCTCACTCCTCCAATTCCTCTATTTCCCCCAAATTCTTTGAATCACCTGTAAGATGCGATAACCTCTAATCTCTCCGTTCTCGTCTTGTTTTTTGCCCGCATTTCTGGTTTCACCCCCTTTATCCAAACCCTTAAGGTCAAGTGCCATTCAACGCGCTATGCATTCATCGACGTGGCTCGTCCTGTCAACGATGTTGACTTTCGCTTCTTTCTCAGAAAGGAATCCCGGGTCTGCTCCCTTGATGTGCGTAAGAGGGGTGAGGAGGGGTGAGGAGGGGTGAGGGTGAAGTGGGTTCTGCTCTCTTGACAGTGTATGAATGGTAATGGGTGAAGAGTGATGGGTTAAGGTGTAGCGCGAGGGGTGCAAGGCGAGGGATTTGGAGATGTCAGGCTCTGCTTTCTTGACTTGTGAGGGCTGAGCGGTGAGGGGTGAGTATGAAGGGTTCAGGCTGAGGGTTGAGGGAGTGCAGGGGTGAGGTGGTTAAGTGGTGAATGGGTGAAGGTGTGAAGGGGTGAGGTAACCCAAGCTCTGTGGCTTTGATATGTGTGTTAAAGGATGAACGGCTGGAAGGTAGAAGGGTGAAGGATGCAGGGGGTAAGGATGAAGAGTGAAGGGGTGTACAGGTGAAGGGGTGACGGTTAATGGTTGAAGGGTGAAAGGTGAAGGGCGAGGCTGAGCTTTTGAAACTGGCTTGTGAATGCCATTCCTCAGCCTGAACCGCTTGTGATGAATGTGAATACCATTCACGCACCCCTCTCGTCCTGTAGTGCCTTGGCACTCTCTTTATTCCTCACTCCGCTGCACCCATCCCTCTCTTCCGAACACCTCACATCCCCAACGCCCCTTCCACTCATTGCCCCCTTCAGGACGCCATCCGGTCTGCCTTGGAGCGCATAGCATCGACTGCACTCAATGACATTCATCCCCATTTTCTCCTCACATCCCCGTTTCTCACTCTCATCCCCGTTTCTCACTCTCATCCCCGTTTCTCACTCTCATCCCCTCCCCGTTTTCAGGACACCACTCGGTCTGCCTTGGAGCGTATAGCATCGACGGCACTCGTCGACGCCTCATCAAAGTGCCTGCTGCGATGGCCGCCTGCCTCCCCACATCTCGATTTTGATGCCACGGCCTTGCAGCCACGCCCCTCATCATCATCGTCATCATCCTCATTTTCCCCCTCTTCGTCCTCACCCTCATCATCATCCCTCTTATCATCATCGGTATCGCCTGAGTCACCTTCTGCCGCTGAATTCTCTCAAAATAAGCCGACAACGCTTCGGCAAAAACCAGCTGTATCACCACCCAACAAATCACCGCCAGCCACGTCACCACCAGCCTGTCGCTTTGTGCTCGCGGGTGTGTGGTGCCTCAAAAAACGGGTGATTACAAGTGAGCGCGTGGTGTGGAAGCTGAATGAGGTTCACGAGGCGGTGTGGTATCAGCCTGGAAGCTCCCTCAAGAGCAGCATCGATGTCTACCCGCGCAGTTGGGGAGAGACGATGAAGGTACGATACGATGCTCTATCCGTCACAAGTTGGTGAATGCAGGCAGGGGAGTGCGTGGTGTGGAAGCTGAATGAGGTTCACGAGGCGGTGTGGTATCAGCCTGGAAGCTCCCTCAAGAGCAGCATCGATGTCTACCCGCGCAGTTGGGGAGAGACGATGAAGGTACGATACGATGCTCTATCCATCACAAGTTGGTGAATGCAGACAGGGGAGTGCTTGGTATGGAAGCTGAAGGAGATTTACGAGGCCGTGAGGTACCAACCTGGAAGCTCCCTCAAAAACAGCTTCGATGTCTATCCCCGCAGCTGGAGGGATTCAATGAAGGTATGATGCTCCATCCGAAGCTGGTTCACTGATTGCAGGCGAGCGTGTGGTTTGGAAGCTGATTCAGATTCACGAGGCTGTGTGGTATCAGCGTGGGAGCTCACTGAAATGCAGCATCGGCGTTTATCCGCGCAGCTGGAGAGACGATAAAGGTATGACGATCCGTCCGAAGCTGGCTCATGCTGTCAAGTCAGAAAGGATCAGTGTTTGGAGTCTGGTTTTACTATTTTTCTTGTTACATTCTTGCTTTGCGGTGTGCTCTTTCCATGCGAGGCATTTAAGAGCTCGTTAAGTCCAGTTGGCATGAGACCTTTTAGAGGAAGGGTGTGTGACTCAACAGTATCTTCCCAAAGCAGTAATTTTGAATCTGCTGGATCCTTCAACCCTTCCTGAAATATATTTCACTTTGCATCGTGAACAACTGTGCTGTGGAAGTTTTGTAACTGCTTGTCCCATTATCCACATCCCAAGAAGGCCAATGTGCGGCATTGCAATGTAGCTCCCTATCTTTCCGAACATTCTTCTTCCATTCTTCCACCCTCCAGCTCCCCTTCTTTCTCCGCTGTTCTCACCCTCCCCCCCCTTCTCTCCCTTCCCTCCATGGGTGCATGTACAGTACCACGATGCAGTGTTACAATTGGGCTGATCTTGGGCTGGCTACCCATGTGCTTCCCAGTGAATCAATGCCATGCTCCTACTCGGCCGAGTCTTGCTTTGATTCGAGCTTGCAGCAGGCAGCTCCACAGTGGTCTCCAGACAGCATTATTGCTGATTGCCCTGCGTTTATAGAATGGTTGCAAGAGCGCCTGCCATAGAGGCCAGGCATTCAGGAGATGTTATCGTGCTCCTACCCAGCAGAATCTTGCTTTGGCTCAAGCTTTCAACAGGCAGCCCCACAGTGGATTCCAGATAGCATTCTTGCTGAATGCCCTGTGTTGATAGGATGCTGTAGCAGCGCCTGCCATAGAGACCGGAAGGCATCCAGGCAACACAAATGTTCTTATGAATGTGTAATACACTTATGTCATTCCCCACACCTGTCCAAAATTGCATTGTGCCATACTACACTGCCTTACATCTCAATGTGTTGTGTGACGCTAAATCAATGAGGGTGTGAACGTTTGCAACGTCAGGAACACATTGTCCCAGGGTACTAGAGAGGTACATTCTGGGTTGGCTTAGCAAGGACGAGCCTGTAGATGACTCTGATTACAATTTTATGTTATCCTTCCTTAGTTGTTCACACAATGATGATCAATGTGAAACTGTAATGCAAGGCGTAGATGAAATTGAGGATGTCGCACACTCAAAAGTGAATGGTAGACAAACCCCAACGAAACCGTAACCAGCGTTTTGACGAAAATAAGATTGTTCGTTCTCGCGCTGACATCGAAGGTCTATCCTTTCGTGACCAATCGGGATGTGGCATGCCCATGAGGACGGCTACTTCGCGATCTTGGCCTGGTCGGATGGGACTGACTGTACCCTTGAAATTGCCGACTTTTTTACAAGATGCTAGAACGATGATAGTCGGTGGAGGCCAGCATAGGTACTGAACAGAACTGAATTTGTCGATAATATTCGTCTGTATTGTAAGCTCCTAGCATAAGCCTTCTGGATTGACTCTGCGAACAAATCCCGAGAGTTTAGGGAAACCATGGCCATGATCCCCCCCGTGTAATGGGTAATGCGGTTTATGGCTCGTTTTCTTGGGCGAACAGCATCATGTATACCTCGGTCGGCGAAATCAGTGATATCAGCAATCAAGCAACTGATGTATACAATGCTCTAGTTTCAGAGACTCCAATTCCCAGTTCCACTCCAACTCCTCCCTCATAACTGACAGAACTTCTTCCACTCCATACAGAAAGTCAGTCTCAATGGCTCCTTCTGATATTAGTCTCACGCCTCTTTCCGAGCCTGAAATATTCGTCGACGTTGCTATAGCGGGGGCTGGTCTTGGCGGTCTCGCGCTGGCAGTCGGTCTGCAGGAACGAGGCTTTAACTCAGTCATGCTATTCGAGGCCGTGCCTTACTCCCGCTCCCAAACCGGCACGACTTTCGCCATGCGTCCCAACGGCATCAAAGCGCTCGAAGGGTTAAAGCCCGGGCTCGGCGACGCTGTAGTCGGCTGCGGATCAACGATCACGAAAACTAGGTTCGTTAATCGATATTCGGAACTTGAAAATAGCGATGGCTGGGTTGTGAAGGAAACGGCGGCAAGCGTGCCAATGGTAGGGTGGGCGCGAGGCCAAGAGGTTATTGCCTCGTCTTTAACGCGACCCGAGATTATTAAGCACGGACATCGCGTCGTGGCGTATTACCCTGTCGTCGCAGGAAAGCCCGTTGTGAACAGGGGTGGCGAATTGCAAAGAGGTGGAAGCAATGATGGCGCTGGCGAAGGAGAGGTGGAAGCGGTTGACGTGGTGCTTGAGGTTGTGGGTTCGAATCCCGAAATTGACAGCAATGATTCCACCTTCGCTGTTTCAGAAGGAGCTGGAACCGCGGAGGAGGCAGGAGCGGTGCAGCAGCAGCTTCAGCTGGTGGTGGTTCGTGCGAAGGTTCTGGTCGCAGCGGATGGCGTGCGATCAGCTGTGCGAAATCAGATGATCGGCGACTCGCCTCGGTATCTGGAGCAGTTTGGTTGGAACGCGCTTGTGCCAAATCCGCCAAGCGCGAGAGTGTACCCACAAGAAGATCACGAGTTGCTTGTATTGACGGATAAGGTTACTGGCTACCAGATATTTCTGTTTGACGCTGGCCACGGGAAGACCTTCTGGCAGGTACTATGCTCTCCTTTCATACTTTCTTCTTCTGTTCTGATCTAATTCAAGACACACCCGGCACCACAACCATGTCACAGCATCCTGTTGAGATGTTCATCCGGTCTACCCAATAAAAGGACACAAGGCTGAAATCACGCTTCCTCTGACCCTCAGGATTTTCGGTCGCAACATAAGCGCATCCCCTGAACCTTTTGAGACCTTTGATCGTCGGCAATCCCCAGCGTGACTGACAAAGGGTGGAAAATATTCTGCAAAAGCTTGATGCCTTTCTAGTCGGAACCTTGTCTCTTCTATCGAGCCAGCGATGATGCGTTTCTGGTCGTAAGAAACTTGTCTCTTCATTCTGGTGATCCTTCGTTCTTGTTTGAAATGCATTTCCGCTTATCTTAGCTTCCTCGCTGCTATGAATGATTCTTTCCGATTTAAGGTTCGCACTGCTGATCCTGATGGCAAGCTCAAAGCCAAACTCAAGAAAACACCCTTTGGAGGATTCGGCAAGCCTGGCGTCATGGATCGTGTGATGTGCCACGTCAGCAAAAATGTCGCAGACCCCACAGCGCATGACACCTGGCATACTGTGCTCCAGGCGGTTACCATCACCGACCCCGGTAACATCTACGAGCGGTGGATGATGGACCGGCCTCCTCCAAAAGATTCCTGGAGCGACTCTAAGTGTGGAAACAGGGTTGTTCTTATGGGGGATGCCGCACATGCCATGCACACTGGTCCAGGGCAAGGGGCTCAGACTGCCTTTGAGGATGCACACCAGTTGTCTCTCTGCCTTGCTGACGTCAAGGATATGCTTGCCGAACCTGTTGCTGTGGCTGCTGCAGTTCGGGAATATGAGGCTCGGCGGATCGATCGGTGTGTGAAAATCCATGCGTACGCCACTGGAATGCTCGAGTTTGGAGAGGAAGGGAAACTTGTGAAGGCGCTTTCTCCGCCTGAGAGGATTCAGAGGCTTCGGGAATTTCAGAATTGGGTCCATGCGTATCCAGACAAGATTAAGGGTGACCCTGAATCCACCTACTTCAAATGATCCTTCAAATGCTGTACACGCAGTCGACGAGATTATGCGCAATGCAACCTTGAGTCCACTCCACTGGAATCTAGTTGGCACTGGAAGGTTAATTACCGTAGGTGTTGAAAAGTCTCTGGTTGGATGTTTTTATTATCTGGCTGAGTGCCGATTTCTGGGTCGGGCGGTTTGGCTGCTGGAATATCTGCTTTGGCTCACGGCACGGGTATGGTTTTTGTGTGTGTCCAAGAACGTAATTGGTCCCATCCGGCGACTTGTAACAGATAAATATGTGCTAAACAAGTCAGCTTTCATGTTGCAATCATGTGCAAAATGGCAGAATCTAGTGCTAAAGAGTTGGAATTGAAACATGGTGCTGCTGCTGTCTGTGTAACCTGCCTTTTGAAGATCTGAATAACTGCTTACCGTGGATACTCCGTTACAAGTAACTTCTGAGGCACTCTATTCCAAGCACACTGTAATCCTTGGCCACTAATGTAACTACCATAGTCACTATTCTTAACAGCTTCAGCACCAACTGAATCACCATGATGTTAGAATCTAGAGACAGGAATGAATGCATTGATCAAGAGTTGGGTACATAAGCTAACCCTAACATTGGGTTGTACCCCATATGGGCTTGTCAAATGTTGTAGCCTATAGTGAGGTTTGTCTTAGGGGGTACAAACTTAGAGTTAGCTAAAGGTACCCCAGTCGAGGTCTCCCGGTTCCTCCTCCCCCCCTCTTCCTGACAGCCGCTCCCCCGCCTGCTCCCCCGGTACAGCCTCCCCCCCCTGGTCCAGCCCCGTCTGGTGTGTCTCAGGCTAGCCCTCCCCCTTCGGTAGCCCCCCCTGTACAGCCTCCCTCCCCACAGTCTTCCTCGCCGCCTCCTGCAGGTGCTCCCTCTCGAGAGGTTGGTCCGGCGACTGTCCCTGTACAGGTCTCTGGTTCTGGGGGTGCTGGAGTTGGAGCTGAGCCGCGGGTTGCAGAGGACTCTTGTCTTCCGGGGGCTGGTACTGGTCGTGCGGAGTCTGGGGGTGCTGCGTCTGGGGGTGAGGGTGTCCCTTCGGTTTCTGGAGGGCCTGGGTCTGGAGCTGGTGTTGGTGCTGCCTCTGGGGGTGGTGTGCTTGGTGCTTCGGAGGTCGACTCTGGGGCTGCCGCTGCCCCGGACACTACTCCTTCCCCCCACCCCTACCCGACCAGGTTCCAGGCTCGTGTTCGTCGTGCTCGTGAGGAGCAGCTGGAGTTGGAGAGAGAGGAGAGAGAGTTGCAGCGGCTCGAGGAGCAGGAGCGACAGCAGCAGGAGCAGCAGCAGCCGCAGCAGCAGCAGCAACAGCAGCAGCCGCAGCAGCCGCAGCAGCAGCAGCTGCCGTCTCCTCCTCCTGTCTCGGGTCTTCGGACCCTTGGTCTCCCCTCTCCCTCTCCTTCCTCCTCCCCCTCTCCTCCCGTCTCTGGTCCTCCGCTTCCTCCTCCTGACCCCTCTCCCGCTGTTTTCCCTCGTTCTCAGTCTTCGTTGTCCCCTCCTCCTTCTCAGACTTGGGCCTCTCGTCGCTCCCCTCGTGCTCGTCCCTCGTCTCCTGTTCCCTTCACTGACCTTCGTACTGCCTTACTTCGTTCTAGTCCACCTCGTCCGTCTCCGTCTGTGCTTCCGTCTCCTCCTGAGTCGGCTCTCACTGCGTCGCTCCCTACTCCTGTCACTGACTACTACCGCACGTACCGTCCTCTTCTCTCTCGTGTTCTCGCCTCACTTGTTACTCACCCTCGTGCCTCTGTGTCCTCTGTGTCCGCTCTTACTGCCGCAGTCACTGAGTTTGCCTCTACCCGCCGCCTTGACTTCGCCACCGCTCTTGTGGCTGCTCCTCCTTCCAGTCCTCTGGCCGTCGGGGGTGTGTCTGCCCTTGGCTGTGACGCCCTAGAGGACAGGCAGTTTGAGCTAGAGTTCCTGGCGGCCGCTTCCCCTCATCTCTGTGCCATGCTCCTCGCCCCTGAGGGTGACCCCGACGCCCTTGACATTCCGACTCCTCGCACTTACGCTGAGGCAGTGTCAGGGCCTTGGGCCTCTCAGTGGAGAGCTGCCATGGACACAGAGATGGCCTCCTATAGATCCACAGGCACCTACGTCGATGAGGTTCCCCCTCCTGGGGCGAACGTAGTCGACGGCATGTGGATCTACAGGGTGAAGCGGCCACCGGGATCTCCTCCGGTCTTCAAGGCGCGCTACGTGGCTAGAGGTTTCAGTCAGCGCGAGGGAGTTGACTTCTTTCAGACCTTCGCGCCCACCCCGAAGATGACCACTCTTCGGGTGTTACTACACGTAGCAGCACAGAGAGACTACGAGTTACACTCTCTCGACTTCTCTACTGCTTTCCTTCAGGGCAGTCTTCACGAGGAGGTCTGGTTGCGTCGTCCCTCTGCCTTCACTGGCTCTTTCCCTCCTGGGACCCAGTGGAGGCTGAGGCGACCGGTTTACGGTCTTCGTCAGGCTCCTCGTGAGTGGCACGACACCCTGCGTTCTACCCTGTCTGACCTTGGGTTCCAGCCGTCTTCTGCTGACCCGTCGCTGTTCGTTCGTCGTGGCACCACACCTTTCTTTGTTCTGGTCTACGTTGACGACCTTGTTTTCGCCACCCCTGACAGGGTTGCTTTGGCACACGTGAAGTCCGAACTGCAGAAGAGACACACCTGCACTGATCTTGGTGAGCTGCGCCACTACCTTGGCCTGCAGATCACCAGGGACAGAGCTGCTCGCACCATTACACTTTCACAGTCGCACATGGTGCAGCAGGTCCTTCAGCGGTTCGGGCTTCAGCACTCCACAGTACAGCGCACACCTCTTGCTGTTGACCACAGACTCACTGGACCCTTTCCTGACGAGCCGTTCGAGCCTAGTGGTCCCTACGCTGAGCTTGTGGGTTGCCTCATGTACCTGATGACTTGTACTCGCCCGGACCTCGCCTTCCCTCTCAGCGTTCTTGCGCGCTTTGTTGCGCCAGGGAGACACCGTCCTGTTCACTGGACAGCAGCTGTGAGGGTGGCGAAGTACCTAGCGACGACGTCAGGCGTGGGGCTAGTTCTTGGAGGGCAGCAGTCTGTCGTACTTACTGGTCACTGTGACTCCTCTTACGCTGACGACGCTGAGACTCACAGGTCTACTCAGGGGTACTGTTTCAGCCTGGGTTCTGGAGCTGTTTCCTGGCGGTCCACGCGCTCCTCTTCGGTCTCGACCTCTACAGCTGAGGCTGAGATCTACGCTGGTGCCATGGCGGCACAGGAGCTGCGTTGGTTGACCTTCTTGCTCACCGACCTTGGTGAGCGGCCGAGCTCTGCACCGACCTTGTTCACTGACAACAAGGCGTCTATTCTCCTTTGTCGAGAGCCACGACTGGAGAGCAGAGTGAAGCACATTCACGTCAGGTACTTTCTTCTGCGAGAGTTGCAGAGGCGTGGACAGGCTCGCTTTGAGTTTGTGGAGTCCGAGGCCAACACTGCAGACATCTTCACCAAGGCGCTTCCGCCTTGTGACCACCAGAGGTGCTGTGTGCAGTTAGGCCTTGTTGACACTGGTTCTCGTGTTGCTTAGACTTGAGTGTACTGTTTACTTTGCTTTCTATATATCTCTGTTACTTCTTGGACTGGCCTTGTGGCCACTGTTGTTTGTGCTCAGACTGTGTGGTGACGTTGTGATCCACCCTGAGCTTTGTTTCTTGGACTGGTCTTGTGACCGTACTCGTTTGGTTCTGCTAGACACCCCTCACTTAGGCTATGGGGGTGTGTCAAATGTTGTAGCCTATAGTGAGGTTTGTCTTAGGGGGTACAAAACTTAGGGTTAGCTATATGTACCCCAACCAACATCAATGCACCATCCATTCTTCATTCTGACAGGGCTACCCCACTAGCAGCCTACACAAACACAATATGCATAGTTTGACACACCCCCATAGGCAAAGTGGGGGAGAACAAGGGGTCACAAGACCAGTCAAGAGAAACAAAACAAGCTCAGGGTGGATCACAACGTTCTCAGTAACTAAACACAGCGGAATGGCTTGCATTGATTGAGTTGGGGTACAAGTACCTAACCCTAATTGTTTGTACCCCATATAGTATGACCCACTAAGGGCTATAACATTTGACACACCCCCATAGCCTAAGTGGGGAATGCCAAGTAACAGAACACAACCTAAGGTCACAAGACCAGTCACAAGCAAGCGAGAAAACAAAGCTCAGGGTGGATCTCAACGTCACCACACATTCTGAGCACAAACAAGTGGCCACAAGGCCAGTTCAAGAGTGTACAAGCTAATATATATATGGTACAAACAAGCAAGAGGCAAGAACTCACTACTGCAGTCTACTAGACCCAGTCTCAACAAGGCCTAACTGCAGACAAAACCGGCGGTGGTCACAAGGCTGAAGAGCCTTGGTGAAGATGTCTGCAGTGTTGGCCTCGGAGGCCACGAAGTCCAGACGTGCCTGTCCACGTCTCTGCAACTCTCGAAGGAGGAAGTACCTGACGTCGATATGCTTCACCCTGCTCTCCAGTCGAGGCTCACGACACAGGAGAATCATCGCCTTGTTGTCAGCAAACAAGGTCGGTGCAGAGCTCGGCCGCTCACCAAGGTCAGTGAGCAAGAAGGTCAACCAGCGTAGCTCCTGTGCAGCGAGGGCTCCAGCGTAGATCTCGGCCTCTGCGGTAGAAGTCGCAACAGAGGAGGACCGAGTAGACCTCCACGAAACAGCTCCAGAGCCCAGGCTGAAACAGTAACCCTGTGTAGACCTCTGTGACTCAACGTCGTCGGCGTAGGAGGAGTCGCAGTGACCGGTGAGTACAACTGGCTGTGTCCCTCCAAGTACAAGCCCCATGTCTGATGTCGCGCCGAGGTACTTCGCCACCCTCTTAGCTGCCGCCCAGTGAACAGGACGGTGTCTCCCTGTCGCAACAAAGCGAGAAAGGATGCTAAGAGGGAAGGCGAGGTCCGGGCGAGTGCACGTCATCAGGTACATGAGGCAGCCCACCAACTCTGCGTAGGGACCACTGGGCTCGAACGGCTCGTCAGGAAAAGGCCCAGTGAGTCTGTGGTCTACAGCAAGAGGGGTGGGAGGAGGAGAGGAGTGCTGAAGCCCGAACCGCTGAAGGACCTGCTGCACCATGTGTGACTGAGTCAGAGTGATGGTGCGAGCGGCTCTGTCCCTGGAGATCTGCAGGCCAAGGTAGCGGCGCAGTTCCCCAAGGTCAGTGCAGGTGTGTCTCTTCTGCAGTTCGGACTTCACCTCCGCCAGTGCAACTGTGTCGGCTGTGGCAAAAACCAGGTCGTCAACGTAGACAAGAACAAAGAAAGGTGTGCGCCCACGACGAACAAACAGCGACGGGTCGGCGGAAGACGGCTCAAACCCAAGGTCGGACAGAGTAGAGCGGAGAGTGTCGTGCCACTCACGGGGTGCCTGGCGGAGACCGTAGACCGGTCGTCTGAGGCTCCACTGGGTCCCAGGCGGGAAAGTGCCAGTGAAGCCCGGAGGACGACGCAGCCAGATCTCCTCGTGTAGGCTGCCCTGCAAGAAGGCAGTGGAGAAGTCGAGAGAGTGTAGCTCGTAGTCTCTCTGCGCTGCTACGTGCAGTAACACCCGAAGAGTGGTCATCTTCGGGGTGGGCGCAAAGGTCTGAAAGAAGTCAACTCCCTCACGCTGACTGAAACCTCTAGCCACGTAGCGTGCCTTGAAGACTGGAGGAGATCCCGGCGGCCGCTTCACCTTGAAGATCCACGTGCCGTCAACAATGTTCGCCCCTGGGGGGGGAACCTCGTCAACGTAAGTGCCTGTGGACCTGTAGGAGGCCATCTCTGCGTCCATGGCAGCTCTCCACTGAGAGGCCCAAGGCCCTGACACTGCCTCAGCGTAAGTGCGAGGAGTAGGTATGTCAGGAGCGTCGGGGTCTCCCTCAGGAGCGAGCAGCATGGCACAGAGATGAGGTGAAGCGGCTGCCAGGAACTCTAGCTCAAACTGTCTATCCTCTAGGACGGCACAGCCAAGGGCAAACTCACCCCCGGCGGACAGAGGACGGACAGGAGGAGCCGCCACAACGCGAGTGGCGTAGTCAAGGCGACGCGTAGCAGTAAAGTCTGTGACAGCGGCAGTGAGGACCGCGACGGAGGAAGGAGAGGCACGAGGGTCTGTAACAAGAGAGGCGAGAACACGAGAGAGAGTGGGGCGGTACGTGCGGTAGTAGTCAGTGACCGGAGTGGACAGGGAGGCAGTGAGGGACGACTCAGGAGGACGAGGGAGAACAGACGGAGGAGAACGAGGAGGACTAGGACGAAACAACACGGTACGAAGGTCACGGACAGGTGACGAGGGACGAGCACGAGGAGGACGAGAGGCCCAAGTGTGGGAGAGAGGAGTGGGAGACGGAGCGGGAGACGGAGGAGACTGAGAACGAGGGAACACAGCCGGAGCTGAGTCCGGAGGAGGAAACGTCGGACCGAACACAGGAGGAGAGGAGGAGGGGAGACCAAGGGCCCGAAGGCCAGTAACAGAGGCCGGAGGCTGCTCCGGCTGCTGCGGCGGCTGCTGCTGCTGCTGCTGCTGCTGCTGCTGCTGCTGCTGCTCCCGCTGCAACTCCAGCCTCTCACGCTCCACCCGCTGCTGAACCTCCAACCTCTCACGCTCCAAACGCTGCTGCTCCTCACGCTCAAGACGAAGACGGGTCTGGTGTCGAGTCAGGTAGGGGTGAGGAGGAGGAGTGGTGTCAGGAGACGAAGAAGAAGAACCGGCTCCGCCCTCGACAGCACCCGGCTGAGAACCCCCAGAGCGTGTACCCCCTGCGGCAGCACGACTAGCACCTGTAGGAGGTGGACCCGCACCCCCAGTCGGGGTGCCTCCAGTGGCACCAGCACCAGCCTCGGACTCTGTAGCTCCAGAAACACCACCAGCTCCAGCACCACCACCAGCTCCAGCACCCTCGGAACGGGCAGCCGCGGCAGGTGCACGCTCAGCGCCAACGCCAACACCCCCAGAACGGGCGGCTCCTGTAGGTGCACGAACAGCTCCAACGCCAGCACCCCCAGAGCGAGCACCGCCAGAGCCCTCACCCCGAGCACCAACACCCTCAGAGTCCGCAGTGGCCGGTAAAGGAAGCGCTGACGGCTGCTGCGGAGGCTGTGAGGACGACTGTGGGGAAGGAGGAGAGACCTGGGGGGGTACCGAGGGGGGGGGAGTAGCGTGGGACACACCAGACGGAGCAGGACCAGGGGGGGGCACCGGAGGAGCAGAGGCGGGAGGAGGAGGAGGTGGAGCCAGGAAGAGGGGGGGGGGGGGGGGCCGGGAGACCTCGACAGGGGTACCTGACGTAGTAGGGGACGGACTCGTCGAAACGGACGTCACGAGAGTCAAAGAACCGGTGGGAGGGTGGGTGGTAAAAGGTGAAGTCAGAGGAGCCCTCTGGGAAACCAAGGAAGACACAGGGGACGGCGCGAGGCGAGATCTTGTCCGCAGAGGTGTCGCGGACAAGAGCCAAGCAGCCCCAGACACTAAACCTCGACGCAACACCAGGGGACCCTGTCCAAAGACTGGTCGGTGAAGCCCCTGGCCGAGAGACGCGAGGCCAGAGGTTCAGCTGGTGAGCGGCGTACCGAGCCGCGTAGGGCCACAGAAAATGGGGCGCGCGGGCGTGGATCATGGAGGTGCGGGCGATCTCCATGACCAGGCCTAAGCGGCGCTCAGCAACCCCATTCTGCTGTGGAGAGTCTGGGAGAGTCCAGGACTGGGTGATGCCCTGCTCAGCACAGAAACTGGCGAGAATGCCGGAGCGAAACTCACCCCCACGGTCGGAGTGGAGACAACTGACACGACGACCACGAGTGCCCTCGGTGGCGAGGAGCCACCGGATCAGCGTAGAAGTCACGTCGGACTTCTTCGCCAAGGGGAACACGGTGGTGTACCGAGAGTAATCGTCAACGACCACCAGAAAGAAACTCTCCCGCTCAGGGCCAAGGCGGGAGGCGGGGCCCCAGACGTCTAAGTGGAGTGTCTGGAAGGGCTCGGTGGCCGGACGAAGGGAGGAGGAGTGGGGGGTGGCGCGAAGCCGACCCTGGACACAAGGACCACACGGAGGAGCTGGGGACGGCGGGAGTGGTGGGAGGACTCGGGGGAGGCCTAAGACAAGACGCTGACTGGACATGGCGCGCAGACGAGGAAGGGACGGGTGCCCCATCCGGTGGTGCCACAGAACGGTGGGGTGGGCAAGCGACCGACACGAGCACGACGCAGCAACTACACCTGACACAGCAACCTGACTGGACCCGGCTACCTGGTGGGACGGGGGAACCTGACGGGGGTCGGTGCGGAGGGTGTACAGACCAGAGCCCGGCTCCTGGCGGAAAGTGGCCAAGGGGGCGTACGTGTCACCGTCGACGCAGACTGCGGTGTCACCAGAAGGCTCAACCCAGACCCCGACGTGCTGTCTCGCCAGGGTGCCCACACCAACCAGGTTCCTAGAGAACGTAGGAACGTGGAGGCCAGTCAGGGAACCAGAAGGAGCAGCTGGGCACGGGAGTGTAGTGGCGTGAGTCGCAATGACCGGTCCCGAGGAGGGATCGGCCAGTGCTACAGGGACAGGTGCCGGTAGCGGAGAGAGAGTCGTGCAGTCGCGGAAGAAGCAGTGCGACGCTCCTGAGTCCAGTGTGAAGGAGAGAGACGCGTCCGCCGAGGGAGTACCTGTACTAGTAGCTAAACAAGATCCTACACTGGCACCTACTCTAGCAACAGGCAAGTACACAGATCCAGGAGCACTATAGTCAACATCAGCATACATGGCATAAGACCTAGCATCATCCATAGTCATATCAAAAACAGCAATGCCACGAGCAAGAAGCGTCCCCCAGCGTGGCGGCGGGGGAGCAGAGGGGCCGTGGTGCAAGCGGTAGAGGTCGTCGAGACGACTGAAGCAGCGTGCAGCAGAGTGGTCGGGGCGGCCACAGTACGAGTCCCGTCGAGGACCCGTAAGGATCCAGTACTCACAGGGACCAACGTCGCGGCCGGCCGAGCGAGGTCCCCGACTGGAGGGGGGGGCACTGCGCCCAGTGCTCGGGGGACCCACAGACCTCCACTGCTGCTGAGGGCCCCACTGCTGCGGAGGCCCCCACTGCTGAGGCTGCTGCTGCGGTGGGCGCTGCTGCTGGCCCTGTCGCTGCTGCTGCGGTCCCTGCTGCTGCTGCTGTCCAAGCTGTGGCAGCTGCTGAGAAGTCGGCTGCTGCTGCTGCTGGAACCCCCCACCACCAGTGATAACTCCACCGTCGAGAGGAGGACCGTCAGGGCCCGAGCCACCCCCACTACCACTCCCACCACCCGCCGCACCGCCGCCACCACTACCCACACCACCCCCAGTACCCCCGCCCTTCCCTCCCTTCTTGCTAGCCTTGCCACGTTTCTGTCCGCCAGAGACAGAAACAGACGTCGTCTCCTCAGAGGCAGAAGACGCGGGGATGGCAAGGGAGGCAGTGAAGGTGGGAAGCTGTGGTACCGCACACCCCTCAAAAAGACGAGGAGGAGGCGCGGAAGAGGCAGAGGCAACTGCGAGGAGGTTACTCTCGATCTTCGAGAGAGCGGTCTCAAGAAGATCGATGGTAAGCTCAGTGGGATGCTTCAGAAGAAGCGCGTCGCGGGCTGTGGCTAGGCGGTCAGGGAGGCGAGTGACTAGCCAGTGAATGGTGAGCCACATAGGGGGCGGGGCAAGGGCAAGCTGGTCCTCAGTGCAAGCAGCACGAAAGCGAGTGTCAAGGGAGCGCAGGTGGGCAGTGAGGTCAGAGACAGTCTCAAAGGAGGCGAGGTCAGGGTAGATAAAGGGGACGAGGAGGCGACTGAGTGAGGCAGAGGAGGGAGTGGAGTAGCGAGCAACAATAGCCTTATACAGATCTGCAGCGGACTCGACCTGAGTGAAGTGGACTGCCTCGGTCGGTGGGAGAAGGTCGGTCAGGGCGAGGCAGGCAGCGGCGTCACGAGACTCCCACACGTCGCGAGCAAGAAACTGGCGCTGGTACTCGGCCTCCTGCTCAGGAGTAGGCGACGGGGTGGTGGGCAGCGGCCTAGGCTGAGGAGGGGCGGTCTGAGTACCGGATGCGTGTGCGAACAGGTGCACGCCATCCTGCCGCTGGCTCTTAAGGTGGCGCTGCGCCTGCGTAAGCCACGTACTAAAATCAATCGGTCTCCCCTCAGGGTCAAAGCGAAGTACTCGAGTGGTCGCCATAAGGGGCGAAAAACGAGAGAGCGCGGCTACCAGCCGCAGGAGGGTGAGACAGTCAGTGGCACGTGGGCAGGCGCGCAGGCAAGGAGGCGAGGAGGCAGTGTAAGAGGCGCACAGGGGGGCAGTACGGCGCGCTGGCCGGTGGGCGGCGCGGCGCGCTGGCCGGCGGGCGACGCGGCGCGCTGGCTGGCGGGCGGCGCAGCGCTGGCGGTGCGCTGGCGTGGTGCGCTGGCGTGGAGCGCTGGCGTGCGCGCCGGCGCGGCGCGCTGGTGTGGCGCGCTGGCGTGGCGCGCTGGCGTGCGCGCTGGCGTGCGCGCTGGCGTGCGCGCTGGCGTGGCGCGCTGGCGTGCGCGCTGGCGTGCGCGCTGGCGTGGCGCGCTGGCGTGCGCGCTGGCGTGCGCGCTGGCGTGGCGCGCTGGCGTGCGCGCTGGCGTGGCGCGCTGGCGTGCGCGCTGGCGTGGCGCGCTGGCGTGGCGCGCTGGCGTGCGCGCTGGCGTGCGCGCTGGCGTGGCGCGCTGGCGTGCGCGCTGGCGTGGCGCGCTGGCGTGCGCGCTGGCGTGGCGCGCTGGCGTGCGCGCTGGCGTGGCGCGCTGGCGTGCGCGCTGGCGTGCGCTCTGGCATGGCGCACTGGCGGGGCGCGCTGGCGTGCGCGCTGGCGTGTGCGTTGGTGCGGCGCGCTGGCTAGGGCGCTGGCGTGCACGCTGGCGGGCCTGCGGACTAGTACTTATGGGGTAGACGGGCTAGGGCGATGGCGAAGGCGCAGGCTAGGTCGACGGCGAGGGCGCAGGCTAGTGACGGCCTAAGACTAGGAACGGCGCAGGTTGTGGCCTAGGAACGGCGTACCTACTGCTGATACCATCTCAGTAACTAAACACAGCGGAATGGCTTGCATTGATTGAGTTGGGGTACAAGTACCTAACCCTAATTGTTTGTACCCCATATAGTATGACCCACTAAGGGCTATAACATTTGACAAACGTCACCACACACACTGAGCACAAGCAAAGGGCCACAAGGCCTGTCCACATGCAGAGGTATATATGCAACAAACAAAGTACAGTGATCACTACCTAGCAAGAGCAAGCATGCAGATATATATATATATAAAGATCACAGTACAGGCAGAGTCTACAGCAAGTGTGGAAACGTAGGCACAAGGCCCAACAAGGTACAAAAGCGCTGATGATCACCAGACGGAAGTGCCTTGGTGAATATATCAGCAGTGTTGGCCCGAGTGGCCACGTGTGCAAGACGAAGCTGACCACGCTACTGCAACTCTCGAGCCAGGAAGTAACGCAGAGCGATGTGCTTCGTTCTGTGCTCCAGTCTGTGCTCCTCACACAAGGCAATGGCTGCCTTGTTGTCAACGTACAGAACTGGAGGAGAACGAGGCCGCTCTCCCAGGTCGGTCAGCAGGTACGTGAGCCAGCGCAGCTCCTGAGCAGCCATGGCGGTGGCGTAGATCTCAGCCTCACAACTGGAGCTGAGAACAGAAGACGAGCGAGTAGAACGCCACGAAACAGAACCAGAGCCGAGGCTGAAAGTGTAACCCTGTGACGACCGCTGTGTAGCCTGGTCGTCAACCCAAGACGCGTCTGAGTGCCCAGTGAGGACCACCTCTCGCCGTCCTCCAAGCACGAGCCCCATGCCCGATGTACTGCACAAGTAGCGCAGTACCCTCTTCGCAGCATCCCAGTGCACCTTTCGGTGCCGACCAGGAGCCACGTAGCGGGCCAAAAGGCCAAGAGGGTACGCAAGGTCAGGACGAGTGCAAGTCATCAGGTACATGAGGCAGCCTACTAGCTCTGGGTAAGGACCACTCGGCTCTACGGACTCGTCCGAAGGTGGAGCTGAGAGCGAGTGACCTGTAGCCAGAGGAGTGGACTGTGCCGAGGACCAGGTGAAGCCGAAGCGCTGAAGGACCTGCTGCACCATGTGTGACTGAGTCAGAGTGATGGTGCGACGTGCTCTGTCCCGGGTGATCTGCAAGCCAAGATAGCTGCGCAGCTCACCCAGATCTGTGCACGTGTGTCTCTTCTGCAGCTCCGACTTCACCTGAGCGAGAGCCTCAGTGTCAGCAGTGGAAAAGACCAAGTCGTCGACGTACACGAGGATGTAGAACGGTGGCAGCGAAGTGTCGGTGCGCAGAAACAGCGACGGGTCAGCTGTGGCGTAGATCTCAGCCTCACAACTAGAGCTGAGAACAGAGGAAGAGCGGGTGGACCGCCACGAGACAGAACCTGAGCCAAGGCTGAAGGTGTAACCCTGTGACGACCGCTGCGTAGCCAGGTCGTCCACCCAAGAGGCGTCCGAGTGACCAGTGAGGACAACTCTGTCGCGTCCTCCAAGCACCAGCCCCATGCCTGATGTACTGCACAAGTAATGCAGCACCCTCTTAGCAGCCTCCCAGTGCTCTCGCCTGTGTCTCCCAGGCGCAACGTAACGAGCAAGGATGCTAAGAGGGTACGCGAGGTCAGGTCGCGTGCAAGTCATCAGGTACATGAGGCAGCCTACAAGCTCTGGGTACGGGCCACTCGGCTCTACGGACTCGTCCGAAGGTGGAGCTGAGAGCGAGTGGCTGGTAGCCAGAGGTGTGGCCTGTGGTGAGGAGAACTGGAAGCCGAAGCGCTGAAGGACCTGCTGCACCATGTGTGACTGAGTCAGGGTGATGGTGCGGCGAGCTCTGTCCCGGGTGATCTGCAAGCCAAGGTAGCTACGCAGTTCACCCAGGTCAGTGCAGGTGTGTCTCTTCTGCAGCTCCGACTTCACACGAGCGAGTGCCTCAGTGTCAGCAGTAGCAAAGACCAAGTCGTCGACGTACACGAGGATGTAGAACGGCGGCAGCGAAGTGTCGGTGCGCAGAAACAGTGACGGGTCAGCTGTGGAGGGCGCAAACCCGAGAGCCGCAAGCGTAGTCCTCAGTGTGTCGTGCCACTCACGAGGCGCCTGACAGAGACCGTAGACTGGCCGGCGGAGGCTCCACTGGGTACCAGGAGGGAACGACCCAGTGAAGCCAGGTGGGCGGCGCAGCCATATCTCCTCGTGCAGGCTGCCCTGCAAGAAAGCTGTGCTGAAGTCAAGCGAGTGAAGCTCGTAGTCACGCTGGGCGGCAACGTGCAGCAGTACCCGAAGAGTGGTCATCTTCGGGGTGGGGGAGAAGGTCTGGAAGAAGTCAACCCCCTCTCGCTGACTGAAGCCTCGAGCAACGTAACGTGCCTTGAAGACAGGCGGAGAACCAGGCGGCCGCTTCACCCTGAAAATCCACATGCCACTGACGATGTTCGCCCCAGGAGGGGGAACGTCGTCGACGTAGGTGCCTGTGGACTTCCAGGATGCCATCTCTGCGTCCATGGCTGCCTGCCACTGAGAGGAGTAGGGACCCGCGACCGCCTCAGCGTACGAGCGCGGGGTGGGGATGTCTAGTGCATCCGGGTCTCCCTCAGGGGCAAGCAGCATGGTCACGAGATGAGGCGCAGCGGCTGCAAGACACTCAAGGTCCTCGTGCCTGTCCTCAAGGACGTCCGTGCTAAGAGCACACTCACCCCCGACGGACGGAGGACAGACAGACTCAGACTCAGCGACAAGACTAGCAGCGTAGTCTAGACGACAGGCAGCCGCAAAGTCAACAAGCTCAGCAACCAAAGCAGTCGCAGCAGCAGACTCAAACGAGGGGTCAGTGACAACAGTGGCGAGCAGACGCGTGACAGTAGGGTGCTCAGCACGAAACCGGTCAGACTCAGGGTCCGGAACGTGAGGCAAGGAAGACGCAGGAGGAGACGGCAGAGAAACAGACTGCGGAACAGAGGAAGGACGACGGTGTGCGGTGGGGACAGGCGAGTCTGTGGGAGGGAACGAGGAGGAGTGAGGAGCGGCGCGCTGCCGCCCCTCGACGCAAGGAATGCAGGGCGGCGCAAGCGAGGGAGGCAGGGCAGGCAAAGACCTGGGCAGACCAGAAACCAGGAAGCGAGAGTGCATGCCACGAAGGCGCTGCACCGAGGGGTGACCAAGGCGGTGGTGCCACAGGAGGGTCTGGTGCGACAAAGCGCGACACTCGCAGGGGGCCGTCGGCTGACCGGACGCAGACGCAGACGCAGCTACCTGAGCGGACGCAGTGGTCAGGGTGTACAGACTCGAGCCAGGCGCACGGGAAAACGTGGCCAGGTGTCGGCCGGTCCGAGCACACGTACAGTGAGTCACCCGCTGACTCGCAGGAGTGAACTGGTGCACCCCCTGATCCTGGAGGTCAGCTCCACTCACCAAGTTCGTAGAGAACGAGGGGAGGTAAAGACCTGACAGCAAGCCAGACGGGGCGGCCGGACACGGCAGAACCGTGGAGTAGTGGGCAAGGACCGGACCCCCAGAGGGGTCCGCCAGGGAGACCGCAACCGGCCGACTAAGCGGCGTGAGTGTGGTGCAGTCGCGAAAGAAGGAGCGGGAAGCACCTGAGTCAAGCGTGAAGGTGTACAAGGCCGCAGCAGGCGCAGAACTAGAGAGAGCAGACCCACCAGCACCTGGAGCAGGAGACGTACCGGCACCTAGAGCAGCAGCCTCACCAGCACCCAGAGGAGGAGACGCACGAGCACCTAGGGCAGCAGCCTCACCAGTACCGGGAGCAGCAGGTGCTATACCAGGGTCAGGCGGGACGCACAGGTAACAGGCACGGTCAACACTAGTAGGCAATGCATACATGGCAGTGAGAATAGCATCATAGTCAGGAGCAAAGATATCTACCCTCTGTCCAAGCAGCTCCAGCCAGTCGGGGAGCTCAGCCTCGTCGCCAAACACTGTACGCCAGTCGTCGCTCAGACGGGCGAAGCAGCGGGACTGTGTGTGACCAAGCGTCCCGCAAGGCTGACCAGTCCTATCACCTGTGCGAATGACGTACTGGCAGCGAACTGTACGCGTAGACCTGCTACACTGAGCGTACCACTCGTGGAGCTGCCGGGACGTAAGTGTCTCGCGTGGACGCCGCTGCAGCTGCAGCTGGCCACTGCTAGAGGCCCCCAACTGACCAGCTCCAGGGCGACAGCTACGACGGCTACCGCGACAGCCCCAACTAGTATACCACTCACTAAGCTGCTGGGGCGTGAGAGACTCGCGTGAGCGTTGCTGGAGCTGCATCTGGTCCCTTGCTAAGAGCTAGCAGCAGCAGCAGCTCGGGCAGGGCAGGCGCGGCAGGCCGGCAGACAGGCAGGCCGGCAGGCAGGCAGGCAGGCAGGCAGGCAGGTAGGCAGGCAGGCTGACAGGCAGACAGGCCGGCAGGCAGGCAGGCAGGCAGACAGGCAGGCAGGCAGGCAGGTAGGCAGGCAAGCCGACAGGCAGACAGGCCGGCAGGCAGGCAGGCAGGCAGGCAGGCAGGCTGGCAGGCAGGCAGGCAGGCAGGCAGGCCAGCAGGCAGGCAGGCAGGCAGGCAGGCCAGCAGGCAGGCAGGCAGGCAGGCAGGCAGGCAGTCAGGCAGGCAAAAAGACAGGCAGGCAGGCCGAAAGGCAGGCAGGCAGGCAGGTGCTCACCAAAGGCTAGGAGGGCAGGTGCTCGCCGGGCGAGCAGGGCCGAGTAGGCGCACGACTGCAGCAGCGACGGGGCCGTAGTAGCGACTGTAGAGTAGGGCCGCAGCAACTGCAGGGTGGGGGGCCGCTTCAGCGGCAGTCGCAGAGTGGGGGCCGCATCAGCGGCAGGTCGGGGCCTCGGCAGCAGCAGCGAGGGGCCGCAGCAGCGGAAGGTCGGGGCCGATGCAGCTGCAGGCTATGCAGGGCAGCGCGCGGGGCTGCTGTGGGCCGAGCGCGGGCTGCGGGAGGCAGAAACAGGCCGCGCGCAGCAGCAGCTGGCCGCGCGCGGCTCGGCAGGGACTGCGCGCAGCAGCAGCAGGCCGCGCGCGGCTTGGCAGGGGCTGCGCGCGGCTCAGGGGGGGTCGCGCGCGGCAGCAGCGGGCTGCGCGCGGCTCGGCGGGGCCGCACGCAGCAGAAAACGGGCTGCGCGCGGCTCGACGGGGCTGCGCGCGGCTTGGCGGGGGCTGCGCGCGGCAGATCCGGGCTGCGCGCGGCTCGACGGGGCTGCACGCGGTTCGACGGGGCTGCACGCGGCTCGCTGGGGGCTGTGCGCTGCGCTGACGGCGTGTGAGGGGCAGCAGAGCGGCGCGAGCAGCGAGGGCGACGCTTGAGGCAGCAGCGGGCAGCGTGCGTGACTTAGGTCTGCGCGGTAGCAGCAGCAGACAACACAGTAGGCAGCAGGCAGTAGGCTACAGGCAGACGGCGCGCGCAGCGCAGCACGTCACAGGCACAGGCGTGGGGTAGCGGTAGGTGGGCCCGAAAAAAAAACGGTCCTACGGACCTACTGCTCTGAAACCATGTTAGAATCTAGAGACAGGAATGAATGCATTGATCAAGAGTTGGGTACATAAGCTAACCCTAACATTGGGTTGTACCCCATATGGGCTACCCCACTAGCAGCCTACACAAACACAATATGCATAGTTTGACACATGATCCTTCCAGAGCCTAACTAAATCATGTCACACATGCCTCAGGGTCACAATTATCTTCTGTCGTGGATCAGGCGAGCAGTTGAAAGATCACTTGAAGTAGGTGGATTCAGGGTCACCTTTGATCTTGTCTGGGTATGCTTGGACCCACTTCTGTAACTCAAAATACATCTTCCTATTCTCATCAGGAGGAAGAGATTTCACAAGTTTCCCCTCCTCTCCTATCCCACGCGCTGCAGTGGCATACGCATGGATTCTCACGCACCTATCGATCCGCCGATCCTCATACTCCCGAACCGCAGCAGCCACGGCAGCAGGCTCGGCAAGCACATCCTTGATGTCAGCAAGGCATAGGCACAGCTGGTGAGCATCCTCAAAGGCAGTCTGAGCTCCTTGCCCTGGGCCGGGGTGCATGGCATGTGCGGCATCCCCCATAAGAACAACCCGGTTACCACATTTAGAGTCGCTCCAGGAATCTTTTGGAGGAGGCCGGTCCATCATCCAACGCTCGAAGATGTTACTGGGGTCGGTGGCGGTAACCGCCTGGAGAATGGTATGCCAGGTGTCATGACCTGAAGGGTCTGCAATGTTCTTGTTGATTTGGCACATCAAACGGTCTTTGACACCTGGCTTGCCGAAACCACCGAAGGGTGTTAGCTGGAGCTCGAGGTTGAGCTGGCCATCAGGGTCAGCAGTTTGAACCTGAAATTGGGAAGATGGTTAGGATAGCACAGGTTTTGGAAGTGGTGTATGAAGCGTTGTTGACAAAAAAGAAGTGTGTGTGGTTGCAATGTGGTTGGTTCGCTATGAAAGAATGCAGGATGGAAGTGCCAACATCAATTGTGCGAGCATGTGCAAACAAAAGTGGATATACCAAGAACGTGCTAGCAGAACGGTGTGGCATGGTCGCTGCTGCTGCACCGCACCCGCCTCGTCCGCAATGACAGGTTCTTCCGGAACATAAAAGCTGGAATTTATTATGCCCGTTTTGGGATTCGAACCCACGACCTCAAGCACCACGTCAACCCCTTCCACATCGCCCCCGTCGGCGCCGCGCCATCATTGTTGCTTTTAGATCCACCACTCATGTTCCCAACAGGCTTTCCCGTGACGACGGGGTGATACGCCACGACGCGATGCCCGTGTATAATACTCTCGGGTTGCGTTAAAGACGAGGCGAGTACCTCTTGGGCTCGGGCCCACCCCACGATTGTCTGGTCTCGCACCACTTCCCTCACAACCCAGCCGTCGCGATTTTCGCTGGTCAGTGTAGTAGCAGCATCGTTAGTGGCGGATCCGCTACTATTACCGCCGCTGGTAGCGCAGGCCGATTCAGGATCTATTTTATCCGCCGATATCTCTCGGATAAAAGACTTGGCTTTTATGACCGTTGAACCGCTCGCAATCACAGCGTCGCCGAGCCCTGGCTTTAATCCTTCGAGCGCCTTAAAGCCGTTGGAAAAAACGCCAAGAATCGTGCCGGTGCTGTTGTTCGATCGCCGCGCGGCGGGCGCTGCCTCGAAAACGGCCGCCTCGATGCCGCGCGCCTGCAGACCGGCGGCGAGCGCGAGCCCCGCGATCCCGCCGCCCGCAATCGCCACGTCCACGTGGAATGAGGGCGGCGGAAGCTCCGCCGCCGCCGCAGGGATCAGGTTTGCCGCGTTTTGCGCCGTGTTCGACGCGTTTCTGGCTGCTTGCGGATTGGAGGAACTTCCCCTCGGCTGCTTGAGCCTACTATTGGCGGCCATGCCTGCTTGGTTGTCATAATGAGTGATCCCGGAGGCGTAGTGGCGACGTCGCATCGTCATGCGACGACATTGATCCGTCGTTCCGAATCGCAGGGTCCGAGTCGCACATTTGGAAGCCGTGGCGACAAGAGGAGCAGAGACTGTGACGGCAGGTGGGGCGAGTAGGGCAGCCATAGCTCTGACGAACTGATTCTAGGCGAGTGTGGGCAGGAGAATCTAACTTGTAAGGGGACTACAAATCTCCCTCTTTCGGAGAACGAGAGAGAGAGAGAGAGGGAAATTAGGGGAGCCCCTCTTTTGTGACGACCCGCATGTGTGGCACATTTTAGAGGTTTTAGGCGAAGGCATGGCGGCGAGGAGAAAGCTTTGGGAGGAATCTCGTCAAGGGGTGTAGAGGAGAAGAGTGAAGCAGGCGCGGCTGGCAGGCACTGCCTGACAGCCAAAAGAAGGCAGCAAAAAGTCGGCCATACATGTCCCTAGACAATTTGTGATACTTCGCTGCAGCTCGATAGAATGAGATTCTCAGAGGTGACGTGGTTGTCAGCGATTGGGAGAATATGAAGGAGGTTTTAGGGCGCATTTCGGGCCTCGTAACAAGTGACTTCCGAACAAGTTGGTCGTCGCACACGACCAAACTTGTTAAGAGGTCGCTTTTCGCACCTCCGAAACAAACAGGTCTGTTCACTGACAACATGGGTCGCATATGCATATTGATAGGTCGCAGCCAGTAGGGCGGCATGAAACATCGCAATCTACTACACCTGATGTGCGTTATAGTCCCCCGGGTGGCCCTTGTGCTCTGGGCTTATATCCGATTTCAACTTTTCGCTGAGTTCGTGCGTTTCGCAACCGCCTTGGGGGGTTCTTAAAAGGCACAGACGGTAACACCTTTGTTTTTTCCCGGTACAGTGGCGGGCGGCGTGCTTTGTTGCGAGCTAATGCACATGGTTACCCCCCCTAACGTTTCATTGCAATGCCTTGCAATTACAATCAAACGCCCTAATGGTCACAAACAAGAAACAACCAATAAAACAGCCACACCTGTTCCAACACCCCAACAAACCCACCACCCCCATTCCCCCCCACCCGTACCCGTCCCGTTAATGCAATCACCGTTCACCACAGGTGTGCATGAGTCGTGCACATTTGTGCAAATGCGGAAATGTGTTCCCCGCCGTTGTGGATTTCACAGCCTCATCCACTCAGCCGCCGCGACATAGCCGCCCATCACGGCGGGCGCCCCAGCGTCAATGAGCTCCTACCGGCGAGCAGACTGGGCAATCCAGTCAGGGGTCGGCACCGTCGTCCACGCCGGCAGAACGCGACCACGGCGACGTGGAGTCTCTGCTGGCGGGGTGTCCTCGCACGTCATGACGGGCGCCGGAGCGGCGTTCAGGTTGAGCGCGGGGCTCGCGCGCTCCATCCGCGCGATGATCAGGGGGTTGCGGATGTCAAACAGCGCGCACAAATCCCTCGGCGTGATGCACGTCGCACGGGCGTACCCGATGAGCATCTCGCACGCGGCGCGAGCCGTGCGACGTGCTTCGCGCGTCGCAGGGTTGTTGTCGTCGTACACCGCCTGCATCGACGCAGGCGCCTCCCACACGTGCGCCATGTCCGCCGATGCCGACTCCAGCGCCAAGGGGTCCTCGCCCGGCTCGGCGCACACCGGCTGGTTGTCATCTATGCCGACAAAGTCCGCCGCGGCCATCGCCGACGGCCCGAGGCCGAGGCGGGTCGATCAAAATACCGACGTCGTTCACATCCTCGTCCAGGCCGATGTCGCCGCCATCCGGGAGCTGTGGGTCAGCGGGGAGCTCCACGTCCTGCAGCTCCATCGCCCACGCCCGCGGGAGGCATTCGGTGCGCCACCAGCAGCGCTGGATAGTGCGACGCGGGATGTTCATCCACGCGTCATGCAACCACTCCAGCACACGACGGAGGTTCGGCTTGTACCTCGCCGCCGCCGCGGTCGCGCCATCTGCGGTCCACATGCCGGAGAAGGCGCGGAGCCAGTGCTGGCGGTACCGCGCCTTCGCCATGGCGATCATCCCTTGGTCGAGGGGTTGCGTGAAGCAGGTGGTGTTTGGCGGCAGGTAGACCAAGCGCACGTTGTTGAGCTTCTTCGTGCGGAATCCGAAAATGTCTTCGGTTTCCGCGCCCTCGGTGACCAGGGTGTGGCTGCTTGCGTTGTCGAGCAGCACGACAACCTGGTGTTAAACTGTATTATGCTTGTAGGCTGTAGTGGGGTAGCCAATATGGGGTACAACCCCAACTAGGGTTTGCTACTTGTACCCAACTGTTTCATTCAATGCACTCATTCTTGCCTAGTGATTCTGACATGGTATTCAGAGCAGGAGGTCCCTAGGACCTAACCACCGTTTTTTTTAGGGCCCACCACCGCTCGCATGCGGTTACCACGCTACCCCGTGCCCTAGCCTCGTAGCGCCCTCGTGCGCCCACGTTAGCGCCCTCGCGCGCCCCTCGTTAGCGCCCTCGCGCGCCCCTTCGTTAGCGCCCTCGCGCGCCCCTTGCTAGCGCCCTCGCGCGCCCCTCACTAGCGCCCTCGCGCGCCTCTCGCCGAGCCGCCCGCTCGCAGCCCGCCCGCCCGCTCGCTGCCCGCTTCGCGGCCCGCTCACTACACAAGCTCTCCTCCCGCACGCTTCCCTGTGTCTTCCTTGGCTTTGTCCCTGACGCGCCTGGCTGGCAGTTTTACCACCCCACCTCGCGCCGGGTCTTCGCCTCTCAGGATGTCACCTTTGACGAGTCGGTCCCTTTTTACCGTCTCTTCCCCTACCGCACTGCCCCCCTCCCTCCCCCGCCGCTTTTCCTTGCTCCTGGTCCCCCTCCGGTAGACCCCCTCCCCCCTCAGGGTCCTGCTCCTTCAGGTGTCTCTCAGGTAGACCCTCCTCCCGTCACTGAGCCTGTCGAGGTCACAGGTGACTCAGGTGCTGCTGCGGGTGGTGCTGCTGGGAGTGCTGAGCCTGGGGGTGCTGAGCCTGGGGGTGCTGGGCCTGGGGGTGCTGGGGCTGCAGGTGCTGGGACTGAGGGTGCTGGAGCTGAGGGTACTGTGCCTGAGAGTTTGCCGCCTGGGGGTGCTGCGACTGGGGGTGCTGAGCCGGCGGGTACTGAGCCTGCGGGTACTGAGCCTGGGGGTGCTGCTACTGAGCCTACGGAGCCTCGGGTTACTGCGTCTGGGGGTGCTCCGGTTCGGGGTGCTGAGCAGTCTCTCACACCGCAGCAGCTTCGCGACTGGTACGTCCGCCGCTTTCGCCGTCCTAGTGGCTCGGCTGGAGTTTGGGGTGCTGGAGCTGCTCGTCCTGGGGGTGCTCGTACTGGGGGTACTGGAGCTGTCGGGACTGGCTGTTCTCGGAGCACTGTGACTGGAGCTGCTGGAGCTGGGGACTCTGGCGCTGGCGGTGCTAGCGGAGTTGGAGCTGCCGACTCTGGGGGTGGCGCTGCTGCTGGTGCTGCGGACCCACCTGGTGGAGCTGCTGCTGGTGCTGAGGAGTCGGACGGTGGAGCTACTGCTGGAGCTGGGGACCCGGCCGGTGGAGCTGCTGCTGGTGCTGTGGACCCGGACGCTGGAGCTCCTACTGGTGCTGAGGACCCGGCCGCTGGAGTCCCGTCTGCTTCTGGAGACGCTGCGCGGCCGCGACCGTACTTCGTACCGCTTCTTCAGCAGGTTCTTGGGCAGGCTCCTCCTCCTTGTCCTCCTCCCTCCGTAGAGTGTCCTCTGCCTGTCCAGCCGCAGTCACAGTTACCGCCTGCCTCGCCTCTCCCTGCTCCCTCTCCTTATACTGGTCCCACAGGAGGTCTTACAGAGCGTCGTGAGCCTGAGTCTCGTCCTGCGTCGCCTGTTCGTTCTGCTCGCACTGGTAGTCGTGTCCGTCGTGAGCGTCCTCCTCCTGTCCCAGGCACTCACTACATGACTCTGCGTCCCTCTACTGCTCCTCGGCGTGTCCCTCTACCGTCTCCTCCTGCGTCCTCTTTGCCTGCCGTTCCGGACCCTGAGTCTGACCGGTATCGCGCTGAGCACCCTACAGTCACGCGTCTCCTTGCTACTGTTGTCACTGACCCCACCTTTGAGTCCTCGGCTGCGTCTGCTCTGGTCGCTGAGTTGGTTGACTTTGCTGCTGCCTGTCGTCTAGACTACGCTGCTAGCCTTGTCGCTGAGTCAGAGTCTGCGTCTGTCTGTCCTCCGTCCGTCGGGGGTGAGTGTGCTCTTGGCACGGACGTCCTTGAGGACAGGCAGGAGGACTTTGACTCTCTTGCGGCTGCTGTACCTCATCTCGTGGCCTGGTTGCTTGCCCCTGAGGGAGACCCGGATGCCCCAGACATCCCCACTCCGCGCACTTACGCAGAGGCGATCTCGGGTCCCTACTCCTCTCAGTGGCAGACAGCCATGGACGCAGAGATGGCATCCTGGAAGTCCACAGGCACCTACGTCGACGAGATTCCCCCTCCTGGGGCGAACATCGTCGATGGCATGTGGATTTTCAGGGTGAAGCGGCCGCCAGGTTCTCCGCCTGTCTTCAAGGCTCGTTACGTTGCTAGAGGCTTCAGTCAGCGTCAGGGGGTCGACTTCTTCCAGACCTTCTCCCCCACCCCGAAGATGACCACTCTTCGGGTTCTGCTGCACGTTGCTGCTCAGCGTGACTACGAGCTTCACTCTCTTGACTTCAGCACAGCGTTCCTGCAGGGCAGCCTGCACGAGGAGATCTGGCTGCGCCGCCCACCTGGCTTTACTGGGTCGTTTCCCCCTGGTACCCAGTGGAGTCTCCGCCGGCCAGTCTACGGTCTCCGCCAGGCGCCACGTGAGTGGCACGACACACTGAGGACTACTCTTGCGGCTCTTGGGTTCGCGCCGTCTACTGCTGACCCGTCGCTGTTTCTGCGCACTGACACGTCGCTGCCGCCGTTCTACATCCTCGTGTACGTCGACGACTTGGTCTTTGCTACTGCTGACACTGAGGCACTCGCTCGTGTGAAGTCGGAGCTGCAGAAGAGACACACCTGCACTGACCTGGGTGAACTGCGTAGCTACCTTGGCTTGCAGATCACCCGGGACAGAGCTCGCCGCACCATCACCCTGACTCAGTCACACATGGTGCAGCAGGTCCTTCAGCGCTTCGGCTTCCAGTTCTCCTCACCACAGGCCACACCTCTGGCTACCAGCCACTCGCTCTCAGCTCCACCTTCGGACGAGTCCGTAGAGCCGAGTGGCCCGTACCCAGAGCTTGTAGGCTGCCTCATGTACCTGATGACTTGCACGCGACCTGACCTCGCGTACCCTCTTAGCATCCTTGCTCGTTACGTTGCGCCTGGGAGACACAGGCGAGAGCACTGGGAGGCTGCTAAGAGGGTGCTGCGTTACCTGTGCAGTACATCAGGCATGGGGCTGGTGCTTGGAGGACGCGACAGAGTTGTCCTCACTGGTCACTCGGACGCCTCTTGGGTGGACGACCTGGCTACGCAGCGGTCGTCACAGGGTTACACCTTCAGCCTTGGCTCAGGTTCTGTCTCGTGGCGGTCCACCCGCTCTTCCTCTGTTCTCGGCTCTAGTTGTGAGGCTGAGATCTACGCCACAGCCATGGCTGCACAGGAGTTACGCTGGCTCACCTACCTGCTGACTGACTTGGGAGAGCGGCCTAGTTCTCCTCCAGTTCTGTACGGTGACAACAAGGCGGCTCTTGCCTTGTGTCAGGAGCACAGACTGGAGCACAGGACGAAGCACATTGCTCTTCGCTACTTTCTTGCTCGAGAGCTTCAGCAGCGCGGTCAGCTTCGGCTTGTGTACGTGGACTCGAAGGCCAACACTGCTGATATCTTCACCAAGGCGCTCCCGCCTAGTGATCATCAGCGGCACTGTACTTCTTTAGGCCTTGTGTCCACGTTTCCTCACTTGCTCACTGCTTGACATTCTTTGTACTGTACTTTATATATATCTTGTTGCTTGCTTGCTAGGTTTTGATCACTGTGTTGCTTGTCTTGTACTATATCTAGCACTGCATGTGAACTGGCCTTGTGGCCTTTACTTGTGCTCGGAGTGTGGTGACGTTGTGATCCACCCTGGGCTTTGTTTTGCTTTGCTGGACTGGTCTTGTGACCCTTTGTTCTCCCCCACTTTGCCTATGGGGGTGTGTTAAACTGTATTATGCTTGTAGGCTGTAGTGGGGTAGCCAATATGGGGTACAACCCCGACTAGGGTTTGCCACTTGTACCCAACTGTTTCATTCAATGCACTCATTCTTGCCTAGTGATTCTGACACCTGGCGGCCCTCAGCGTACATGGCGGTGTCAAACTGCTCAAAGAAGTGCGTGAATAGCTGCACCGCACGGGGTACGGGGAAAGTCAGGGGGGTTGGGGGGGGGGGGGGGGGGGGGGGGGAGATTAGAGATGGCTTCATACACCGTGGGGGGATAATGTTTCATAGCGGTGTACAACTTGTGTGCGTTAAGATGAACTTACCGCCTTAGTCATCCACCCCTTAGCAGTGTTGCGCCAGTAGAAATACTCCTCGGGGTCGAAATTCGGCCTGAAATCATGGGGCCGCTTGGCCTTGGAGATGACGAGCGGACGGAAGGCGTGTGTCCCCTCCGCGTTAACCAAGAAGCCGACGGTGAGGCGTTCCTTCGGGAGCTTCCGCCCGGCAGCCCTGCCCGTGCCGTACGTCTTGCGAGGAAGCACGCTGATGTAAAGCGCCGTCTCGTTAAAATTGTAAGTGTCACGCGGTCGCACGCCGAGATGCATGAGAAGCTGCGGAAGCTTCTCCTTTGTCGTGCGTACGGCATTCATATCCTGGTCGGCCGCGTCGCCGACGGCACTCATGCAGCGCACACCCTGGCGGCGCAGCGCACGGCGCACCCAGCCGATGTTACAACGGAATGTCGGAGGCGCGCCGTTCGCTTGCGCCATCGTCGCGACATGGTCGCGGATCGTCGCGAGGGTGAGCGGGACGCCGGCAGGGCCTGCGTTGGCAATCCAGCGTGCCATCGCGCGCTCCAGATCGGGGAATGCCCCGCCTCGGACCCGAATAGCGTCGACGGTGTCGTCAGGAATCCGCCATCGGTCGGCGCCTTTCAAGACACGACCAATGGTCGAGCGGTTGGGCCTGACACCAAAACGCGTGAAACACCAACGCGCGAGGTCTACTTGGCGCAGCAGGGGGTTCGCCACATGATGGGCACAAATCGCCCGTTTGATGTGCAGCGCGAGCTGAGACCTATGGTAAAGGCGACGCATTTTGTGCCACGGATGAGTCTTAGTTAGATTGATCTGTCTGTGGTTTGTCGAGTTGATTTATGTGCGGGCTGTGAAGTGGCGTTGTGCCTCAATGTGTTTCAGGGGTGTGCGAGGTTTCGCACAAGATGCGCGCACCAGATGCTCATGCATCTGCCGGCGTTTGTAGAGGTTAGGGGACAAGGGAACCACAGCCACGAACCGTGACGTGTGCTGTTTGCAGACAGTGAGGCTCTCAGGGGGCATGTACCGAGCAAGGGCAATGTACAGGTGGACATTTTCGCACAGCCACAAACTGTTAGACGCACCTGGGTGATGCACATGTGGCATGACGTAACGTGATGTTTGTTTGGCGACGTTTTACGAATGCCGTCCAACCGTTTCGTAGCTTCTGTTTCTGGCTTAAAAACAAGGTCCGGCCCGGACGACAATGGTCGTCTTTTGCTGTGTTGCCAGGTTTGGAAGTGTTCACAAGGTAGATGCAAGTGGTCTCAGGTGCTTATACCCTAGGTGCATCGTCAGGGCAAAAAACCCACGGGGGTAAGGTTTCCTATTTGTGCAAGGCTTTTTCGCGTGCAGGGGGTGAGCATCATGTGTACGACCTTCCACCTCCAGAATTTGACAGCCGCACCAACCGTATTCGGTTGGCGCTGCCCTAAATTTTACATTTTTGGTAGCAGAGGTAGATCTCCCCCATAGAGATCCCAACCCTTACTCGATTGCATTGAAATGTGCCCACTTTAGGGCGCGTCCCCTCCCTCGATCGATCCTGCCCTCGATCGATCGAGGGACATATACAGTGTCGCAATTTACAAATTTCGAGACGGCTTGCGAATGTACAGTAACTGGCGCTCAACGATCTTGTCACCTCTGCTGATGACGATCGATGTGCCTTCCTAAACACACCGATCTCGGCTTTTGTAGGATCGAGTGTTTTTCCCCCTTGTATTTTCGATCCTGTCACCCAAGGCTCAAGATCGATCCGCGAGTGTCACCTCCTGCTAATCCTCCCCCCCCCAATCCTGCGATCGGTGTGCCCGATCGGTTTTTTACAGCGATCTCGCGATCGATCGAGGGAGGGGACGCGCCCTTACTCTTCCCTTAAATTTTCAAGGGCAGCACTGATTTTTGAGAATGACGGGAAGCGGTTGTCTGGTGGCATGTTGACGGTGCATGACCGCTGACACTTGATCGCAACCGTTTGATATGCCTCCAGTGGCTAAAACAGAGCTATTACGAGGTCCAGGTCGCAGAAATTCGCCCAACGTCGTTAAGGATTGGAAGGCAGTCGCTTGTTACGAAGTCGCCTGTTCGTATACTCATGAAATGCGCCCTCAGTATTGCGAATCCCAAAACGCCGTGTGAGGCCTGCGTTTCTTGTCTCCCATCGTGGGTTTTGCAAATCGTGCTGTACCGTTGCGGGGAAAGCTACTATGGGCCAGGCTTGTCACTGAGATAGTGAGAGATTGACGTGCGTGTGACGTGTCAATCGTGGCGGAGAGAAACTCGAGAGGGAGAGGGAGCATCTATGGGAGGAATGCGGGGAGTAGGAGGTAGTTAAGTTGGAGTATTGTACAATTCTAGTGTAACTTTCATCGGAATGGGAAGAGAAGTCCAGACGGCGAGAAGCGATTTGGTTGGTTTGGGAGGGTTGTAGAGGGGTCGTGAGGAGGGAACCTGGGATTGTCTGTGAGTACACCGCTGTACTAAACCTTTACTATTTCAGTTTCAACAACAAGTTCAAAGATAAACTGTATCTTTGCATATTAACTGCTGTATCTTTGTACCTGTTTGCAGTCATGCATCGTCAGAAAAAAGATGCAAACCATGCTGTCTGCAGCACCAGGAGTCGCCAATGAAGTCATGCAATCCACCTAAGTAATGCTATGTTGTATGATACCGGTAGAGGCAAACACTACCGTATAATAGAAGGCAGTTATATAGAGTTACCACATAATATATCAGCTACTAGGTGCCGGACCGGACTACCTAATGTTAATTCAGTGTTGCTCCAGACGAATGGCTTTTGTTAGTCAAAGGCTGTGCGTCCGGCCGGCCTAGTCAACAGTTGATTATAAATATTTATAATGGCCGCAACGCAAGCCTTCAACAGAGTGGTGCTCTTCTGGAGGCTGGCTGCAAGCCGAAGCACGACTCGGTTAATGGCCGCATGCAGCTGTCCGTCAGTAACTTCTTAGGCGCCCTCTAAGTCAGATGCACGCTGCAGCCATTACTCCCTTTCGTCACACAGTCAGTAATACTGTGGTAATCCATTCACCATGATCTGTGTTGCAATGGAAGGTCAAGGACCCCTTCCTCCATTCTCTCTGTCAATGCAGTTGCATTTCGTGTCCTATCGTGCATTGCAAGCAGAGAAATCCACAGGGCTGAACTGAGCAACACCCTTCAGATGAGAATTTCCTCTTGTTATGAACCACTGAGCTGTTTTCTCTCTTGGCCCAAAGACGTGTTTGTCAGCAGTGTGGCCGACCGACACAACAGCAATGGCGTGGCGTGGACTCTTAAAAGTACCGATACACTTGCATTGGGTCGCTCGCCTCAAAACACGGCGTTTGGTAAAATGGAAGTATGGTACCAAGTGTGCTGCTGAATATAATGTGCTGTTGGAGCCCTAGATAGTCAGTCTACATTACAACCAATGCTCCTAAACGTTTCTCAGCGCGTTCCAGTAATTCCCAGAGCTTTCAGTATCAGTGTAAAGCTGCTGCTGCTGCTGGCAGCCACAGAAATGCATAGGAAGTCAGCTGAACAAAAAGCAGCGGCCGCGAACTGCTATTCTTGGAGAGTGCTTGCAGTGCGTGTGCGTTGCTGTGGAAAGATTGAGGTTCTGAAAAGCCTGTGGTCAAATCCCAAACACGATGTGAAGATTGGTAGAAATGTCAAATGTTTCTGGAGGGGCAAGAAGCGGAGACGCAATCAGTTGAGGTAGCCTCAACACCAGTGAGAGGATCATAGACGGAATGGGTGGGAGGAAGAGGAGAGGAGAGGAAAGCGGGGTGGTGTGGGTAGGGTTGGTTGGGGAGAGGAGCACGGAATGGGTGGGAGGAGAGGGCGTGGAGTGGGTGGGGTTGGTGGTATGGACGAGTGGGACAGGAGAGGTGGGAAGTGGATGAAGCAGACTGTTTTTTAGGATTCTCAAAAACAATCTCCTAGAGTTTTGGGGGTTTACCGGGGTGGGGTTGGTGGTATGGAAGGGTGGGACAAGGGAGGTGGGAAGTGGATGAAGTAGGTTGAGAGCGGAAGAAGTGGGCTGATGGATGGAAACTGTTTGAGATAAAAAATGGTAACATTTGAAACCTAAAATGGTTCACTTTTGCAAGGCATGATGAAACAAAGACGAAGCATCGATATAATGAAACAAAGATGGAAATAAAATATGGTAGCGCGTGACTCTCAAAAGTCAGCCGTGTATTTTCCTTCCAGGCATACGTTTTGAGGCGCCTCAAAAGTGAGCTGTGTATTTTCCTTCCACGTATACCACTATCCATCGCTTCTGCTGCTGCTCACATTCTCACTATGACAGAGCACGTATGCACATCCACACATACACACATCCCTCCCCACCAGAGTGACAGGCGAACTGGTTGGGTTTATCCCTTGTTTAATTAGTTTGCCAGAGCGATAGGTGTTGGTGCACAAAAAATGTTCGATTTTCGAGCCGGAAATCTTGGTTTCATCTCTTTGAGAAGCAGAGCAGAAGCTCACGTGTAGCCGTAACTGAGCTCCTCCCCCCCCTTGGATCACAAGTTGTGCAAGTGTGGAGCAAGGAGCAGACCAGGCCACAAGAGACTTACTTTCTGTAGAGGCAGAGGCACGGGATCTTGGCATCATCTTCGATAGAGAGGTTGTAGTTGTAACTAAGCTCCTCACCCGCTTGGAGCACCGCTTGTGAACAGCACTAACTAGAAGCAGAAGAGACGAGACTCACTTCTTTGACAGGCAGAGGCAGGGAATTGTTCGCATCATCCTCTAAGGGGAACTTGTAGTTGTACCTGAGCTCCTCCCCCGCTCCCCGAAGCACGAGTGGTGTGTGGGCAAGACCAGGCCAGGCATGTGGGAGCAACGTTTAGGGGCAAAAAAGAGGGCACCCACCTTCTGGAGACGCAGAGGCAGGGGATCTTGACATCATCCTCGTTGGGGAACAGGGCTGTTGCTACCAGGGCGTTTGCCTTGTTAGACCTTGAATTCTAGGGCCGGGTTGCCCTTGAAAACTGAAATTGTGGGGTTGAAAAATTTCTGGCCCTGATTCCTTACAGGGCCGATTTTGGTCTTAGGCCATGTGAGTAAAGGGTAGATCTTAGGCGAACCCTGGAACAAATCTTTCGAGCCCCCACCCCTCCCCCCTCCCAACTCCTCCACTCCCCCCTCCCATCTGTTTCTACCCTGGTTGCATCAAACCAGGCAAATTTGGCGTTGCGTGGTTGGGCGAAACACTCAACTCAACCTTGTTGTATTACTTGCTGAGTGCACTGTAAACTTTGAAGCTGAAATGAGGCTGCAGATTGTTTCGCGCCAAACCGGATTCAAGGGAGAAAAAACTCCAGCCCTGAAGCCTAAAGGGCTGAGATTCGCCCCAATCCTGCTAAATAAAGGGTCGTACACGCCGGGCCCCCTGATTTGTCCGGGGGCCCCAAAACCAAACGACAGCCCTGTTGGGGAACTAGTAGTCGTAACGTGACTGAGCTCCTCTCTCACTTGAATCACAAGTGGAGCACCTTTGAGAGCTACCAGCATGAAGCAGATGAAGTGCACAGCAAGTGCACCAAGTGACGCATGCAGCAGTTGGTGTGCACATTAGGCTCACTTCTTAGAGAGGCAGAGGCAGGGAATCATGGCGTCGTCCTCGACAGGGAAATTATAGTCGTAACTCACCTCTCTTCCGCTTGAATCACAAGTGGAGCACCTTTGAGAACTATCAGCACGAAGCAAACTCAAAACCCTAGTGTACAAGAGAGGGTACTCACTTCCTTGACAAGCAGAGGCAGGGGATCTTGGCATCGTCTTCAATGGGGAACTTGTGGTCGTAGCTCAACTCCTCCCCCACTTGAATGACCTTCTTGGAGTAGATCACCACGTGCTTCTGCCCATCTGCTACTATCACCTTGGTATAGCAGTTGGACTGGAGAAGAGGGAGCATGAGAGAAGGGAACAAGGAAATTGTTGATGGGCCAATGCGGGGAGGAAGGGAATCACCCTTTTAGAGTTAACCACCAAATGTTTCTGCCCATCCGCTACTATCACCTTGGTGTAACAGTTGGGCTGGGGAGAAGGAGAGGGGGATAGGGGAAAGAGTCGGGACTATGTGAGCAATTGGAGATAAGGTCGTGGTAAACATGTCCCTCACAGCACATGAGTGGTTGATGGATATGACGAGTTTGCTTCTACAGCTTTCAAAAACGTTTTGTTCAGGGGCCTAAGAAAGTACACTCACATCACATGAGTGGTTGATGAAACGAGCGAGGCCTCCGCTGCGAGTGGCATCCACCTGAGTAGGTGCGTAAGGGTGGGGAGCAGAGCAGGATAACGTCAAGCAGGGGAGTGGGGCGGGGAAAGCTTTGAATAGCTACATCCAGTCCAGTTGCATCGAGTGGTTGATGAAACGAGCGAGGCCGCCACTGCGGGTGGCATCCACCTGAACAGTAAGTGTTCCAATAAGAACAGCAAGAGGAGATGGATGGGGAGGTGAATAAGATTATCAGAGGATAAGTGTAAGTGTTAAATACAGAAGAAGAGGAAGGCAGAGCATTTGGAATCAAATTAAGATTTGAAACGCAACAGTAAGTGTTTCGATTCAATTCTATGTGGCCTAACAGTTGATAGGTGAGGAGTTCGAAGGGTCTTCCTAGTGACTTTCAAGGTTACTCCTTGAAATGGTTGTATACAATCAAGGAGTAGCCGTACATGCAGCTTTGAAAAACAAAATACCATGCATGATTCATCACACACTCACCACCACATGCTCATCCCTCCTACCACACACAATATCCACCACTCACCACCACGTCCTCATCCACACGAAACAGATAGCTGCTCTCACTGGGCTATTGAATGCCACGTGCCACCTCCCCCATCTGCAACCTGCCACTCCACATGATACCTCCCCCATATGCAACCTGCCTGCCACACACAAACACCCCCCACGACTCACCACCACATCCTCATCCACGCGAAACAGATAGCTGTTGGGGATGCCATCCGCCTCGTACATCCTCTCTCGTAGCTCAGACACTTGATGGGAGGGCGGGTGGGTGGGAGTTGACATGAAGAGAACGTGAGTTGACAGTACAATTGCGTGGATGCAGGTTGAAGAATGCTGCCGATGCCATCTGCCTCGTACATCCTCTCCCACAGCTCCGACACGTGATGGGAGGGTGGGCGGGCGGGTGAGTGTCGAAGTTCACAGTACAGTTGTGTGGTTGCAGGGAGGTCGACGCTGCCGATGCCATCTGCCTCGTACATCCTCTCCCGAAGCTCCGACACCTGGTTGGACATGTGCGTGTTGGGGAGGGAATAGAGTGAGTGAGGGGGAGGGAAGGTGGTGAGTTTTCACAGTACAATTACACAGGTCAACTGCTGCTGCAATGCCATCTGCCTCGTCCCTCGTACAACCTCTCTCGCAAGTGAGTAGCCGCAGTACTCATTCTCACCCTCAGCCGCATAGTCACAGAGTAGCTGCTGCTGCTGGCAATAACCATGTGCCTTGTACATCCTCTCCCAAAGCTCCGACACCTGGTGGGAGGGTGGACATGTGCGTGTTGGGGAGGGAAGAGAGCAAGTGAGGGGAGGGAAGGTTTTGTGTTTATACAATACACTTGCACAGGTCAACTACTGCTGCCAATGCCATCTGCCTCCTACATCCTCTCCAGTGCACTCACCGATCGCCAAATAATTGTTCCGGTATACTCGATAATGAACTCCCCAGCTTCAATCCGCTCCAGGGACAGCAGCCCCCACCCATGTATCCGACTCCTCACCAGCTTCAGGTTCTTCAAAACGTTCCAGCAGCACTTGCCTAGCCTTATGCCTAACACATCGCCCTGCCTTGCAGGTATGGCTTGCCTAGGCTTGCAAGCAGCTCTCTAGACTCTCTACCCACCCACCCCGCCCACGACTCTAGACTCTACGCTAACTCTAGCGCGAACCTACGCGGACTCTAAGACGCGCTGCTGCTTGGCTTGGCCTCTCCCTTGTACTAGCTTGGGTGGCTTCATGATGTAGCTTAGACTTCTCAATGGAGCTTGTCGCATGAAGACCACGTGAAGCTCATTGAGACGGAGCTCACTAGGTCGGAGATCATTGAGAATGATTGGAAAATGATTGAGACTGAGCTCCTCTTGAAAATCCTTCCGACGGAATAATTGGGAAGGTTCTAATCCGAGAATGAAGTTGACGATAGGAACTTGTAGTGCGCTGATGGAAGGAATGGAACGATCGAACAAGGTGGTTGGAAGGAAGAGAGTGTCGATAGAGACGGCGCGGGTCGGAAACTTTGGGGTGCGGTGCCTGCTGCGCAAGCGGAGCGGCGCGTCTCAAAATGTTTGCGGTGCGGCGATGCAGGTTCGTAAAGTATGATATGATGCGGTGCCGCTCTGACTCAAGTTGCCGTTAGCGGTGAGGAGTTGCGCAACGCGGTGCGGACCTTCACTGCTGCTAGTACACGGCGGGAAGGGGTTCGAATAATTTGCGGGTTACAGGAATATGCTGAACGGATGGTGGAGATGATAGCCACCGCGGATGAATGGTGAAGATTCGTCACCATAGAGATGTGATGTGATGTGATGTGATGGCCGCCGCCACCACAGAAATTCCCCGCCTAGGAAATGTCGAAGAACATTTTTCCATGGGGACTTTCAACGCGACTCAATGTGTGCACGAGGACTCATCCCAAAGCTGTTGTGTGTTTTGGTGATTTTCAGCCGCTGTTAGTAGCTGAGTGCGGCGCCTTGCGATCAAGCGCGGAGCCTCTGGTATGGTGCATTGGTGCCGTTAGAATACCAAGCTAATTTGCGAAATAGTGAACAAGTGGCGGAGATCATGGCCGCCGCTGATGAATGATGACGATTTGGATTTGTTGCTATATATATTGCACTGCCTGCGTAAGCAGGAAAGCTATGCCCCAAGACCTCCCGATCCTTAAGGAGCCCACTCCAAGGCTCCAAGCGATCTTTCACTTTTGACAATCGCGGAGCTCAAGGTCCTGCACAAGCACAACAACTGCATTACGAAACAATGGCATCAATGCTAAGCAAGTTTCTCTCGACATCAAAGCTCAGGACCACCTTGGCCTGACGGGAAGGACTTCTACATCTGGAGCTACGAATTCGAACTCCTGGCTCAAGGCGCACAGATCTGGATATACTACGACGGATCCTACGCATTCCCAGCCAACGGCTCACCTCAACAGAAGACACAGTCATACAACGAATCGCTGCTGGCCTTCACCGTCTTGATCCGCAATCTGGCGCCCCAAGAACAACTGAGCATTCGCCCCTTCAAAAACGAGTGGGCACCAACGCTCCAAGCCTGGGAACACCTGCACATCTGCCACATGGCAACGGATTCGGTGACACTCAGTCGCCTCCTTAAAGCCCAAGACCTGAATTACAAAAAGAGGAAGGCAAACTATGCACAGTTTGCCTTCCGAACCCACAGTTGACTTTCCGAGCCTGGCTGGTTACCAGAAAACATCGCGCAAAAAACTCGAAGTCGTAGGGCGGAACAAGTACGGTTAGCGAGAGTCCCAACCGCACCCTTCTGAAGGAACAACCACTCAAAGTGTGCACAGTTTGCTTCTTCCGTAATTCAGGTTGTGCTTGCACCGATGGTAGGCTAAGGGATTAGATCGTACGAAGAGATAGAACAAAAAGCCACTAAAGCATAGGCCAGGGTTACTTTCACATTTATTCCTAGTAATCCTACGGCCCATTTAGAACTCCACGCTTTCCGCGTCACCCACGCTCCTCCCCACCGTCTCTCACACACCTCCCCACGCACACGCCCACGCTTCCCTTCGCCGTCGCCAACGCGTTCCGCCACCGTCGCTCACGCGTTCCCTTCCCTCCTGCCTTCCCCCATGCATCCCCTCACCGTCGCGCGCGCCCTCCTCCACCTTCCTCCACGCTTCCCCATACCGTCGCTCGCGCCTTCCCCCACCTTCCCTCACGCGCGCCCCGCTCATCGCCCACACTTCCTCCCACCGTCGCTCTCGCTTTCCCCCACCGTCGCCCACGCTTTCCCCCACCGTCGCCCACGCTTCCTCCCACCGTCGCCCACGCTTTCCCCCACCGTCGCCCACGCTTCCCCCCACCGTCGCCCACGCTTCCCCTCACCGTCGCCCACGCTTCCTCCCACCGTCGCCCACGCTTCCTCCCACCGTCGCCCACGCTTCCCCGCTCATCGCCCACACTTCCTCCCACCGTCGCCCACGCTTTCCCCCACCGTCGCCCACGCTTCCCCCCACCGTCGCCCACGCTTCCCCCTACCGTCGCCCACGCTTCCCCCCACCGTCGCCCCCTCTTCCCCCCACCGTCGCCCACGCTTCCCCCCACCGTCGCTATAACACCTCGCTACCCACTGGGTCAAAACGAGGGTGTTATTTGGCGCAGCGGAATGCCCTTTAACACTAGCCCGCAGGCGTTACACTCGTCCCCCCCTGGTGTCAACGTCCTCGTTGACGAACTTCAGGGAGTCGGCCCCCGCAGGGACCTATTCGCTGTGCTCCAAGCAGCGACTTCGCTGGTGAGGTCAGGCCAGCGGCGGATCGTTCGCTGGGTTCGCAGCTGGGTTACCACATTCCAGGTCTCGCTCAAAGCGGACAATGTGGACCAGACGGGAATCGAACCCTAGGCTCTGGATACCAGTATAACACCTCGCTACCCACTGGGTCAAAACGAGGGTGTTATTTGGCGCAGCGGAATGCCCTTTAACACTAGCCCGCAGGCGTTACAGTCGCCCACGCTTCCCCCCACCGTCGCCCACGCTTCCCCCCCCACGTCGCCCACGCTTTCCCCCCCCGTCGCCCACGCTCCCCCCCCCCGTCGCCCACGCTTCCCCCCCCCGTCGCCCACGCTTCCCCCCACCGTCGCCCATGGCAGGTGGTGGTGCGGCTTTGGAGCAGAGTGTTGGGCGCCCAGCCAGGGCAGCGCGTGCAGGCGGGCAGCAAGGAGTGCAGTGCTGCAGGGGGCGGGTCGGGGGAGGCGGAGCGGGGAAGGCGGGGGTTAGGGAGAGAGGGTGCAGGGATCCTCCTATCCCCCTTATACCCTGCCACACTCTTACCACCTGCCCTCCTCCCTTACTCCGTTCCGTGGGGCCCCCACGGTCGTCCTCCTCTCCCTCTCTCTTTCTCCCTTCCTCCATCTATCCCACACTCTCTGCCTCACTACCCTCTTTCCCCTGCTCCCCGTTCTCCCTCCCTTCCTCCTGCCCTCCCTTCCTGCCATTCTCCCTCTCCTCATCCTCCCTCGATCCAGTCCCTCTTTCCATTTCCATCTCCTACTCGCCGATCCTCTCATCCGCCCCTCCTCTCTTCCGCCCACCCTCTCATCCGCCCATCCTCTCATCCACCCATCATCTCATCCGCCCATCATCTCATCCACCCATCATCTCATCCGCCCATCCTCTCATCCTCCCTTCCTCTCATCCTCCCTTCCTCTCATCCTCCCGTCCACTCATCCTCCCTTCCTCTCATCCTCCCTTCCTCTCATCCTCCCTTCCTCTCATCCTCCCTTCCTCTCATCCTCCCTTCCTCTCATCCTCCCTTCCTCTCATCCTCCCTTCCTCTCATCCTCCCTTCCTCTCATCCTCCCTTCCTCTCATCCTCCCTTCCTCTCATCCTCCCTTCCTCTCATCCTCCCTTCCTCTCATCCTCCCTTCCTCTCATCCTCCCTTCCTCTCATCCTCCCTTCCTCTCATCCTCCCTTCCTCTCATCCTCCCTTCCTCTCATCCTCCCTTCCTCTCATCCTCCCTTCCTCTCATCCTCCCTTCCTCTCATCCTCCCTTCCTCTCATCCTCCCTTCCTCTCATCCTCCCTTCCTCTCATCCTCCCTTCCTCTCATCCTCCCTTCCTCTCATCCTCCCTTCCTCTCATCCTCCCTTCCTCTCATCCTCCCTTCCTCTCATCCTCCCTTCCTCTCATCCTCCCTTCCTCTCATCCTCCCTTCCTCTCATCCTCCCTTCCTCTCATCCTCCCTTCCTCTCATCCTCCCTTCCTCTCATCCTCCCTTCCACGCATCCTCCCTTCCTCTCATTGTTTCTTACAACCAATCAGCAAGTGCACCGTGACGGGATGTTGAGAGACGTGGTGGACGATAGGAGTGGACACCCACCCTGAGCGCAGAGAGATGCAGTGCTGGGCTGGGCACTGGGTATGGGGTCGTGACTTGTTCGCTGTGGCGTGTGCGAGGGTGTGTGATGCGCAGGCGAGGGGAGAATGAAAGCTGATGCGGTGCTAGGCGAGGAGCATGCACCGCTGTGCACACCCCCTACCCCCCACGCTGTGCCCCTCACAGCCCCATGGCAGCACAGCACATCTCTCTCGCACCAACCCCGCACACATGGCAGGTGCTGCTGCAGCATTGGAGCAGAGTGCTTGGCGCACAGCCGGGGCAGCACGTGCAGGCGGGGAGTGAGGAGCGCTGTGCTCAAGGGGGCGAGTGGAGGGGGGGAGGGGACTTGGGGGGGGGGGCACGGGAGTGTGACCCTGCCGCCCTTCTTTTCAATTGCCACCTTCCTAGCTTCCAATCAACCGCCTTTCCGTCTCACCCACTTGTCCTCTCCCTACTTGAATTCCTCACATCCTCCCATCCCCCCTTCTCCCCTTCCACCCTTCCACCCTCCAGCCCTTGTGCTCATCCTCCCTTCCCCTCATTCTCCCTTCATTTCATCCTCCCATCCTTCTTTTCTTCCTTCCCCCCCTCCCTTCCTCCCTTCCACCCTTCCACCCAACGTCGTCCTCTCCTACTCCCTTCCTCTCTTCCTCTCTTCCACCCTCTCCCCTACTCTCTGCTTCAGTGTCTTTCCCCCCTCTCTTTCCCCTTTCCTCCCTCCCTTCATCCCATCCTCTCGTCCACCCTTCCTCCTTGTCTCCCTTGCTCATTTTCTCCCTCGGCACAGTCCTTGTTCTCTGCATCCCTCTCTGCCATCCTCCCTTCCTCTCAGCCTCCTCACTTCCTCTCGTCAGCCATTCCTCTGCACCCTTCTACCCTGCCACGCGACTACACTCCTACCCTGTCTGTATATTTTAGGGGCTTGTTTCTTGTCGCCTGCCCTCCCATTGTCATTGTTTTGTATCCTTCCCTGATGCTTCGTGTTTGTGGTTCGTGTTTGTGCAGGTCTGCCATGGATCCAGTTGTCATGCCTTAGCTGTTTGATGTTAGTGGTATGACAAATAGCCATGCGATGTAGAGATGTTGGATCCTTCTCCTGATACAACACTCTGGGCTTTAGAGCAGCCATGCACATGACCACTACAAAGAAATGCAACAAAGCAAGTTATATTTTTTAAAAATTTGTCAGTAGTAGACTACAAGCACAATGTACAAAGCTAGGAGGTGGTAACTTTCCATCCCACTCCTGTTGGACCCATGGTGCTGGGCACCTGTACAAGCATGATTCTGTGATAGAACAATGAGGGAAGAGGGGATATGGAAAAATAAGCGAAAAGTGGAGGTGGAGGTGCAGAAGGGCATGTATAGGAGGAGTGGACAAGGCAGAGGGGTGAGCAAAGACGAAAGGAGAGGGAGAGCACATGGTTGTAGAGACTTGAGAGGAGGAGACTGTGTCGTGAGAGTGAGGAACTGGGAACGAGGGGAACTGGGAGAGGTAGGAACTGAAAAAGAGAGAGGGGTATGTGTAAAATTGGACACTCATTGTGCGCGGATGGGCAGAACGGCAGCACCACCACCCCCTCCGGCGCGTGCTTCCCGCAGCAGGAAGTGCGCACCGCCTCCAGGCGCTCCACGGAGCGCGCGGAGAGGATCAGCCGCGCGCCCATCGCCGCGAAAGGCGCGCCCTTGAGGCGCAGAGTCAAGTCCGCTGCGGTAGCGCGGAGTGCGCGAGGGACACATGATGCGCGGGACATGCGGGGAGGGGAGGATGGGGATAGCAAAGAGGGATATAGGGTGAGCAGGGAGGAGAAGGAGGTGAGCAAAGGGGAAAGCCAGTAAGCAGGGGGAAACGAGGGGTGTGAACAGGGGAGGTGAGAGGGATTGTGGGGAAAAAGGGTTGAACGAAGGGGAATAGAGAGTAAACAGGGGGGAAAGATAAGTGAGTCCAGGGAGAACGAGAGTGAGTAGTGGGGGAGAGAGTGAGCAGTGGGGGAGAGAGTGAGCAGTGGGGGAGAGAGTGAGCAGTGGGGGAGAGAGTGAGCAGTGGGGGAGAGAGTGAGCAGTGGGGGAGAGAGTGAGCAGTGGGGGAGAGAGTGAGCAGTGGGGGAGAGAGTGAGCAGTGGGGGAGAGAGTGAGCAGTGGGGGAGAGAGTGAGCGTAGGGTGGGGGAATGGAGGGGATAAAGACGAGCAATGGGAGGGGTAGAGAAGGCGACGGGCGGGGAAGAGAGAATGAGCAGGAGAGAGTGAAAGGCAATGGGAGGGGAAGTGAAGGCGACGGGTGGTGAAGCAAGTGCAACAGGCGGGGGAAGCGAGTGCCACGGGAGGGGGGGGGGGGGAGTGAAGGCGCGGGGGTGGGAAGTCGCGACGTGGTGGGGGGGGGTTGAAGGCGACGGGATGGGGGAAGAGAAGGCGACGGGGGGGGGGGGGGGGAAGTGAAGGCGACGGGGTGGGGGAAATGAAGGCCATGGGGCGGGGGAAGTGAAAACGACGGGAGGGGGAAAAGTGAAGGCGACGGGGGGTGGGAAGTCACCACGGGGTTGGGGGGGGTGAAGGCGACGGGGAAGAGCAGGCGACGGTGGGCGGGGAGTGAAGGCGACGGGGGGGAAGTGAAGGCGATGGGGGGGAAGTGAAGGCGACGGGGGGGAAGTGAAGGCGACGGGCGGAGCGTTCGCGACGGGCGGAGCGTTCGCGACTGGCTGGGGTCGCGAAGGCGACGAGCTGCGGAAATGATGGCGACGACGCGGACGACAGAGAGCGGAAGCGTGGGACCTAGGGAAAGGAAAGCGAGGGAAAGGGGAGGGTCACGGTTGGTCGAACGGGTGTGATTCGATTTTCGATGCGGCGAGTTTACGCTACGCAGTAGTTGCACAATAACCTGCATTTCGACACAAAATTCTTCACACAACTAACACTAGCTTTGCGCGTCATCATCGAAATCCGCGCCTCCCACATCGTAAGGCGCATCTGATCTCTTTTGAGTGAACACCGACGCCCTGCCCTGTCTACGGGTATGGTCTATGCCTAATACTAAGCGTGCTATCTCAAACTGTGCACAGTTTGGTATGCAAGCGCTTTTCTGGTTGTGGGAAGGACCCCACCCATCATGGGAAGCGAGAGACTTTTGTCGCAAATTGTTTCGCGAGTTGAAAGTCTCTCGCAACCCAAACGAACCTCTCCGTGCCTGCCTCCCGAACCTAGTTTTTAGCGTTGACTTCCGTTGAGTAATTCAGGTCTTGGGCTTTAACCAGCTCAATAATGTAAAGATGTTTCCCGGCGAGAAGGCCGGACGGTGCATCAACCGCTGCAGAAACTTCATAGACAAGTTCAAGAAAAGCGGCGGCAACTTCCCTGACGACGTGTTTGTCACCATCATCTTCGCTGGCCTGAGTCCGGAATGGCGCCACTGCAAATTGGTTTTGCGCACGGAGTGAATTCTCAACGAAACTTCCCTCTGCTCGTTGCTTCTCACTGAACAACAGGAGATTGACCTGTACAACGAGAGAGGCAATAAGAAGGAGAAGATCGCCTTTTACGTGCAAGCGCCACCAGACAAGAAAAGACTTTTCTGCAAGTACTGCAAGAAGACTGGTCACACGATTCAGGAATGCTGGAAGCTCAATGGCAACGACAACAGTCGCGGCCAGAAAGGCGGAGCAACTCACCCACAGGCCACGGGAGCTCCAGCACGCAACCAGCCATGTCAACACCGGCCATCGCCAGCACCTCTCAAGCTCCGCCACGAATCCCCGCGAACACAAACGACAAGGGAAAAAGTAAGGTGCTAACGTGCATTGTGCGTTGCGGACCCCCTCGCCCCAACCGACACTACCGGTTCTTCCGCGGCTGGGAGGACATGTTCGTGGATCCACCTCAAAAAAGACCTGAAGGGTCGGTCGAAGATGAGGAAGAGAACGACCCCACATACGACGAACTCTCAGTCGGTCGCATGGAGCATGACTGGCAGATGCCGCAGTGGATTCAAGAGTCGCCACCTGCACGCATCGCATACGATGACGAAGACAACTATGAGAACGACCACGACATGGACCATCACATAACACCAAAGCCCGCAAATCTCGCCAAGGCCAAGAACGAAGGAAAACAAATGGTACCTGGACAGTTGCTGCAGGCAACACATGGTCTCGTCAAATGTCTTCATCCTCAACAGTGAAGAACTTGTCAACGACGTCCAAATCACCGTCACTAACAGTCAGACGATCTACGCAAGAAGTCGCGACCAAATTCAGTTGGAATCAAACGACACCAGGTACTGCATCCACATCAGCGACGTTCTCGTCGTGCCGGAACTTCGGTATAACCTCCTGTCCCTGGACCAATTGATGAAGTGCAGCGTCGACCTGTTCACAACAGAGAACGAGATACATTTAATGTACGACATGAGGGAATCTTCTCGGAAAGGCCAAAAGCGAAGGTGGAGTCTTCGTGCTCGACTTCGAAGCACCTGAGAATTCCGGCGACAATGAACACATCATCGTGCTTGATCCGCGTGGTCACCCTTCACCACCATCGTGGAGCCACCCGGACGAAACGGACTACCAACGTCCGGGCCCAGACGGAACCTTCTGCGCGCTCGCCGTACCAGTCGCCTCAACCACCAATCCTGCAGACACTGGAGTATCGACAGTGGAGGAAAGAGAAGAAATCAGCTCGGGAGCACGAAATGACAACGCAGAAAGAACAACTAAAGAAACTTGGCCTGATGGATCACAGACAGCACCGAACTCGGAGCAGCCGCCGGAGGATGGGAAAACGTCGCCACGGAACCTGCGAACATGGAAGAAGAAGTACCAGAAGTTACTGAGGGGACACCAGAAGCACAAGAAGAAGAATTGCTGACGGAATTCGGACCTCATCTACTCCCCATCACAACCGACGGGAGGGATTACCTCCGCGTGGACACAAGGGGAGCAGCGATAGGCGACACCGACTTCGAGGAACGAGAGGTCACGCAGCCGGACGACCGACGGCCAAAAACTTCTTCAATCCTTCCTCAGCAGCCAACGAAGCTTCCTGTGACCATCGACACCATTACCATCGGCAACACCAGCGTATCGTATCACGGCGCGACAATCTAAGCAGCTGCAGTCCGAATTGTCGTACCCGATGAACCTGCGGAACAAGTTTGGAAGGAAACCACAGAATAAGTCTTAGCACGGGAGAAGGAGCTTTACGCACGAACAAGAGGATATCGCGCCGACCCCGACATCTGGCATCAACATTTCGGGCACCCATCAATTGAAGTGCTCAACAATTGCATCAACGCAAACGTCTTTGCGGCAGATGCACTGATACTGCCTGATGGAAAGCTACTCAAACCACGAACTGACTTGCCCAACTGCACCGTCTGCCCGACAGCCGCACTGCGTCACGCGCCCTTCGCCGAGAAGATCCTAGGAGCCGAACGCTACAAGCCGCTTGTGCAAACGTTATCTCGCCTACCACTGCTTCGATGCCTGGCTAGCGATGGCAGAGACCCAGAGTGAGGGACAGAAATTGAAGGCATTCCAGACGGACGGAGCCCTGGAATACCAGACAGAGGAGTTCAAGACCCTCTACAGACAGAAGGGGATCAAGAGGATGATCTCCCTCCCCTACGCTCACGAGCAGCAGGGATTGGCGGAGCGGACCAACAGAAGCCTCGCGACAAAAATCCGAGCCCTTATGAAGCAGTCAGCTGTGCCAACCAAATATTGGCCCTTCGCGATGGCACGTGTAGTTCGCCTGCACAACATGCTTTCTTCAAAAGCGCTGCCCAACAACAACTCACCCTTCAAGGAATGGATCGGGAAGAATCCGGACACACGGATGCGGCGGGTCTTTGGGTGCATGGTACAGTACCGCCCCCACACTGCCCCAACCGGAAAATTTGAAGACCGAGCTCGGTGGGGCATTCACCTCGGAATCGAATCCGAATACCACGCCTGGACAATTCTGGACTTCGCCACCCACCAGCTCACGCGTTCACGTGACTGCATCTTCTACGAAAGACTGACCTTTCCACTGTACCGCGAACACCGCACTGCACAAAACACACCGGACAACATTTTTCAGGGACAGCACAGCTATGCCAATGACGAGGAAGACGTCGACATGGCAGGAGAACAGCCAGACGGGGCAACCGAGGATGAGGCACCCTTCGTACCCGTTACAGAAGAGCTCGGCACAGCAACATTTTTCCCAACAGAAACTGATCCACACGAAGCAATACAGGCACAGCACGATTATGCAAGTGCAGAAATACACTTACACATGGAGGAAGATCTCGCTCGTGATTCCTCTCGCGACACCATTCGCGACATCCCTGGCGACGATGACGACGTGGTCGAAGTCACAAATGCCGCGGAATCCAACCCCACAGGCCTTCGCATCGCCGTCGCCATATGGGGTAACCAGCGACTGACCGAACTCACCACCGTTCGCCAAGCTCTCAACGGGCCCGATGCTGAGAAGTGGAGAGCCGCCATGGGCGCAGAAGTCGCTGCACTTCAGCGGCGTGGCACCTGGAAGCTGGTACCACGACACCACGCAAAGGAGAGGAAAATTCTCACACGGAAGTGGGTTTTCATCATCAAGACACTCGCGGATGGGTCTGTCGAGAAGTACAAAGCACGATGGGTCGTCCGCGGCTTCTAACAAACGCAGTTCGTGGACTACGACAAGACATTTGCTCTCGTCGGCCGACACACCTCCGTACAAATCCTCCTTTGCGCCGCAGTGGTGAAGCAGCGTTCCCTCCGCAAGATCGACGTGTCAAATGCATTTCTCTACGCGATTGTCATTGCTATCATCTACGTCGAACAGCCACATGCCTTTGAGGAAGACGGCAACGCCATCTGCCTTCTCCAGAAATCACTGTACGGGATCAAGTAGGCGCCACGCCTGTGGCAGCAGTACCTCTACACCGTACTGCTCAAACTTGGCTTCCAGCAGCTCCCCCACGACCAAGGGATGTATCGCCTTGAATCCCGCGGCAGCTTCATCCTGCTCGTCGCCTATGTGGATAATCTTCTCTACACTGGCGACAACACGGAGCTGCTCAATCGCTTCGAACGGGAGATTCAAGAGAAGCTCGAGGTGACCATCGACCACGATGTCACTCAATTTCTCGGTCTCAACGTCACCCAGACCGCCGACACGATTCATCTCTCTGCCGCAAAGTACGCGGAGACCCTCGCGAAAAAGTTTGGCATCGTTCCCATCGGCATTACCACCCCGTTTCGCACTCCTCCGCCTACCCACGAGCTCGACACCACCCCGCTCTCCCCGGCCGACCATCGCCTCTACCAGCAGCAGCTCAGATGTCTACTCTTCGCCGCCGTCACATGCCGCCCGGACCTATCTCCCCTCCCCACTCACCCCTCATCTCTCCCCTTCCCTCCTCTGACTTGAGCTTGAGGCAGCATGGGACATCCTTCTTGGAGTCACCAAGGTGTACCCTTTGGAACCCCTTCCCCCTTCGCATTCCTCCCCCATTGTCTCCCCTCCCCACTCACCCCTCATCTCCCCCACTCCCCTCCTTTGGCATGAGCTTGAAGCAGCAAGGGATCTTGGAGGGGTTATTGAGGGGCAACCATGGGACCCCCTTCCCCCTCTGCTCTCCCCTTCCCTTGTCTTCCCTAATTCACTCCTCACCTCCCCTCCCCCTCTTCTTTGGCATGGGAGCCAAGCGGCATGGCATGGGACAGCCTTCTTAGAGTTTCCGAGGTCCCTCGCAGGGCCTCCCTTTTCTGTTTCAATGCAAGTGTACATGTGTGTGATACCGTAATCAAAGTTTGTGCAAGGATGTATGTAACACGTGTTCTGTGTATACCGCTTGTTTTGTAGGATATTATTGCGGGAAAACGCACAACAAAGAAACATGTCTTTCAGGTTCAGACATACCGTACGGTAGCAATTCTCTGAGAATCAAGTATCCAAACATTTCTGGAAGTTGCTGGGCTGGTGGTATTTGAAGCCCAGAGTCCCTGACTATGGTGAAGTGGAATAATAATCCCCAAGACTACTTCTTTGTAGCTACAGTATATAACATTCTCCCAACCCAATGCTCCAGCGAAAATCGTTTTAGGAAGATGCTCTAACCTAAACTTTGGGTTCAAATAAAACCCCTGAGCAGAGCGGATGGGTGTGCGGTTTAACCTAAGGCAGTATAGATGCATTAGTCTAGTGTTTTCATCTGCACAGGTACAGCACAGCACACCGGAAGAATGACACATTAACACATGAAGCAACTCGAAAGGTACACTTAGTGAATTACGCCTTCTCGAAGACACGCCAAACAAGGAAACACTACTTGAACCGAGGGGAAGCAGCACACAGAGCATAACACACAAGAAAAACGCATGTGAAGGCGTGGAAAGGAGCCAAATAGGGCAGATGAGGGGCACAGAGGATGGTGCAGACAGACACAGGACAGAACACGGTAAATAAAGCTTGGAAAGGAACCAACATACAGCAAATGAAGGGTGCAGGACAGGCATACAGAGCACACTTGGCCTACATGTACATGCTCCACCCACACCCATGCCTTGCCGAGTCTGTCGATCCAAACAACCCTACATTCCAGAGTCCAACAATCCAAACCACCCTACCTTCCAGAGTCCATCGTTGAGATAATGCATGAGGTCGACACCAATGCCCTTGTTGATCTTGCGACTGTGTCAAACCATTGTTGGTGTTGGAAGCATGGCATCCGGATAAATGCAGGAATGAAGGTAAATGAGAGGGAGGGAGGGAGGGAGGGAGGGAGGGAGGGAGGGAGGGAGGGAGGGAGGGAGGGAGGGAGGGAGGGAGGGGGGAGGGAGGGAGCATGGAACGCGGGTAAATGCATGAGATCGACAAATGCCCTTGTTGATATTGCACCTGCGTCGTTGCGGAAAAAAGGCATTGAGACAAAGGGAACCATGGCATCAGGATAATGCACGACAAAGAGAGCACATGAGAGAATGGAATGCGGGCAAATGAGCGAGGTGAAAATGAATGCTTTTGTTGATCTTGCGACTGCAGACAGACAGGCATGGCGGAGCACGGCTCAAGCCTCAAGGGAGAGTGAGGGGGTAAGGGCACGCTATGCTTCCCACACGTCAATTCATGCCTCACATGTCATCCCATGCCATGCCTCACATGTCATCTGACGACATCTTGGTGTATACGATCGCTAGAGCGTTCTCCTTGCCCTTATCTGCTGCATTTGAGCATGGCATCACATGCAATCCCATCCCATCCCATGCCATGCCATCCCATGCCATGCCATCCCATGCCATGCCATCCCATGCCATGCCATCCCATGCCTCTCACTCACATGTCATCTGACGACATCTTGGTATATCCAATGGCAAGAGCGTTCTCCTTGCCCTCTGCGAATATGGCCTGCCAGGGCAGAAACGCAGCACAGCACAGCAGCATATAAGGAGGTGTTGTGTCGAGGATGAGGGGTCTTGAGGAGGTGTTTGCCCCTCATGCTTTCCTTGAGGAATAAACAGGTGTACAAGGCTCACTCGCTCACCACAGGGGAGTCTGCTGGAATGCTGTCGTCCATCTTCCCTCCCGGGGTTGTGAGTCCCGGGCACATGATGTTGGCCCCTAACATGGCACACTGATAGCTTTCCTTCAAGGCTTGTAGTTGGATCACTCAGCTGTAGCAGACCCACTCACTACAGGGGAGTCTGCTGGAATGCCGTCGTCCATCTTCTCGCCAGGGGATGTGAGTCCCGGACACATGATGCCGGCTCCTCTTGACATCACGCACCGATGCTCTTTGTGAGGTTAAACAGGTGCACAAGGCTCGCCCACTCACCACAGGGGAGTCTGCTGGAATGCCGTCGTCCATCTTCCCTCCAGGGGATGTGAGTCCCGGGCACATGATGTTGGCTCCTGACATGACGAACTTGATGGCGCCTCTGTCCACCTGCATCTTGCGCATCATGTCCGGATCTGGATGGGGGCGTGGGAAGGGGGATGGGGGAAAGGAGATGTGAGCCCCGGGCACATGATGTTGGCCCCTGACATCACAAACTTAATCGCGCCCCAATCCACCTGCATCTTGCGCATCATGTCCGGGTCTGGGGAGGAAAGGGGGACAGGGGAAGGGGGAGATGGGCGAAGGGAGATGGGGGGGAGATGTGAGCCCCGGGCACATGATGTTGGCCCCTGACATCGCAAACTTGATCGCACCTCTGTCCACCTGCATCTTGCGCATCATATCTGGGTCTGGGGGAAGGGGAGATGGGGGGGGGGGGGGGGGGGGGGGGGGGGGGGGGTTAGATGGTGGTCAGTTGGAGGAGAATGGGGAGCATAACATGCCGTTTCACTTGGAGCTCGGGATGTGAGCCCCGGACACATGATGTTGGCTCGGGACATGACGAACTTGATAGCATCCCTATCCACCTGCATCTTGCGCATCATATCCGGGTCTGGGGGAAGGGGGAGACGGGGAAGGGAGAGATGGGGGAAGGGGGGGGGGGGAAAGGGGGAGGGGGACGGGGGAAGAGGGGGGAGAAAGGGGGAAGGGGGAGACGGGGGAAAGGGGGAGACGGGTTAAAGGGGGAGATGGGAGGGAGACGTGAGTCCGGGCACATGATGTTGCCCCCTGACATCATCACAAACTTGATCGCGCCTGCTATATTGAAATCATGAGAATTTTCAAAAGTGATTTCAATATATCCACCTGCATCTTGCGCATCATATCCGGGTCTGATGTTGTTGATGGGGAAATGGGGGGGAGCGGTAATGGTAGAAGGGAAAGTAGGGAGGGGAATGAGGGTGAAGGAACGGGAGTGCTTGGCCTTTGGCCCTATCCACCTGCATCTTACACATCATGCCTGTGGCAACATCATGTGCCCGGATCCACCTGCATCTTGCACATCATGTCCGGGTCTGGTGTTGTTGACAGAGAGGAGGGGGGGGGGGGCTTGAGGCGCCTCAAAAGTGGCCTGCGCCCCTATCCACCTGGATCTTACGCATCATGTCCGGGTGTGGGGTTTGGGGAGGAGAGGAGGGGGATAGGATTGAGAGGATTGGGGGGACAACATCGATGGATGCAAAGGCGGTAAGGACAATGCACCAAAGCACCAATGTGCAGCAGGTGGAGTTTTGGGCATGTAAAAGTAAAAGCCGTGTTGCACTGGATGCTGGGTGTTGTGCGCCGTGTTACCCATGTATTGAGATGAGTGCAACGTGGGTGGGCCTTCTTATGGAAATCACTTTTGAGAATTCTCAAAAGTGATTTCCATATACTTGGAGATGAGTGCAACGTGGGTGGGTGGGCCTTCTTACATTGGTGCAGCAGGCGAAGTGTGGGCATGAATGGGCCGTCTCTCACGTTGAAGAAGAGCGGAACACCGTTCATGACCACTATGCTCACATGGTTGGGGCTGCGTATACGATGGCCACATGGTAAAGAACAAAAAATAATGTAATTTTAGTCGACTCAAACAACACTCACGATGGCGACAGTTATGCTGACATGATTCAAACTGCAACACCGGAAACAAGTGGAGGGAGGGAGGATTTAGCAGGTAAAACATTATTTGTTGCAGTTTTGCTGACATAATTCAAACAGCAACACCGGAAACTTGATGTTTGCAGGTAAAGCAAATGAAGGAGGGCGGGAGGATTTCTCGAGTGATGTGCGCACCATTTAGCGACCACGATGGGTGATTTCTTGGGCAGCAGGTCTTCCAGGACCGGGTCTAGACTCGGGTACTGCGAAGAGGAGAGGATGGGAGGGGCGGAAGAACGGATGGGAGAGAAGCGCATGCGGGATGGAATGGGAGAGAGGCGCATGAAGAGTGTTCCTCAGCTTCCATTCTTGGGAATTCTCAAAAACCTCCTCAGCTTCCGTTTTTGAGAATTCTCAAAAACCTCCTCAGCTTCCATTCTTGGGCAGCAGGTCTTCCAGGACGGGTCTAGACTCGGGTACTGCGAGGGGGAAAGGGGGGGGGGGGGGGAGAGAGCAACATGGGAAGAGAGGAGCAGAGGAGCACATGGGGCGCACAGGAAATCTACTGTTGACCCGCCTCACAGTCCCTTGCTGGGCAACAGGTCTTCCAGGACGGGTCTAGACTCGGGTACTGCGAGGGGGAAAGGGGGGGGGGGGGAGAGAGCAACATGGGGAAGAGAGGAGCAGAGGAGCACATGGGGCGCACAGGAAATCTACTGTTGACCCGCCTCACAGTCCCTTGCTGGGCAACAGGTCTTCCAGGACGGGTCTAGACTCGGGTACTGCGAGGGGGAAAGGGGGGGGGGGGGGGGGGAGAGAGCAACATGGGGAAGAGAGGAGCAGAGGAGCACATGGGGCGCACAGGAAATCTACTGTTGACCCGCCTCACAGTCCCTTGCTGGGCAACAGGTCTTCCAGGACGGGTCTAGACTCGGGTACTGCGAGGGGGAAAGGGGGGGGGCAATGGGTGGGACGGGGGGGGGGGGAAGAGAGGCGCCAAGACCGGGTCTTGGACGCGAGAAGGGTGGGCTGGACGCGAGCAGGGCACATAGGGAGCCTCGTAAGCTAAAGTCTCTACTTCTATGCTCACCTCCGCAGTGAAAAAAAAAAAGGGCCAAATCTTGCGCTGAACAGACAGCTTGAGCTGGCTCTGTGGCATGCCCTGCTGAAAAAACGCGATTCAAGAGTGACTTACTCCTTGGAGCGCTCACCTCCTCGGGACGCTCACCTCCTCGGCTATAGACTGCCGAATCTTGCGTTGAACGGACGCCTTGAGCTGATTCTGCCCCGCTACCTCCTCGTTAGAGAATCTGTGCAGGGAGGAAAGAGGGCAAAGGGGAGAGGAGGGAGGGAGGGCAAAAGGGGAGGAAGGAGGGGAAAAAGGGGATGAAAGGGCTGGCCGATTTGAACAGACGGAGGGCACGGGAACAAGGAGGGATGAAGGAGATGGGGGGTTGGGGGGAGGGACGACAGGAAGGGGTTGTGGGGGGGGAGGGGTGGTGGAGTGGAGAAGGGGGTGAAGGCGTGAGGCGGCATCAGCCACGGAAATGATGGGGGAAGTAGGCGGCGCAACTATTCATAATTGCTTCCGCCGAAAAATGTATGAGGCAAATTTATGCAGCATTCGTGGACCGGCGAAATTTATGGAGGGCGTACTTTTTGAACATGGCGAGCCGCGGATGCGAGTCGACGCGGAGCGCGCGGAGTCGCTGGATGCTGACACGTGTAGGGTACTAGCGTCGAAGTTTCTGAAAATTCCTAGTAACGGCTTAGATCCTCGCGAAGACTGGACGACGGTGAAAGGAACGCTGGGGAGTCTAGAGCAACTTGGTTTTTCAGCAGGGATTAAATTTAGATATTTTTTCCAGCAGGGTTGGGTGGCGACATACGCGTTAGAATTCACTGATCTAAACCAACTTATGCTGGATAGCTAAAAGGAATCACTATCTTACTGACCCTTTTGCAATTTACTGTACTGTTTCTGTTAGCTTCACAACATTTGAAATGTCGATCCACCATGGATTCCGTGAGGAAATGCGGAATCTAAGTACCACCAATTAGGGTTTCCTGTACTCGCCATGAATCGTCCGTCTTTCAGGCCGCGGCCGGTGGACATCAATAAGAAGCTCGCGATCGTCCGATCGACGGACGAGCTGAACGCGGAGGACGAGGGCGTATCGCGGACCGTCCATCATGGCCACATCGCTCTCGATGCCGAAAACGAGCAGGTGTAGACAGTCGGATTTTCGTCGTCGAAACCCTAAAATACACCCCTCTTGGCCTTCCTTGAATCGCTGGCTGGATTTTGAAGGGCTTCGCTATGTATTCGCTGATGAGCGTCAGTCAGCGAGTATTTTCCGATTTTTTCTATTACAGATCTGACGTGTATTTCCCGTCGACATTTCGTGTCCGTCCATGTCATGTTGTGCCGACGTGGCAGATCCTGCCGGCACCGTCGAAGAAGGGACCATCCGTGGAGATCCCAACGCCGCACTGCGGCGTGGTCGACGCGTACGACAAGCTCTACCCGGCGAACTTTCGCCAACCGTCGTCGTACATTCGCAGCAAGCATGGTGGGAGATTCTTGCTTCGTGCTGTCGTGCCGTCGTGCTGTGGTGCTGTTGTGCTATCGTGCTGCTCTGCTGTCATGCTGCTTTGCTGTCGTGCTGCTCTGCTGTCATGCTGCTCTGCTGTCATTCTGCTCTGCTGTCGTGCTGCTCTGCTGTCATGCTGCTCTGCTGTCATGCTGCTCTGCTGTCATTCTGCTCTGCTGTCATGCTGCTCTGCTGTCATGCTGCTCTGCTGTCATGCTGCTGTGATATTCTTATCTCCGTGTCTACTCTCCTATGCATTCCATGATTCTAATTTTCCCGTGATTTCCGCCGTGCAGTGCGGCAGGACGACGGGGTGTACGTGGAGTATGATCTGGATGACGAGGACGAGGACTGGCTGGAGGTGCTCAACCAGAACAGACTGTTGCTCGCTGCAGACAGGTACAGAGCGGTACCATGTGGTGCAGTGCGGTACTATGCGGTGCAGTGCGGCGTTACAGTGTGTGTTGTGTACGGTGTGGTGAAATGCCAGTGCAGTGCGGCAGGAGGACGGCGTGTACGTGGAGTATGACCTCGATGACGAGGACTGGCTGAAAGTGCTCAACCAGAACAGGCTGCTGCTCGCTGCAGACAGGTACAGTGCGGTGCAGCTCGATACATTGCGGTGTGTCACGGTTGACTGCGTTTCTGCTGTTGTGTACACATTCTTTGCAGCTGCCGTTTGGAGCTGCTGGGTGCAGAGTGGTACTATGCGTTCTTGCCACAGAGTTCCAACACATACCATGTCATCTCCCCTTGCCACGTCATCTTCCCATGCCACGTCATCAGGCTGGAGTGGATGATCTACCAGATGGAGCTACTGGATGCGCGGGCGAGGACCAAGGCAGGGACGGCCATGCTGGCAGGCGTGGAGCAGACAGGTGTATCTGGGCAGGTGTCATCTGGGGGAGTGCGAGTGCCCGTCCTGCTGCAGCAGCAACAAGCCATCGATGTGAGTTCTGATTCCGCTGCAGAGGGGGAAGCATGAGAACTGTGCAGTTGCCTGTTTTGCATGAGTTGGGAATATTCGAAGCTCTGGAGCATGTGGGGGAAACCCATTTTGCACCTGGCTTTTCTGTGTCGCACTTGCACAAATGACCTTTCCCACCTGCTTGTTTGGATGGGCAGGCGTTGAGAGCGCAGGTGCCAAGGCAAGCCATCATCGCTGCAGCATATGACTATTGGCGGTCCAAGCGAGAGCGGTGGGGGAAGCCCATTCTAAGGCGCCTGCAGCCTTCGCCTGCCATCACAGACACCAACCCGTTCAACGTGTTTCGACCGAGGGAGAGAGCCCACCGCCCCAACACACGCCGGGTATGTAAAAGAGTTCAGGTAGACCCAGCAAGCATGCACCACCCTTCACAGACCCATTCTAAGGCGCCTGCAGCCCTTGCCAGCCATCACAGACACCAACCCGTTCAACGTGTTCCGACCCAGGGGGAGAGCCCACCGCCGCAACACACGCTGGGTACGTTGCTTTCCTGTGCAAAGTATGTGGGGTATTGGCTCTATTATGTGCTCTTCTGGTGCTGAGGTCGCTGCTCATCCCTTCCACCTAGCAAATGCATGTTTCAGCATGCCTCTCACATGTTCCCAATCTCATCCCTCCCCTTTGCGTCCCCTCCTGCCACCCCTCCCCCGGGTCCCTGCTCTCCTTTCTCTCCCCCCCCCCCTTTTCCCCCTCCTCCTTTTCCACTTGCATATTGCATCGGGTATGCAGATGCAGCGGAGGGAGAATGACATGGCATCATATGAAAAGCTCGTGCGGGTGCGTTTTTTTTCATTGTGCTGCCTGCTTGAGTGCCTGGGAATATTTCAATCAAAGTTCCGTCTCTTATTCAAAAGGCTCTGCATGTTCTTCGCTTGCGAAGCCTATCTGCCCCTTTCTACCTTTAGTTGCAGTACTTATTTTCTGACTGACCAGGCTTATTTTCCACAACCTGCCAGGCTTCCGACTGACCAACCCTTTCTGTGCCCTTCCATTCCTTACCGTCTTTGTTTGACAATTTTCTTTCATTCATCCCCCTTTGTAGCAGGTCCAGAAGAACATTGAAGACGCCTTGCAACTAGCACAGGCTGTTGAGAGAGTGAGTGCAGATTGACATTGGCTCTGTCACCCTTCCTCCCATTTTTGTTCGTTCATTCACCCCTCTCTCCCTCCTCCCATTTTTTTCTCTGCTAAGATTCTCTTGCGGAGCTGCTAACTCTGTTTCTCGCCACTGTCTCACTCTTTCTCCCAATGTCCCTTGCTCCCGCACCCACTCGTCCTCTGCGACTCATGCCTTAGTTTTAAGTGCATCCATACTTCATAATTGCTCCTGGTTCCAATTGTCGTGCCACCACGGGTGATGCGTGCAGAGGGAGGAGAGTAAACGCGAGCTCATTCTCTGCGAAGTGGCTTTGCAACAAGCAGCGCTCTCAGAGCGGGTAAGCTGCGTCTTTTCTAGCAAGCTGTGCTACGCACTGCACCTCACATTGTGAATTTTACTTTTGAGAATTCTCAAAAGTGAAATGCGAGTTCATTCGCCGCGAAGTGCCTTTGCAACAAGCAGCACTCTCAGAGTGGGTAAGTTGCGTCTTCTGCAGCAAGCTGTGCCATGCACATAGCACTGTTTCGAGGCGCCAAAAAAAATCCGCGTGCGAGGAGTCTAGTTTTGAGGCGTCTCAATATTCGTTTTCTGTGTGTGCTTCCACATTGCATCTCGTCATTCCCAGGGCATCCCGTTGCAGCATGCAGAGGCCCTTGGGATCATCCCAGGCGCTCTTTGAGGTGCCTGAAAAGTGCCGTCATGTGTGTAACATTCTTCCCTGTTTGCAATCTTCCTCCTCTTGTCTTTATTCCCAGGACATCACGGTGCAGCAAGCAGAGGCCCTTGGGATCATCCCAGACCTCTCCTTTTCGCACGCCAAGCCTTTCCCTGGATCTGCATCAGACGACCAGCACCAAAATCAACAGCAATACCAACTCTTACCACCTCCTGCCGGCACCACCCTCACCGGCGCCCCTGCTTTTGTCACTCTGGACGGCCTGCCTCCCGCAAATCACATTGACAATATCCTCTCAGTCACTCGCCGCCGGGGCTCTGTCGGAGCAGCAGGAATAGCAACTGCAGGATCAGCCGCAGCAGGATCAGCAGCAGCAGGGGGATGACACCTGGAGCAGCAGCAGGAGCAGGGGGGTGGGCTGGGTGGTTACCAGACGCACCGACCGTAACCTCTGGGCCGGTTACCGATGCAGTGTCGCCGCTAGACCATCTGCTCCCGCTGCTGAAGAAGAAGAGGCGGCGGCAGGTGGTGTTCCCCCGAGGAGGCAGGCTCAGTCGCGTGCTTCGTAGCGCCCCTCCTCCCGACATTCCCATGCCCTTCACCCGCTCGTTTTCGGTCGAGCAGCTCGCTGCAATGCACATACAACCGCCTCTGCTCTCCCTCTGGCCTCCTCCTGATTCACTCTGCCTCCCGCCTCTGGTACCCTCATCTGTATCAGCGGTGGGAGCGAGAGAGGGTGTGGAGTTGAGGGTGAGGGGGAGGGTAGGCAGGGGAGGGAGGCTGATATTTGATCGCTGGGATGTGATGGAAGGAAGGCCGTTAGTGGCGCCTGCACCTGCTGTCGCTGCCGTGCCTGCTGCCGCGCCTGCAGCCGTGCCTGCTGCCGCGCCTGCTGCCATGCGTGCTGCCGTGCCTGCTGGTGCGGGTGCTGCCATGCCTGGTGTGACTGCTGCCATGCAAGATGCTAATAACAAGGATCTGGTACCGAGTGCATCCATGCAGAATGACATGCAGAATGCAGCTTATGACCTGTCCTTGAGTGGTGCTGTAAGGAAGGATTCAACTGACAACCCTGCTGCTAGAGAGGCCTCCAATCCCCCAGCAATAGCAGTTGGAGCAGCAGCTGCTGGGATTAATGCTGCTCGTGCTCCTCCTGCCTCCGCTTCTGCTCCTTCCCCAATGCTGCAAGCATCTGCACCAATCAACGGCCCCGTTCCTTCCTCTGTCCCACCCTTCGCTCCTCAATCAAAGCCCGCTGCTCCTCCTGCATTCACTGCTGCACCTGCTTCCGCTGTCAACCCCGCTGCTGCACCTGCTTCCGCTTTCAACCCCGCTGCTGCACCTGCTTCTGTTACTGGGACTGCTGAAACTGCTGGTACTGCTGCTGCTCCTCCTGCTGTTGCTGCTGCCGCTGCTGCTGCTGCCACATCCCAATCTGCAGCTGTTACCAGCCAACCCAGCACCTCAGCACTTGCTGCTCTTCCACAATCACGTGCCCCTGCTCCTGCATCTTCCCCTGCACCTACCTCTGCCGCTGCTTCTGCTGCTGCCGCTGCTTCTGCTGCTGCCACTGCTGCTGCTTCTGCTGCTGCTGCCGCTGCTGCTGCTGCTGCTGCTGCCGCTGTGCCTGGAACCACTAGGCCTGTGACAAATGCCAATGGTGCAAGTATAGGGTCCAAACCTGGACCCAACACTGGTGCAGCTGCTGATGGGGTAGCTGATAGACGTTCAAACAGTGGAAAGGCTTTTGGGATCGGCTCCTCTCAACCTGCACTGGGTAGTAATGCAGCGGGTGTAGGAGCAGCAAGGGGTGGAGCGGGTGTCGGAGGGGTGCAGAGCGGTGTGAGGGTTGTGGGAGGAGTAAGAGGTGGAGAGGGGGGTGTAGGAGTTGCGCGGGGTGGGGTGAGTACAGGAGCGGTTAGGGACGGTGCTGCTGGGTTAAAAGCTCCAGTCTCAGGGGTGTCAGGTGTGGCTTCACCTTACATGCCACCGAAGCAGCGATATCATGTGCAGCGGGCAGATAAAAATGTGTGAATCGCATGAGGTGTAGCTGACGAGGCTGCTTCTCTAATTCACTGGATTTTGTGTACAGTGTACGAATAGTGGAATGCCCAATTGGTGTTTTATTGGCAGGGGTAGATGTGCAGGCATATTCTGCAGTTGGTGTTGAGGGATATGGGTGTTTTGTGAGTATTGGTTAAGCCGCGATAGTGTCACATGACTCGCATCCCTCACCCCGCATCCCTCGGTAGTGGAACCCCTTTGCCTCTCTCCTCTCCATCCCTTCACCAACTCGCAACGGAACACACGCAACTACGTCCCCTCGTGCTTGAAGAATGTTACCTCTAATTTTGCCAGTGTATGAATCTAATCGTAGTAGAGTCTGAAGAAACGTTTAGTGTTGGGCGCAGGCCAATAGACTGTTGTGACGGTTTGCCAGAAGAAAAGCATCCGACCAGGCAAGTGAGCGAAAGGTCGAGAGATTTCTTATCGAACAAGCCAAAGTTTTTGGATTAGTGTCAAATTCAGGTGCAGTAGAAAGAGACTGCAGTGAAATTCGTCGGATCAATAAGGATACCAATGGTAGCATAGGGCTTTGCTCACGCTGACGATAGGCAATAGGATTGCGCCAGAATAATAATGCTGGCAGGAGAATTTTACTTTTGAGAATTCTCAAAAGTAAAATTCACGTCGCTGACGATAGGCAATAGGATTGTGCCAGAATAACAATGCTGGAAGGAGGGCTAGAGGTACGATAAACCCGCGACTTTTTTCGAATCGTAGCCCAGTGTAGCAGCGATTGCAGCAGAAGCGATGTGACAACAGCGGGAGTGATCGAGTAACACCTGATGTGACAATAACGGGTGACGCTCGGATTCTTGACATCGTTATAGGTCACCGACGCTCGGTTGACCGGGGATAAGCAGATTTGAGCAGAGTCAGCATGAGGGGATGACGTCAGCGAAAAGGGCTGGTGACGTCAGCGGCAAGGGGGAGGAGGGTTCGCGAAAAGCCGTTTCAAGAAGGGCTTCTCAGGAGAAGGGTAGGAGGGGCGATCGGGAATGGCCTGAGAAGGGCGGTTATGGGGTTCGACGAGTGGAGAGGCGGAGAGACGGAAGCAGCAGCAGCAGCAGTGGCGCCGCCAGCGGCAGCAGTAGCAGAAGTAGGAGTATGATTAGGGATAGAGTTGATAGTGGTAGTAGAAAAAGGGGCAGGAGTAGAAGCAGGACCAGCAGCAGCAGCAGTAGCAGGAGCAGTAGGGGAGGAAGGCACGGCAAGAAACAGGTTAACGGCAAGAGCAACAGAAGTCGAAGCAGCAGCAGCGGCAGCAGCAGCAAGGGCAGGAGCAGGAGCAGGAGCAGGAGCATGAGTAGTGATAGATACTACAACCGGAGGAAACCGAATGGCGGGCGTGCAGGGAGGAAATTTAAAGACTCCAGCAGCAGCGATGGCAGCAGCAGGGGAAGGGGTAGGGGCAGGAGAAGCAGCAGCAGGAGCAAGGGCAGGAGCAGGAGTAGCAGCAGGGGCAGCAGCAGCAGCAGCAGCAGGAAGAGCGGTTGGAGTAGTAGCAGCAGTGGGAGCGATGAGGAGGAGGATAGACGTAGGCCCAGGGACTTAACCGCTATGAGGAGGAAGAGAGAAAGAGAGAGAGGGGATGGGACAAGGGAACGGGGGAAGGAACATTCAGGGCTTGCTGCTGGTTCATTGAATCTAGACCTGAAGAGTCGAAGGAAGTCGTTGGAAATAGGAGGAGCAGGAAGGATGGTTGGCGTGAAGGAGAAGGAGAAGGATAAGGAGGGGGTTTCGGGGAGGAGTGAAGGTGGCAAGAGCAGGAGGGATGGAGCTAGGGACGGAGGGAGGGAGGGGGGAGTAGAGGGGAGTGTGAGGAAGGGAGGAGAGAATGAGAGGAGGGACGGGGAGAGGGAGAGGAGGGACGGCGAGAGGGGGAGAAGGGAAGACGAGAGGAGGGGGCGGGAAGGAGAGCGGGACAAGAGGAGAGATGTTCCAAGGGAGGCAATAAAGATTGTTGATGTGAGGGATATAATTGCTTCGTCCCTGCAGGGGATAGACAGGCAAAAGGAGAGGGACAGCCGAAAGGAGGTGGTAGTTAGGGATAGTTTTAGGCAAGGGGTGAGTAAGGGAGAGGAATGCAGAGGAGGGAAGGAAAGAAGGGTGGATACAGGAGAGGAAAGAGGAGAGAGTAGAGGCGGGAAGGAGAGAGAAGGGTTGCGAAGAGAAGGGCGCGTAGGAGGGGAGTTAGCAGAGCGGGATTTTCGAAGCAGTGGCACGTTTAAGTCGCCTGGAGGGCACACCGAGCGTCACTGTGATAACAGTGAGAGGGATGGGAGAAGGCGAGGTGATGAGCGAAGGGGGGACAGCTTCAGAGGAGGAGGGGGCTTTTGTGAGAGAGGTGGAAGGAGCCATTTGTTTGAAGAACAGCAGTTGGGAGAAAGGCGGTTCGCAGAAAGCAGCAGAGGGCACAAGGAGGAGAGGAGTCCGGGTGGGGTTAAGGGTTTGTTGTCTCCGCAGGAGAGGAATTTGGGAGGGCTGTCGGGCTTGTCTGGGCGGCAGTTTGATGGGAGGAGGGGAGAAGAGAGGAGGGAGTGGAGGGTGGAGGAGGGGGATCGGTGGGAACTTGGAATTGGTAGGGTGGATGGGAGAGGGGAGAAGGAGGAGGGGAAGGAGAGGGGGAGAGAGGAGGATGTGGGAGGAGAGAGGGGAAGGGAGGAGAGTTGGGGAAGAGAGAGGGGAGATGAGGAGGATGGGGGAAGAGAGAGAGGAAGAGCTGAGGATGGGGGAAGAGTTAGAGGAAGAGAGGAGGGCAGCAGGCTTATGCATGGTCGAGATGGTCGACATTCGAGGGAGCATTCATTGGAGGACGAGGAAAGGGGCCGTTCTTTGGAAAGAGTGGAGAGGGGGGGTGATGGAGATGGGGATAGGAGGAGGGTGAGAGACAAGGGAGAGAGGGAAGAGAAAAAAGAAGGTAGAACCTCCAGAGGCAGCGAGGAGGAAAGGAGGCCGTCCCCTGTATTCCACGAGGGGGGAAGAAGGCCGTTCCAGTCACCTCAGGAAGTTGATCGGAGGAGTTTCCTGTCACCTCAAGAGGGGGACGCCAGGAGAGTGGGGAGGGCGTGGAATCCCGGAGAGACAGGGGGAGGTGGGGTGTTCGATCGTGGGGTATGGGTGGGGCGGGCAGGGGGGAGGGTAGCGAAGGAGGCAGGCATGGGAGGGGGTTCAGGGCACCACACAGAGAGGGAAGACAGGTGGAGGATGAGGGGAATGGAAGAGAGGGGCTATGGCGGTGGTGGTGGCAGTAGAGGCAGGGGATTTGGACGAGGAGGGAGGGATGGTGGTGGTTGGGATGGTGGGCGGGATGATGCTGCTGGTGTTGGTGGTGGTCGGGGTGATGGGGGTGGCAGATGGATGGACAGGAGAGGGGGGCGGGGAGGGCGTGGGTGGGGAGAGCGCGTGGGAGGGAGGTTTGAGGGCTCTTCTTGTACTGCTTTTCCTCATAGCGCCATGGCGCTTGGTGCTGCTCGTGATAGTGCCATGGGTGTTGGCCTTCGAGATAGGAGCATGGCTTCAGGGGGAGAGAGGGGACAGACAGAGAGAGGAGGGATAGAAAGAGGAGGGGCGGATAGGAATGGAGAAGAGTGGGGCGGATCAGAGAGGGCAGGGGGAGAGATGAATTCAACTTGTAAAAAAGAACCAATGTGGGAAGGCGGTTCGTTTAAAGCCACTGATGCGGTTCTAGATGCTCCTCCTGGCTTCGGCCCTCCTGCTTTTATCGCAGCTGCTTATAAGAGGGCGACAGGTGGAGAGGCCACAGCAGAGGCAGGGACAGGGAAGCAAGTGGGAGGAGCAGTAGCAGGCGTTGCGAGTGAAAGTGGAGACAGACGGACTGGAGTAGCAAAGGTGTGTGCAGCAGAGGGAGAAGGAGCAGGGATGGGAACAGAGATGCAAGCAAGGGCAGGTGTGCCAACAGGAGCTGAAGCGAGAGCAGAGATGGGAGCAGGGATGGGAGGGGAGATGGGAGAACAGGTGGGAGGAGAGGGGTATGCGGTGGGGATGGGTGCGGAGGAGTGTGATGCGTGGTGCCTCTTGGATGAGACACTGGGAGCAACAAGTGGGCCCTTCCCCTTCAGTCATGTCCAGCAGCAGTTTGCAGCAGGGTGAGTTGAGTGAGTGAGCTTGCGACAATTTTGTTCAATCACGTTTGTAATCATGTTCAATCACGTTTGTAATCATGTTCAATCACGTTTTTAATCATGTTCAGTCACGTTTGTAATCATGTTCAATCACGTTTGTAATCATGTTCAATCACGTTTGTAATCATGTTCAATCACGTTTGTAATCATGTTCAATCACGTTTCTAATCATGTTCAATCACGTTTGTAATCATGTTCAGTAACATTTCTAATCATTTTCAGTAACGTTTCTAATCATGTTGAGTAACGTTTCTAATCATGTTCAGTAACGTTTCTAATTTTGTTCAGTAATTAGTTAAAGCCAGGATCTCAAGTAAATAAATTGTTTTGCAGTCGGTGAGGGGGGCTTGGCTGTGATTGGTGAACGAGGTGGATAGTCTGACGAGGGGTGAAGTGAGGGGTGCGAACTAAAGACAAATCGCAAGTTTGAGTCCGAACCAGGGAGGCACGGAATCTGGTTCGGCGACGAAGCTCCAACACCTGCAATTTCTCGTCACCCCCAAACAATCTCATGCACCAGCAATCTGTTTTGCATTTGCTCCAGGGGCAAAAAAGTGGGTGTGTCGCACACTCAACTTCCTAACCAACCAGTAAATTCGCCTCCACAAATAGGGTAACGAGAGCTGCAAGTGTTTTGCAATTGAAGGCCAATTCTCGTACTTGAGATCCTGGCTTTAAGTCACGGTTTCTAGCACGGTGAATGCGTCAGAGCTGATTGTTTGCAATGGTTGTTGGCTTATTAAACAAAGATATATGATCATGTTCAGTATCCTTCCTGATAAAAGAGATGTTTTGAGACGTCTCAAAACATGATCATGTTCAGTATCCTTCCTTCCGCCCTTCCTGTTCCCCCCTCTCTCCCCTTCCCGCTTCTTCTATACCGTTTTTTATCGTCCCTCCACCTGCGCAACCGAACCACCCTCAGGAAGCTGCCGGATCATATCCTGGCCTACCCGGAAGGCTCGGATGCCGAGCCTATGCCCCTGGCTCAGGTGCTGAAAGGGGAAGCTTCGGTGCTGCTTCACTTCGGAGTGTCCCTTCCTTCCGACTCCTTGCTTCCATCATCTCAGCAGCAACAGCCAGCAGTACGGCAGCAGGAACCTGAGCAGCAGCAACAGCCACAACAGCCAGAGCAGCAGATGATGATGTCTATTGTTTCTGGAGCAGGGATGGGATTAGGAACAACGCCAGGACGAGTAGGACAAGCAGGGAGGGACGATTTGATTGCACATCCTGCTGCCGTTGCTTCTGTTTCTGCTCCTGCTGCTGTTACCAGCACAAATATCGCTGTTGCAGATTCAGTGATCACCGGGGGTACAGGGGAGGAAGGCCAGAGGGAGGATGTGAAGAAAAAGGAGGAGGAGGAGGAGAGTGGGTTGTTTTGGACGTATCTGGGGGAAGACAAGGCTCCCAAGGGCCCGTTTTCTATTGTGATGCTGCGATGGTGGCTGCAGTGTGGACATCTCATGCCCAGCCTCATGGTATGTGTGGTGTGTTATGTAGATTATGGTATCTATGGTGTGGTTCATGCAATGATGTGGCATACAATGATGTGGTTCATGCAGTGATGTGGCATACAATGATGTGGTTCATGCGATGATGTGGCATACAATGATGTGGTTCATGCAATGATGTGGCATACAATGATGTGGTTCATGCAATGATGTGGCATACAATGATGTGGTTCATGCAATGATGTGGCATACAATGATGTGGTTCATGCAATGATGTGGCATACAATGATGTGGTTCATGCAATGATGTGGCGTACAATGATGTGGTTCATGCAATGATGTGGCATACAATGATGTGGTTCATGCGATGATGTGGCATACAATGATGTGGTTCATGCGATGATGTGGCATACAATGATGTGGTTCATGCAATGATGTGGCGTACAATGATGTGGTTCATGCGATGATGTGGCATACAATGATGTGGTTCATGCGATGATGTGGCATACAATGATGTGGTTCATGCGATGATGTGGCATACAATGATGTGGTTCATGCGATGATGTGGCATACAATGATGTGGTTCATGCGATGATGTGGCATACAATGATGTGGTTCATGCAATGATGTGGCATACAATGATGTGGTTCATGCAATGATGTGGCGTACAATGATGTGGTTCATGCGATGATGTGGCATACAATGATGTGGTTCATGCAATGATGTGGCATACAATGATGTGGTTCATGCAATGATGTGGCATACAATGATGTGGTTCATGCGATGATGTGGCATACAATGATGTGGTTCATGCGATGATGTGGCATACAATGATGTGGTTCATGCGATGATGTGGCATACAATGATGTGGTTCATGCAATGATGTGGCGTACAATGATGTGGTTCATGCGATGATGTGGCATACAATGATGTGGTTCATGCAATGATGTGGCATACAATGATGTGGTTCATGCAATGATGTGGCATACAATGATGTGGCATACAATGATGTGGTTCATGCGATGATGTGGCATACAATGATGTGGTTCATGCAATGATGTGGCGTACAATGATGTGGTTCATGCGATGATGTGGCATACAATGATGTGGTTCATGCGATGATGTGGCATACAATGATGTGGTTCATGCGATGATGTGGCATACAATGATGTGGTTCATGCGATGATGTGGCATACAATGATGTGGTTCATGCGATGATGTGGCATACAATGATGTGGTTCATGCGATGATGTGGCATACAATGATGTGGTTCATGCGATGATGTGGCATACAATGATGTGGTTCATGCAATGATGTGGCATACAATGATGTGGTTCATGCGATGATGTGGCATACAATGATGTGGTTCATGCGATGATGTGGCATACAATGATGTGGTTCATGCGACTATGTTGCGTACAATGATGTGGTTCATGCGATGATGTGGCATACAATGATGTGGTTCATGCGATGATGTGGCATACAATGATGTGGTTCATGCAATGATGTGGCATACAATGATGTGGTTCATGCGATGATGTGGCATACAATGATGTGGTTCATGCGATGATGTGGCATACAATGATGTGGTTCATGCGATGATGTGGCATACAATGATGTGGTTCATGCGATGATGTGGCATACAATGATGTGGTTCATGCGATGATGTGGCATACAATGATGTGGTTCATGCGATGATGTGGCATACAATGATGTGGTTCATGCGATGATGTGGCATACAATGATGTGGTTCATGCGATGATGTGGCATACAATGATGTGGTTCATGCAATGATGTGGCATACAATGATGTGGTTCATGCAATGATGTGGCGTACAATGATGTGGTTCATGCGATGATGTGGCATACAATGATGTGGTTCATGCGATGATGTGGCATACAATGATGTGGTTCATGCGATGATGTGGCATACAATGATGTGGTTCATGCGATGATGTGGCATACAATGATGTGGTTCATGCGATGATGTGGCATACAATGATGTGGTTCATGCGATGATGTGGCATACAATGATGTGGTTCATGCGATGATGTGGCATACAATGATGTGGTTCATGCGATGATGTGGCATACAATGATGTGGTTCATGCAATGATGTGGCATACAATGATGTGGTTCATGCAATGATGTGCCATACAATGATGTGGTTCATGCAATGATGTGGCGTACAATGATGTGGTTCATGGAATGATGTGGCATACAATGATGTGGTTCATGCAATGATGTGCCATACAATGATGTGGTTCATGCAATGATGTGGCATACAATGATGTGGTTCATGCGATGATGTGGCATACAATGATGTGGTTCATGCGATGATGTGGCATACAATGATGTGGTTCATGCGATGATGTGGCATACAATGATGTGGTTCATGCGATGATGTGGCATACAATGATGTGGTTCATGCGATGATGTGGCATACAATGATGTGGTTCATGCGATGATGTGGCATACAATGATGTGGTTCATGCGATGATGTGGCATACAATGATGTGGTTCATGCGATGATGTGGCATACAATGATGTGGTTCATGCAATGATGTGGCATACAATGATGTGGTTCATGCAATGATGTGGCGTACAATGATGTGGTTCATGCGATGATGTGGCATACAATGATGTGGTTCATGCGATGATGTGGCATACAATGATGTGGTTCATGCGATGATGTGGCATACAATGATGTGGTTCATGCGATGATGTGGCATACAATGATGTGGTTCATGCGATGATGTGGCATACAATGATGTGGTTCATGCGATGATGTGGCATACAATGATGTGGTTCATGCGATGATGTGGCATACAATGATGTGGTTCATGCGATGATGTGGCATACAATGATGTGGTTCATGCGATGATGTGGCATACAATGATGTGGTTCATGCGATGATGTGGCATACAATGATGTGGTTCATGCAATGATGTGGCATACAATGATGTGGTTCATGCAATGATGTGCCTTACAATGATGTGGTTCATGCAATGATGTGGCGTACAATGATGTGGTTCATGGAATGATGTGGCATACAATGATGTGGTTCATGCAATGAACTCTCTCTGCCTTCCTTTCTCCCCACCCCACACCCCACCAGTTGTCAGACGTTCGCAACATGCACGCTCCTCCCATCTCCCTGGGGGTTCTGCTGGGAAGACACCCTAAGCAGCAGCATCACCACCAGCACCACCAACAACAGCAGCTTCAGCAGCAGCAGCAGCAGCAGCAGCAGCAGCAACATCCGCTGCAGCAACAACAACAGTACCAGCATCAGCAGCAGCATCAGCTCCCGTCATCCACCCCTCCCTCTCTCGACGTCCTCTTTTCCACCTCTCTATCTCTCGTCCGCACACGTCTGCATGCCCTTGTTCTGCAATCCCTGCACTGCCCCTCCTTCCTCAACGCTGCTGTAGGCCCCCACCTCACCTCTGCTCTTTCTAACCGTGCCTCTGTGATTTCTGAATCGACTCAAAAGTCGCCCCACCTCTCCTCTGCTCTCCCTAACCGTGCCTCTGTGCTGTCACCAGCTCAAGCCTTTCCTGCTTCCCCAGCTTCCCCTGCTGGTGCTGCCACTGCTTCTGCGGCTGCGGCTGCTCCTTCTAGTGCGACTGGTCCTGCTGTTGCTGCTGCAGCTGCTGGTGCTTCTGCTGATGCTGCCGGTGCTGTTGTTGGTGCCAGTGGTGCTGTTAGTGCTATTGGTACTGTTGTTGGTGCTGGTGATGGGAGGAACAGTTCTGCTGCCTTCCTCCCTGCAACCGCTGCTGCTGCTGCTGTTGCCTCTCCACCGCCTCTCCATGATCCTCCTGCTTCCTCTCACGTGGGAGAGTGGAGAACAAGGGTTGAACGAGAGTGGGGGGCAGGAGGAGAGGCAGAGCAGGATAGGAAGCCTTGGGACCTGCAGAGGAGAAGCATGGGAAAAGGGGCGCGGACAGAAGGGCCAAGTGGTGTAACACAGGGACAGGAGGAAGGGGTGGAGGGGCATGAGGGGAAAGGGCATGAGGGGAAAGGGCATGAGGGGAAAGGGCATGAGGGGGTGAGGGGGCATGATGGGGCTAAGGATCCGAAGCTGTTATTTGAAGACATGGATTTTGACTCTCTGCCGCCTATTCGAGCAAAGAAACTCCCAACACCTCCTCCATCACCATCCCCCCCACGCTTACCACCACCAGTATCACCATCATCATCATCACCACCAGTCCCTCCTTTTACCCATCCTCCCTTCCCCCTTCCTCTCCATCCTCTCCCTTCTTCCCTGCCTGTGCCGCGTCCCCCTCCTCTTCCTCACTCCCCTCCTCCCACTCTCCCTCACTCCCCTCCTCACCACCTTTACTCACCCCCTCCCATCCTCCCACACTCCCCTCCACCGCTCTCCTCAGCGTTAAACCTACTGCAGTCCTCTTCCCGTGGGTGTGAGTGGGGCAGGAGGGTTGCATCTTTAGCAGAAGCCGCCACTGCTAGATTGGCTGCTTCTGAGTTTCGAAGATACAAAATGTGTGAGGAAGAGCAAGAGGGTCAGCGTAAGCAGAGGGAGCAAAAGCAACAGCAGCAGCATCAACAGCAGCAGCAGCAGCAGCAGCAGGAGCATCAAGAGGGGTATGAAGCTGGCCTTGAGGCCTCAGGACCCCCTGGGTTTGAGGCGTCTAGAGATTCATTACCTCCTGGCTTTCAGCTGAGAAGAACAGACGGGGAAGGGCAGGAAAAGGCGGGAGAGGAGAGGAGGATGGAGGGGCGAATTAGTACAGGGGAAAGAGGGGAGGGAGGGAGTGTGGCAGCGGCAAGGGATGTGGAGAAGGAGGGAGATAAAGAGATGGTGAAGGAACAAGAAGAGAGAATAGATGTGGAGTTAGGGAGGGTTCAGGATATCCAAGAGCAGAGAGACAGGAGGGAGGAGGAGAGGCATGGAGCAAAAAGGGGTGAAAAAGAAGGGGAAGGGAATGGAGGGGGAAGCAGAGATAGAGGGGAGCGAGAAAGTGGAGGAAAGGGGGATGAAGAAGAAGAGGAGGAGCAGGAGCGAGATGGGAAGGGTGTTGAGACTTCTTGCTCTGAATTTGGTGACGCAGTTGGAGGGGCGACAGAAGCAAGGGGTGTGTGTGAGGGGGGTGGGAGTGGGAGTGGTGGGAGAATGGAGAAAGTCAATTTAGGAGCTGGAGGAGTAAGTGTGCCGGTAGCAGGAGTGAGTGTAACAGGGGTTATACTTACAGGGTTGCAGTTGCTGATGGGAGGAGGGAAGGGGGGAGGAGGGGGGATGGTGGGTGGTGGGGCGAAGGAGGAAGCAGCCAAAACAGGAGGAGGAGGAGGCGAACGGAAAGGGGATGGAAGAAGAAAAGGGGAGGCAGGAGAAGGAGGAGGAGCAGGAGGAGGAGGAGGAGGAGGAGCAGGAGGAGGAGCAGGAAGGAATGGAGGTTTAGACGATCAGAAGGGGAGTGTGGGGTGGAGAACAGGGGAAGGGAGAGCAGACAGAAATGGTCTGTTGAGTGTTGCTGAGAGCAGTGGTGAGAGCGACAGGGATGATAACGTTGAGGGAGGTGGAGTGAGAGAGAAGGGCGGAGTAGGTGAGATGGTAGGAGCGTTGAATGGGGAAAAGGAGAAGGACTTGGGTGGAAATTTGCAGGAGGAAAATGTGAAGGAGAGATGCACGATAGGAAAGCAGGCAGAAAGGGGTGTTAGGGGCAGTGTTGGTGATGATGGTGGGAGGAAGGAGAGAGGGGAAGGAGAAAGGGGAGATGTGAAGGAAGGGGAGCAGCAGGATAGAGAGGAGAGGGAGAGGGAGAGGGAGAGGGGGCGGGGAAGGAAGAGGGAAAGAGAGAGGGGAAGGGAGAGGGAAAGGGAGAGGGAGAGGGAGAGGGAGAGGGAGAGGGAGAGGGAGAGGCAGGAGGGTGGGAGTGACAGTGGGCTGGAGGATATACCTCTTGCAAAGAGACTGGTGCAGGGAGCGAAGGTGAAAGGCATTTCTGCTATAGGGGGAGGAGCGGTGAAGGGGAAGAGAGGCGGCTTTGAGATGGGAGGAGGAGTGGAAGGGCGAAGGAGACATGGTGAGGAGAAGGTGCCTAAGGCGGAGGAAAAAGAGGAGGGAAGGGAAGGGGGACAGGATCCCTGGTCAATTGGGGGTAGTCAGTGTGATGGGGCTGCTGCTAGTGCCGCCGCTGCTGCTGTTGCTGCTGCTGCTGATATGCCTGCTGCTTCTGAATCTGCTGCTGCTTCAACTGATGCTGCTAACGGAGATGTGGCTCCTCATGCTTCAGCTAGTGCGAATGCTGCTGCTGCTGCTGGTGATGCCGCTGCCATTGCTGTTGCCACTGCTGCCGCCGCAGCTGCTGCTGATGCTGCTCTTGATGCGTCTGGAAGTGATGTTACGCCTGAGGACGTACATGCCGACAGCTCAGCCAGTGACGATCTTGGTGGTGATGCCGCAGGGGTTACATCACCGACAGCACTTAAAGCCTCAGGGGGTTCAATCGCAGGTGAGACAAACACAGGGCAGTCCCCTTCAAGACACAGCCCCTTTCCAAGACACGGCCTCTCCCCATCATGCCACAATAAGGTTGGGGAGTTGGCAAGTCGAGGCACAGTCGTGGGCTTTACTGAATTAAAACGGCATACCAGTGATGGTGAGGAGGACCACAAGGACGTCTTTTGCAGTCGCAGAAATGGGCAGATTACCAGGGATTTGCATGGTGGCATTTCTGTGAGAGATGGGGATGGGGGAAGCCGAGGATTGAGTGGGGATGCGGGAAGGGAGGATGGTAGTGGGGATGGGTTGAGTGGGGATGAAGGAAGGGAGGGTGACAGGGGTGCGGGCGAAGCAAGTGCAGGCGAGAGGGGTTTGAGCGAGAGGAGGAGTGCAGTTGTGCAAGGGAAAGATGAGGGGACGAAGGTTGAGGCTCCACAGCCCCTGTCCGCCCTTCAGACGCTGCTAAGTAGCAGCAACAAACCAAGAGCGGCCTTTGGGACATGTCAGAAGGTGGAGGCGCCGCTGCTAAGTAACAGCACAGGCAAACCAAGAGCGGCCTTTGGGACATGTCAGAAGGTGGGGTTGGTAACTAACAGCGTTGGTGGTGGAGGGGTGGTGCTGAGGAAGAAGGGGGAAGAAGAAGAGGAGGAGGAGAACGAGGAGGACGGAGACGGAGAGGAGGAGGAAGAGGTGGAGGAAGAGGAAGAAGAGGAGGATGAGGGAGAGGAAGGGGAAAGCGAGGAGGAGGAGGAAGATGAAGAGGAGGAAGGGGAGGAGAGTGAAGAGAAGGAAGGGAGTGAAGGGGAGGAAGGGAGTGAAGGGGAGGAAGGGAGTGAAGGGGAGGAAGGGAGTGGAGAGGAAGAGGAGGATGTGGAGGCGGAGAGAGGGAGGAGGATGACAAAAGGGGTATCAGAGGAGGGTGCAGAGGATGCGGCAGAGGAGAGCGAAGGACAGGAGGCGGAGGAGCTGCTACTGGGGCGATTCATGCTGAGGGTGAGTCAGTCCCATCCTGCTCTCTCTCAGTAGATGTTTTTGAGGATTAGCAAGTTGACTTCTGAGGATTCCCACAAAACCAACGAGTCTCGAATAAAGGAGGGCAGCAGAAGGAGGAGCTGCTACTGGGGCGATTCATGCTGAGGGTGAGTGAGTCCTAGCCTTCTCTCGCTCACTAATTAGTTGGTTCCGAGGGTTAACCGGTTAATTCTCTCCTTCCTTGCCTCTTTTCCTACCTTCGTGTTTTGAGTCGACTCAAAACACGACTCACTAGTTGGTTGGTTCCGAGGGTTAACCAGTTAATTCTCTCCCTCCTTGCCTCTTTTCCTACCTTCACACTAACCCCCCTCTCCCTTGGCAGGCACTAAGCAGTGGCCAGTGGAGGGAAGTGTCATTGTCTCTCAACCGCCCGCCTTCCTCTCACTCACAGCAGCACCTTCTCCCTCCATCACACCTCCCACGCTCTGCATCTATCCTCCAACACTCCTCCCCCTCCTTCACCCCTTCGATCTGCCTGGTCTCTTGGACCAACACAGCTCACCGCCTCTCCTTTCACTCTGCGCTTCAAACCGAAGCTGCAGCTTTGGCTGCGGAAGGGCTGGATCCCGAGCCTAGGCATGAGGCACGGTCGGAGGTTCGGCACGTGGCTCGGCAGTCTCTGCGGGCTCCGGCCCAGCTTCCCGAACCTAAACTGTGTTCGGGGAGTCAGAAGGACGAACCGAAGCTGGAACAAGGGGAAGAGAAAGCGCATGGTGCGGGTCGTGCTTTGATGTGCTTTGAAATGAAACGAGGCCAGGGTGGTGCTGCAGCTGAGACGACTGAAAAGCCACCCAGGGGGGAGCACTCGTTGAGTAGAGGTGTTGCATCTGACCGCAATGCAGCAAAGCAAGGCATGGGTAAGGACCGAGTGGTTGCTGCGGCTGCTGTTACACGGTTTGGAGGTATTGGGGTGGCAAGGGAAGAGGAGGATGGGAAGCCCAGAGGAAGCCTTTCAGGCAAGGTTGGCAAGGAATGGGGGGAGGCGAAGGAGACGGAGGAGGAGAAGGAGGAGGAGGAGGAGGAGGAGGAGGAGGAATTAGAGAAAGCAGAGGAAGCAGAGGAAGAGGAGGAGGATGGGGAGGAGCGAAAGACAAGTGCAGCTGGAGGTATTAAAGGGGGAGGAGAGAAGAGGGAGGAAGACCGAGGGGAGAGGAGCGGGGAGGAAGGGAAGAAAAGGGAGGAAGTGGGTGGGGAGAAAGAAGAGAAAGTGGGAGGGGAGAAAGAAGAGAAAGTGGGAGGGGAGAAAAGGGAGGATAAGGGCGGTGAGAAGCTCTCTGACTTGAATGTAACCGACGCTTTGTTAAGTGCTCGTAAAGGGTTGGATGCGAAAGCTAGGAAGGTCGGAGTGTACAAGGGTGGCTATTTGGATTGGGGTGTGGGCGGAAGCGGAAGCAGGGAGATGGGTGCTAAAACGGGTAGCGGGGGGGATGGCCTGGCTAGCAGTGGTGGGGGGATGGGTGGTGGGGGGATGGGTGATGGGGGGATGGGTGGTGGGGGGATGGGTCACGTTGGTGGGGTGGAGAGGACTGCAGGGGCTGCTCTGGTGAAGGTGCAGGGCGATGGGAAGTGCGCTTTTATGGCAGCTTTTGAGCAGCGGTTGCAGGCAGAATTTCAAGCAATGAGAAGCAGTGGCGGAGGGGTGGGGATGCAGGGGAAGGTGCGGTTGCAGGGGAGGGTGGGACATGTGGTGGGTGAAGGGACAGAGAGGATAAAGATGGAGTCTGGGGTAGGGGAAGGCGAGAGGGAAGGGGATGGGAAAGAGGGGGGCAAGCGAGAGGGAAGAGAGGAGGGAGGAGAGCAGAGGCGGAAAGGAGGAGTGGAGAGCGGTGGGATGGGCAGATGGGGTCCTTCTTATTATCACATGGATCACAGTGTGTATAGGCACAGTGTGGGTGCAGAGAGGGGTGTGATTGTAGGGAGGGGCAAGGAGGAGGGGAGGGGCGAGCAAATGAAAGGGGAGCAGCAGGCAGGTAGTGCATCCCACAGGAAGGATGAGTGGCGGGAGGCTTTTGAGAATTCTCAAAAGGGGAAGGGCGAGCAAATGAAAGGGGGGCAACAGGCAGGTACTGTAACCCACAGGAAGGATGAGTGGCGGGAGGATTGGGTGAGGAGGAAGATGAGAGAGACACAGATGGAGATGGAGAGGGAGAGAGAGCGAGAGAGGGAGCGAGAGAGGGAGAGGGAGAGGGAGCGGAAGAAGAGGAGAGAGAGGAGAGGTGAGGAGAAGGGAAAGCACAGGCGGAAGGAGAAGAAGCGAAGCAAGAGTAGGCGGTTTACAGAATGGTCATCTGATGAGTGGATGGGAGCAGATGAGAGCGAAGGAAGGGAAGAGGAAGGGGGAGCTGGTGAAGATGTAACTGGTGCAGGTGTAACTGGTGCAGGTGTATTTGGTACAAGAGAGGGAGACTGGGAGGGGAAGAGAGAGCATGAGAGAGAGCAGGAGGAGGGGAGTGAGAGTGATTCAAGGGGAGAGAGTAGGGGGAGGAAGAAATGGAAGAAGAAAAAGAAGAGAAGGAAGGGCAATGGGGAAGAGGGGGGTGGTAGTGGGAGCGAAGAAAGAGAAAGAGACAAAGAGGAGAAGGGCGAAGCCAGCTGGCGCGTTCCTATTGGCACAGAGCGCCAGCTCATGCGATACCTTCAGAAAGCTTCAGCTGGTTCAATCCACGGTTCAGAAGCTGGTGCTGGTGCTGCTTCTGCTGCTGCTACTGCTGCTGCTGCGTCGAGAAAGTCGAAGTCGTCTGAATCAGTTCCGGTCCCACATGCAGCTGCAGGGAGGCTAAAGAAGAAAAAACCTGCTGGTGTACATTCAGTTGCAGCGAGGACAGAGAGGCAGCTTATTCTAGCTACCAGGCAGGCGGAGGAACAACCAGGTGCGCTGCTGGGTCAAGGGCGTGGGGAGGAGGATGAGGTGGAGAGGGAGGAGAAAGAGGAGGAGCGGGAGGAGGTAGATTATGCCAAGACGGGGGAGAAAGATTTGAAGCAAGAAGGAGATGATTTTGAGAGAGGGCAGGAAAGTATGGTTTCTTCTGTACTCGGTGATGGTCATGGGGAGGGTGCGGGGATGCATTGGGGAACGGAGGGCGAAGAGGAAGAGGAGGAGAGGAGGAAAATGCAGAAGAAACGGAAGCAAGAGGAGGGGCTTTGGGAAGAAAGACAGGAGAGGAAGGAGAGGAGGGAGCAGGAGAGGAGGGAGAAGAGGGAGAGGAAAGAGAAGAGGGAGAAGAGGGAGAAGAAAGAGAAGGAGAAGAAGGAAAGGGAGAGGAAGAGGAGGGAGAGACCGTCGTGTGCGCGTGTGGAATGGGGCGGGTGGGAATGGAGAGAACACGTGAAGCAAGCAGCACAGCGAGAGGCTCTAAAGCAGCGAGCTGAGGCGTACTATAGAGGGGATAGAGGCGAGGGCGCAGGGGAATGGGAAGCAGACGGCACAGGGCCGGGCGCAGGAGCGTCCATGCGCACTCCTCGCCTGCTCTCCCGGGCTAACCTCTCCCAAGCTAGTCTTTCCAGAGGATCCGGCAGCAGGGCACAGAGGGAGGGTTCTCTCGCCCTGCTTGCTTCTGCTGGTAATGGCGGAATGGGTTTGCTGGGGGGAGGAGGAGCAGCAGCAGGGGAGGAAGGATGGGAGGGGATGGGTGTGGGCATGGGCACAAGCACAGGGAGTGCTGGCCTCACTTTAATTGGGAGTGCAAGGAGCAGCAGGGCGCTGCTGAGGCAGCTAGCGGTGGGTTCAGAGGGGTTGGAAGGGGTGAGGTTCAAGCAGCTGAAGGGGAGGAAGAAGAATCTGAAGCTGGTGCGGAGCCGGATACACGGGTGGGGGCTGCTGTCCCTGGAACGGATCGAAGCGGGAGACTTCATTATCGAGTATACGGGCACCATCATCCGGCGATCGGTGAGTACACTGTGGTGATTTTTGAGTGCCGCTGACACGTTTGGAAGAAGAATCTGAAGCTGGTGAGGAGCCGGATTCACGGGTGGGGGCTGCTGTCTCTGGAGAGAATCGAAGCGGGAGACTTTATCATCGAATATACCGGCACCATCATTCGACGATCGGTGAGTGCAGTGGGGTGATTAGCGAGTGCCACTGAGTCATTTTGAAGAGGTTGAAGCACGGGTGTCTCTGGAGAGGATTGAAGCAGTTGTGAGGAGGAGTTGGAAACACGGGTGGGTGGGGGCTGCTGTCTCTGGAGAGGATTGAAGCTGGGCAGGGGACTTTATGTTGAGTATACGGGAACGATTATAAATCATTAGCAGCAGGCGATCGGTGAGTGCTGGGATGATTTGGGTGGAAGGTTGGAAGGTTTTGCCTCTCCCTCTTCTTTTACACCCTCCTCCCCCCCCCACACACAAACATTCACTCACTTCACACTCACTCACACACTCACATACACATACCACTCCCACCAGGCGTCGAAATCACAAGAACAGATGTACGAGGCGGATGGCATTGGCAGCAGGTGTGTTTTGAGTCGACTCAAAACACACCTGAAATCACAAGAACAGATGTCCGAGGTGGATGGCATTGGCAGCAGGTGTGTTTTGAGTCGACTCAAAACACACCTGAAATCACAAGAACAGATGTCCGAGGTGTATGGCATTGGCAGCATTAACCAACCTGCATTCATGCAACTGTACTGTGAACTCACTTCCTTTTTATTTCAATACCCATCAGGAGTCGGAGCTGCGGGAGAGGATGTATGAGGCGGATGGCATTGGCAGCACCTTTTCAACCTGCACTGCAGCCATGCAACTGTTTGGTGAACTCACTCCCTTTCTATTTCAATTTCAACACCCACCTACACACCCGCCCACCCACCCACACACACACCCACCCATCAGGTGTCGGAGCTACGAGAGAGAATGTACGAGGCAGACAGCATTGGCAGCAGCTATCTGTTTCGAGTGGACGAGGATGTGGTGGTGAGTGGTGGGGTGGGGGTGGTGTGGGATGTGGTGGTGAGTGGTGGAGAGGTAGTACTTTTATGTTTTTCTTGTAGGATCAATGGTGTGAAGGATCCGGCATGGTATAAAAGCATTTCTATCTGTAAGCCAGCTATTGTGTTTCTTAAGTCTGCTTGTAAGCCTACTTGATTGTATAAAAGCATTTCAAAGAGTAACCTTTGAAGCAACAAGGCAGACCCTTCAACCCCCGCTCACCTATCAGCTGTAAGGGCACATGGAATTGCACCTGACCCTCTGATTCCGCCTCCCTACCCCTCTCTCTTTTCCGTGCTTGCTCGCGCAGGTGGATGCCACTCGCAGCGGCGGCCTCGCTCGATTCATCAACCACTCATGTGATGTGAGTGTAATTCTATACGGCCCTGAAACAAAAATGGGGGAGCCGTAGAAAAGAAAACTCACTCAATTCATCAACCACGTGTCTGTGACTTGTTCAGGTGTTGGTGTGATGTGATTAGATAGATGTGGGGAAGAGAGTTCAGGGGTGTGCGCTGTCAGTGATTTCAATGGAGCTGTCGAAATCTAGTGCAATATGCACAAATGATGAGAAGTTTATGAAACGTAATGCGCCCCCATCCTTCCTCCAACTGCCCACACAATCTAATCCACCTCTCCCTTCCCCCAGCCCAACTGTTACACCAAGGTGATAGTAGCAGACGGGCAGAAGCACGTGACTTTTTAGTCGACTCAAAAGTCAGGACGGGCAGAAGCATGTGGTGATACTCTCTAAGAAGGTGATTCCCTTTTTTCCTGCCTTGTCCCTCAGCCCTTTCAACCTTGCTTGTCCCCCCTCCCTCTCCTCCACCCCTCCGCCCCAGCCCAACTGTTACACCAAGGTGATAGTGGCAGACGGGCAGAAGCACGTGGTGATCTACTCCAAGAGGGTCATTCAAGCGGGGGAGGAGCTCAGCTATGACTACAAGTTCCCCATTGAAGATGACGCAAAAATCCCCTGCCTCTGCCTCTCTAAGAAGTGAGTTTCCTAGAGTTTTTCCCTTGTCAACCTTGCTTGTTCCATGCACAACTCATGATTCAAGGGGGGGAGGACTTCAGTTAAAACTCCGGGGACAGCTGAGAATTCTCGAAAGTCAAACCTTTTGAGAATTCTCGAAAGTCAAACCTTTTGAGAATTCTCGAAAGTCAAACCTTTTGAGAATTCTCGAAAGTCAAACCTTTTGAGAATTCTCGAAAGTCACACCTTTTGAGAATTCTCGAAAGTCAAACCTTTAGAGAGTTCTCGAAAGTCAAAACTTTTGAGAATTCTCAAAAGTCAAACCTTTTGAGAATTCTCGAAAGTCAAATCTTTTGAGAATTCTCGAGAGTCAAACCTTTTGAGAATTCTCGAGAGTCAAACCTTTTGAGAATTCTCGAAAGTCAAACCTTTTCAGAATTCTCGAAAGTCAAACCTTTTGAGAAGTCTCGAGAGTCAAACCTTTTGAGAATTCTCGAGAGTCAAACCTTTTGAGAATTCTCGAAAGTAAAACCTTTTGAGAATTCTCGAAAGTCAAACCTTTTTAGAATTCTCGAAAGTCAAACCTTTTTAGAATTCTCGAAAGTCAAACCTTTTGAGAATTCTCGAAAGTCAAACCTTTTCAGAATTCTCGAGAGTCAAACCTTTTGAGAATTCTCGAGAGTCAAACCTTTTTGAGAATTCTCAAAAGTAAAACCTTTTGAGAATTCTCGAAAGTCAAACCTTTTGAGAATTCTCGAAAGTCAAGCCTTTTGAGAATTCTCGAAAGTCAAACCTTTTTAGAATTCTCGAAAGTCAAACCTTTTGAGAATTCTTAAAAGCTCCCAATCGAGGACAACGCAAAAATCCCCTGCCTCTGCCTCTCTAGAAAGTGAGTCTCCTGTGGTTACCCTTCAATGTCGCTCCCATGCACCTGCCCACGCACCACTCGTGGTCCAAGCGGGGAGTTTCAAGTCGACTCAGAACTTTGCCCCTCAATATTACTCCCACGAGCTGGGTCTACTTTTGAGTCGACTCAAAAGTCAAATTTCAAGTCGACTCAGAACTTTGCCCCTCAACATTACTCTCACGTGCTGGGTTTTGAGACGTCTCAAAAGTCAACATTACTCCCACGAGCTGGGTCTGGTACTTTCCATAGCAGCGCACCGTTCATGATTCAAATGGGGTATTTTCACACCCGTTCTGGTCCTTGCCCGCACCACTCGTGGTCTAAGGGGCGAGTTTTGAGAAGTCTAAAAGCAAGTCGCCCCTCATGCAACACTAGTTCCGGCAAAGCAAAGGCTTCTGCCAAGCTCTTTGCTCTTGTCAAACTCTTGCCAAAGCTTGACGAAGAGCCAAGTTTCTTCTGTGGAATTGCATGCAGCTGATAGTGGTTCATCTTTTGAGGTGGACCTTAAACAATTTGGGCTTTCTGATGGCTTTCAAGGTTCCTTCCCTCGTGCATGCCTCTCCCCCTTCCCCACTTTTTTTCCAGATGTTGAGGCTACTTCTTGCTAGCCCACTCAAAAGATCCCTCACGACCTCTCCCTTCCCTCCCCTCTTTTCTCCTGTCTTTTCTCCAGGTGCCGAGGCTACCTCAACTGACCAATCACTCACACAACATCAGCATCAGCATCAGCATCAGCATCGGCATCAGCATCAGCATCAGCATCAGCGTCAGCATCAGCATCAGCATCAGCATCGGCATCAGCATCAGCGTCGGCATCAGCATTAGCATCTGCACCAGGGTCGGCATCAGCATCGGCATCAGCACCAGCATCAGAATCGCAAGCGATTGTCAACCCAGACGTCACCTACCGGAACCTGGAAGAAAATCTCAGTAGAGACTGACTCAGCAGCGAATCCTTCATGTCCGATTGAAGAGGCAACACAACAGCTCCTTCGTGTCTGCTCATATGGGCGCGGCATTCCTCTTGCAAGGCATTGGACCGGACATTTCTGGATGGCCTTTTGGACTCATCCCATCACCCTTACCTGCATCCATCCATCTGCTCCCATTCGCCACTTTTCACGGGTACATTTTCTGGAAAAGCATTACTGTGTGTCGTCATTGAATTCCTGACAAGCTACAGTGCAATAATCACCACTTCTTCAATGTAGTTTTTTACGCGACCCAGCAGCCCACATGTTTTGTGGGCCTAGCTCATCCTTAGAACAGAGAATCACTTAAAAGCTTCTAAGCGTTCCACTCCACTCAACCGTGCATGCAGCTGCCACTATATCCATCACATATTTCCCAATGAAGGAGCAACTGCTGCACTTCCATGGAGCAGAAACAGGGTGCTTTTGGGTCAGCAGCAACAACAGCATATGAGAAGAACCTTTGTCCTGATACCGTGCCAGGCGGAACCTGGGTTAACCTCGTCTGCTTATGAACCATATCAATGGGTTTCTCCTATATTTTTTAGATATCTCAAACCCTTGAGAAATCTTGACGCTCTACAATTTTGTTGCGACAGAAGGACCAGTCCACGGCACTTTTTCGATGACAGGCGCTTCAATACCATCGTTTCTGCAATAAGCATGCTGTGCGCTGCTTGTTCCAGCTCTGCAAATTGCTATGCAGCACTAACAGCAGAGAACAATGATGCATAATGCATTGTGTTTCCCGATTTGAATAAGTCAAGGACAAAGAGGACCTTCAAGCTGCCGCACTCAGAAGGTGTAGCTGCAGACATGACTCAAAGCCTCTACTGGTACTCAACCAGCGTATTCAGTATCCAGGCCTCCCAAGTATGTCAAGCAAGTTCTGTACATAATTATTCATTTATTCGTTCATTTCATACAAAAGTAACTTGTTGAGCTGCTCCAAACCTTTCACAGGCACCATCTGGAGATGCTCATTTCTTTAACTTAGTGGTGTACCACATTCAAGAACGTCCTAGTGGTGTACGGCTCGACGATGTTATCGCAAACCTCAGCCCTCAAAGTTACCATTCCCGATTCCCCATAACCCTTCACAAAACACTCTCAACCCAACTGAATCGTCCCCCATCTCCCTTCTGGAATAACTGCTGCTCCTGTCACTTCCAACGTCCCGTCCGTCAATCCCAAGAAAACCTTCTCCCGAGCGTGTCCCTCCTTTCACTGTCATTGACAACACACGGGCATATCAATTCCAGGAATCGCTCGTCTTGCAGTTGCATTGCATTGCAAGCTTAGGGCGTGTCCCACGAGTTCGTTTTGCAGTTCATGTTCACGTTTGTTACTCTATTTTGCGATTGTAACTCTCTACTGTATACATGTGTGTTAAATGACGCGTGACAATTGATGCCCATTGATGCCCATTGATGCCCACGTGACAATTGATGCCCATTGATGCCCACGTGACAATTGATGCCCATTGATGCCCATTGATGCCCACGTGACAATTGATGCCCATTGATGCCCACGTGACAATTGATGCCCATTGATGCCCATTGATGCCCACGTGACAATTGATGCCCACCCACGTCGACGTGTACGTTTTGAACGCGTTTAGAAAGAGAACCATCGTACGTGCGATCACCTCGAACGGGTCCGCGTGAGGGGTTACCGTAACCTAAAAATTCGCCCAACCCTTGGCCTCACGAAATACACGAACCTCGCCTGGGGTACATTCGATTCGCGACTGGGGCGGGTTACCGCTCGCGGATTCTGTCAATTGTGAATCGCATGACGTTTTTTGTTTGGGCGGGAATTGCGTCCGCCTTGTGCAATTCCGTTTTGCTCGGAGCTGACACATTCCGTTTTTTTTTTCGTCAGAGTGTACACTCTTTTGCTGACTCGCAGTTTACGTAAAATTTTAGAATTTTCCCCAAAACGAACTCATGGGACACGCCCTTAGTCCCCAGCGTGTCCCGCTAGACGACGGCTGCTGCGACGGCTTCAAAAGACGATCCATGCACCCGAAACCGCCGACATATTCCCCGATTGACAGCCATACAGACGCGTTCTCAGCATCTCACTTATCGAGTTGCAGCGCGGCACGTCGATTCCTCGAGGCCTCCGTCTCTGCTGTCACACCTACTCCTCCACTCTTCCCCCTTGGCGGAATTCTTCTTCCCAAGATTCCTCCTCGTCGCCTCGCCTCTGCTGCCTGAAGCCGCTGGAAATGCGCGCACATAGTCGCTCCTCTCTCCTTCCCTCGCAACGAGGGAAATGGGAGTCCCTCCGATCCAAGATTTTTATAATCCTGTCCAGACCTCCATAGAATATAACCATCATAACTATGGTAGCCCGTTTCGGCCCGCCTGCCGTCGGACTCTCTGCTCCTCGTGTCGCCACGGCGGCATGCGCTACTCGGATCTTGCGACTCGGAACGACGGATCAATGTCGTCGCACGTTGATGCGACGTCGCAACTATGCCTCTAAAATCACTCATAGTGACAACCAAGATTTGTCCCTCCGAGGCATGGCGGATAGTACCCTCACGCAGCCACGAAGCTCCTCCAATCCGCAGGCAGGCAGAAATGCGCCGAACGCGGCGCAAAACGAGGCGCCAAATCCGACCGCTGCGGCGGAGCTCCCGCCGCCGTCATTCCACGTGGACGTGGCGATTGCGGGCGGTGGACTCGCGGGGCTCGCGCTCGCCGCCGGCCTGCAGTCACGCGTCGTCGAGGCGGCCGTTTTCGAGGCCGCGCCCGCGCTGCGATCTAACAACAGCACCGTCCTCGTTATCTGGCCGAACGGCGCCGCCGCCCTCGACGGAATCCTGCCCGGATTGAGCGCATCCGTGGCGCGACACGGCACGCTGGTCAACCGGCGCAGCCTCTGCAACCGGCGCAAGCCGCCTCCCCCGCCGCCGCCGCGGTCGCCGCCAGGCGGAGCTGACAGCGGGCCGGGGGAAAGTGGGTGCGCGGAACGCGGCGGAAGTGGCGCCAGTGGCGCAAGGGCGGGAGGCGGAAGTGGGGTTGGGAGCGGCGCAGCTACTCTAAGTTCTGATTGGTTGGTGGCGGAGACGGAAGAAGCGGGACTGAACATGGTGCCATGGCGGCGCATCCAAGAGGCACTCGCGTCGGCACTCCCTAGGCCCGATTTGGTGCGATGTGGGCATCGCGTGGTGGGGTACCGCCCTGTGTTTAAGCGCAGGGGTGGCGGAGAGTGGGGAGCGGGGGACGCAAGGGGGACGGGGGGAGCAGGGGAAGCGGGGGGAGCGGGAGAGGGAAGTGAAGATGGGGAAGGAAGTGAGGTGGAGGCGGTGGATGTGATCTGTGAGGTCGCAGGTTCGAATCCTGGCGAGAAACAAATTGTGGTTGTGAGGGCGAAGGTGCTGGTGGGAGCTGACGGGGTGAGATCAGCCGTGAGGGATCAAATGATTGGCGATTCACCCCGGTTTCTCAATCAGATCGCATGGAATTCGTTCCTGAGCACTCCAGTTGATGTCAGCAGCAGTCCCGCTGACGTCAGCAGCTCAGGAGAATCAAGAGAGGCTGCTGTTCCCGAATTGACGGCCCTGATCGACGAGGTGTCGGGATGCAGTGCGATCTTCATCACTTTGAAGAACGGCGAGAGATTCTGGCAGGTATGGGTTGGTATGGTCCTGGGAGGTATGGTACTGGCAGGTCAGAAGTGCCAGGTACAGAATGACAGGTACAGCTGTGGCAGGTGCAGTTGTGGTAGGTACAGTTGTGGCACGGTACGGTTGTGGCACGGTACGGTTGTGGCACGGTACGGTTGTGGCACGGTTGAGGCAGGTCCGGTTGTGGCAGGTACAGTTGTGGCAGGTATGGTTGTGGCAGGTACGGTTGTGGCAGGTACGGTTGTGGCGGGTGCGGTTGTGACAGGTACGGTTGTGGCAGGTACGGCGTCCTTTCTCTCATCCACGTTACCCTGCCTGTGCTGCACCCCTCATTCCTGTTAGTCTTTCCCTTCTAATCAGGTACAATGCATGGAGTATGAAATACACCCAACACTCCATGTCACCCACTTTGCAGGTTTCGGCAGCAGGCGGGGCATTAAAGCCCTCCTCCTCGCACTGACTCCCTCCTCTTAACCTTCCCGTCTTCTGATCTCTCCTTTCCTTCAGGTGTGATACGTGGACTAAGAAATGGACCCAACACTCCAACCTCCCTTTGAAGGTCTCGCCTTGAAACCTACGCCTAAAAAGCATCCTCTGTTTTTCTTTCTTCCTTCAGGTGCGGTACGTTGATTATGAAATGGACCCAACACTCCAAGACACCCCCTTTGCAGGCTTCGGCAGCAAGCAGAACATTAAAGCCCGCCTACTCCCTCTCATCCAAGCCAACCTCCCCCACAATCCACTCTGGAAGCTAGCCTTCCGAGAAGCTTCCTCCACCCCGGAGCATCTCATCTTCGAACGCCGCCAGCTGGATCGGCCGCCGCCCACTGATTCCTGGAGTGACTCTGTATGCGGTAACAGGGTTGTTCTTATAGGGGATGCGGCCCATGCCATGGATCCTGGGCCAGGGCAGGGGGCACTGACAGGGTTTGAGGATGCTCACCAGTTGTCCCTCTGCTTGGGTGAGACGGGGGATCCGGACCTGCTTACCAAGCCTACTGCTGTGGCTGCGGCGGTTCGGAAGTTTGAGGCTCGGCGGATAGGGCGGTGCGTTAAGGTGCATCGGCATGCGACTGCGCTGATTGGGTATGGGGAGGAGGGGATGGAGTTCAAGAGCAGGAGTGTGGAGCATCAGATGAAAGCTAGCATGGAGTTTACAAGGTGGATGTACTCTTACCCTGACAAGATCGATGGCGATCCAGAGTCCACCCTTTTCAAGTAAAGTGATTCTGGATTGTTCAGTCTGAGAAACAAGTTTTTTAAAGCTGCTGTTGAGCTCTTCAGGCTAGATGGTGCCCAGCAAGGGCGGATTGTGCATCGAATGGGAGAAGTTTACGGGGGAAGGAGGCCGGTGGGTGAGATTGAATGTGAAGAAATAAAATATTATACCTTATACCGATGCGGTCAGAATGACCGAGTGATTCACATTGTAAGCAGCTTCATGAAGCGTACCGTGCTTTCAACTGTCACAACCACTTACACCTAGTCCGCGGTAAATTCACCGGCGTTATCTTCACCACCCGGGTGTACTTTCCCGCGGTCAAGTTAGTTTATGAAGGTAGTCTCGGGTTCGGAGAGGGTAGAGTCATGCATTACCTTTGCCAGATGACGGAGAGTAGAAACTTAGTAAATGCCAATCCCGCCCTTATCTTGTAAGTGCCAGTTTATGAGACTGAAATGCATCCTAGCTGTTTACTATTAGCCTCGGAGTCTCTGGTTGCCCTTCTAAGGAGATGAGGGGTGAGTGGGTAGGGGAGACAAGGAGGGGGAGTGCAGAGGGGGAAGGGGTTACCCAGGTTGCACCTTGGTAACTCTAAGAAGGCTGTCCCATGCCGCTCCAAGCTCATGACAAAGGAGGGGAGGTGGGGAGATGAGGGATGAGTGGGTAGGGGAGATAAGGGTAGGGGTAACCCGGGTATGAGGGGTAAACAGGAGAAGAGCTGAGGGGTGAGTGGGAAGAGAGACGAGGGGAGAGCGGGGGGAAGGGAGTGCAGAGGGAATATGAGGGGAGAGGGGGAGGAGATGACAGGAGAGCAGGGAGGGAGGAGGCGGGGGAGGAAGCAGGCGAAAACGAGGGGAGGGCGGGGGAAATGAGGGGAGAGCGGAGGGGGAATGAGGGTGAGACGGAGGGGGGACGAGGGGAGTGCGGGGGAGATGAGGGGAGAGCGGAGGGGTGTCAGAATGTGATGTTTGTCTAGCCTGCAGTGGGGTACCGTATAGTTCCGGCTAGAAGACCCGCCGGTAAGAAGGTCCCCCGGGACTCTTGAACGGGTAGGGGGACTCTTATTGTGGCAGATATTGTGAGGACCCCCCCTTAGCCCCTAATTATCATAAGACCCCCCTTTTCTGTATACAGTGGTTATGATTGCTATAATGCATCAGTTTTTACTGGAACAAGTTCAAATTCTGACACGTTTTTTGTGTCAGACTCGAATTCTGACACTATACTTGTGTCAGACTCGAATTCTGACACAGATCTGACGCATCGCTCGCGCGAAATTCGTGCGATTTCGTTACGAATATAAGACCCCCCCGCCCGAACTTGAGCTGTACACCCTAAAAAACAGATTGATAGATGATAAATAAGTGTACCCCGGGTCTTAAAATTTTGCAACCGCCATGATGTCCACCCTAGCATTTTTTCAAGCATTTCTAGAGAGTCCCCCGGGTCTTCTAGCCGGAACTATACGGTACTCTATAGCGAGTACAGCCCTTCTAGGGTTTGCTATATGTATCCCTATGCTTGTTAGTCAAAACCCCTCTTTGCCTGTTCCTCGTTTTCGCCTAGCCTGTTTAACATGCTATCAGAGCAGGTCGACCCTCCTGGGTCGATCCTGTGGGTGGTCCCGCCCGTTAGCTTCCGCTGCTGTTCTGTGTGTCGCGCGCCCCGTGGCGCGCGACGGATTTTTCTTCCCGCCACGCGCTCGGGGCGCGCGTCGGTTTTCTGCACGCCGTGCGCCCCGAGGCGCGCGGCGGTTTTCTGCCCCGTCGACCGTGGCGTCGCCCCCCAGGGGCCCGCGCGTCGCGCCCCCTCCCGTCGCCCGTCGAGGCGCCCTGGGGGCCCGCGAGCCGCCCTACCCGGCGCCCGTAGCAGCTCCCCAGGGACCCGCGCCCCGCCCCCCTTCCGCTCGCACGCCGCCCCTACGCGCCGCCTGCGTTTAGGGTTTGGGGGTGGCGGGTATGGGGGTGCCGGGTGTGTACGCCGTCCCCTCCTCCTCCTCCTTCTCCGTCTCCCACTGCTGCAGCTACCGCTGAGGGGGGTGGGTGTGTGGGAGCCGAGGGAGTGGCGCTAGGGGGGTGTAGTGGGAGTGGAGCTAGGGGTGCAGCAAGGGGGTGTGTGAAAAGGGGGTGGGACAGCTGGGGGAAGTTGAGAGGAGGCCGTCGACTTGTCGTCCGCAGCGCCTGAAGTCCAGGGAGCCACGACCCCCTGTGGCCTGAGTAGTCCGGGGCTCTGCGCCCGGTAGCTACAGTGTGTGCACTCCTGGGAGCACAGCGAGCCAGCTGCGACCCCCTGTCGCCGTGTAGTCCGGGTTTAGCCTGGTAGCGACAGTGCGGCACACTCCTGCTGCCCGTGTGTCTGCAGCTTCAGCCGTCGCCTCTCATCTTCTTGCTCCCACAGTTTCTCCTCCTCCTCACTTGCCCTCTGTGATAGCCTCTAGCTTTGCTTGTATTTGTGAACCTACTGCTCTGCCTGCTTGTTGTGTTGATTGTACCCCACTTTGACTATGGGGGTGTGTCAGAATGTGATGTTTGTCTAGCCTGCAGTGGGGTACTCTATAGCGAGTACAGCCTTTCTAGGGTTTGCTATATGTATCCCTATGCTTGTTAGTCAAAACCCCTCTTTGCCTGTTCCTCGTTTTCGCCTAGCCTGTTTAACAAGGGGGATGAGGGTGAGACGGAGGGGGGACGAGGGGAGGTGCGGGGGAGATGAGGGGAGAGCGGAGGGGGATGAGGGGAGAGCGGGGGAGATGAGGGGAGAGCGGAGGGGGATGAGGGGAGTGCGGGGGAGATGAGGGGAGAGCGGAGGGGGATGAGGGTGAGACGGAGGGGGGACGAGGGGAGTGCGGGGGAGATGAGGGGAGAGCGGAGGGGGATGAGGGTGAGACGGGGGGGACGAGGGGAGTGAGGGGAGATGAGGGGAGAGCGGAGGGGGATGAGGGGAGATGAGGGGAGAGGCGGGGGAGATGAGGGGAGATGAATGAGAGAGGAGAGCGGGGGAGATGTCGTGAGAGCGGGGAGGCGCGGAGAGGGAGGGTGGGACTGTCAGAATCCCAGCCACTAACCACTGGGATAAAATGGCTTTTTTTTGTAGCGGGTGAGTGCGCCCATAACCCCCCAGGCCGACGTGCCTGTAACCCTTCCCTAGGATCAATCGGGGATCTCCAGTGGACCTTTGACAACCCCCCACACTGGGATGCCCGAGGTGCATACACCGGGATTCGAACTCGAGACCTTCGCTCTGATACCATGTCAGAATCCCAGCCACTAACCACTGGGATAAAAGGGCTTTTTTGTGTAGCGGGTGAGTGCGCCCATAACCCCCCAGGCCCGCGTGCCTGTAACCCTTCCCTAGGATCAATCGGGGATCTCCAGTGGACCTTTGACAGGGACAAGTTGAGCGCAGGGAGATGAGGAGAGAGGGAGGGAGGATGTGAGATGGAGAATGAGGAGGGGAAAAGGGAGGGGTTTCACGGCATGGAGTTTTGATATAACGTTCTCCGTTACGCGAGAGCATGTAACATGCTCGCCGAAAGGCGAGGTTCGCGAGAGTGTGTAGCAAGCTCATGGACCTCGTCTCCCTTTCCCGCCCTGCCTCGCCGCCTCTTGCCAGTCTAATGCCTGCCTTTCATCTTAGGTTCATCCCGAGCCTCCCTACCTCTCGCGTTTCCCCTCGATATTGAGTTCCCCGTTTCTAATGTCTTGCGTGACGGTTCAGACTAGAGCGCTACGATTCGCCTGCCTAACGAGATCGACTGAGGTCGCAACGCCGACGCGCTCTAAAGTCGACACTGATCAAGCGACAGCATGATAAAATCCGCAAATCGACACTAATAATTCGCTACAGAATCGATGCTACTATTCCTCCCGCGGTTCGTAACCTAGAAATCGCTAGATCTTTCGAATATTGGCTGCTGGTTTCATTTGAATCTGAGACCAGTACTCGTTCAGCTATTACGTGGGAAGCGGCTTCAGGTACTAGAAGGTGAAGCGCGACGGATAGCACGACTGATAGAGGCTACGGCAACAAGAGTCGACTCCAGACACTTGAAGTAATCGGCGAAATGAACACCAACATGTTCGATCTGCCTTGGCGATGAGCTGGAAGTAGAAGCCGGAGGATGACAGATGAGGGTGACAAACATCCCCCAATTCTATTGGCTCGCATGATATTTCCTCAATCACTACTTGCCATTTTCAACTGCCCCGATCAGGTTCGCAAGGAACAAAATGAACTGTGAGAACACCAGAACCTTCCGTTCACAACTGTGGTACCCATTTCAACGCAATCCCGCAATTCACGCACTTTTTTTCTCGAATACTCATAGTCGGTCTATGTATTTAAAATACATGTGCCACGTCAACCACCTCCTAAAGCCCCATCCTTTTGTACCCGATATCAGAGTGTCCGCCAAACCGCAATACAGCGATACACGCCTTTAGAAAACTCGCTTGTAGAAAACCGCTAACAAACCACATAACTTTACTATCCTTGAACTGTACATATAGAAATTGTTCACCATGTCGTGTCGCGTTGGGTTGAGACCAAGCGAGAACATTTGGGCCGCCTCGAAATTTGAGTTCATAAGGGGAACACTTTCTGACATTTTTCTAGGCGGAAGTTCTCTTTGGCGGCGCCAACCACCACATCACACCCGCTCCACCAAATCTTCACCATTCATGAGCGGCGGCAATGATCTCCGCCACCTGTTCGCCACCTCTCCGGCACCAATGCACCATACCAGAGGTCCCGCGCTTGATCGCGATGCACCGCACTCAGCAAATAATAGCGGCTGTAATCTACCAACACACGCAAAAACTCTGGATGAGTCCACATGCACACATTCGGGTCGCGATGAAAGTCCCCATGGAAAAACGTCCTCGACATTTCCTAGGCGGGGAATTTCTATGGTGGCGGCGACCATCATATCACATCACATCTCTATGGTAACGAATCTTTACGATTCATCGGTGGTGGCTATCATCGTCACCATCCGTTTAGCACAGTGCCTTGAAACTCGCACTAGCCGCACCCCATCCCACGTTTGCTCCGCATCGCCCACAGCACCTTGAGCCAGGGCGGCGATCATCAACATCGACCATACATATTTCACGAACTTGCATCGCCGCACCGCAAACATTTTGAGACGCGCCGCGCCGCTTGAGCAGCCCGCACCGCACCCAAAAGTTTCCGACACGGATGATCCGTTCCATCGACTCTCTCCTCCTTCCAACCACCTTGTTCGATCGTTCCTTTCCTTCCATCAGAGGAACTACAAGTTCCTGCCGTCAGCTTCTTTCTCGGATTTCAACCTTCCCAATTATTCCGTCGGAATGATTTTTCAGAGGAGTTCTGTCCAGTGATCTCCGTCCCAATGAGCTACCTGTGGACTTCATGCGATAAGCTCTAGTGAGCAGTCTAAGCTACATCATGAATCCACCCAAGCTAGTACAAGGGAATGGCCAAGGCAAGCAGCAGCGCGTCGAGTCCGTGTAGGTTCGTGTAGGTGCGCGTAGAGTTAGCGTAGAGTCTAGAGTCGTGGGTGGGGTGGGTGGGTAGAGAGTCTAGAGAGCTGCTTGCAAGCCTTGGCCGGAACCTTGTACTACACCCCGTTCTTCGCGGCAAGAACTACATCGCGAGAATGCTACGGTGAAACTTTGCCTCTCCACGGCGAACGACGACATCTTCACCGAGAAATCGTCGCCGCGAGATCTTCACCGAGAAATCGTCGCCGCGAGATCTTCACCGAGAAATCGCCGCCGCGAGATCTTCACCGAGAAATTGTCGCCGCGAGATCTTCACCGAGAAATCGCCGCCGCGAGATCTTCACCGAGAAATCGTCGCCGCGAGATCTTCATCGAGAAATCGTCGCCACGATATCTCCACCGAGAAATCGTCGCCGCGAGATCTTTCACAAGAAGATCTTCACAACAAGGACTTTGAGGACCACAAGGGCACTTCCCCCGTCGCTGATGGCGCCAAGTCTTTCAAGTTTAGGTAAGAACGAATATCACGTCTTTCCCACGTCTTTTGCAATAATCGCCTCTTTTCAGGATAATATCTACGTATTCACTTTCATCCTGCAGACAACCGCCTTCAACCAATCTCAAGCAATCTCTACTGAAGGCATCAAGCCCGCGAGCTCTCAAATGCAGCGCCTTCAAGTAAAGATCGCCGCTCTTCTCGTCGACGCGGGTCCACCGTTGCACGACGCTTCCCCCGTCGCAAAACGGCAGCCGTCTCCCGTCACAAGGCGTTTCTTCTCCCGTCAGAAGGCGTTACTTCTCCCGTCAAACGGCGAATGGCGGATCGGTTCTTACGCTTCGGGTCCGATCTTCTCCTTCGAGCGGAGGTACATGTCTTGCTGCCGACGCTTTTTCCCTTTCCTCCAAGATAGACTCTAACTTACTCTCTTTCCTCCTGCAGATGATCCTTCTTCCGGGAGCCTCTCGTCCATCACATGGCGGCCTGCTTCATCCTTCGCACGTGCATGGCTGTGGACAGAGGCATCCGTCGCACGGCGCATGAGGAGCGGATGGCGACGCTTCTGCTTTCGCATGGCGGCACAATTCTCGGCCCTTCATCTCCGTCTCCCTCTTGGTAAGCATCGACAATTTCAGGTAGTTATGTTTCCCTTTTACTAACTTTCTCTTGTGTGTCTTGTGTCTTAATGCAGAAGGAGCGGGATGGAGAGTTGTCGGTGTCCAAGGGAGTCACACGGGGAGAGATCTCCCTCTCTTGGTGAGTATCGCCAATTTTAGCTAGTATTTCGTATACCGTTTACTAACTTTCTCTTTTTTGTCTTGTGTCTTAGTGCAGAAGGAGCGGGATGGAGAGCTGTCGGCGAGCAAGGGAGTCACACGGGGAGAACTCTCCCTCTCTTGGTGAGTATCGTCAATTTCAGCTAGTGCTTTCTTTACGATTAATTTGCTCTTTTGTGTCTTGTGTCTTAGTGCAGAAGGAGCGAGATGGGGAGGTGGTGGCGAGCAAGGGAGTTACACGAGAAGATCTCTCCCTCTCTTGGTGAGTATCGTCAATTTCAGCTAGTGCTTTCTTTACGATTTACTAACTTTCTCTTTTGCGTCTTGTGTCTTAAATCAGAAGGAGCGGGATGGAGAGCTGTCGGTGAGCAAGGGAGTCACACCAGGAGAACTCTCCCTCTCTTGGTGAGTATCGTCAATTTCAGCTAGTGCTTTCTTTACGATTTACTAATTTGCTCATTTGTGTCTTGTGTCTTAGTGCAGAAGGAGCGCGATGGGGAGGTGGCGGCGAGCAAGGGAGTTACACGGGGAGATCTCTCCCTCTCTTTGTGAGTATCGTCAATTTCAGCTAGTGCCTTTACGATTTACTAATTATCTCTTGTGTGTCGTATGTCTTAGTGCAGAAGGAGCGGGATGGAGAACGAGCAAGGTGTCAGAATGTTGTTTGTCTAGCCTCTAGTGGGGTACTCTGTAGTGAGTACGATCCCTTAGGGTTTCCTATATGTATTCCTGCTTGCTAGTGAACGCCCTCCTTTGTCTAATTCTCTCTTGCCTAGCTAGGTAAACCCTAGCTATGGCTCCTTGTTCTAGCTACTATCTTGACATGGAATCAGAGCGGTTACGCTCTTGCCCTGTGGGCCCCACGTGCTTCCGCTGCTTTCCTGTCTGTCGCGCGCCCCGTGGCTCGCGATTCCTTTTTCTTCCCGCCACGCGCTTGGGGCGCATGGCGGTTTTCTGCCCGCCGTGCGCCCCGAGGCGCGCGGCGGCTTCAATCTTCGCGCGTCACCCCGGGGACCCGCGCGTCCCCCCCCGTCGACGGTCGCGTCGCCCCCCCGGAGCCCGTCGCATCGCCCCGAAAACCAACGCGTGGCCCCCCCGTCGCCCCGTCGCGTCGCCCTGGGGAGCCGCTCGCGGCCCCCCGCTGCCCCGTCGTGGTGCCCTGGGGAGCCGCGCGCGGCCCCCCGCAATCCCGTCACGGCGCCCTGGGGAGCCGCGCGCGGCCCCCGCTGCCCCGTCGCGTCGCCCTGGGGAGCCGCGCGCGACCCCCCGCTGCCCCGTCGCGGCGCCCTGGGGAGCCGCGCGCGGCCCCCCGCTGCCCCGTCGCGGCGCCCTGGGGGCCGCGCACCGTCCCCCGCACCGTCCCCCGCGCTCCTGCCCCGTGCCACCCGTTTTAGGGTTTGGGGGTGGCGAGTGTGGGGGTGGCGGTTATGGGGGTGCCGGGTGTGTCCGCCATCCCCTGCTCCTCCTCCTCCTCCGTCTCCCACTGCTGCAGCTGTCGCTGAGGGGGGTGGGTGTGTGGGAGCCGAGGGAGTGGCGCTAGGGGGGTGATGTGGGAGTGGAGCTAGGGGTGCAACAAGGAGTGTGTGAAAAGGGGGGTGGGACAGTCGGGGGAGGTTGAGCGGAGGCTGCCGTCTTGTCGTCAGCAGCACCTGTAGTCCGGGGCGCTGTCCTGGTAGCCCAGTCGTAGCCAGCTGCGCCAGTCGCCCGTGGGTCCGTTGCTCCTGCCGCTCGTCTTAGCCGCGGAGCCAGTTACTCCTGTAGTCCGGGGCGCTGTTCCGGTAGCCACTGTGCCAGTGTGACTCCTGTTGCCCGTGTGTCTGCAGCTTCAGCCGTCGCCTCCTATCTCCTCTCCTCTTACAGTCTCGCCTCCTCCTCCTCACTTGCCCTTTGTGAATGCCTCTAGCTTTGCTTGCACTTGTGAACCTGCTCTATGACTGCTTGCTCTGCTGATTATACCCCACTTTGACTATGGGGGTGTGTCAGAATGTAGTTTGTCTAGCCTGCAGTGGGGTACTCTGTAGTGAGTACGACCCCTTAGGGTTTCCTATATGTATCCTCCTGCTTGCTAGTGAACGCCCTCCTTTGTCTAATTCTCTCTTGCCTAGCTAGGTAAACCCTAGCTATGGCTCCTTGTTCTAGCTACTATCTTCACACAAGGGAGTCACACGGGGAGAGCTCTCCCTCTCTTGGTGAGTATCGTCCATTTCAGCTAGTGTCTCGTTTACGATTTACTAACTTTCTCTTTTGCGTCTTGTGTCTTACTAGTGCAGAAGGAGCGGGATGGAGAGCTGTCGGCGAGCAAGGAAGTCACACGGCGAGCAGGGAAGTCTTGGTAAGTATCTTCAATTTCAGCTAGTTTTGTCTTCGCTTTTCTAATTTTTTTCTTTTGTGTTCTGTGTCTTAGTGCAGAAGGAGCGTGATGGGGAGCATCAAGGGAGGTCAAGAAGAAAAGGCGCTCTCCCTCTTCTGGTAAGCATGGTCCCATTCCGTTCGTTTTTTCATTTTTTTCAAGATTTTTTACTTCGAGTTTCGTTGTTTTGGTGATGCAGGAAAAGGGAGGAGGAGGAGCACGTGGCAACCCTAAAGGGAGGTCAAGAAGAAAACGCTCTCCTTCTCCTGGTAAGCACGCTCCGCTTTCGTTCGCTTCTTCGTTTTCGAGCATTCTAACTTCGAGTCTCGTGGATTTGTGAAGCAGGAGCGGGAGGAGGAGCGCCATCACATGGCAACAGCGGGAGGAAGAAGAAACGCTCTCCTTCTCGTGGTAAGCACGGTCCCCTTCGTTTGTTTCTTCTTTTTCAAGATTTCTAACTTCGAGTTTCGTGCCTTTCGTGAAGCTGGAGCGGGAGGCGGAGGAGGAGCGCGGACAACACCCGGAGCGGGCGGGGGAGGTACCACACGGCGAGCTCTCCCTCTTGTAAGTATCGTCAATTCCACTAGTGTTCTGTTTACGTTTTACTAAGTTTCTATTTCGCGTTGTCTCAGTGCAGGAGGAGCGGGACGGGGAGCTGACGGCCAGGAATGGGGTAACGGATTGATCTTCCTCTCCCGGTAAGTTCCGTCAGTGTTTTCTGTCATCAGTCTTATGATTTTGTTTGCTTTTTAGCGATATCTGTTTTCTGTTACCTAACGTTTCACTAAGTTTGTCTTTTATGTACTATCTTAGTTCAGGAGGAGTAGGACGGGGAGCTGACGGCGAGTGAGGGGATAAACTGTGTGGTCTCCCTTGTCCTGGTAGGTCTCGTCAATTTCATTTTGTTTCTTCTTTTTCAAAACACTGACGTCCCCTGCTGGTTTTGGTTTGTGGGCAGGAGCATGAGCGGGCGAGGGGCGCGGAGCTCGGAGCGCCGAGGGGGGGGCGCGGGGAGAGAAGCCAGCCGCATCGCTGGAGCAAGGAGCTTGGGGCGCCCAGCTTGGGGCAACCAGCTGTGTACGGTAGCGGTTTGTAAGTGGGTCTGGGTCCTGGGTCCCTGGGTGGTTAGGAGCGTTAGGAGCGTTAGTCAGAACGGTAGGGGCGTTTGTCAGAACGTTAGGTTCGAATTAGGCTTAGCTAAGGAGTCGCGTTAGCCTTAGCTAGGCTCGAGTCTGGGTTACGGTCTAGTCTGGACCTAGGCTCGAATTAGCTAAGACGTTAGGCTCGGCTGGTCAGGTGTGGTTAGGCGTGGTTAGGTTCGGTTGGGCTTGTCTTTGACTTCTTGGCTGTCTTCCTCCCCACCTCGCGCTGGCCAACCTGGAGAAAACTCGAGGAGGTTGTGTTCGAGGTGTCGGTTTGTTTTTCTCTGCCCTATAAATAATTTGAACCATCCCTCCTTCCTTTCTGCCCAGTATAAAAGTTCCCTCCCTCCCCAAACAGGCCCCGTACGAATGACCACCACCTGTAGCGGCCAAGAAGGGTCAAAGAGAGAATGACTCCAGTGGCCAATAAGGTGATTCACCATCCCTCGCGTGGCCACGAATGACTCGAGTGGCCACCAAATTTGGTGATAATGACTCGAGTGGCCACGCCAGGGGATTCTAGCTGCCTTTTTTTTCTTTGGCGCATTACCCTACGGGGCTTTGTAGCCCTGAAATTCCCCATTCGTGCGAGGGTTATCCTTAGGTAGTGTACATAACCATTGACCACCCGAAATTTTCGCCAGAGTGGCGGGCGCGAACGTGGCCCGCCCACTGTACAAGAAACCGACAAATTCCGAACAATAGTGTTTGCGCGACCAATTTCGAGCTAATGCGCGACCAAATTCCAAACCAATCAGCGATCGAGCATATTGCACCGCGATCATATACTTCTATTGACCCGAAACTTGCTGTCACAGAAAAAACGACCACGCATGATTGGTCAAGATTTATGCGCGGTGCTATTGTGGCCATTGCGCATCCAATCAAGCACAATCATTAAGGTTTGGCGATCATATTGTTATCTAGATTAACGGCAAAACGAAACTCAAGACAGTAGCCACGACGTACCTAATATACTTAGGGAGAATAAACTTTTGGATTTTCTGTTTAGGTTTTATAATCTCACTAAGCATCATCAAAAATGCGCGCACATAAAGGTTATTGCGCGACCTTATATAATATATGACTGCGCCTTTGTTTGGACGTTCTTTGATTGGACGCGCAATGTCTGGTCATATCCTGCGAACAAGACAAACCAATCACGCGCGGTCATCTGATTTCTCGCGAACCGACGGCCGATCATTTCGGTATATGGTCGGGAACTATACGATGGCACCTGATTGGACGCGCATATCTCCTGACCAATCGATCGCAGTCGTTTTTGCAGTGTCGGTTCAATTCGGGTCAATTGCAGTATATGATCGCGAAGTCATAAGCTCGTTCGCTGATTGGATGTGAATTATATTGACCGCATGCTCATTTGTCGAGCATTTGGCCGAAAATGACCGGTCAATGCACAGTTGATCAATGTACAGTGAGCGGGCCACTTTCGCGTCCGTGAGCCTGGCGAAAGTTTCGGGTGCGAAACAGAACGGAACACTACCTAAGGATAACCCTCGCACGAATGGGGAATTTCGGGGCTACAAAGCCCCGTAGGGTAATGCGCCGAAGAAAAAAAAGGCAGCTAGAATCCCCTGGCGTGGCCACTCGAGTCATTATCACCAAATTTGGTGGCCATTAGAGGGGCCAACATCATAGACATGCAAATTAGTCTGGTAACCCTATTCGATTGTATGCAAAACCGTCGTTACCTCAGTCTCGAAGGTAACGACAATTTGCTCTATTACTGCGTTTTTATTTAACAAACGTTTTGGCTTTTACCACGCTAGTTTTTGCGCGGAACTATAATTTCTTCAGACGACTGTTCTGCCAGATATGCACGACTGTTCAATACAAATGACCCAATAAAAATTTAAAGCCCAATCGGAAAGGGATGCGACTCGGAAAGGCATCAAACCTAAAAACAATGACATTTCTCGTGTTTAGGGTTGATCCCTCCCAGAAATGCGTCCAGTTCTCAAGGGGTTTAATCTTTTTTTTCTGCCTGCCCTAACAATTCCCGGTGGCGTCGTCAACAATATATCGTTATAAAATGGACCCGGTGTACTTTCATTTTAATGAAAATTCTTCGCAAAATGTATCGTGCACATTTGGCGGAAAGTAGTCGCCCGAAATAATTGGTTTTAGTCGCCCGAAATATTTGGTTTTAGTCGCATCCCTTTCCGATTGGGAATATTTTTTAATGGGTCAGTTGTAGTGAACAATCGTGTCAAAGCTAGCAGTAGTAGAAAGTTAGAAACAGGAAAGGGAGGTTTCACTAGCAGCAGTTTAGATACAAATAGCAAACCCTAGACGGGTTGTACTCGCTATAGAGCACCCCACTGCAGGCTAGAGAATATAACATTCTGACACACCCCCATAGCCAAAGTGGGGTGTAATCAGCACAACAAGCAGTCATAGCAGTAGTTCACAATTTATGAGCAAAGCTAGAGGCAGTCACAGAGGGCAAGTGAGGAGGAGGAGAGACTGTGAGAGGAGAGAAGATGGGAGGCGACGGCTGAAGCTACAGACACACGGGCAACAGGAGCGGCTGGCACAGTGGCTACCGGAACAGCGCCCCGGACTACAGGAGTAACTGGCTCCGCGGCTAACTCTGAGCGGCAGAAGCAACGGACCCACGGGCGACAGGCGCAGCAGGCTCTCTGGGCTACCAGGACAGCGCCCCGGACTACAGGTGCTGCGGACGACAAGACGGCAGACTCCGTTCAATCTCCCCAAACAGTCCCACCCCCCTTACACACACCCCTTGCTGCGCCCCTAGCTCCACTCCCCCTTCACCCCCCTGGAACCACTCCTTCGACTCCCCACACAACCACCCCCTTGAGCGGCAGCTGCAGCAGCGGGAGACGGAGGAGGAGGAGGAGGAGGAGCAGGGGACGGCGCACACACCCGTCACCCCCATAACCGCCACCCCCACACTCCCCACCCCCAAACCCTAAAACGGGCGGAACGGGGTAGGAGCGCGGGGGACGGCGAGGGGGAAGGCGCGCGGCCCCCAGGGCGCCACCATGGGGCAGCGAGGGGCCGCGCGCAGCCCCCCAGGGCGCCGCGACGGGGCAGGGGGGGGGTCGCGCACGGCTCCAGGGGCGGCTCGCGGGTCTCCGGGGGGCGACGCGAGGGTCGACGGGGATCGCGCGCGGGTCCCGCGGGGCGACGCGACCGTCGACGGGGCAGCGAGGGGTCGCGCGCGGCTCCCAAGGGCGGCGTGACGGGGTGGCGGGGCGACGCGACCACCGACGGGGCAGCAGGGGCTGCGCGCGGGTCCCCCAGGGCGCCGCAACGGACAGGGCGGGGGCGCGCGGGGGTCCCCCATGGTAGGAAACCGTCGCGCGCCTCGGGGCGCACGGCGGGCAGAAAACCGCCGCGCGCCCCGAGCGCACGGCGGGATGAAAACCCTAAAAAAATTTCGCCGGCAGGAAGGAGGCGTCGCGCGACCGAGGCGCGCGACAAGTAGAACAGCAGCGGAAGCATTAGGTGGTGGGCCCACCCACAGGATCGACCCAAGGGGGTCGACCTGCTCTGATAGCATGTCAAAGCTAGCAGTAGTAGAAAGTTATAAACAGGAAAGGGAGGTTTCACTAGCAGCAGTTGAGATACAAATAGCAAACCCTAGATGGGTTGTACTCGCTATAGAGCACCCCACTGCAGGCTAGAGAATATAACATTCTGACAAGTCGTGCATATCTGGCGGAACAGTCGTCTGAAGAAATTATAGTTCCTCGCAAACATCAGCGTGGTAAAAGCCAAGTTGTTTGTTAAATAAAACGCAGTTATAGAGCAACACGTAGTTAACTTTAAAACTGAGGTATCGACGGTTTTGCATACAACCGCATAGGGTTACCAGAATAATTTGCATGTCTATGATGTTGGCCCCCACTAGAGTCATTCGTGGCCACGCGAGGGATGGTGAATCACCTTATTGGCCACTGGAGTCATTCTCTCGGGGTCAAATCAAGAACCAAGAACGGCGCACAGCTGTGGATCTGCAGATACGGTGGTTGACACTTTGGGGTTCTGAGATGGTAAATTTTCTCTATATCTGTAAATATAAGTATCTCTGTTTGGTATAACTAAGTGACTGGTACTAATTCGCTTTGCATAGTAGACACATTCGCGAAGGAATGAAACGGAAAGAAACTTTTCTCAGGCAGTGCCGAAAACAAGCCATGGCCGAGTTCACATCTCAGCTGTACAGTATGGGCTTGAAAGCGACATTCGAGATCCACGATTATTGCTGCCAGTCACTGCTGCTGGCAGGAGTTACCGCTGTTGATCTCTTCTCAACCAACTTCACTTCTTGCCATTTCACAAGTCATATTCCCGCCTTTTCCTCTAAACTTTATTTTTTATTGTCGTTCCCATCTTTAGTACTTTGCCGTGGCTTGCATTGTCTTGTAAGGTCTACTGCGATACTACGCCGCTGCTTGTCCTTAAACATTTCTCATCGTGGCGAGTGAAGTTACAATTCTTCGTAGAATTAGCCTCGTCATGCGAGATGGGCCCGACTGGCGAGCCAACGTCTAAACTGTCAGAGAGAAAGAAGGACGCGCTGGCGCAGGCGGGAAGGCGGAAGGTATGTGGCCGTCGTTTGTATTACTCTTGCGTACCACGATATTCAACGGTTTTTCTCAAGCGCAATTTCTAGTTTATGTTTTAACTCTTACTTCCGACCTTTTCGCTCTGTTGCTTTTGAACGTTTTTTTCAAACTCGTCTGTCAGACTTCTCCCGCATTCCGCCTTTCCTTCCATTTCATGTCCTCTTCTCGTCCTCCATCTCTCACTCTCTCCTTCTCTCTCTCCCGCCCCCACTGTCTTATTTTCGCGAATCTCCACGCAGCTTGAGGAGTTTAGGCAGCGGAAACGAGCCGCTGTGGCGTGTACAGGGGCAGGAGCCAATGGTATGCAGCAAGAAGACGGGACACGTGATCGGGTGTGCAGACAAGCAACTACTTCCAGGCGTGTGGCTGGGAATCAACACGCGAACAAGAAGGATATTGGGCTCGCAGAACAATCATGCGATCGGTGCTGGGGTGCAGGAGATAGACCAACGCAGGAGAACATAGTGCTTTCGAGGAGCAGTAGTGCTGCAACCAGTGTTAGCAGCAGCGGTTTTGACCACGAGAGTTCATCTGGCGAGGCCTTTCCTGGCAACAAGAGTGTCGTGAGCACTTCTGCAGCAGATTCTCCAGGGAACGAAGCAGGTTTTGTTCGGATTGCTGGAACAGCTTCGTTTTCAGTAAAGAGAAACGGTTCCATGCTAGTGTGGCTACAGGCACTGGTGGAATGCTGGCCGTATTGTGGAGCTCAGGTGGCGAGGGAACCTCTGGCAGAGCAAAGGGGGTTGCAGGATGATTTGCACGGACGACTGATCTCAACTGGACAGGGGAGGTGCAACGAGGAGGACGTTTTCGAGCAAATGGATATGCTGTGGAGAAACAATTTGACGTAAGAGTTGGGTAATGATCCAATTTCTAAATTACACATATATATTTATATAGGCATATATACCGTATGAGCTTGATGTAGCATGATTTATCTAGTGCAAAGCATGGGTACACCGTACCCAGCTATGGCGAAAATGTGTGGTGCCCTGTATGTCAGGCGAATCAGGTCATCCCGCCAATCGGAAAGACCACAGATTCAGCAGTTTTGGGCTGACTGTTGTCTCAAGCCCCTCACAACCACAATATATGCTGCGGAAGTCTGGTTCGGCCAGGTTTGGCATGGAGGTTGGCGGTAACCTTTAGGCCTACAGTTCATTCATCGTGGTTCAGGACGGTTCCAGACGGTGCGATGCGAACATAAAAATTCACCGTTCTGCACCGCGACGCAAACAAAATAGATCGCACAGAATGAACGAGAGACCAAGATGCATCCCCTTGCCTCCTGGCAGAGAGGCACTTGAGCAACCTCCTCCCAAACCTAGTCAAGGGCTCCTCCCAAACGAAAGAGCCATTTCTCACCGCACTTCACAGAAAGCCTGATCCATTCGCTCGCAACAACCATGAATCGCTGAAAGCCTTGATCTCATCTTGCCTTGCACCCACAGCCCACGTCGCTGGCAAGGTTATCGCGAGCTTGATCCTTGCATCATTATTGGTTATAATTGTTGCTTGAGCGTGTCTGCTTTAGGCTTAGGCCGCCATGCTCCCTCTTATATCGTTCTCGTGGGACATTCCACGTGACAGCGTTCATTGATGTGATAATCTCCTTTCTGCAGCCCCTCACTGCATAGCTACTGGCTCCTCTCCGCACAGTTATTTGATTACTCGCTTGATTTCTTACCAGCGATCCTGGCGGTAGTCATGGCTGACGTAGCAGCTAAGCCGGCTTCTGCTGGCGCTAAGAAGAACGAATTAGCTCAAGCAGGTCGAAGAAAAGTACGTTATTCCTCATTGCGATGCAATGTTGGTCCTGCTTTTCCCCTATGCTTACTCAAGATTTGGTCGCCAATGCTTTGCGAACACGTAAATGTACAACTCCTTTTTTTCATGTGATTTTCCCGGTTTTGTTTTCCAAAATCGTTCTAAGAATCCTTTTCGTATCCCGTCCTGCCTGATTTCACCTGAATTTCTGCAGCTCGAGGAGTTTCGCAAGAAGAAAGCGGCAGCGGCAGCAGCGGGCGGGTCTGCGTCTTCCCGAACAGCGACCTCCTCCGCAGCTAAACCAGCAGCCAAGCCCATCTCCGCGTGGAATCCGCCTCCGCCTCAGCAGCCGGTGCCACCTCGCGCCACAGCCGCTGCTCCTCCCGCTATAGGCCCACCCGCGTTTCAATCACATCCGAATTCCTTCGCTCCGCCCTCTCTAACACGGCCGTCAGCGCAGCCTGGCTTAGCCCAAGCTCCCGCAGCCCTACCCACGTTTAGATCCGCCAACTTTGGATCTCCTCTCACTCCCTTCTGGCAGCAATCTCAGCCGTCCATTTCAGCCGCTAACGGCCTCCCTCATCCTCCGGGGCCCCCAGTTTCGGACGCAGCCAATGCCGCTGCTCCACCTGTACCGTCGTCTGGATATCCCGCCGCGTCCACAAGGCCGGCAGCGGGGATGCAGCCGCTCCCGTTCGCGGCGAAGGGACCTCTGGTAACTTTCGCGAAACCTAGCGGGGTTACAGGTCCCGGCCCCGGTGCAGCTCCCCCCGCTTCCGCGCTTTTTTCCGGACCTAGGGCTCCCGTGCAACCTTCCCTCGCGCGGACGTTTTCCCCCCCGCGCGAGCCTTCTTTTCCCGCGCAACCCGCTTCCCGATCCGGCCTTGCGCCAGCCCCGCGCGTTGCGCCTCCGCTCGCGCGCACCTTTTCCCCACCCGCGGAAGCGTCTCAAGCGCAGAAGTCCGCCGGTGCGCCTCCGCCTGCCTTCCTAGGCGCGCCAAGCCACGCACTTTCCGCCACCGCAGCCGCTGCGCCTAGCCCCGCAAAGCCTTCCCTCCTCCGCCCCGCGCCTGATGCGCAGCCCTCCCGCGCATCCCCTCCGCCACCCGCCTTCTCCGCGCCCCCGCCAGTGAAGGTCGGGGGAGGCGCGGACGGCGCACGACCCCGTCCGGATTGGATGGGGGGAGGCTCAAGTCAAGGCAAAGGGATGGGCCCGCTTTGGGGGTTACAGGGTAGTAACACTGGCGGCATCAGTGGTAGCGGAACCAGCAGCAGCAGTAGCGGAACCAGCAGCAACAGTAGCGGCAGCAGTAGAGGTAGCAGCAGTAGCACCAGCAGCAGTAGCAGAAGTAGCGGGAACAGCAACGATACGGTTCCATTCTCATCCTTGGCCGCTCCTCCCGCGGCATCCGCAAGCTCGTCTACCCCTCACTCTGCAGCCGCACCTGCCGCCGCAATAAGCGCTGGTAGCAGCACGGACAAGAGGGGTGGGAGGGCGGAGGGAGATGCAGGGTTACAGAGCAGCGATGGGCGGAAGGATAAGGAGGAGACTGAGGGGATTACGCGTGTACGCACAGCAGGGGGGGAAGCAGCAGGGCTTGGATCAGGGTCGGAACGTGGTATTAGGGTAAGAGACAGTGGCAGACAAGGGAGAGATGCAGAACCAATCGTGGGAGGGAGCGAATCCTTGCAAACGCGCATGGGAGGGTATGGAGGGGGGAGGGAGAGAGAGGACGATGCAGACGCTGAGAGCTTCTTTGATTCTCTCTCTCCCGCCGTTTCCAATCAAAGCCCGGTTGCCTTGACAGCCTCCTCTCGCCCTGCAACAGATGAGGGGACTGTACTGCCTGCTTCGGCATCCCCTGCTTCTGCTGGGACTGATGGTGCCCCTGCTGGTGCGTCTGGTGCTTCTGCTAATGCTTCTGCTGCTGCTTCTGCCGACACCCCTGCTGGTGATGCGGTTTCAGCCTCTGTAGCCCATACACCCAGCCTGGGCCCCACTATCCCCGCTATAAGGGACTCGTTACAAGAGCAGGACCTGCTCGCCTATGAGGTGCTGTCACCTGCCGATAGCGAAACCAGGCTGCAGCAGGGTCGAGCGGCAGAAGATTCAAAGGAAGCGGAGAACGAGGCGCACAGGAAGGTTACAGAGGATTCGCCTCCGATTGCGGAGTTAGGGAAAACATCAGACAACGTTGGCGCTCCGGGTGGTGCTTCTGACGCTGCTGAATCATCTGACCCATCCACTCCCTCATCCAGCTCCGCTTCTACCCCCCATGACTCCCTTCAAAGCTTATCTTCCTCTGCTCCGCCTTTCTCTGCTCCTCCTTCTGCCTCCTCCCTTCCTCCCCCCCCTGTTCTACCTGCCTTCTTCACTCCATCAGCACCTTCAGCAGCAGCCCCCAGGCCGATGGGGAAGCCTGCTCGCGCGTCCTTCCTCCCTTCCGCCTACACCTCCGCTCTTCCCTCCTCCTCCGCTGCCTCCCCTTCCCCCTCTCTCTTCGTCCCCTCCCGCGCGCCCCACCTCTCCGCCCCAGCTCCAGCTATAGCGGATATAAACTCCCCCGTTGCCTCTCTGGTGACGTCAGTCGCAGCCCCCACGAGCCAGTCCCCTGCTGCCACGCGTCAAGAGGATAGTGGCGATTCAAAAGCGGGTTCGAGTCCTGACTTTTCGTCTACTGCCCCTGCCGCAGATGGTTCTGAGTCGCTGCGTTTTGCAGCGTCTAGAGGCGCGGATACAGCTCAAGCGAGTGCTCTCCCTGCTACCCCTCCATCAGCTTCAGAGTCAGCTTCTGTGCACAGCCAGAAGGAAGGCACCAACGAGCCTTCACAGGGCAATGGCGACGCCTTGGTTGGTCCTGAGCCGGTTTCAACTAAGGCGCTGCCACAAGAGGAGTCTTCCGTTGCTGAGAAGCTGAAATCGCCTGAGAGGCCTAAGGGTTCGGCCTTTGCGCGTCTGTTCTCCGCTGCTCTTTCCCCGGCCCGGGGAATGATGAGGGGCGACGGCGGCAGGGGCAGAGGGAGTGGGAGTGACGCTAGGGTTTCGGAGGGTGAGGAGCTGGGGCGACAAGGAGGGTCTCTGGAGGGGTTGAGAGAGGTGGAGACGGATAATCAGGGAGCTGTATCAGAGAGTGTGGAGGGAGGAGGGGACGGCAGAGCAGCGGGAGCAGCAGACGGGGTAGGGGTTCCTAGCCAGGAGGCAGTGAGCGACGTGCAGGGAATGGTTGAGACGCAAGGGAAGGTTCATACTGAGAATGAAGCGGGCTGGCATAAGCAGGAGCTAGAGGGGCGTGAGCCTGCGAAGGGTGGTGATTTGCGGGGGCAGGAAGCAGGGGAGGGGGCGCAGGAGCGAGCGGGAGCAGCGGAAAGCGGGCAAGAGGGCGAGAAAAAGGAGGAGGGAGAGGTGGGTGGCGGGGGTGCGTATGGTGAGGAGAGTGACGAGGTGGGTGGGAGGAAGAACGAGGTCCAGAAAGGGGCGGATGGGGGCCGTGACGGTTCATCCCGCCGCCGACCTAAGTCTATCTCTTCTTGGTGGAATATCATCGCCCCTGCTCCCAAATCAGAGGACAGGGCAGGAACGGCGAAGGGGGCGGAGGCTGGGAGTAGAGAGGTGCAGGAGGGAGAGGAGGGAGAGGAGGATGACGACTGGGGCGTGGGGCTTTTGGGTGGCAAGGGGAACTTGGGAGGGCAGGGTCTAGGGGGAGGAAAGAGCCTGTCAGCCTCGGATTTGATCAATGTGGGGCAGGCTGTGAAGGGGGCGGGTGATGGGACGATGGGGGGTGATATGAAGATGGGGGTTGATGAGGTGCCTGCTGGTAGGTGGCAGTCGTGGGGTGATAGAGGGCAAAGCCAAGGCGTGCATGGCGGGCAGCAGGCGAAAGGTCTGCAAGGGAGGGAGTGGGAGGAGCGGGAGGAGAAGCAGGTGAAGGATTCGGGTGTGAAGGGGGAGGCGGTATCTGGGGCAAAGGGGGAGGTGGTATCTGGGGCGGGTGCAGCGAGAGCGGAGGAGAAAGAGGAGGGGCGCAAGCAGGAGTCGAGGGGAGGGTTCTCAAGGCCCTCGTGGTTGAGAGGGCTGAGGAAGCTTGCCTCTGCTGCCACCACTCCCTCTGCCTCCCCTCAAAAAGTCTTCCCATCCCCTGACCTAGATCCCTCCTCCACTTCCTCCTCTTCCTCATCCACTACCTCTTCCTCCTCCTCTTCTTTCTCCTCCTCCAGCACAGGCACGGTTACCAGTGTTACCACCTCCTCATCTCCCTCCCTCTTCGACTCGCCTCTCAAGCCAGCTGCTCAGAAGGAACTCACCTTCCCTCGCCTCACCCCTTCCTCGCACCAACCCAGCCTTACTGACTCCCCCACCAAATCCTCCTCTCTCACCTCTCTCCTTCCCAAACATTCCTCTGAAGAGCCTCACCAGCCCTCCTCCTCCCTCGCCTCTGCATCCTCGCTCCCTGTTTCTTCCTCCGCCCTTTCCCTTGACTCCCCTCGCAAAGAATCGTCCTTGAATAATCTCAACGACTCGCCTCCTCGTGCCTCCACTATTCGCTCCTCCTCTCCCTTTCTCCCTTCCACCACTGCCACTCCCTCCTCCTCTCTCTTCGACTCTCCTCCTCCTCCCACAAAGCCTCTGCCATCTTCTCTCTTTCCCTCCTCTGCAGCCACGCTCTCCTCCCTTTCCTCTCTACCCTACAGCTCCCCCACCCTCTCCTCCTCCTCCCACTCCTCTTACTCCTACCCCTCCTCTCTCTCTTCACTCTCCTCCTTCCCTACGCTCTCTTCTTCTAAAGATGTCCTTAGTGGTGCGCTAGGAGGAGGAACAACTACGAAGGACCCTCTTTCAGGAGCCTTAGGCAGTTCCAAAGACGTATTAGCTGGCGCTTTGGGTGGCAGCAAAGCCACGTCGGCTGCAACTGCCTTCTCCTCTTCGTCTATTTTGGGAAAGTATTCCTTTTCGGGTGCAGCAGGGGTATCAGGGCTGGGGTCTTCAGCTGATATAGATGCAAAGCTTGGGGCGGCATTGGGACTTAGAACGACAACTGCCACAGCCTTGAGTAGTACCAACAGTACCCTATCCTCCTCCTCTTCCTCCGCCTTCTCCTCCTCTTCCTTCGCCTTCTCCTCCTCCTACTCCTCCTTCTCCACCTTCTCCTCCCCGTCCCCTTCCTTGTCTATTCCCTCGCAAGCTGCTGCTAGGCCGTCCATAGCAGCAGCTTACCGCCCCTCCTTCCTCCCACCTCCGACCTCTGCCACAGGCAGCCAGTCATCCTCGTTATCAGCTGGCTCGTTAACAGCAGCATCACAGCCATTCTCGTCCTCTCTAGCAGCACCTGGCAGCGCAGCTACAGCCGAACAAATGGCGAAACTGCGTAGTGAATTAGGGTTTCTGCCGCCCGCCCCTGCCCTCCCATCTTCTCTGCAATCCCGCCTGGGCCAACCTTCCCAAGACTCCGTGCCTCTCCCATCCAGACCACCAATGACAGACTTACCTTTCTCCGGACCTGTCAGTTCGTTGTTTTCCAAACCTGCTGCCTCGGCCGAGCCTGGAAAGCCGAATCTGTCGGACGACCAGAGCAGAGGCATGGGATATGGAAACCGAATGGAGGGGCAGGAAGGGCGGGAGGAAGGAGGGGGTAGTTGGGAGAGAGAGGGGGCTAACGAGGAGATGGAGGAAAGTTCCGGGAAGGAAGAGGAGGGAGGGAGGAGTGGGGATGAGAAGACGAGGGAGACGGAGAGGATGAGAGAGAGGATGGAGGGAGGGGACCAGTCCTCCAAGGGTGCTGCATCGAGCGACTTTGCTTCTCTTGAACAGGTAATTTTGGGTGGGATTGGAACGGAGGCTCAGGTTAGAGCATCATCAGGTAAGCATGCTCATCTGTTCTGCCTCCCTACTTTAGCCGGCCTTCCATCCCTTCCTGGCAAAAGTCAAGTCAGTGCATTGGAGAATGTGATTTGTGACAAGTCAGTTCTTGTGACAAATTACTGACTTGTAACTCTCCTCGCCTCACCCTCCTCTCCTGCCCACACACCCCCCCAACCCCCCCCTCCCCTCCTCTCCTCCTTCCTCCCCCCCTCCTCTTTCTCCCCCTGTGGACACACACAGTATATAGAGGAGCTCACAGAGGAGAAGTTCACACTGCATCTGAGTTTCTTCACCTCACTCTCCTCTCCTGCCCACGCGCACACCCCCCCATTCCCTCCCTCTGCACACACAGAGTACATAGAGGGGCTGACAGAGGAGAAGTTCACACTGCAGCGGCAGCTGGATGCAGCTCGAATGGTGGCTCAGATGGTGGCTGAGTCCTTTTCTGCCTTCCCCGTTCACTCCGCCCCCTCTCTCCCTACAGTACATAGAGGAGCTGACAGAGGAGAAGTTCACACTGCAGCGGCAGCTGGATGCAGCTCGAATGGTAGCTGAATCCCTGGCGAAAGAGAATTCTGCGCTTACAGATGACTTTAACAGACAGGTGAGGTGATGTGAGGGAGAGGTGGGCGGAAGGAAAGGACTTGGCAAATGGGGTGCAGCATCTGGATGCGGCTTGAATGGTGGCTGAGTCCGTGGCCAAAGGGAACTCTGCGCATATTGACGACTTGAATCAACAGGTGAGATGATGAGATGGGGAGAAGGGAAAGTAGGGTGAGGGGTGAGAGAGGAAGAGGGGGTGGTGGAGAAAGGGGGGAGGTGGCTTGTGGGGGCGGCTGGAAAAGTGACGCATAAGGGCTTGAACGAAAAAGGATTATCCGTTTGATGTGTATTTTGTGGCCAATCATGTGTTCATTGAACTTCGAACTCTGCTCTCACTTCCCTTTCTTTTCTTCCCCCCTCTCTCTGCCGTTTCTTTCTCAGGCGAAGGGGTTGGAGCAGATGAGGGAGGAGATTTCGAAACTCAAGGCTGAGGTGAAGGCGCAGAAGGTGAGAGACACACAGGGTGATGTGATGTGGTGTGGAGGAGGGAAAGGTGGGTGTGCAGGGGAGTTGGGCTGGGTGTGTATGGAAGCGTGGGTTTGGGAGGGGGGTAGAGGGCACTGGAGGTCGTTTTTGAGGCGCCTCAAAAACGACCTCAATGTATGGAAGCGTGGGTTTGGGAGGGGGGTAGAGGGCACTGGAGGTTGTGGGGGAGGAGGTGGCAAGGGCATATGAAAGGGACATCTGAATTCAAGTGCTGCTTATTTGAGTGAAACATCTTGTCTTACTTGGCTTTTGTTCCCCCAACCCCTTCCCACTTCTCCTCTCTTCCAATTCCTACCCCCTGCAGGTGGTGGAATCACAGGTAGTAGGCAAGGAGGCAGCTTACAACACTATCTGCCATCGAGCGATCACAAGCATTGCTGTGTCTCGCCTGCCCCCCCTCTACTTCCCCCCTTACAGGTGGTGATGGAGTCGCAAGCAGTGTCGAAAGAGGCAGCTCACCACGAGTCTCTAGCTGCTATCGAGCGATCGCAAGCTCTGGCAGCCGAGGTGGTGGCGCTGGAGGAGCGGGTGCTGCGACTGCGATCGAATGAGCTCAAGCTGGAGCGACAGGCGGAGGGGCTGCAAGCAGAGGCAGAGGCACAGCGGTGAGTGGCGTGGGTAGATGTCATGTTCTTCTTGAGTTTTTAGCAGCAGAGGTGGTGGCTCTCTGGAGGAGAGGGTGCTGCGGATGAGATCGAATGAGCTGAAGCTGGAAAGACAGGCGGAGGGGCTGCAAGCAGAGGCGGAGGCACAGCGGTGAGTGAGTGTGTGATTGGTTGCTTGTCATGTTCGCACGCTCAGACTCAGTTGAACGTTAGAGGTGGTGGCACTGGGGGAGCGGGTGCTGCGACTGAGGTCAAATGAGCTGAAGCTGGGGAGACAGGCGGAGGGGCGGCCATTCACATCCCATTCAATTCACATGCCATTCACATCCCATCCCCATGCCATTCACACGCCGTTCGCTTGCCATGTCACCCCCACGACACAGGCGTGCTGCATCAACCTTTGAGGCGGAGAGGAAGGAGCTCCGTGCCGCTGTGGATAAGCTCAACGAAGGTGGGTGTGGTGCAGTGTGGTGCGGTGCGGTGCAATGTGGTATGTTTCTTGCCACGTTACTTGATTAATGTTTTTTTAAATCAGTGCCATGTCCCACCAAATGACATGTCATCACATCCTCCACGTGGCCTTACAGAGAAGCGTCAGCTCAAGGTGCAGCTGAGGAGGGCGACAGTGGGCGGCGCACTCGGCGACATGTGGCGGGGCGACAGCACGTCCACGTCAGCAGCAGCGCCAGCTGTACCGTCCGTGAGCCAATCAACGTCAACGGATGAGCTGGATGCAGCCTTTCTGAGCCAAGCAGGGCCGTCTGCCGAGGCAGGAGCGTCAGGCTCGGCATCTGTTCCTGCCGAGGCAGTCGCAGCAGGCTCGAGCACCGAACCAGCCAGTGGAGGCTCAGCAGGGGTAGTAAGGGATGACGAAGGCTCGGCCGGACCTGCTGTGGAGGGCGAGGGAGCAGGAGAGCAGGGGAGGAGGAGAGAGGAAGAGGGGGAGACGTTAGGGGAAGCTGGAAGAAGAGCAGTGGAAGAGGTTCGGGCACTGTTCACGCGAATGGAAGGTGACGGGCGGCATAATTTGGAAGAAGTGGGGGAGCAGCTGGTGAGAATGATTACTGCTGCTGTTGAGGCGGCAGAGGAAGGTGCGGCTGCTGCTGCTGGTGGGAGGAGAGGGAGAGGAAGCAGGGATAGGAAGGCAGGAGAAGGGGAAATCCAGGAATTGGAGGAAGACGAGGAGGAAGGAGTGGTGGATGAGTTTTTGTTGCTGCCCGCTCTGCTGCCCGGATCTGTGGATGTGCTATCAGAGGAAGAGCAGAGGAGTATGGAGAGCATTAATGCACTGCTGGCAGAGGTAATGGGGGGAGAGGGGTGGTGGGGATGAGAGGGAAAGAGAGGGGTGGTGGGGATGAGAGAGAAGGGTGGTGGAGATGAGAGAGAAGGGTGGTGGAGATGAGAGAGAAGGGTGGTTGAGATGAGAGAGAAGGGTGGTGGAGATGAGAGAGAAGGGTGGTGGAGATGAGAGGGTGAAATATGATCTGGGAGTTGGAGGAATAAGGTGAAGGAGGGATTGATTTAAGCTGTCTTCTGATTGAACACCCAGTTTGCTCCTGATTCCGCGCCAGTGTGCAAGAAAGGCGTTGTTCAGCGTTTCCCTGTCATCTCACGAAGTTATAGTCCTATCGTCCTGCATGCAGCTTCCTTCTTGCTTCCTAATACCATCACCGACCCCACGCTCCCTGCATTTTCCATCCACCAATCAGATGCAAGCAGAGAGGGAGCGGATGGCACGCACACTCATGGAGGAGGCTGCCACGTCAGCAGAGCTGCGGGTGAGTTGAGAGACATCCCATGCCTTGCCATGCCATGCCATCCCATTCCATCCCATGCCATCTCATGCCGCGTCCTAAAGCCAGCTGCCTGTTGACACATACCATGTGCCACATGCCAGTGTCTATGCTTGAGTCAACATACAACAACCACTTCATTCCATGATGCCTCCTGCCATGTACCACGTGTCTTGACTAGTCCAGCATCTCCTCCCTTGTCCTTCCTGCCACTTGCCAGTGAGTCGGTGACAGGTTGTCACACCCTTTACTGTCACACCTTCCACTATAACGTCCTATATTGTCACAGCAGATGGCAAACGAAAGCTAGCCACTCAGACGCAGCACATGGAGGTGCTGGTGGCTCAAACCTCACTGCACCCACTCACACCCCCTCACACCCTTTATTGCCGCACCCTCTACTGTCACAACAGGCGGCAAACGAGGAGCTATCACACAAGCTGGCGAGCCAGACGCAGCACATGGAGCTGCTGGTGGCTCAAACCGTCATGGCCGCTGCTTCCTCTGCCTCTCGATCCGCCTCGGGCGTTTTGAGCTCCCGCATGCCACGCGCCTCCTCCTCCTCGGCTGCTGCTGCTTCTGCTGCGATTGCACCTGCCCCTGGAGCTGGTGCATCCTCTGTACCCACTGATCCTGGAAATCCATCTTCTGCTGCTGCTGCGGCGGCTGCTGCTGCTGCTGGTGCTGCTGCTGGTGCTGGTGCTGCCTCTGATGCGGCTACTGCTGCCGGTGCTGCAACGACTGGCGCGGGTGCTGGCTCCAGTACTGGTCCTCATCTCCTCCCCCCTTCTTCCAGCATCCCTCCCGCCTTTCTCTCCCCAACTGCCAAATCACTCTCTGCGCCTCTGTTAAGCCAGGCAAACGGACAAGTGTCGCCGGCCGCTGCTGCTGCAGCCACTGCGCTGCTGGCAGGGGCGGGAAGGTTAAGTGAAGGCGGAGGCGGAGGGCCAGGGGGAGTGGGGTCGCCTCGAGCAGGAGGGGGACTGGGATCGCCACGCACACCAGGCGCATCGGGATACACGGAGTTCAATGATTACCTGGATGAAGGGGACGAGGTGAGTGCCTGTGTGTGTGGTGAGTGTGTATGTCCTTGGGGGGCGAGGGACAGAACTGGTGGGCTTGGGTTCTTCAAAGGAAGTGGGCTTAGAGTTTTAAGGGTTTCTGGTATACAGTTGAGTCGAGTGTCTCATTTGGTGAGGCTCTACGTCACTTGTTTGACTCAATGGACCCGCCTGTTCCTGATGCGTCTCCAGTGCTTGACATGCCCCGTGTGTGTTGTGCTCCCTCCCATTCCTGCCTAATATGATCCTCCATGTACTCTCTTGTGGTTCAGGTCGCTGAGAAGGTGCTTTCTTGGCTGCTGAGGGTATGGTCTCACCCCTGTTTAATCATATGCTTCCGTACTCTTCACCTCTTCTTTGCCATCCCTCCACCTCTCAGGTCGCTGAGGAGGTGCTCTCGTGGCTGCTGCGGCTCTTCCCTAGCGGTAGACGCAATGGGCAGCCTGTGCAATGACGGGAAAAGGGGGAGTGAGGAAGGGGGGGTGGAAGAAGAATCAGGTCAGGTTGGGACGGGATATGGGATGAGTGATGACTTTTGAGTTGACTCAAAAGCTGCAACGGACTATGCCGCAATGAGAAGGGGGGTGGGGAAGTGGAGGGGGGTCGGATACAGGTCATGCTGGAGTACGGTAAGTTCCTGAGAGGGGAAATACTATATGAAGGGGAAGGAGAGGCATCATGGGTGGGATTGAGATAATGAAAGTGATACAAGCTCACTGAGATGATGGCCGATTGAAGTGCATTTGATGTCGGGTTGTGCTTGAGTTGAGTAGGCATTGAATAGTTACAGTTACGCCAGATATGGCAGGAGTCCAGTCTATAAGGACAAAGAGGATTGGCAGCATGGCAGATGAATGCTCAGCAATAGTTGATGCTGCTAACTTGCTATATACAGTATGTGTTGCTGTAACCTTCTAGGTGATATTTTTTGCTGTTGTAACAGTTAAGCTCACTTGGTGAATGAGTGTTCCTTTAGGGCATTGTTTTTTTCTTACAGTATGCTGTACTGGCTAGTACGGTGGTTGCAGCCTTTAAAGGTACATGTGAAGTATGATCTATGGTTGCAACATAATTCCACTTTCTGCCAGTTACCTTAGTTACTTCCAACGTTACATAGGAAGAAGCTATCCAGCTTTACTGCTGCGCACAAGGGAAGGAGGAGGCAGCTGCATGCGTGAAGTTCAGTGTCCCATCCTGCTGTAGTGGCAATCAAAACTCAGATTTGAAGGTAGATTTTGAAGCACTGAGTCCTGATCAACCACAGATCTGTCAGTAAAGCCGCTTCTCTATCCCAAACTCTCTCTTCTGCAACGCTACACTAACCAACCCAACCCCCACTGCTACTGCGCGGGTGTAGTTGTAACAGACGACTTGGGCTTGACCCCGATCTTCTTCCACGAGACAGCTGGCATGATCTGATTGGGGTCGACACGGTCCTTGTAGATCACGGCAAAGTTGAGCAGAGAGTCGAGAAGAGCGTCGGACAGGAAGTGCGGCTGCAGCCCCAGCTCCAGCAGCTTGGTGCGCTTGGCGTTGTAGTAGTGCTCCTCAGCCTGGTGGGTGGAACAGAGGATAGAAGAGGGTTGAGAGGGGTGGAGAGGGGTAGAGAGGGATGCATGGGTGTGTGTGCAGATTGAGCAGAGAGTTGAGGAGAGAGTCGGACAGGAAGTGCGGCTGCAGCCCCAGCTCGAGCAGCTTGGTGCGCTTGGCGTTGTAGTAGTGCTCCTCCGCCTGGTTTAATGCAGGTAGGAAGGGGTTTAGAGGGGTAGAGAGGGATGCATGGGTTTGCAAGGTGAGCAACCAGTCCAGTTACATGTTGGACAGGAAGTGAGGCTGCAGGCCCAGCTCCAGCAGCTTGGTGCACTTGGCGTTGTAGTAGTGCTCCTCCGCCTGGTGGCAAAGGGAGTGTGGGAATGAATACAAGAGACTCAGGGATTCGTAAGTTCGAGTTGGGCAGTGTGTCAAACGTATGGGTATGTTAAAACGGGTGGACACAGGGAGGGGTGAACAGGGAGGTATGGGATGGGCGCGTTTTGAGTGGATGTGGAGAGAGTGAGGTGAAATGGAAGCAGTAGAACGCACAACTCTCAGCCCTACGATCGGTTTCACAAAAAAAATATGAAATGGAGTCGGCTGGGCACAAACCTTCCACCTCCCCAGAACGTCAGTCAAGCACAGACCTCCTGCAGATAACAAAAGCTCTCAGCCCACCTGTTGATCCCACATACCTCGACACGGGGGTTGGGCACGTTGATGGACTTCACTTCGATGCCCATCTTTTCCCCTGCAGCCGTCACCAGACGGGCCAAATCCCTCACTGAAAACTGCTCTGTGAACTGGTTGAACACGCGGAACTCGCCCAGCTTGGCAGGGTTGGCGATCGCGAGTTCAACACAACGCACCGTATCACGGATGTCCAAGTATCCGCGTGTCTGGGGGGAAAGTGGAGGGGAGAGAGGAGAGAAGTGCTGGTTGAACACGCGCCAGGTCCCGCACGGAGAACTGCTCTATGAACTGGTTGAACACACGGAACTCGCCCAGCTTGGCAGGGTTGGCGATTGCCAGCTCCACGGATGTCCAGGTACCCGCGGGTCTGGGGAGGTAAAAAAGGGACGGGTGGGAGGGATGGTAGGGGTTGAACACGCGGAGGAACTCGCCCAGCTTTGCAGGGTTGACAATCGCGAGTTCAACGCACCGTACAGTGTCCCGAATGTCCCGGTACCCGCGGGTCTGGGGGGGACAAGGGGGAAGGGGGAACGAATGGCAGAGATGCTGGTTGAAGGCGAGCAACTCGTCCAGCTGGCAGAGTCGAATATTCGGGCAAGGGTACAATGGAAAGGGGAGGGCGCGGAGAGGGGAGGGCAACGAGGGGGCTGGAGAAGGGGGAGCATACGGGAGCGAGATGTTGGTGGGAGGGGTTGGGGATGGGGTGTGGTGGGGGGGTTGGGGGTTGGGGGGATGTTGGTGTGTTGGTAAGGAGCATGTGGACAGTGGGTCGGTAGTACGCGGGGAAGGGGCACTGTATTACCGTATCCTAAACTCTGACCATACCATATGCACCCAAGTTGTCATCATTGCGCTGCAACACGACCCTAGAACAAACTCGATACGAAGCTCGAGGCTGCCGTGACTTATGAGGCGCCTCAAAACTCTTAAAGTGCTGTGGCTTTACATGTATAGAGAGACGGAAGCTCACGTATAATATGCTAGTCGGTCGGACTGGCTCAACTTGTCTACAGTCTGTCAGTCTGACTGCTTCATGGTCTTGCATCTGCGCGCCTCTCTAACTCGCCCTCCCTCAACCATCTATTTTGAGAATTCTCAAAAGTGATTCCCTTAGCCATCTATTCCAGACCGGACCTTCCTTCCCGATCCCTGTATTGTTTCCATTTCGTATGCGCGATGCGCGCGCACCCTTCTCCGTGTGCTCACATAGAGAGCGCGACTGTCTTAGTCTCCTCTTGCACCACATTCCACTCGTTTTTCCTCGTACATCGTCTCCCCACCTTTCCGTTCCACCCTCTCACGCGTCAGTCCACCCCATTCTTTCCCCGCGCCTCTAAATGAACTCCCTCACCTGTCCGCCCTTCCCGTAGATGGTCAACGGATGCCCAACGGCTGCCTGGACAACGAATCGGTTGAGAGCGGTACCAAACACCCCGTCGTAATCGAGGCGGTTGATGAGCATGACGTCTTTCTCCGTCTCGGGTGTCGCCACGCCGTACACCACGCCCTGGTTCAGGTCCGTCGCGCGCATGTTCCACGCCTTGCACGCGAACGCGATGTTGTGCGAATCGTGCACCTGTGGTAACACAGAAACCGTAACAATCGCGAGCGTAGTAAACGGTGGTGCATGTGTGTGACTTCGTAAACATCCAGTAAGGAGAATGTCCTACTGACATGGCTACAGACACATTTGCAGAGAGGTGTAGAACACCGCAACAAACTGTACGGTGCTGAGATGGTAGAAGGAACCGAGATTCTAGGCGCCTCAAAAATCACGACAGCGTACCTTGCTGAGATGGTAGAACGAGCTGGCCTGCTTCGGGTACGGCAGCGTGTTTGTTTAGTTGACTCAAAAACTCGAAACTCAAAACTTAATACAGCATCACGACAGCGTACCTTGCTGAGATGGTAGAACGAGCTGGCTTGCTTCGGGTACGGTAGCGTGTCCGTCCTGCCGTTGTGTGTGATTGTAATGAAGCCCTCCTCAATGTCAATGTTCGGCGTGCCGTACTCGCCCATGGTTCCCAGCTTCACCAGATGGCACTCGGGAGCGAATTCTTTAATCGCGAACATCACATTGATAGTACCGATGACGTTGTTATGCTGCGTGAACACGGCGCGGTTGCGATCGATCATGGAGTAAGGCGCCGACCGTTGCTCACCGAAGTGATGGCACCACGGCCGTCGGCTCGAACGTCTGGAACGCGTCTGCGAGGAATTCGAAGTCGCACACGTCGCCGATGTACAGTGCGATCGACTTCCCCGTGATCTCTCGCCAGCGTCGCACGCGATCGTGGATGGACGCGATCGGCGTGAGGGTCTGCGATCCGAGCTGCTCGTCGAACAATCGACGGCTGAGATTATCCACGATGGACACGTCATAGCCTTGCTCTGATAGGTGCAGCGCCGTCGCCCAGCCGCAGTACCCGTCTCCGCCAATCACCATCACGCGTCCCTTCGACGGCCCACCGCTGCTCTCGCTGCTGCTCTCAGGGGCCTGCGTGGAAGCTTCGGCCGTTGACGTGGCATACACGGAGGCGGATCGCCGGTATTTCCGAGGCAGGGAGCTCTTGATTTGACTGACGACGTGTTGAGCGAGCGGCGAAGGGGTGATGGATGGGAGAACGCGTGAGCCGGAAGCCGCGCATTTCAAGCCGGCCTTAGCGGAAGAAGCGGAGGAGGCCGAGGCGAGCGGACTCTGTAGTCTCGCGCTCGTTGCTGCGTGTAGCGACGCGATTGCTGGAGCGATAGACGCCATGGCTCCTCTGTTCAGTTCTGGGCTTTCCTCAGCAGGAGATGGGGCAGGCAATGCTCGACGCGATTCGAGAACGGAGGTGACAGGGACTATGCCTAAAGCTGTCACCTGAGCAGCCAAGCGTGAGAGAGGTACTAAAATGTGGGATTTATTTCTTTGGGGAAGCTAAATTACTTCCCAACATATGCCATGTGACGCGAGGGGCAAGCCGGGGAAAATCTGTTGAGCTGTTTGAGGGGAGGATGAGGCTGATGTGGATATGCCAGCTGGAGGGTGGATGTCACATCAAGCTGGTCCCTGATTGGTCTCTCACATTTTGGTGCGTTGAAGTGGAAAGAACAGGGAGAATCTCGTACTGAGCGTGCGCTTCCCTGTGTTTCCAGCTCTTCGAATATGCCTTTCCACGTGCCGTGCAAAGACGTTGCTGATTGCAATGACGTGGATTGCGGTTTCAACCTCGAAGTTACCAAGTACAGTTCCACTGGTTTGTGGAGCTTGTATTGGAACTGAAAGAAAACATATAAATATCGACTGTGAAAATCATGTATCTCACGGCAAATGGTTGTACTTGCAGAGAATCTTCCATAATGCGTACAATTTTCGCACAGCATTCCTTCAAAGCAGGACACTCCCTCCCACAATTACTCCATTTCCATGTGAGGTTCCGCTGAAACCTGTGCTGCAGCGACCTAAAATCTGCTCGGCTTTTCCCCATTTCTCATAGGGATCATCATTCCTTCGGAATTCGGCGTCATGGCCGCCAACGGCGAGCACAAATCGAAAGAAACCACCACCACCAGCACCTCACTCGCGGATTCGTGGTCCGATGGATTTCTCTGGCGCGGAAAGCAGACCCTCAAAGTTCCCGTTACCATGTTCAACGAGAATCGCCAGAAGCTCGCAGAGCGGATGCGAGCCAAGCTGCAAGACCGGGAAGAACATGCCGTCGTGCTCCTACAGGTGGGAAGAGCAGTAAAGATTTGGAACCTTTTCTATTGTTTTTCGGGTGAACGCAAACGCTGGAATTTCTGCGAGGAACCGCGTCTCTGCTAGTCTTTCCATACCCCACTGGCTACAGCCTACATGCTGAACCATGTTCTTGACATGAGTTTCCAGTTTTGATTCGCCTCAAAAGACAGGCTACAGCCTACATACTAACCCCTGTTCTTTGCTTGAGCTTCCATACTCATCACACTTCCCTCTCCATCGCTTCCCCCTCTTTGTCGCGTCTCCCTCTGCATGCAAGCAGGGCGGGGAGTCTCAGATGCGCCACTGCACGGACCACGAGGACGTCTTCAGGTGAGGCGAGGAGTAGCCTTGCCTGCTTGCATGGCGTGGAGAGGCTAGGTTTGGTAAGGTTAGACTTGACTGATCATACAAGATGAGTCTTAATTGCGCCACTGCACCGACCACGAGGACGTCTTTAGATGAGACTAGGTGTGGTAAGGTTTTGGTTGGCTTATCATACATCAGGAGAGCCTCTCTTCATTGGATTTACCGCACAGCATACGGAGCTTGTTAGGAAGGCTAGTGTTGGCCCTTGTGGCAGAAAACCACTCTACTACAGGAAGCAGTTGCTGGCTTGTTATGTCTGGAGCAGGTGTTTGTTCCCACTTCCAGCTGTGACTTGTTATCCCCCGTCTCCACGGTGTCAGATCCCTTTTTCCGTTGCCTCCGCCCATTTCCTGTTGCAACTCATGCCCCTTGTTTGGTTGACTTGGCATGGTGCATGGCATCGTATGACGACGTGGCATGGCATGGCATGGTATGGGCATGGTATGACGACATGGCATGGCATGGCATGGCATGGCATCACATGGCACAGGCAGGAGAGCTACTTCTCGTATCTCTTTGGGGTCATCGAGCCTGGATTCTATGGTGCTGTGGTATGTGTGTTGGTTGGTAGCCATGGTACCTGATTTCTGAGGCGTCTCAAACACATGTCTGCTTGTTTTTTTAGATGCCTAGAAAACGTCTCTCACCATGTCCTTTCTGCAGCACGTGCTACTGTAACCAGCTCTTGAGACGTGTCAAACGACATCCGCCCCCCTCTCCCCCTTCAACCCCACTCTCACCACTCTCACCATGTCCATTCTGCAGCACGTGTCAGTGCAGCCAGCGTGGTCGTTCCTCTTCATGCCTCACCTCCCAAACTCCCATGCTGTCTGGATTGGATGCACGTGTCAACGCTCCTCGCCCCACCCTGCCATACGACTCTTCTCTCCCCATTCACCCCCAACCCCCCCAACCTCCCATCCCTCAGGACGTGTCAGTGCAGCCGGCACGGTCGTTCCTCTTCATGCCTCACCTCCCGGACTCGTACGCTGTGTGGATGCACATGCCAATGCTGCTCACCTACTCCCTGCCATAAAAACAACTTCTGGACTCACCCCATTCACCTCATCCCATTCATCCCATTCACCCCTACTCCCCCCAACCCTCAGGACGTGTCAGTGCAGCCGGCACGGTCGTTCCTCTTCATGCCGCACCTCCCGGACTCCTATGCTGTGTGGATGGGTCCCCTGCACACGCAGCAACAGATCAAGGTATGACGGCCCCTCTGCACACTCCGCAGCACACAAGGCGTATCAGTACATTACAAGGCATATCAGTACATCACAAGGCGTATCAGTACATGACAAGGCGTATCAGTACATCACAAGGCGTATCAGTACATGACAAGGCGTATCAGTACATCACAAGGCGTATCAGTACATCACATCACTTGCAGATTAAGATCAGAAATCTTATTTCATCTCATCTCTGTGCGTTTTGCCTTGTGGTTTGGTGAGCAGGACAAGTATGGAGTGGACGAGGTGCACTATATCGAGGACATAACAGCAGTGCTGAAAGCAGCAGCAGGCAGTAGCGGCAGCTTGCCTACTCTGTTCCTTCTGCGAGGGATCAACACAGACAGCGGCAACTCCTGCAAGCCAGCCCACTTTGATGTGAGTTGGGTTTTGTTTGAAGGCACCTGACAGTTTTACGGAAGCCTTCTGACTCTCTTCCTCCTCAAGGGGATCAACACAGACAGCGGCAACTCCTGCAAGCCAGCCCACTTTGATGTGAGTTGGGTTTTGTTTGAAGGCACCTGACAGTTTTACGGAAGCCTTCTGACTCTCTTCCTCCTCAAGGGGATCAACACAGACAGCGGCAACTCCTGCAAGCCAGCCCACTTTGATGTGAGTTGGGTTTTGTTTGAAGGCACCTGACAGTTTTACGGAAGCCTTCTGACTCTCTTCCTCCTCAAGGGGATCAACACAGACAGCGGCAACTCCTGCAAGCCAGACCACTTTGACGTGAGTGGCGCACATGCTTTGAGGGTGCATACATTGAGGAGATTCGTGTGATGTGTTATGCTTTTAGTATGATACGGTGATACCCCTCTCCTCCCACGCCTGTCTGTCCCCACCCACCAGGGCATAGACGCCTTCCCCCAGGACCTTACCATCTTGCACCCGGAGTTGAGCGAGTGCCGTGTGATAAAATAGGGCAGATTCCTCTTTTCCGCTCATACACCCCACCCCATCTGCTTCCTCTCTCCTCCCATGTGTGTACCCACCACCAGGGCATGGACGCCTTCCCTCAGGACCTGACAGTGCTACACCCGGAGTTGAGCGAGTGCCGAGTGATTAAGTCTGAGGAGGAGATAAAAGTGATGTGTTCTTATCCATTAATTCCCTCTCTCTCCTCCTCTCCTCCCATGCGCGTCCCCTGTCCCCACCCACCAGGGCATAGACGCCTTCCCCCAGGACCTCACCATCTTACACCTGGAGTTGAGCGAGTGTCGTGTGATCAAATCACAGGAGGAGATTCGTGTGATGCGCTATGCTGCTGCTGTGTCGTCTGACGCTCATGTGGAGGTGGGTTCAGAAGGGTTCAGATGGGTGATAGAGCTAAAGAGGTGGTGGGGGGAGCGAGGGGGGGGGAGGAGGGGGGAGTGGGAAGTTATTTGTGATTGCATGCAACATGCAACATGCTTCTGCTGCTGCTGCTGCTGCTGCTGCTGCTGCTGCTGCTGCTGCTGCTGCTGCTGCTGCTGCTGCTGCTGCTGCTGCTGCTGCTGCTGCTGCTGCTGCTGCTGCTGCTGCTGCTGCTGCTGCTGCTGCTGCTGCTGCTGCTGCTGCAGCTGCTGCTGCTGTGGCAGCTGCTGCTGCTGTGGCAGCTGCTGCTGCTGTGGCAGCTTCGGCGGTGGTTGAACGGCCTGTGTCACCTCTCCTAGCTGTTTCTGGTGATGAGCAGAGTGAGAACCAGGGATAATGGAGTAAGGGATAAAATCGTATCTCCGTCACCATGCAGCTTTTTCACTGCACGCTGCGTTTTCAGGTTATGCGGCGAGTCAAGCCGGGTATGATGGATGGAGTATGAGATGGAGGCGGATTTCCTGCAGCATGAAAATGAACATAAAATGCACGTCGCTTTGCTCCCCATACCCCACTTCACGCCGCTGTTTCAGGTGATGCGGCGAGTCAAGCCAGGCATGATGGAATACGAAATGGAGGCGGATTTCCTTCACTTCACCATGCAAGAAAACATGAACGGCCTGTTTCATAGCACCCTGTCTGCCACCTCACTCTGCTATTTCATTCCAGGTGATGCGGAGGGTCAAGCCAGGCATGATGGAATACGAAATGGAGGCGGATTTCCTGCACCATGCAGCCGTGGCTGGGGGATGCCGTTTAGCCGGGTACACATGCGTGTGCGGCACGGGTCCCAACAGCAGCATTCTGCACTACGGCCATGCTGGTGCTCCTAATGACAGGGTGAGTGAGTGAGCTGCCCACCCATGCCATATAAGTTTAAGTTAAGCCTGACTGGTTTTTGAGAATTCTCAAAAATCACCGTTAAGAGCGTGCATAACCTTAGATTAATGCGTCTCGCTCTATTATCATGCGGGCGCTTCCATGGACAGAGTGAGAATGGCATGAACACGGTCGCTGCTAGACTTGGGCGCAGAGTATTTCACGATGTGTTTTGAGTCGACTCAAATCAGTACACACCCCTCGCTCTGTCCCCTCCGTTGTGCCATGCAGGAGTGCAGTGATGGGGACATGGCGCTTCTAGACATGGGCACAGAGTATTTCACATACGGCGCTGATATCACCTGCTCCCTGCTTATGTAGTGCTGAAATCACGTGCTCCTCCCCCCTGTATGGCGCTGACATTGCTGCCCCCTTGTGTGTATAATGCAGGAGTGCAGGAATGGGGACATGGCGCTTCTAGACATGGGCGCAGAGTATTTCACATACGGCGCTGACATCACATGCTCCTTCCCTGTATGGCTTACACATGCCTTCCCATGCCATGCCGTTCAGTCACTCCTTGCTTTTGTTTCTGCTATGCTTTCAGTCGTCCCACGCTGCTCGTTCTTTGGCTAACACATTGTGACGTTAATAAATAAATGAAAATAATAATAAAAATAAAAAAATTTTAACGACATTCAATCAAGTCTTTGTGACATTTTCGTGGCATTCGAGTCTTTGTAATAAAATCCATATTTTTTGTGACATTCAACTCATTGTGACACCTCTGTCGCTATTTCCCCCCCCCCCCCCTCCCCCCGTTTTCTTCATTCCAATCCACTTCTATCATCATTCCTTCCCATGCCACGTGTATTTAATATTACCGTGTGTATTGCCATGGCATCGCATCTCATGGAAGGTCAACGGCAAATTCACTTCAGACCAACGGCTGGTGTATGAGGTGAGGTCAATGCACCCACTCCGCACACCACCGCACACCACCACACACCACGCCACACCACCCGTCTTTAAACTTTCTACTCTCCCTCAGCCTTGTTCTCCCTGTTGCCTTTTGTTTCTTAACCTAATCCTTTCTAATTCCAATCTTCCTTCCCCCTTAAATCCTCCTCTGCCTGCAGCCCCTTTCAGAATCTAACTATAGATCCCAGAGGACTCGCGTTCGAGGTCTTGTTTACCTATTTTTGTCTTGTCCTGGTCTTGTTCCCTTTGTCCTGTTCGCATCCTTGAATCAACTGGCCATTCCCGTCCCGTACTCTTCCTTCCAACCTGTGCCTTGCTCGTCCCTTCCCTTCGCTCCTCCTGCATTTCGCTCCCGCCTGTGCAGGCGGTGTTGGCAGCACAGAGGGCGGTGTTTGCTGCAATGAAGCCGGGAGTCAGCTGGGTGGACATGCACAGGCGAGTTGAAGGGCCCCATTTGGGAGAACAATCCTCGAACTTACATCCCTTCTGTTCCAATTCTTGTTGTGAGACTCTTCATCATGTCCTTTTTTCCACTTGTTTTCACACTTTCCATTCATTCCATACTCCAACCCCCAATTCCTCCTTTCTCGCCCCCTGCTCATGCCACTTCATCTCGCTCCAATCACCCCTCCTCACCACCCTCCTCAGGTACCTCCTTTATCCCCCTCGTTCCCCTCTTCCCCCTCCTCCCCTCCATCCCACACACCAGGCTATCAGAGCGAACGATTCTGGAGCACCTCAGGTGCGGGGGGTCGCTGCCGGGGTGACTTTTGAGTCGACTTCAAAATCCCCTCCCTCACCCCCCCTCCCACACACCAGGCTATCAGAGCGAACGATTCTGGAGAACCTCAAAGGAGGGGGTTTGCTGCAGGGGTGAGTGTGATGGTGGTGGGAAAATTGGAACAGTGTTGGAGAATTGGCACAAGTTGGGGAGGTGACGCAAGGGGTATGAGGGCAGTAGAAGGAAGACTTGTTGCTGCAAGGGGTGCTTGATTTCAAATCTGGGCTACGGGTGGGGCCAATAAGGCACTGTAGCATCGCTTACGGCTTATGGGTATCTGTTCGACAAAACCCCCTGCAGGATCTCAGCCTCAAACGAAGCCCCCTTGCACCGCACCATACCGTCCCTGTGCAGGTCGATTGACGACATGATGGCACAGCACTTGGGAGCGCTGTTCATATTAGCCTAAAAGATTACTCCCTTGCACCGCAGCGTAGCTCATTACACCGCACCATTCAACCCCTGTGCAGGTCTATTGACGACATGATGGCACAGCACTTGGGAGCGCTGTTCATATTAGCCTAAAAGATTACTCCCTTGCACCGCAGCGTAGCTCATTACACCGCACCATTCAACCCCTGTGCAGGTCTATTGACGACATGATGGCACAGCACTTGGAAGCGCTGTTCATATTAGCCTAAAAGATTACTCCCTTGCACCGCAGCGTAGCTCATTACACCGCACCATTCAACCCCTGTGCAGGTCTATTGACGACATGATGGCACAGCACTTGGGAGCGCTGTTCATGCTGCATGGGCTGGGCCATTGTTTTTGCAGTGCCTCACGAACCAAAAACACCCTTACATGCACGGCACTATCCCTGTGCAGGTCGATTGACGACATGATGGCACAGCACCTGGGAGCGCTGTTCATGCCGCATGGGCTGGGGCACTTTCTTGGCATCGACACGCATGATGTTGGCGGCTACAACAATGTAAGAGGCCATTGCTAGAGCGCAGTGTGTATAGTTTATGAGCATCATTGTGTGTGCGTAGTGTGTGTGCATCCCACGGTCATGCCGCATGGACTGGGGCACTTCCTGGGCATTGACACACACGACGTTGGCGGGTACAACAATGTAAGGGCTCCACTTAATTCACGTGGGAATGATTTGTTGGACGTACCCAAATAAGCTGTTATAGCCAAGAAATCTATGTCTCTCCTATCCCGCTCCGCCCAAACCCACTCCACCCCACTCCCCCCCACCCCACTCCCCCGCACCCTGCTCCTTTCCTGCTCTCTTCCATCCCTCTCCCTCTCCACGTTAAACAACTCGCAGGCAGAGAGGTTGAATGAGCCAGGGGCCAAGTCTCTTCGCACAACAAGGCACTTGGAAGCTGGCATGGTATGGTGTGTTTCGGCACGGTAAAGCATGGTTTGTCACTCTACTGCATCGTACGGCATGGAATGCTATTGCACGGCATGTTTTGATATGGTACGGCATGGTACAGTGTGGTGCAGCGTGGTACATTTTGGTTTTGCATTGTACAGCATGATTTGACATTGCACCACACCATTTGGCATCTTATGGAGTGGTTCGGCATGGTACGACATGGTTTAGCATAGCAAGGTACGGCATGGTTTAGCATAGCAAGGTACGGCATGGTTTAGCACAGCAAGGTGTGTGTGGTTAGCTTCTCTTAGTGTGACAACACATCGGAGCTTCCCTCCTGCTCCTGTCTTCAGTTCCTCATCCCATCATCCCCACTTTGCCAGACCCAGCCCTTGCTGACCCAGCTGTTGCCCGCTTCGATGTTCCCCTTCCAATTCAATTTCCCCAATGACTCCATTCTCTCTCCCGTTTCCCTCTCCATCTCTCCCCCCCCTCATCAGGTCATCACGGTCGAGCCGGGGTGCTACTTCATCGACTCTCTCTTCGATCCCGCCCTTGCTGACCCGGCTGTTGCCCGCTTCCTTGCTCCCCTTCTCAATTCGTGCTCCCCAATAACCCCCTTCATATGCTCCCTTCTCACCATCACCAGGTCATCACAGTGGAACCTGGCTGCTATTTCATTGACTCTCCCTTGCTGACCCGGCTGTTGCCCGCTTCCTAGTGCCTGATTCCCCCTTTCCATCCCTCTCTCTCCCCTTCACCATCACCAGGTCATCACAGTCGAGCCAGGCTGCTATTTCATCGACTCCCTGCTTGATCCCGCCCTAGCTGACCCGGCTGTAGCCCGCTTCCTAGTGCCTGAAAGAATTGCTCAGTTCCGAGGCTTTGGCGGTGTGAGGCTGGAAGACGACGTGGTGAGTGGGGGTGGTGTGCGGTAACTGTGGTTTGGGAGTGGCCCAGATTTGAGGCTTTGACCACAAACATCCTCCCTTTCTGCATGTTTCGAATAGGAGCCTCAGACCGAACAACCAAGCAGCCAAACAGCCTGGCCTTCGCATCCTCACTTGTGTGCCTTTCTTTCCCACTTTCCCATTTCAGGTGGTAACAACAGAGGGCATCGATAACCTGACCAGGTGCCCTCGTGACGTGGCTGATGTGGAAGCGGTTATGGCAGGCAAGCCATGGCCTTCTGCTTTGGACGCATTCCAGTGAGAGACTTGCCTTGCCCTGCAGCAATGTAGAATGAGTGGAGACAAAACAGGAAGCAGTTTCGTGGCAGGCAAGCTATGGCCTCCAGTTGCTGCTGTCGTGCTGTTTTTTTATAATCGTCTGGGCAGTACTGGTTTGGCGGTTACACCTTACCAGTAGTTTAGAATTGAATGCCTTGTACAGCACAGTGACAGGAAAAGGGCAGAACTTGATTGTAGAGATGGTGACATTGTAGCGATACAGTAAGACCAGAAAGGCATTTTGGAAGTGTGTGCGGTTGATCAGCTTCTGGTACGGCAGCTCCCGTGTACAGGGATTGTGTAGTTAATAAAGTATCATTTAAGTGATGTACCTACAACCATTCAGCACAATTGAGCTTATAAAGAAGACACAGAACACTAATTTGCTACCGGTAACTGGCCTGGGTCTTGGCCATTAGCCGGAAATTGGTCTGGAATTCCCTGAAAATGGACTATTCTAACAGCACTGTTCTGTGACATGGAGAGCCCCAGAATGTTAGGCACTGTTGGGGTTTCTCAACAGGACGTGCATCAGGACGTTAGGCAGCTCTCAATGGCTCTCCGAATGCCAACTAGCACTGGCAGTGGGGGCTTGAGAAGCTGGGGGAGAGAACGGGAGGGAAGAGGGCAGACACGAGCAGAAGATGCAGGAGCGGAAAGAGGACAGGGAGAGCAGTAGGGAGAGAAAATGAACACGAAGAATGGCTTTGATACATTCCTTACACGAAACACAGGCAACGGCTGGGGATTGTCAACTTTTTTTAGGCGTCTCAAAACTCGAAACTTCCGAGATGAAAACAACGAATGAATTCCTCACTTGAAACACGGGCAGAGGCTGGTCGGAGTCAGCGAGGAGCAGCACGAGGGCGAAGTGGCAGCTGGTGGGAGTGACGATCTCCGTAATGACCGCTGCTGCTATGGTGTCTAGTGGCACGACCTGCCTGTGCACCACTACCCTTGATTGACTATCTAGTGTACTGCAAATACATTTCCTCTTACCCGAAAGACAGGCAGAGGCTGGTCGGAGTCAGCAAGGAGCAGCACGAGGGCGAAGTGGCAGCTGGTGGGAGTGACGATCTCCGTTATGACCGCCACAGCTATGGTGTTTAGCGGCACCAGCTGCCTGTGTACCATGCGTGCTTGACTGTCAGTGCGCTATACAAGCATACCATCCCTTACCCGAAACACAGGGAGAGGCTGGTCGGAGTCAGCAAGGAGCAGCACGAGGGCGAAGTGGCAGCTGGTGGGAGTGACAATCTCAGTTATGACCGCCGCAGCTATGGTGTTTAACGGCACCAGCTGCCGATGCACCACGCGTGGTTGACTTTCCATCATTGCACGGCTGCTGGCGTTGCTGCTGCCGCCGTGACTAGAGGAGTCGAATGAGTGGGGTGTTTTTCCACGGGTGTTGGTGGTCACCTGCGCCACCTCTATTTGCACTCCCAGGCCCTCCACAATCATCACCGTCACTGATGCATGCACGCACAGAGAAAGAAATAGGTGGGGGGTGGGAGGGGTTCGGGGAGTGGGGTAACAAGGTTACGAATGGATTGTGCTGGGCAGTGGTTATCTTATCTTATCTTATCTTATCTTATCTTATCTTATCTTATCTTATCTTATCTGTGCCACCTCTATCTGTACTCCCAGGCCTTCCCCGATCATCACCATCACTCATGCATTGCATGCACGCACCACACAGCGGGGTTGAACGGGTTGAGATTGTGGGAAAAAGGGGGAAGGAAGAGGCCGTTGGGTCGGATGGGGAACGCAAGCGTGTGGGGAGGAACTGACTTTGCTCAACGCACGACTGTGCATGCATATGCAAATACTAAACGGTGCCAGAGGTGGAGATTGGGAAGAGAGACGGAGGAATGGGGGATAGAAGAGTGCGGATGGAGAGAAAAGAACGGCTATTTCAGAGTCGATAAAAAAAATATATATATATATATATAGCAATTTGTAACGACTTGAAGAGCAGAGTAGCTTCACCTTGATGCTTGACGCCTAGTGAAAAGAGTCGGCGCACAACCAGTCTGAGCACGAGAGCCGCTACTAGAACAACCATGGCTGTTCGCACTCCCATGGACGGTTGCTGCGACACCAGACAGAAGACGTCGCAGCGGAGAGAGAAGGGGGGAGAAGGAGTGAAGACGAAGGGGGAGGATTGAAGGAAGAGAAGCGATGGCTTATGGTGCTATGCTACTGGTGGCGCTAGTGCATAGTTCTCAGGTTGCTCATGATGCAATTGGGTCGAGTGCGTAGTGCGTAATAAGGAGGGTCGATGGATCACGGCGTTTGTTTCTGGCTGTTTGTCAATCTTCGGCGGAAAGGAACGGCTTACCGAGGATGATAACGCGACGGCGAGACAGATAACGATAACAGCTACCACTGGCTTCGATATGATGTTAAATGACCATCTGCTCCCTCTTCGGCTCCTGCTGCTGCTGCCGCTGCTACTACCACTCCTGTTACCGCCGTCGTTATCGCCTCTACTACTTGTGACGACATCGTGCTGCGAGTCGTTATTCTCCCGCGACACGGCGTTTGACGCGGAGGTAGCAGGAGGAAGAGGTGAAACGGTGTGCCACTGACAGGAGCCCGAGGGGTCCCTCTCAACCTCGTAGACCCATCTACCGTGAACCTCCGTGCGTCCCATGCCAGGCTGGTTCACAGCACAGGCTGATAGCCAGACTGACTGGTAGGCTTATTTCTCAGGCTAATTACTGGGCTGCTAGTCACTGATTGTTTAAAATGGATCAACGTCAGTAGCAAAAGAACGGAGAGAGAGAGATGCAAGAGAACGGAGGGAGGGACGGAGTTCGAAAGGGTAACTTACCCTTACACTGTACAGAACAATTCAGCAGAACATAGGCTCTTCGTTCGCTTTAGTAACTGATTCGTCGTCAATTTTAAGGCGACCTTCCAATTGACTCGAAATTTAAAAAAATCAAGGCGACACCCGTTTCCCGACTCAGCAGCAAAAGCGTATCTATTTAGGGACAAGATCCGACATGGCAGGCCGCGTCGCTATGTTTTAGGGGTCACGAAAACGGGCAAACGTATCGTCATAGCTTACTGCTCGCGGCCTTCATTCCCGTCAGGATTCACATGTGGGACGACTTTAGAGAACGAGCCTGGTGAACGAGGAAGCCGTACTCGCTGCCTCTTCAGGCCATTGCTGGGAATAACCTGGTGTTTAGGGGCGAGTACGTGTGCCCTGAAACGCAGGCGTCAGGTCATTTTAGACATAATGAAGTAGTGTGAGCTATATTTAATATAACGCCTGAGCAACCGCTTCTCTTTCGCGAGTGTCGCATGGCGTCGCACAGTGGCTCCTCTACCGCCCCGTCACCAGCAGGAGACTCGTCGCAGGCGTCGCCACGACCGTCGCTACAACCATCCATACAGCCGCGTTCGCGACGAATCGGCGACCTTGCGACGGAGGGCGACGTTCGCAGCCGCGTGAAGTGGCTGAATCCGGAGGCGTACGGCGCGGGCGAGCTGGTCGTCGTCCGTCGCAGCACGGACGAATGGCGATACGCCGAAGTCGTTAGCGTCGCACAGGACGGCGTGCAACTGCGCGTCGGTCCGGGATTAACTAAAGACGTCGCGACGCGGCTCCTAGGAACGCACGTCGGGAAGCTTCCAGGCAGCAGCAGCGTCTTCGGCGTCATCCCCGTTACAGGAGCGCGAGGCAGGGTTTCGTTATCACTATCTTCACGTTCTTTTGGCATTATCAGTACGAGCAACGAAGCAGCAGCATTGGCAGTAGCAGAAGCAGCAGCACCAGCAGCACCAGCAGCAGGAACAGGAGCAGGAGCATCAGCAGGAGAATCATCGGCATCATCAACTTTACCAGCAGAAGCAGCAGACGAAGCAGCAGAAGCAGCAAGAGCAGCTGCTTCGTCTGAGGATGCAGCATCGGCAGCAGCAGTGATTGCAGAGTGGAGACGGTCAGCTCAGCAGGGTCCTGTCGCAACTACCGTTGCCACTGCCACCGCTGCCAGCCCCACTGTTGCCACAACTACCGCCACTGTCGCCACCATCACAGGTGCTAGTGCTGCAACGGCTGCAACAGCTGCAAGTGCGGCTGCTGCCAACCCTGCTGCTGCAGTCACCGCTACATCCTCGCGTGCTGCCGCCGCTGAAAGCACTGCTGCCAGGGCCACTGCTATTGCAACCTCAGCCACGCACACCAGTATTGCTGCTTCTGTTACCGCCGCGACAGTGTCTTTACTTCACACAGCTGCTGCTGCTGCTGCTACCCCCGCTTCGACTGCTGTCTCTGCTGCCTCTGCTCCCTCTTCAGCCTCAGCTCCATTGCCAACAATACCAGGACCTTTTGCCGAGCCTGCCTATGATGCAACCCGAACGTCTTTGCATGCTCGAGCGTCCCCACAAACCCTAACGACCTCGCACTCCCCACGGTCTCCTCGTGGTTCAATCCAGCCCACCCCCCAACCCTCCTCCCAGCAACCAGCCTTGCAACAACCCGCCTTACAACAGCCTTTCGTGCAACAACCTACTCTCCAGCACCCAAATTCCTCCTCCCAAACCTCTACCCAACCCTCCTCCCAAACCTTCCCCCGAACCTCCTCCGAGCCCACCTCCCGAGCCTCCGACCAAGCCTCTCCCAAGCCTGCTCCGTGCAACGAAGGCAAGGCTCTGCTACCATGGCAAACCGAGGACTGCCCTATCTGCCTGGAAGCCATGGTTAGAGGCAGGGCGTTATACGCCCCTGAGTGCGGCCACTTGTGCCATTTCGACTGCATTCGCGAAAACGTTCGCCACGGGAACTTGTGCTGCCCGCTCTGCCGCTTCCCCCTCCAGGAACGCCCCATCGTCGATCTTTTCCGCGTCGAAAACGATGGGGTTTCCGCGAGCGGGTAGTCCCAGGTTGGGGGATAGAAGGGGGGGATTGTTCGGTTTGGGGGAAGATGTGGATGCGCTGGGAGGGGGAGAGGGGAGGGGGCGGGAAGGGGGAGGCGGGGAAGGGGGAGGGGGAGGGGGTTTGGCGCAAGGGGGAGTGTGGGGGCACCAGAGGCGGGACCTGCAGCGAGCAAGGAATCACATCGCGGAACAGAGGGCTGTGGCGCTGCAACTGGTATGAGTCATGATGGCTGCGCCTGCGCCTCTCACATGTGCTGCTGCTGCTGCTGCTGCTGCCTCCGTCGCTGCTGATGAATTTGAATTCTGAGCAATAAAGAGAACTGCCGCGTCACCTTTTCCACCTCCCACCCCTCTATGGTCCACCCTTCCCTACCCCACCCCAACCACCCTCCCTCCCCTTTCCCCCTTTCTTCCTCTTATCTCCCCTGACGAGCAGATGGCGGCAGCGGAGGAGCGCATTGCGCTGGTCAGAGCAGCCCACGCGGAGGTGCATTCTCACGTGTTTTGAGTTGACTCAAAACTTCCCCTTCCACCCCCCCTCTTCTTCACTATCAGATGGCGGCAGCGGAGGAGCGCATTGCGCTGGTCAGAGCAGCCCACGCAGAGGTGCATTCGCACGTGCGCCTAGCGCAGCAGCTAGTACAGAGGATATCCAACAGGCGGTGAGTTGCATGTGCATGTAACAGTGACACAGCACAATCAGAGCCATTACAAGCCCTCCAATATCCTCTTTTCCAACACCCCAAACCCCCCCCCTCCCCTCCCCTCCTCCCCGTGCTTCCCCCCTTAACATCTCCCTCCCTTGCTGGCCTTGCTGCCTTCGCTGTTCCATCCCACAGGCAGCGAGCGCTAGGAGACAACCTTCGCTACTCACTCTCCCCGACCCTCTCCTCCTCAACCCCTCCACCTCCTCCCATCTCCCTCCCCTCCCTCTCCCTCTCCACCTCCTCCAATCCCACAATCCCTATCCCCTCCTCTTCCTCCTCCCTCTCCTCCTCTTCCTCCTCCCTCTCCTCCTCTTCCTCCTCCCCAGCTCTCCGCCGCACGTTGGCCCTTGCAGTTGCCGCTGCAGCAGCAGACGATGCTTACACCCCCCTGCCATCTCGCCTCATCCCTTCTTCAGTCCCCTCCCGTCCGCCCCTGCCCTCTCTCTCTTCCCTCTCGTCTATCTACCCCCATCGCTACCACCCAACCACCCCACTTTCCATGTCTGGTCCTGTTCCCCTCCTTGCACACTCCACCCTTTCCTCCTCCTCCTCCTCCTCCTCCTCCTCCTCCTCCTCCTCCTCCTCCTCCTCCTCCTCCTCCTCCTCCTCCTCCTCCTCCTCCTCCTCCTCCTCCCTACTCTCTCTGCCTCTCCCCCCACTCTCTCGCACTCTTCACACACTCAGTGCTGCTCCAGCTGCTGTTGCTGTTCCTCGTCCTCTCCCTCCTGCTGCGTCAGCCTCTACTCCTATTACGGCAACCTCGTCACCTATCCCTGCTGCTTCGTCACCCATCTCTGTCAGTGAAACAACCGCTGCTGCTGCTACCACCACCTCTGCTACGCTCTCTCCTCCCTCTTCCTCCCTCCCCTCCTCTTCCACTGCCCGTTCTTCTCTTCCCGCTTCTGCCGTCGCCCCTTTGTCCCGTCCGTTCCGCTTCTCTGGCCGTTTCTCCTCTCTTTCCTCCTCCCTCTCCTCCTCTCTCTCCTCCCCACTTGAACTGCCACTGTCTCCCCCTCGCAACAGCTCAGGTTCAACTGCCACTCACAGTGCTGCCAGTGCAGCAGCCCATGCAAGGATAAGCACTGCAGACAGCAGCATCAGCAGCAGCAGCAGCAGCAGGCCGAATGCTGCTACCAGTGCAGAATCCCATGCAAGGATCAGCATCGCAGGAAGTAGCAGCAGCAGTAGGCCCAGTGCTGCCACCAGTGCTGCAGCAGCCGCTCCGAGCACTGACACCAAAGGCAGCAGCAGCAGACCTAATGCTGCTGCCAGTGCAGCAGCCACTAGGAACAGCAGCACAGGCACAGACAACCTCAGTGATGCGAATCCAGGCCTTGGCTCAAGCTCCCACGCTGCTGGGTGCTCTGTGGGAAGGGTGACTGTTGCGGTAGGAAATGCTGTGAGGGAGGTTAGCAGCAGGGGCGCGCATGCAGAGAGGAGCGGCGTGGCTGATGGTGGTGCTACCGCTGGCAGCAAGGGTACTGGGGGTGAAGGCTGCGGCAGCAATGGTGGTAGCAGCAGTGGCAGTGGTGGCAGCACTAGCAACGGCGGTGGCACCAGTGGCAGCGGTGGTGGCAGCGTTGGTGGTGGCGTCAGTGGTGGAGTGAGGCAGAGAGGGCAGTACCCTTGGCAGGTGGAGAGGATTCTTGAGAGAAACAGACAGATGCGGCTGAAGCAGCAGCAGCAGCAGCAGCAACAGCAACAACAACAGCAGCAGCAACAGCAACAGCAGCAGCAGGGGGAGGAGGAGGAGGAACAGGGAGGGTGGCAGCAGGCACAGCAAATCTGTCAGGAGGCGCAGGTAGGGCAGCAACAGCATGAAGAACAGCAGGAGCAGCAGTCTGGATTGGACTATGATAGAGAAAGAGAGGAAGAGGCAGAGGGCTTTGTTCAAACGGACGAGTATGTGACAGGTGGCAGCAGCGGATTGGCTGACGACCTGCAGGTGGACCTGCTGCCAGCGGGAGCATCTTCTGGGGGAGGTACATCTGGCAGGGCGGCAAGGGGGAGGTTACAACTGAGCAGAATGCAGAGAGATGGGACGAGTGGGAACACAAGGGGAGGGCGAAGGGGGGATGTGGAGAGGAGGGAGAGAGGGGAGGAAAGGGTATTGCAGAGGGGGAGGGGATTCAGGAGAGCGAAGAGTGAGGATGGGGAGAGAGTGCTTGGGGAACAGGAGGGCAGGCAGAGGGGTGTGAGGGAGAGGCTGGAGCAGAGGTTGGAACAGAGGTTGGAAGAGAGGTTAAATGCGGTGGGAATGGGAGAGGGGGTTTTAGCAATGGTGTTGTTGCTGGGAGTAGCACTACCAGTAGTTTAAGTGACAGGAGGAGGAGTGTGAGCAGCAGTGTCGGGGGAAGCAGCTGTAATGTTGGGAGGAGGGAAAGGAGGGCGATATATGAGAGGAGGCTTGGGAGAGTGGAGGCAGAATATGGGAACCAAGGCTCAGTGGATGGGAGTCGACTTGTGGAATTGCAGGAGGAGCAGGAGGAGGAGCAGGAGGAGGAGGGGCGGTGGCAGCAGCAGCAGCAGCAGCAGCAAGGGGAGGGAGAGGAGGAGCAGGGTGAGCAGGAGCAGCAGCTGCTGCAGCTTGAGGAGCAAATGCACCTGCAAGAGGAGTTGCAGAGTCAGTTAGAGGAGGAGGAGTTACAGGTGCAGGATCTGTTACGGTTACAAGAGCAGCATCAGCTGCATCAACAGTTACAAGTGCAGGAACAGTTGCAGGTGGAGGAGCAGCTTCAGTTCCACGAGCAGTTACAACTCGGGTTACAGGAACAGTTACAACTGCATGGGCAGATTCAGATGGGGACGGTAATGCAGACGGAGCAGCAAGAGCAGTTACAGGAGGCAGGGTCTTTACAGGGTGGTTATGAAGTGGAACTGGAGCAACAGTTACTTTGTGACGAGGAGTTACAACTTCCAGACGAGTCACAGTTACAACTGCAGGACGAGTTACAGTTACACCTGCAGGACGAGTTACAGTTACAGCAGCAGCTGGAGCAAAGAGAGATGGAGGCGTTACATGTGCAGTTTGAAGAGGGGATGCAGCAAGAGGTACGGTTTCATGAGCAGTTACAACTTGAGGAGGAGTTACAGTTACAACAGCAGCTGGAGGAGGAACAGCTGTTGCAGCAGCAGTTGCAGGAGGGTCAGCAGTTGCTGTTGCTACAGCAGGAGCAGCAGCAGCAGGAGGAGGAGGAGGAGGCAGCGCAACAGCATTTGCAAGAAGGTCAACACCTGTTGCTGCACCTGCAACAGCAGCAGCAGGAGGAGGAGGAGGCAGAGGAGCGATTGCAGGAAGAACTACAAGAGCAGCTTCAGCTGCTGCAGCAGCACCAGCTACAGCAGGAGCAAGAGCATCAGCAGGAGGAGGAGCAGCAGCAAGAGCAATACGCAGATCAAGCACAGGGGCCAGCACAAGCAAATGCAGAGGCAGAGGCACGGGGAGGTAATGACCCTTCTGCATACAACGGCAATGACAACAGCAGCAGCAACAGAAGCAGACTGGGTTTGGGAAGCCAAGCAGCACCAGCAGCAGCAGCAGCAGCACCAGTGGGATTCTGGGACAAACGACACAGGGAGCGACATGGAGACCAGAGAGGAGCCTAGGATCACAGGGAACTGCGGGAAGAAGGGAGCAGATGGAGCAGAGAGAGCAGAGAGGTGTTCCAAGGCTCGGCAACAGGAGAGGCTCGGCGCCGAGGCTGCTAGGTGTGTACAGGAGGCACGGGAGGGAGGACCGGCATCGGCTGGAGGAGCTGACAGAGAATCTGGAGGATGGGGAGGGTACTCTGTCTGGTATCACTATTGATGTTCCTCCTGGCGGAGATGACTATAACGAAGGGGACTACAGTGCTGAGAACGCTGGTGATAGCAACAGCAGCGGTATGGGGTATGCTGGTCCTGCGTGGTTACCCGGTCAGATTCTCCAGAATCAAATCGGCGGGGAGCAGAGGTCGTTTGATGCGCAACATGGTGTGCGTATGAGAAGGGCCGGCAGTATAGGCAACCACAGCAGCACCCACAGCGTCAGCCACAGCAGTCATAGTAGCGGCAACAGGAGCAGCAGAAGCAGCAACAGGCGAGCCGGGTCCAGTAGAGCCTCCCCTCGAATCATAACTGCTTCAGAAGGGCCCCGATACAACCTCCACCCTGAGAACCTCCCCCAGTTCAACCTCCCCCTCTCCCACAGCGAGGGCTCAGGCCCCGCGTTGACTCTCAGGGGTACTGAGGGGTACGCAGGGGTACCGGTCTATGTGGATGGTCTTGGTATGATGGGACTGGATAGTGGGCTGATGGGTGGTGTGGTTGGTGCTATGGGTGGTGCCATGGGTAGTGAGATGGATGGGGACACGGATGGGAATGGGGTGGTGGAAGGGTCAGGGTCGGTGGACTTTGGAGCAGGTTTGAGGCGTTTTCCATCGGGATTGGAGGGACTGGAGGGGGTTGGGTCTGCGGGTGTGGAGATTCGTGGGTTGGGAGCGGTGGTGAGCGGTGGAGCGGGGCGGGTGGAGGAGGAGGATGTGGAGGCGGAGCTGCTGGCGATGGAAGCAGCGGTTGAGTTCAACGTGAGGGTGGTGACATGTCAGGGGTCCCCTGTGCGCTGGCACAACTGCCACGTGTGCGTGCGGCCCAATGCGGTGCTGCTGGATGCAGCTGGGTGCATTGTGGTGGACGGGAGGGAGCTTCATGCACAAGACGGCACTCCGGTGAGGCTTGGTGTTTCTTGTGTCAGCATTGTGTCAACATTGTGTCAACGTTGTGTCAACATTGTGTTAACGTTGTGTCAACATTGTGTCAGTGCCTCAACATCATCATGTCATCTGCCCTTTGCTCACCCTCACTTCCCTTCCTCCTCCATTTTCTCAATGCACTCATCGACTTCTCTCCCTCGTTGCTACACCTCTCCTTCGTCTCTCGACCTCATGCCTGTCCCCATCTCTCTCCCACTTCCCCTCGTCCACGCACAGGTGGTATTGGAGGAGCAGGGAGAGTCCCTAATCCACGCACTCATCGACTTCTCCCCACCTCTGCTGCACCTCTCCTTCATCCATTACTCTCTCCTCCTCACATGCCCCCACCCTCTCTTCTTTTGCACGCAGGCTGTTTTAGAGGAGCAGGGCGAGTCTCTGATCCACGCAGTCATCGACTTTTCTCCGCCTCTGCTGCACCTCTCCTTCATCCACGCGTTTCTCGACCTCGACCCGCGGGCTGTGGTGCTGCAAGAAACCGCTGTGAGGGTGAATCGATGGCTGAGCGATCGCCAGAACCAGCACGAAGTGATTGCACGGTTCCTCACTTGCGATAGGCGGTTATGATGATGAGTTGTTGCCGATCCGTGTTGTGCCGCTTGGCTCAGACCTTGATCCGCGGGCCGTGGTGCTGCGAGAAACGGGAGTGCGGGTCAACCAATGGCAGGCTGGCTGGGTGAGTGACTGGCAGAACCAGCATGAAGTCATTGCATGGTTCCTCACTTGTGATCGCCGATTGTGATTGAAAGATGGCTTGGAACTGTTACTGGTAGTGTTATGCATCAGCAGCACTGCAGGCTGTGGTGCTGCAAGGAGAAATGGGTGGCTGTGAAGGTGAATAAATACAGGTAGCTGAGTGACCGTCAGAACCAGCACGAGGTTATTGCATGCTCCCTCCTTCGCGGTCGCCGATCATGACTACGAGATGTGCTTTGAGTTGTCGATACCGTACCGTAGTTGTCTTGTCTGTCACAGCATCCGCACCAAAGGCTGTGGTGCTGCAAGAAGAAACGGCTGAATGACGCTCAGAACCCAGCATGGGGTAATTGCGTGCGGTTCCTCACATGTGATTATAGTTAAGTGTGATGATAAACTGGGCTTGGAGACCTTTTGTCTACACATGCTGCTCTCTGCTGCTGGCACTGATTTAGTGTTGTCTGGTACACTCCAGTCCAAAAACACTTACCGTATAAATTTCTCCTCACCCTTGTTTTACAAGTGTTAATACATTATGTGGTAGCACAATGGTGGTGGTGGAACCCTGTATTAACCCATCAATACATGCCTTATGCGTCTCGCTCGTATGCTCTAACCTCCAGTTCAGTCAACGAGGGCCGAACCACCATCAGTGCAGCGTCAAAGTGCTCTTGGGAAACACATGGGGGGATATTAGATGCGGCCGCCGCTGCTCCTGCTGCTCCTGCTGCTGCTCCTGCTGCTCCTGCTGCTGCTGCTGCTGCTCCTGCTGCTCCTGCTGCTGCTCCTGCTGCTCCTGCTGCTCCTGCTGCTGCTCCTGCTGCTCCTGCTGCTCCTGCTGCTGCTCCTGCTGCTGCTGCTGCTCCTGCTGCTGCTCCTGCTGCTGCTGCTGCTCCTGCTGCTCCTGCTGCTGCTCCTGCTGCTCCTGCTGCTGCTCCTGCTGCTCCTGCTGCTCCTGCTGCTCCTGCTGCTGCTCCTGCTGCTGCTGCTGCTCCTGCTGCTCCTGCTGCTCCTGCTGCTCCTGCTGCTGCTCCTGCTGCTCCTGCTGCTCCTGCTGCTGCTCCTGCTGCTGCTGCTGCTCCTGCTGCTGCTCCTGCTGCTCCTGCTGCTCCTGCTGCTGCTCCTGCTGCTCCTGCTGCTCCTGCTGCTGCTCCTGCTGCTGCTGCTGCTCCTGCTGCTGCTCCTGCTGCTGCTGCTGCTCCTGCTGCTCCTGCTGCTGCTCCTGCTGCTCCTGCTGCTGCTCCTGCTGCTGCTGCTGCTCCTGCTGCTGCTCCTGCTGCTGCTGCTGCTCCTGCTGCTCCTGCTGCTCCTGCTGCTCCTGCTGCTTCTGCTGCTCCTGCTGCTGCTCCTGCTGCTCCTGCTGCTCCTGCTGCTGCTCCTGCTGCTCCTGCTGCTCCTGCTGCTGCTCCTGCTGCTGCTGCTGCTCCTGCTGCTGCTCCTGCTGCTGCTGCTGCTCCTGCTGCTCCTGCTGCTCCTGCTGCTCCTGCTGCTGCTCCTGCTGCTCCTGCTGCTCCTGCTGCTGCTCCTGCTGCTCCTGCTGCTCCTGCTGCTGCTCCTGCTGCTCCTGCTGCTCCTGCTGCTGCTCCTGCTGCTCCTGCTGCTCCTGCTGCTGCTCCTGCTGCTCCTGCTGCTCCTGCTGCTGCTCCTGCTGCTGCTGCTGCTCCTGCTGCTGCTCCTGCTGCTCCTGCTGCTCCTGCTGCTGCTCCTGCTGCTGCTGCTGCTCCTGCTGCTGCTCCTGCTGCTGCTGCTGCTCCTGCTGCTCCTGCTGCTCCTGCTGCTCCTGCTGCTGCTCCTGCTGCTCCTGCTGCTCCTGCTGCTGCTGCTGCTGCTGCTGCCACGTCAGCGCCGGTGAACAGCGCCGTGCGGGCGGCGACAGCTGGCAGGCTGACGTCAGCAGCGAGGCACATGGCAGACGTGTGGATCTGCAACGCGTGCAGCCTGCCTGCTTCGTCCAACGGTGGTACGTAGATGATCTGATGGGGAGCATGGAAGGGGAGTAAGGGGGAGAGTTATGGCAGGAAAGTAACGAGGGAGAAGGGGAAGGAGTGTGGATGTGCAGTGCGTGCAGCCTCCTTGGTTCATCCAACAGTGGTACGTAAATGATCTGATGGGGAGGATAACAAGGGAAAAAGGATCACTCTGCAATAAGAAAGAAAGAAAGGGTTTTGATGTGCAGTGCATGTAGCCTCTATCCCTCATCCAATGGTGATACATATGGTAGTTGTTCAAGGAAGGGGAGGTGGTGACCTAGAGAGACCAGTGCCTGAGTATGGTGGGGCGGGCGGGCACTGACCGAGTCAAATCTCCCAGGGCGGATGATTGAAGGATCCAGGGCTTGGAAGCGGTTGGTTGCTGCGATCACCAGCACTGACAAGCTCACGATTCCCTATATTGACCCGGAATGACCTACAGTGAGACCGACCTAGAGCAGCCTGTGACCAAATAGGGGCACTCACCGAGTCGAACCGTCCTGGGCGGATGATGGCCGGATCCAGGGCTTGGAAGCGGTTGGTTGCTGCTATCACCAGCACTGACGAAGATGAGGAGGAGGAAGCAGATGTGTCGTTTGATTCTCCTTGCACCGTGTTCCTAGTGCTGCTGCTTGTGCTGCTTCCCGTGCTGCTGCTTGTGCTGCTTCCCGTGCTGCTTTTTGTGCTTGTTGCGGTTCTTGAAGGTGCGATGGGGGCGGTGAGCGACTGAAGCCCGTCCATTTCAGTCAGCAGTGCTGCCAGTAGCCTCTCCCCCACGCTGCCCCCACCCCCTCCCCCTCCTCCACTTGAGCTTTCTGCATCGGATCTGTCGAGGAGTTAAGGAAGAGGGGGGACATGGACAGGTGGGGAAAGCATCAGGAAAAGCACCCAACTGAATAGTGCGTTGAGAGCACAAAGGGAGAGTGAAGCCAGCTCAGCGCTGCACCGCACTGCACCATATTGCACTCCACTCACCTGCGCGCCCGCACCACGTCCACGTCGCCCACAAACACCACGCTGGGAGCCGCCATGCGAGCCAAGACTCGTCTATCTGGACTGCACTGCAATGCTCTGCACCACTTTGAATTTGAACCGCTCTGAACCGCTCTGCCTCGCACCGTACCACTCACCTGCGCCCCCGCACCACGTCCACGTCGCCCACAAACACCATGCTGGGAGCCACCATGCGAGCCAATTGGGTCAAATGAAACCAGGGATCAGGTTTCATTCTCAGCGGTGCAGAGCAGTCTATGTAGGCTGTACTGCTCTGCAATCGACTTCTCTGGACCGCACTCTACTGCACTGAACTCACCTGCGTCCCCCCACCACGTCGACCTCGTCCACAAACACCACGCTGGGAGCCGCCATGCGAGCCAGGCGAAACGTGTCTTTCAGCATAGCCTCCCCCTCGCCCACGTACATGGAGAACAGGTCCGCACCGCTGCAGTCAGAAAAGGGATGGGGGCGAAAGGAAGCATGGAATGAAAGGACCATAGGTGTGTCTTGACGCATGGCCTCGCCCTCGGCCTCATACATGGAGAATAGGTCTGCAGCGCTGCACATGGGGAAGCAGAAAGGAAAGTGGGCAAGAGGCAAGAGGGTAATGAGCAGAGGAGACGAAAGGAGAGGAGAGAAGAGGATAGAGGAAGTGCAGAAGAAAGAGAGCAGTGAGGAGGAGAGGAGAGGAGAGGAGAGGAGAGGAGAGGAGAGAAGAGGGAGTGAGTGGAGAGGAAACGAAAAAGGAAGTGAGTAGCGAGAAGAGGAGAGCACACGTGAGGAGAGAGCATGGGCTTAAAGGGTGCCATCCCATGCCATGCCATGCCATGCCATGCCATGCACAGACCTGAGAGAAAGACGTTGCCTTGGAGGCTTGGGCAGCAGCGAGGGTGAGCATGGCCTTGCCGCTCCCGGGAGGGCCGACCTCTGCAACTCAATTTTTGAGGCGCCTCAAAAATCGGCTTGGGCAGTAGCGAGGGTGAGCATGGCCTTGCCGCTCCCGGGAGGGCCGACCGCTCCCGGGAGGGCCATGCTCACCTTGCCGCTCCCGGGAGGGCCATGCTCATCTGCTCACCTTCGCTGCCTCTGCAACTCAAAAGCCACCCCCAAGTGGGCCGTGCAGCAGCACTCCTCTTAAGGAGTAAGAACGGATTCTGTAGTCGACCCAGAAGAAAGAAAGCCCACCTGAGAGAGAAGAGTGTGGCCTTGGAGGCATGCGCAGCAGCGAGGGCCAGCATTGTCTTGCCGCCTCCAGGTGGGCCGTGCAGCAGCACGCCCCTTGGGGGGGTGAGAGCGAGGCGCAGGAAGGCTTCAGGGTGCTGTAAGGGCCACTCCACCGACATCTGTAGCCGTTTCTGTGCGGTTCAGAGGGGTGGGGAGGAGTAGACGGGGGTAGGGGCGCGGGGAAGGAGTGAAAGGGAGAAAGGGGGGATGAGGGGCAGAGCGGCTCACTCCCTGCTCCCTGCTCCCTGCTCCCTGCTCCCTGCTCCCTGCTCCCTGCTCCCTGCTCCCTGCTCCCTGCTCCCTGCTCCCTGCTCCCTGCTCCGTCCCACTCGCCCCTTTTCCCAAACGCCCCCCTTCCCACTCGCCCCCCTTCCGACTCGCCCCCCTTCCAACTCGCCCCCCTTCCGACTCACCCCCCTTCCCACTCACCCCCCTTCCCAGTCGCCCCCCTTCCCAGTCGCCCCCCTTCCCACTCACCCCCCTTCCCAGTCGCCCCCCTTCCCAGTCGCCCCCCTTCCCAGTCGCCCCCCTTCCCAGTCGCCCCCCTTCCCACTCGCCCCCCTTCCCACTCGCCCCCTTGACACACTCACCTTGACGCCCTCTAACCCTCCAATGTCGTTCCACGTGACAGCAGGCAGCTCAGCTGCCACTCCTCGAGTAACAGAGGGACCCACACGAGAGAGTGCCGCTTCAAAGTGCCTCATCCACACCAGCCCCTGCTGACTGGTGCGTGTGGGCTTTAAGTTGCTGCATGCTGTGCTGGCATCTGCATCCGTATCAGTGGCAGTGGCGGCGGAAACCAGAAACCACCTCCCCTTCTCCAGATAATGCCTCCCTTCTTCCAAATAGCACCTCCCCTTCTCCAGCAACACTCTCCTCCTCCCCAGCAGCCATCTCCATGACAGCAGCAAGAGCAGCCTCGCGGCACACGGCTGCCAGGTCAGCACCCACGTAGCCCTTGCAGCGTGCCGCCAGCTGGCGCATGTCCACGTCAGCATGCAGGGGCAGGGAGCGCGCGTGCAGCTGGGGAAAAGCAGGGAGGGAGGAGGGGAGGGAGAAGGGGAGGAAGGAGGGGGGGGAGAGGGGAGACAGAGAAGACAAGTGAGCAGCAGCAGGTTGGCCGTGAGATCGCTTAGGGGATTCTCAAGGGACACGGGGAGAGAGCAACGAGAATAAGGCTGGATTTTCCTTCTAGCCAAAATGTTGCAGACAAGATCTTACAGTACAAATCCCCCTTTCCTTCCCAATTCATGACTGTGTGACGTGTCTCGCCCTTGGGAATCCCTTTTTCACTCCTTCACGCATTTCATCCCCACACCACAGCTCACCTTGAGAATCGCCTCTCTCTCCCTCGTCCCTGGCACGTTGATCGCAATCTCGCGGTCGAATCTCCCCGGCCGGCGTAGTGCGGCATCTAGTGCGTTGGGGCTACCAGTGGAAGGGAGGAGGTTTCGGGTGAGGAGGGTGGATTGGGAAGGAAGGAAGAGTGGTCACTCTTAAGACTAATTTGGATTGGGCGGATCCCCAAATTAGTTCTAAGACTGGGCATGCACTATCCGCCCTCCTGAGACGTCTCAAAAAATGGTCAAGGAGCCTATGGTCAAGGAGCCTATGGTCAAGGAGCCTCATAATGAAACTGGGCGTGCAAAATCAGTTGAGGCACATTCGTCTTGTTGCATGGAAGAGGGAATGGGGAGATAGGTATAGAGGAGAGGTGGGATGCGGTGGGAAGAGGTGGGAAGAGAGAAAAGAGTTTCCTTTACCGGTTGGTGGCAGCGATGACAACTAGTGGTCGAGAGGGGTGGGAAGTGGTGGAACCGGAGGAGGAGGAGGAAGATTGGAGAGGAGAGGAGGAGGAGGGGAGTGAGGAAGTGGATATTCCGTCCATGAGAGTGAGAAGCTGCGACACTATCCTTGTCTCGTTTTGCCGCCTGCCCACACAATCAGAGACTTACACTCAAAGTCACACACTGGAGTCGACTTTTGAGTCGACTCAAAAGTCATACACTCAAGAGTCCAATAGGATATACTGTTCAACAGGCAAACCACGATCTCCTGCTTTCTTGTGTAAGCCACATCACCTGGAGTCTCGTTTGGGGCACAGCACGTCAATCTCGTCGATAAACACAATGGATGGCCGCACACCTGTGAACCCCTCTGAACCACCTCCCACACCTCCCTCTGGAACTACCTTGTACGCTACCTGGAGTCTCGTTTGGGGCACAGCACGTCGATCTCGTCGATAAACACAATCGACGGCCGCACGTCTGCAGCACCTCCCTCCGAACCACCTTCCACCCCTCCCTCCACCCCTCTCTCCTCCAATCCCTCAGTAAATCCCAACCCCTGCCCCCCATCCACCGCCTTTCCCCCTCTGGCCGCATCAAAGACGTCCCTCAGCCGCCTCTCACTCTCCCCCGCGTATGCTCCAAAGATGGAAGAGGACCTGATGTATGGGGTGATGTGGGGTAGAGAGGGTTGGAGAAGGGTTCATTATGAGGTGCCTGGTCCCTCAGCCGCCTCTCACTCTCCCCTGCGTATGCTCCGAAGATGGATGACGACCTGCATGCATGGGGTGCAGGGTACACAGGGTGTGGGGCAGAGAGGGTGCGTATGGACCTGCATGCATACAAGAGGGGGGAGTACACAGTGGTGTGATGGACGCACACGTGTAGTGAGGGTGTTTGAAGAAGTGTTGTGATGTGATGGACACACACCCCCCTCCCCGCCCTTTCCCCCTCTGGCCGCATCAAAGACGTCCCTCAGCCGCCTCTCACTCTCCCCCGCGTGGTTTGCCTGTTGAACAGTATATCCTATTGGACTCTTGAGTGTATGACTTTTGAGTCGACTCAAAAGTCGACTCCAGTGTATGCTCCGAAGATAGACGACGACCTGCATGCATACAAGAGGGGGGAGCGGGGCTTATATAAAGTGCCTCAGCCAATGTCTCACTCTCCCCTACATACATATGCTACAGTTTGTTCTCTCACGTGACAGTGACAGTGAAGAGCTGTGCTTTGCTTGCACTCCCGAGCGCACATGGGATGGGAGAGGGGTGCGCAAAAGGTGAGAGAGAGAGAGGATGCATAGCAGGGTGGTGAGGTGTGGTGTGGTGTGGTGTGGTGTGGTGTGGTGTGGTGTGGTGTGCTGACTCACGTGACAGTGAAGAGCCGTGCGTTGCACTCCCGCGCGATCTCCCTCACCAGTAGCGTCTGCACGGGTGTGCCATCACATTGCACACATGGGACGGGGGAGGACATGTGATGGGATGGCCGAACCGAAGATCATAAATCAGCAAGTCACTTGCTAGCTATTAAAATCAAGAAGGTACCCTTGCCTGTGCAAGCTAGGGATTGAAAAGTTTTGAAATACTGTCACACAGCAGCCTCACCTTGCCTGTGCCTGGTGGGCCGTACAGCAGAACACCTGAAGGCCACTGCACAGGGAGGAAGTGCGGAGAGGGGTTGGAGAGAGAGAGAGAGTAGTTTCAAGGCGCCTCAAAGAAAGGGAGGGGCCGGAGTGGGAGGGCCGTACTGCACTGCAGCACACCTGAAGGCCACTGCACAGGGAAAGTGGGTGGGTGGGTGGAGAAGGAGGGTGGTCTGCAGACCGAGTGAATACAACGGAATGACCTCAGAGGTCTCGGGTTCGGGGTTTAACCCCTCAAGGTTTAAGGTGTAAGATTTATACTTTCACTCCTTTAGCGGGTGTAGAGTTCGTAGTAGCACGAACCTTCAGGCCCAGCGCGGCGGCCTCTTTGGCGTACTTAATCGGCCACACTACCACTTCGCGCAGCGCCTGCATGCTCTCGTCCATCCCCGCCAGCTGCACCGCATTTCCCGCCGCCAAACCCGCCGCGCGTTGCCACGTGTCGCCGGCAGCGCAGGCGACGCCATTGGCAGCAACAGGCGGAGGAGCGAGCATTGCGAGTCGACGCGACGCGGGCCTGGATTACAGTCTTGAGTGAGACCCGTCGCTTTTTCTACGTGTATGAAGAAGTGTTAAGAGACGTCTCAAAACACTTATTCAAACACCTGGGATTACAGACTTGAGTGAGACCCGTCGCTCCCTCTACTGCTGCAGAAGTCGGCGACGCGCAGGAGGGAGGCAAGCGCGTAGCGAGAGGTGGAAATATGACCTTCTAGACGCGTCAAGAGGGACTAACATTCGGAGGCTAGTTTATTTCAGCGCGCTCCACGCGATGTGTATCGTGTAGTCCACAAGAAATTCAGCAACGTGCACCACTAGTTTACCGTGACTACTTGTTGTCATTTGTGTAGTGAAATCTGTTGCTGTCAAGGGAATCGGGAATGGGGCATTAAAAAAGAGGACTGACTTGGTTAATACGGCTGGAGAAGTGGGGTATCGATCCCCATACCTCTCGCATGCTAAGCGAGCGCTCTACCATCTGAGCTACATCCCCGTGTCCACCGACACTCGCAAAAACTACATCAAATTATCAATACTGATGGCAACCATTTTTTTTTTGTTCGCCCCGCCAGATTCTTAGTGATCATCATTGCCTTTCCGTTGGTCATTCCACCTCACATGCGCTTGAGGCTCCCCCTGCGAATGGCGCTGCTGTCCGGCTCCCCCTCCCCATCACTTACCGCGCTCCTCTCCTCCCGCCCCTTCTCCGCCCTCTCACCCCTTGCCAGCACCGCTTCCGCCTTCCTCTCCCCCAACCCCCTGCCCCTCCCCGAACTTTTCGCGCCTTCCGCCGCCCGGGACCTCGATATCCGCCTCCCCGGCCTCCCCGCGCCACCCGCGCTTCTGCCGAAACACTCCCCCCAAGCCCCGCATCTTCCGCCTTTCCTCAGGGACCCGTCCCCCGGTCGCGGATCCGGGGATATCGGAGAAATTGCGCTTCCGGGGATATCCATTCCCGCAAGGGGCTTCCCCCTCCCGCTTTATGCGCCCGCGCATCCCGCGCTTGCGCCCAAGATCTGGGCGGGGGGAGGTCCGCGGACGTTCCCCGGCGGAGTGACCAAATGGCAGTGGAAGCGCATGCAGGAGAAGAAACGGCGCGCGCGGGAGCGCGCGCAACTGATCCGCGAGCAAGAGGCGTTCGAGGCGAAGCGGCGCGAGCAGCTCCGCATCTTGCGCGGCCCGGAGCGCCCCTGGGGGGAAGACTCGGACCGCGGATGGGGGAAAGCCCCGCGGGAAGGGCGGATGCCGCCGGCTTGTCCGCCGCGATCCGCGGGGCCGCCGCTTCCGTGGGAAAAGCCGCGCGGGGGAGATGGCGCTGCGCGCCGATGGGGGGAGGAGGAGGGTGGCGGGGGGCTTTGGAAGGGTTTGGGGGAGGAGGAGGGGACGGGGGGAATGATAGTTCCTTGGGAGAGGCAAGGGGGCAAGGCGGAAGGGGGAGCGGGTTGGGGAGGCGCGCGGGAGGAGCAACGGGGGGGGAGTGATTGGCGGAACCAGGGGGGCATGGCGGAAGGGCTGGGGGGAAAGCGGGAGGGGGGAGCAGTCCGCTGGGAGCGGCTTCCGCAGGTGCCACTGGCGGAGCGGAGGCGGCAGGCGGAGGGGGAGCTCGTGTGGGGGGGAGATCGCGTTGAGGGGAAGCAGCGCGCTTGGGAGGAGGAGCGCCTGGGGGAGGACCAGCGCAACAGGGGGGGGCAGCAGGGGCGCATTGCGCCACAGGCGGGGGAGGATGTGCGCCCGTGGCAGCGGGAGAGGGAGGGGGAGATGCGCGAGGGGGAAGGGGAGTTGCGCCAACTGTGGCGGAGAGGGGAGGCGGGGGGAATGCGCCAACAGCAGCGGGGGGAGGAGGGGGGGCGCGTGTGGTGGGAGGAGGATACGGAGGCTGGGGCGGAGGGGGGAATGCGCCCACGGGGAAGGGGGGAGAGGGGGAGAGGGCAAGGGGGAACAGCAAGGGGCGGTAGTGATGGGGTTAGAGGGGGAAGGGTGAAGCAAGAGGGGGCAATGGAGGGGTGGGCAGAGGAAGGCGGGGAAGCGGGAGAGGAAGGGGAAGAGGGTTGGGTGTGGTGGGAGGAGGGGGGGCTACATGAGCGAGGTAGGGGAGGAGGGAGGGAAGGCGGAGGGAGGGAAGGCGGAGGGAGGGAAGGCGGAGGGAGGGGAAGCGGAGGGAGGGGCGAAGGGGAGAGGAGAGGTGGGAAGGGAGGAGATGGGATGGGAGCGGGGAGGGCAGGAGGGGGAGGAGGAGAAGGAGAAGCGAACGCGTCTTATGAAGCGCGCCAAGCCAGGCAGGCACAGGCACGAGCAGCATTTTCCGAAGCAGAAGCAGAGGGGGGAAGGGGGAGGAGGGGGAGGGAAGGTGCATGGGGAGTGGGCGGAGGGCGAGGGGGAGGAAGGGGAGGGAATGACAGGGGAGGGGGGCAGAGGGGAGCATATCAAGGATCAACCAGGGGCGGAGGGAGAGGAGGGAGGGGAGCGCCATTGGTGCTGCCTGCAGTACCGGAGGAGGTGATTGGTCGGCACGTGAAGCTGAAACACGTGGAGGACCTTTGGAACGAGGATGACGGGCCGATAGAAAGGGCGTCTGGGCCTGCTTATAACGAGTATGGGACTCCGCCTGGAGGTGCTGCTCGTGCTGGTGCTGCTGCTGGTGGTGGTGCTGCTGGTGGTGGTGCTGCTGGTGGTGGTGCTGCTGGCGCTTTGAGTGCAAGAGGAGGTGAACGAAAGGAGGAGGAAGAGGAGGAGGACAGGAGGGCTGTCTCGCGGATCCCGTGGTTGGCTTTCGCTGAAGTTAATGGGGATGATGGGGATGATGGGGATGATGGGGACGGTGGTGACAGTGGGTATGGCAGTAGAGATGGCGGCAGTAGCAGCCGCACCACGAGGATTGGCAACGGCAGCAGCAGTGGTGGCAGCGGTGGCAGCGGTGGCAGCAGTGGCAGCGGTGGCAGTGGTGGCAGTATCAAGGGGCGTGCGTGGAGGAGAAGAGATGTGTCGGCATCTGCCTTTGCCAGCCGTGTGTCCATGCACAGGACCATGCCCATGAGCATGCACATGCATATGCCCATGAGCATGCACATGCATATGCCCATGCCCATGTCTATCCACATGCACATGGGTATGCCTAGTGCTACGAGCATTGCTGCTGCCTCTGGTGCTGCTAGCTGCGGGCACTTTTCCTCCGCTGCTGTTGGTGCTGCTGCTGCTGCTGCTGCTGCTGGTGCTGCCACTGCGGCACGTGATGATCCTGTTGGGGGCAGCAGAGAACACAACGCCAGCACATCAGAGTGTGATGGCAGTGGTGCTGACAACACAGGGCGTGGCTATACTGGTGGTGGACGTGAGAAGAACAAAAGCCGCTCAGTGGGAGTGGAGGCATGCGGTTTTGACTCCTTGCCGCTCTCCCCAACCATGCTCTTAGCCATCAGCAGCAGCATGGGCTTTAAGCGCTGCACTCCCCTGCAAGCTGCTGTCATGCCCCACATACTCGCAGGTACGCTGGTGCTGCTGCCGTTGCGTTGCCCATTCCACTTCCATTCCCGTGTTCCTTGTCCCTCACGAATCTGCACCTTTTCTTCATGACAATGGCTGCACTCTCGTACTTCCGTCCTTCTCTCACACCATGCACTACTCTGCCACTCTCTATTCCTCTGTCTCTCCCTGCTTGTGCCTCCCTTTCGCCAGGAGCTGATCTCTTGGTCAAGGCTAGTTCAGGCACAGGGAGGACCATGGCCTATATGGTGAGCCCACATGTTACAGTGAGGCTATAAATATTATAGCGAGGCTAAAGAGATTGTAGCGGGTCTAGTTATATGACTATGAGGCTATCAATATCATAGTAGTTCAGGCACAGGGAGGACCATGGCCTATATGGTGAGCCCACATGTTAGTATGAGTCTGAAGCTGTGCGATAGAGAGGTGCCGGCACTCCAGCGGCGGTGTTGCTGGTGTGCGCTAACAGAGAGAGGGCCGAGATGTTTCTGCAGCAGGCCCAGCGTGTGTTCTCCTGCAGATTCCCTGTCTTGACTCAGCGACAGGGCTCCGTTTCCAGATTCACTAACAGAGAGAGGACCGAGTGGTCAGGCTCAGCGAGTGGTCACTACTCCTATTGCCTTTGTTCCCCTGTTTCTCCCGCACTACCCTGCAGATCCCCTGTCTAGACCAGCTCGTTTCAAGCCTCTCCGACTCTCCCACTCGCCTGCTTGCTGGTGCCGGTACCCCTGTAGAGGTGTCGCTGGTGTGCGCCAATAGGGAGAGGGCAGAGAGGGCCCTGGGGCAGGCTCAGCATATGCTGCAGCTGCTTCAGCCGCTGCAGTCACAGCAGGCGCAGGGGAATTTGCAAGGGCAGGGAGGGGGTGTGGGAGTAGGGGCGATAGGGAGAGGAGCAGGTGGAGGGAGGAGAGGAGGTGGCGGATTAAGGCGGGTGGAAAGGGGAAAGGGGAAGAAGGTGGGGGCGGGAGGCGTGGGCCTGCAAGCAGTGGGTTGGCAAGGGGTGGGGGTGCAGATGGTGGTTGGGGGGATGAGTATGGATGGGGAGGGGAGGCGGTTGCAGCAGGCGCCGTGTCAAGTGCTGGTGGCGACCCCTGCTCGGTTGTTGGAGCACTTGCAGGAGACTCATGGCATGCGGAACAGAATGCAGCAGCTGAAGGTATGCAGAGATCAAAGGTGAGTGACAGCACGTGTCGGTATGGTACCGCATGGTCGATAAGGGTTTACTCGCACCATACATGCCATCCTCCCGGTCCTCCCACCCATTGTAGATGTGCTCTCAAGCTCACATCACATTACTTCCCTCCTACTATCACATTACTTCCCTCCTACTATCACATTACTTCCCTCCTACTATCACATTACTTCCCTCCTACTATCACATTACTTCCCTCCTACTATCACATTACTTCCCTCCGACTATCACATTACTTCCCTCCTACTATCACATTACTTCCCTCCTACTATCACATTACTTCCCTCCTACTATCACATTACTTCCCTCCTACTATCACATTACTTCCCTCCTACTATCACATTACTTCCCTCCTACTATCACATTACTTCCCTCCTACTATCACATTACTTCCCTCCGACTATCACATTACTTCCCTCCTACTATCACATTACTTCCCTCCTACTATCACATTACTTCCCTCCTACTATCACATTACTTCCCTCCTGCCATCCGCCGTTGGCCATGCGCCCAGGTGCTTGTTATCGAGGACCTAGATCGGATGGTGGAGATGGGCTTCACTCACACTATACACACCATACTCACCTTACTTCCCACCCACTATCCACCACTGACCATGCACCCAGGTGCTTGTATTGGAAGACCTAGATCGCATGGTGGAGATGGGCTTCACTCGCACCATACACGCCATCCTCCCGCTCCCCCCACCCACTGTGGATGTGCTCTCATGCTCACATTACTTCCCACCTGCCATCCACCATTGACCATGCGTGCAGGTGCTTGTTATTGAGGACTTAGATCGCATGGTGGAGATGGGCTTCACTCACACCATTCACGCCACCCTCCCGCTCCTTCCAACCAACATTCATGTGTTCATATACTCACATTTCTTCTTACCTACTATCCGTACCATGCTGTGTGTGTGAGCAGGTGTTTGTATTGGAAGACCTAGATCGCATGGTGGAGATGGGCTTCAATCACACCATTCACGCCATCCTCTCGCTCCTCCCAACCAACATTCATGTGTTCATATACTCACATTTCTTCTTACCTACTAACCGTACCTGTGTGCAGCTGTTTGTATTGGAAGACCTAGATCGCATGGTGGAGATGGGGTTCACTCGCACCATTCACGCCATCCTCTCGCTCCTCCCACCCACCCGCCAAACTCTACTCTTCTCAAACGCCCTCTCCAGTGAGGTACCCTACATTCTCCTCATCTAATTTCCCCTGCTCGACAGTCTCCCTCCCCTGGCTTCTGTTCCGCCCATCTGACAATACCAAAGCTTCCCTGCCCTTCTGTTCTGAAAGCAGGTGCAGGATCTTTCACAGCTCATCCTCAAGGCTGATTATGTGTCGGTTGATTTGGAGAGTGCCTGATTGTATCGGTACAAGCGTCGCTGTGAACATCACTCATTATTGCGAGCTACATTTGTCAACACAGCTTCGTCATTATTGGTATTTTTGTTACAACAAGGACGAGAGTTGGAAGTAGCCATTCAGGGTTGTTGTGTCTGCTGCTCTCACGGCTGTAGTGCTTCGAGCTGTTTACCATCAGCCGACTATTCATGTACCGTACTTGTACTGCTCATGCTTTGTTTTTCTCATCATCCCTGAGACAGTCACTCCAATATTCAATGTAATTTTCATTTGACCTGCCTGCAACCACTAAACCTCCTACGGTAGTTAACTGGAACCATCTTTCAGTTGGTTTAGCAGCAGCACAGCTGGTCAAAAGTCTCACACCGCAGAGTACATCCCATCCCAACCAGACCATGCAAGCATGCACATCGACCAAACCCGCCATTCTGCCATGCACTTACAGCCCCCCCTACACATGATTATTATAAGTAGCGTACTGGTACCATTACTACAGAACCAGTGCCTCCCTACAGTCTACATGCATGCATGCATCCACTAAACAAAACAACTAAGAAACCAGATTAAAAGGATCCACGCTGATCCCTTGTGCTTGAGGTCAGTCTTCTCTTCATCAGCTTGAATCTACTCCTTCACCACGCCTTCCCCACATCCCCGCCTCTCCATGTGCTCACTGCCCACTGACTACAGCTCCTGCTCCCTCTAGTGCTAATGCAAGCATGCACTGGCAGTGCCAAAGGAACATGCACTGGCCGTGCCAAAGGAACATGCACTGGCAGTGCCAAAGGAACATGCACTGGCAGTGCCAAAGGAACATGCACTGGCAGTGCCAAAGGAAACCAAGAAAGCAGCTGAGCAAGGAGCACAGAACAGAACACTCTGAGTGACTCGCAGTGATGAACACACAGTGCAGCTTCACGGTTTGCAGCGTCGCGGTTGGCACCTGTGGTTCCAGCAAGCCTGACGCCACCCATACAGACGTGTTCCCTCGTCGCTCTTTGCTGCTTCTCTTGACTGCTGCTAACAACCAGAAGCCCAGCTCCCACTCTACATTTCAGCTTGTTTCTGCTTCAACTGCAACCATCAACACCATCCAACCAGACCCTACAGATTGACAGAGCAGGTCGCGCTGCATTGCTCCTCTGTCCATGTGAGGCATACATAAATACCCAGCAGTCCCACCCTAGCCCCAACCCAGTGGTCTTTGAGCCAGTTCACTCCTCCGCCAGTTCACTCCTCCCAGCTTGAACCACCGCCGCCACAGCAACCTACTGCTCCTGGCCAATTTTGAGTCGACTCAAAAGTCAACGGCTGCTCCTGGGTCCTGGCCCACAGCAACCATCGGAGCAACCACCGTCTCCACCACCACTCATCTCCACCCCTCGCCATCCCTCCTCCTCCATCCCTCTTCCTCCGCTCCTCCCCCTCCTTTCCCCCCCACCTCTCCAAGTCATCAAATCACACCACCATACTCCACACCCTCCCCCTCCTCTCCCAGCACTCGCCACAGCAGCAGCAGACTGCTCCCACGCCGCAGCAACCAGCAGCAAGCACGCCATTCCCAACGTGTTACACATCTCCACCCCTCTCCTACAACACTCTTCCTACACCCCATTACTTTGCATCTTACCCCCGACCACCCCTCCCCAGCGGCAGCAGCAGCAGCAGCAGCAGCAGCAGCCGACTACGCCACAGCAGCAAGTGGACGGAGCATCTCCACCATGTAGCTCATCAGCGCCCTTCCTTTCCCCTGCATCCCCCTCCTCTTCAGGTCATAGAATCAGTTACTTCCCACCACCGCCCCCAGCACTAGCGGCGGCAGCAGCCGACTGCTCCTGAGCCGCAGCCACCAGCGGGCGCAGCGACTCCACCATGTCGCTCATCAGCACCCCTCTTGCTGCAACCGCCTCCTCCCCCCTCCCCTCCAACCCCCTCAGGTCATCAATTCACCACGCCCTACTCCCCACCCCCACCAGCACTGGCAGCAGCAGCGGCGGACTGCTCCTGAGCCGCAGCCACGAGGGGACGAAGCGTCTCCACCATGTCGCTCATCAGCGGCCGCAGATTCGGGTCCTCCTCAATGCAATGCTTGGCCGAAATCGCCAGCTTGTGCGCCGCGCGCTGCGCCGCCTTCGTGGTAAACTGGTCCAACAAACACGGGTCGACCAACGCACCAATATCCGGCTTGCGCTGGTTCAAATACTGCTGCGCCCAGGCTGTGAGCGGCGGCATGCCCTGCTGCGTCTGGTCCATGGCTCGCTTGCCTGTGAGGAGCTCGAGGAGCATGACTCCGAAGGCGTAGACGTCGGATTTGCGGGTGAGCTGGCCGGTTTCCATGTACTTGGGGTCGAGGTAACCCATGGTTCCCATGATGCGCGTTGTCACGTGGGTTTGATCCGTGTCTGCCCCCTTGGCCAGCCCGAAATCCGTCAGCTTGGCGGACCAGTCCTGGGGGGAAGGAGAGGCGGGGGTGGGGGGGGAGGGAGAGGGATGGTGTGAGTGCAGGGTGTGCGCATGTATGGCCCGTGTCTGGCCCCTTAGCCAACCAAGAGTAGGTCAGCCTTGCAGACAAGTCCTGGGAGGAGGGGGCGCAGGGGGTGGGGGGGGGGGGTGTTGATGGGGAATGTGAGGTTGATTGGCGGCTTGAAGACAACCAAAGGAGTACAGGAAGCGCTTGATAAGTACAACCCATTTTGAGTGAGCACGGCACACACATTGTCGAGCAGGATGTTGGGGGCTTTCAAGTCGTGGTAAATGATGTTGTTCTCGTGCAGGTAAGCAGGCCAGGCCTGCACCTGCACGACTTTCCTGTTTAATTTCTGAACTTTACTTCTCTTATAAACACCATACTTACATCACCCAAAAATGTTGGGAGCCTTGAAGTCGCGGTGAATGACGTTGTTCTCGTGGAGGTACGCCAGGTCTGCACGACTGTCCTGTGCTATTTTTTTGCTTTTCTTCTTTAGTAAGCGTGTTTTGAGACGTCTCAAAATGTGCTATTTTTTGCCTTTACTTCTTTAGTAACGTGTTTTGAGACGTCTCAAAATGTGCTATTTTTTGCCTTTACTTCTTTAGTAAGCGTGTTTTGAGACGTCTCAAAATGTGCTTTTTTTTGCTTTACTTCTTTAGTAAGCGTGTTTTGAGACATCTCAAAATGTGCTATTTTTTTGCTTTACTTCTTTAGTAAGCGCAGCACTCACATCGTCGAGCAGGATGTTGGGAGCCTTGAAGTCGTGGTGAATGACGTTGTTCTCATGCAGGTACGCCAGGCCTGCACAAGTTTCCAGTGTTGGTTCTCTGTTTTAACCTTTTTGGTAAGCACGGCACTCACATCATCGAGCAGGATATTAGGAGCCTTGAAGTCGCGGTGAATGACGTTGTTCTCATGCAGATACGCCAGGCCCGCAGCAGCATCCAGGGCAATGCGCAGCCGCACCTCCCATGGGAGAGGCGTGGGGGGCGTGGGGTCGTCCTCCTTGGGCTCTGAGGGGTGTGTGGGGGGATGAGAGGGGAGGAGAAGGAGAAGTGAGGAGAAAGGAAGAGAGAGCAAGGGATCCGACAGTAAGAGTGACAGAACGCCCTACTCCCTTCATGCAGGTACGCCAGGCCAGCAGCAGCATTCAGCGCGATGCGCAGCCGCACCTCCCATGGGAGAGGTGTGGGGGGGGGCGTGGGGTCGTCCTCCTTGGGCTCTGAGGCGCGGAGAGGGGCGGAGAGGGGCGAAGAGGGGCGGAGAGGGGCGGAGAGAGAAACGAGTGACAAAACTCCCATGAAAGAGGTGCAGTGCGTAGGCTCTTTGGAAAGTGGTAGAAATTGGAACTTAACTACTCAATGACCTGGCTGGCGAAAGGTAGATAGCGTGATTGTGAGCTTACTCTCACCACAATCAACAACTGACTGACCTGGTAAGTGGTGGATGTCAAACCTGTCAATAACGAGTACAGAATCACTCACCCGGGAAGAGGTGGTAGTCCAGGCTTCCCTTGCCCAGGAACTCATGCACCAGCATACCCTCAAACACTGTGACTCCTCTCGTATAACATTGTACCAACTGACTGACCAAGTGGAGGTTCTTGAAGCTGTCCATAACGAGTACAAAGCACTTACCCGGAAAGAGGTGGTAGTCAAGACTGCCCTTGCCGAGGAACTCGTACACCAGCATACCCTCCCCGTTCTCCGCGCAGTATCCGAGAAGCTTCACCAGGTTCTGATGGCGCACGCGACCCAGCAGCAAAATTTCCGCCTGGGGGTTCAAACAAGTCAGGGGTTGGGGGGGTTTTGTTAACATTAGGGTTTTCCAACGGCCACGAAGCAATAGCAGGATATTCGCCTTGGCCGATATCATCTCGTTCTACATCTTTTGTCCGGGCTTTCGCAGCACCTACTAGCTTCCCCGCGTGCGCATTGCTACCCGTGCCCCACCACGCCCACTCACCAGCCACTCCTGCTGGCCCTGGAAGCTGTTCGGGTTGAGCTTCTTCACAGCGATGGGCATGGCGTCCTTGCTGCCCTCCCAGTCCTTGAGGTACCCCTTGTACACCTTGCCGAACCCGCCCTCGCCCAGCACGTTGTCGGGCTCCTTAAAGCCCTGCGTGGCCTTATGCAGCTCCTTGAACTTGAACGTGCGCAGCTCGAACGGCGCCGCCGGCATGTCCAACCCCATCAGCGCGTTGTCCCCCTGCGCCGCCGCCGCTGGGGGAGGGCGGGGGGGGGGGGGACGGACGGGGGGAGGGGGGGAAGGAGGAGGAGGAGGGGACGGGGGAAGGAGGGGGGAAGAGAAGGGACGGATAAGGGGAGGGGAGGGAACAGGGAGGTGTATGAGGCGTGTGACAAGACAAGGCGAGCACGTTGTCGGGCTCCTTAAAGCCCTGCGTGGCCTTGTGCAGCTCCTTGAACTTGAACGTGCGCAGCTCGAACGGCGCCGCCGGCATGTCCAGCCCCATCAGCGCGCCGTCGCCCTGCGCTGCCGCCGCTGGGGAGAAGCGGAAGGGGGGGACGGGAGTGGCCAAGGAATGGGGAATAAGGGGGGGGCGGAAGGAGAGGGGAGGAGGGAGAAGAGAGGGAGAGAGGGGAGGGGGGAGGTAGGAGACCGGAGGAGGACGGGGAGAGAGGAAGTGTGGGGGAACAATCAAATTGGTGAATTTTCCTGTCTATCCCTCTTCTTAACCAGTCTGAACTTCCGCGGGCCAAGAAAACCGAAACCACGGCATTATCACCCAACAAGACAAAAAGCATATCCTCTACCATTTTCGCCAATTGTAACACCCTCAAAACCAGCCAACGCATGACACGGGCGAGCATTCTCTGTTCCTTAGGTTTCCGCTCTGGTATATTACAACGACGAGTTTAACAAAGCACGAAATTTTGCAAAAATCTCAGCAAGAGAGACGTACGAGGCTTCTCTGGTTCTTTGGGTTTCGGCGGCTCTGGTGCAGATGGCGCGGGTGCTTCATGTCCGTTCACGTTTGCTGGAAGGGGGGGAATTAAGCATACGCGGCAACTCGGAGAGGAGTAAGGAATAAAAGAACATATCAAAACAAGAATGGAAGAAAGGCCGAGAAAGAAGCGGTCATTACATTGTTCAGGAAACCGTGTGAGAGCTGCAAGCAGAAACATACAGAAAAGAAACGGAAAGCAGGCTGGAAGTACTATGCTGCATCTGCTGTACTGGAGTGGTATACACTAAAGTTTTTGACAATAAGGAGAAGAGCGCTTGACGACGAGAGTAGAACGCGGGGAACCAAGTAGCAGTTTTTGACATTGGCGAAGGAACGGAAAGAAGCAAACTGGAGAAAAGGCACACACGGCTCCGGGAAACAGAAACTGTTGATAATAGGGTATAGTTTGTTGACGTTGGACAGCGCTTCTGAAATAAGTCGGTCTGAAAATTGTTTTGGTTAAAATGGTAGCTGAAACTATCAGCGTCTAATTTCTGGCGGAAGTTTTTTGAGATAGAATTTCTTCTAGGGCCCTATCTGACTAGTGGGTTCACTCGAGAGTTGTTTTCTTTACGTACTAAAACTAAGAAGACTAAAATTAATTGTTTACCTTTGGCTGGAGCTTCTTGAGTTGGACTTGACTCTGGAAACCGTTGCTCGACCTCTCCTCCCCCCCCTCCCCCTCCTAAGCAGTTACCCATTTTAGATTGTTAGCTCTGCAAGACAGCTATGCCTTCAGTGATCAACGTGTCTTTCCATTTATCCCAGTCTCACGAAGCGGGAAAGCTTTTCAAGAGAGTCGACAGAAGCCAGAAGAAACTTCTTTCTTTTTTATCTACCAGCGACTTAATGATGCTGCATCCGATTGCCAAGCAATGACGACTCGGGCTTATAATTAGTGGCAGAAAACTGCAGGGAAAACGGGTTCAAATGGCACAGCTTTAACTATGGAGACGAAAATAAGCTATCACCCTTCCCAGAACAATCGGCAATGTCTATGTTTGTGTATGCCAGCCCTAGACTTCAGGTCTCCAACCGAGGCGGGTTAGTTAGGAGAAAGGTAGGTGGGGGGGCACGAAAGCTGCGTTGGGATTGTCCTGTTATGCTTGCTGGAAAAATAAACCTTTATCGAGTACGAGAGGGGACAAATGGTTTTCTTTGGTGGCCGTTGGATGGAACTTGGAAGCTAGAACAAGGGAATTCTCAGCCACAAATGAGTACAGCACGGAAGTTACTGTAGGTTTGGGGTTGTTATCGGATGGTTCGCGAAGCCAGAACAAAATCGGGGCAGAGAATGCAACATGGCCACTGTATTTTCCTTCCTGGTTTTCGAAATCTGTTGGGCTCAACATGCCTCGGAACATTCTTGACAAGGAACTTGGCTAAATTTAGTGGTTCTGGAGAGAAGGTGCTATAAGGGTAGCCCGAAACTGGTAAGTCGTGCTAACATGAAAAGTCTTGGTCGTGAGTTGATAGATCGAGCGGCTCGTAAGATTGTTGATGGACGTGACTGGCTGTGATGGGGGTCGCCGACAAAACCGCTGTAATCAGAATGCGTTAAAACGATATGATTGTCTAAGTTTCAAAAGTGAGCTTAAATATCATTGTTTAATCTAAAAAAAGGTAAGCTATCTGACTACACATTAGCATCAAATCTATGTCTGCTAGCCTAGTGGTACATCACTCCGCCTTTGTTGGCTTACTAGCTGATTTCCGATTAAGACGAGACGCTGGTGTGGAGTGCTCTGATTGGGTGAACCTGAGAAGCACCTGCAAGATGCCGAGTACAGCAGCAACTCCAACAGCGATCCATCCCAGAGTTGTCCATGTGAAGGTAATCGATGATAGGTTGCGGGTGAAGATCCAGCCATATACGACGAAGTTCAATGCCGTCCAGAAGCATGTGTGCTGCGTAACATAGTACAAGGCACAGGAAGGTGGCATTCACGCAGGGAACGGTGGAAAGCATGTGGTGTGGCATGAGAAATGGCGCTACAGGCACCACTATGGATACGAAATATTGTCGCTTGGGAAGAACATTGTGCCAAAGACGTGCACAAGAACAATGAAACCGACCGACCTGCAGAGCGCGACACCACACTAACCAGAATGGTTTTAGGAGACTTGGTCGTGTTGAGCCTCAACTTCTCATCGAAGCCGTTGTGCTCAACATAGTAATCCAGGTTCTTGTCCTGCTCATTTCACAAATGGAGGGGCAGGCCACGCAAGAAGAGAGGGAAGGCAGAGTGGGAAGAGTGGGGCGGGAAGGCGGGGCCAAGAGGGGAAGAGACAATTCGAAGATAAGACTCTTCAACCTCGTATCCCCTGTGGTTCCGTGCCCTGGCCACAACAGGTTCGAATGATGGATGGGCATGTGCATATGCCTCCAGTCTACAAGTGCACAGGATCCCAGTCACGCCCTGTGTTGAGCCCCTCGCTCTGCTCTCAAAGTATTCGCGAATGATTCTTGGCAGCATTTGGTAATGCCCTGTGCATCCTGAGGGACCTGGCCGATATTTCAAACATCTAGAGAAAGTGCTCTCCACTCGCTTGGCTCTCACCTTTTTCACGAATGATTCTTGGCACCACTTGGTGATGCCCTCTGCATCCTGGGGGACCTGGTCGATGGGCACTCGCTCAAAGTATACGTCAATCTGAGGGTAGTCGGGTAGAAGAGAGTGATGGGGTTGGAAAGGGCAAGGGGTGAGAAGGGCAAGGGAGAGACGGAGAGAGGGTATTTGAGGCGACTCAGAAATCCACTTGGTAATTCCCTCTGCATCTTGGGGGACCTGGTCAATGGGCACTCGCTCAAAGTACACGTCAATCTGAGGGCAATGGGGTTGGAAAGTGCAAGGGATGGGAAAGGCAAAGGGGAGGGACGGAGAGAGGGGTGAGCAAGGCCAAGGGGTGAGAACGAAAGCGGGTTACGACGGGGCTGCGAGCGAAGGGGTCGGAAGGAGGAGGGGTTGAAAATGGATAAGAATGGGGATGCACGAACCATGGGAACGGCCTCCGACGGGAACAGTAGCGGGGTGGTGATGCAATGTGTCGCTGACACTGAGATCATGTTGAATAACTTTTAGAAGATGGGATGGGAACAGGAGCAGGATGGCGGCACAATGGAACGCTCTTAACATTCTCTAAAAAACACCTGAAACAAGGTGGTTTTGACCACTTACCTGCAATGCCCTTCAAAAACTTTGGTTAGTGCTCCAGGTAAGCTTGTTTTACTTTTCTTTTTCTTTTTCTTGTTTTTTTCCATTTTCCTTTAAAAAAAAAAGGCCTGCAATAAGAAGGTTCTGAGCACTTACCTGCGAGGCCTTTCTCTTAAGGATGTTAGCAAACGTTGGGGGAGTTTTGCCTTTGGGGAAATTGACGGTGAAGTCATAGATCGCCCCCGCATGCCCTTTGGTCTGCTCCACTGACATCACAAGGCCCTGATTCCAGAAACAGAATGGATGGGAAGGGCAGAAGGAAGCACAGAAGCATGGTACACTGAGACGGGTTGCACGTTTCAGAGAACTGGGTTGGAAAAACTGTGCTGAAAAAAACATCTGAACCATATCTGCCTTGCATATGCCATATCTATTATCGCAGCTTCCATTAACCGGTCTGGACAGCGCCTACCCACCTTGGTGCAATCCTTCCTTTTCACCTGGCTGCACTTCCTTACCAACCTTACTGCACTCCTTACCAATCTTACTGCACTCCTTACCAATCTTACTGCACTCCTTACCAATCTTACTGCAATCCTTACCAACCTGTCTACACTCCCGCCTACCCATCTTGGTGCGGGGGACAAGCACGTGGCAGGGGATGGCCAGCCCGGCCTCTTTCGTGTATTGCTCAACAGCCAGATAGTGCTCAAGCCTACCCACCGCACAGCACCCCTGCCTAACACACCTTGGTGCAGGGCACGAGCACGTGGCGGGGGATAGGCAGCCTGGCCTCCTTGGCGTATTCTTGCGCCGCCCTCAGCCTGTCGTTGTGCAGCCTCAACAGTCAAATACTGCTCGGGGCCCACCAACCATGCTGCACTCCTGCCCACCTTGCTACAAACCTACCCACCGTGCTGCACTCTTTCCTACGCACCTTGGTGCGGGGAACGAGCACGTGGCGGGGGATGGGCAGGCCCGCCTCCTTGGCGTATTCTTGCGCCGCTTTGAGCTTCTCGGGCGTGAAGCGCGTACCCTCCATGAACAGCGCCACCCAGAAGTGCAGCGGGAAGCTGCGCAGCCGCGCATAGCCGTCCTGAGGGTGAGGGAAGCAGGGGGGGTGTAGGGACAGGGATTGTAAGGCGCAATGAAGGGAAAACGGGGAGTGCAACGCGCCTTGAGCTGCTCGGGTGTGAAGCGCGTACCCTCCATGAACAGCGCCACCCAGAAGTGCAGCAGGAAGCTGCGCAGCCGCGCATAGCCGTCCTGAGGGTGAGGGAAGCAGGGGGTGTGTAGGGACAGGGATTGTAAGGCGCCTTGAATGGCAAACGGGGAGTGCAACGCGCCTTGAGCTGCTCGGGTGTGAAGCGCGTACCCTCCATGAACAGCGCCACCCAGAAGTGCAGCGGGAAGCTGCGCAGCCGCGCATAGCCGTCCTGAGGGTGAGGGAAGCAGGGGGGGTGTAGGGACAGGGATTGTCAGGCGCATTGAAGGGCAAACGGGGAGTGCAAGGCGCCTTGAGCTGCTCGGGTGTGAAGCGAGTGCCCTCTATGAACAGCGCCACCCAGAAGTGCAGCGGGAAGCTGCGCAGCCGAGCGTAGCCGTCCTGAGGGGGGGGAGAGAGAAAAAGGGGAGGGAGGGGGGATGGGGGGTGGGGAGGGGGGGGGGGGATAGAGACAGAATTTCAGGCGCGTTGAAGGGCAACCCGAGAATGGATGGCGCCTTGAGATTCTCGGGCGTGAAGCGTGTGCCCTCCATGAACACCACCCAGAAGTGCAGCGGGAAGCTGCGCAGCCGAGCGTAGCCGTCCTGCGGGAGAAAGAGGGAGAGAGAGAAGAAACCGAAGGAAGCATGGGAGCAGAGGATAGGGGCAGAGGGAGCAGGGGATAGGGGATGGGAAGTTTACTTGCCTTGCAATTGAGGGTTAGCAGTCGCACGGGGTGGTTATTCTCACAAGCATGCTGCTTTTCAAGGAACAATAGATTCTCACGAGTATTCTGCGCTGGTCAGTGGCGTAGTTGCGGGCGAGGAAGAGGTATTCCGAGAACCACATGGACCAGCCAATCACAGGCATCCACCTGGCCTCCTCCTTGATCAGCGCTCGCGTGCCTCCGAGACAGCCGCACCTCTGCAGTCGCGTGGGGGGCCAGAGAGAGGGGGGACAGAGAATGGGGGACAGAAAAGGGGCCAGAGAGGAGGTGGACAGAAAGGAGGGGAACCGACAGGAGGAGGACAGAAAGGCAGAAAGAGGGAGTAGGGTAGAGTAGGGTACGGAGATGAGGGGAGGGAGAGGGGGAAGGGGAGCGAGTGGACTCCATTCTGGCGAAATTTGATTCCTGGCATCGTTTCAATGCTCTTATTTCGACATCTCCGTGAAGGTTCCGTGCTTGCATCAAATGACAAGGTTATACTAGTTACCTTCCTAAAATGGCTCCGAAGGCAGCCAAAGATTGAACGCATAGTAAGAGTGATCTAGAAACACCCACCTGAGATAAAAGCCAGCCGATGGCCCAGTCGACGTCGCTGCGGTGGTTGCTCACACACAACGCGCTTTCCGTGCCTGTCGGATAACACGAGCGGACAGCGCAGGAAGCAGCGAGCGACACGAGCAGCAAGAGCGGAATGAGCAGGTGGCGAAAGGATATGCAGATGCAGAGAACATCGAGATCATCAGCAGCGTGGGATGTGTTCTTCGCAATGCCCGTCCCGTGTGGGAAATAGTCAGGTGTTTGATTTTTATTAATTCACAACGTACCGAAATATGCGTGATCCTTGGGATCGCCGTACAGCCGGACCTGCGGAAGGCGGTGACAGGCGAGCACAGCGGAATACGAGGCTTCCGTCAGGGATTTCGGGTTAACAACGAGTTCTAACATGAGGAAGCAGCGTTTCCTCGCAACTCTCTATATAGTCACACGTTTAGAGCGGCGAATCGGTAAGAGCACGCACCTCGCAGCGGCCCCACCACTCGATGAGCCAGATGAACATGGCCCAGAAGGATCCCATGAGATACGCATTGATGACGCGGTACGTGCGAGGGCTGATCGGGAATACGAGAATGGAGAGCGCGATCTGCGGAAACGAAGCGAAAACATTGAGAACGAAAGGAAAAAATTAGGGATAAATGACGGAGCGCGAACGAAGAGAGGATACATCAGTTGAGACGTGGTGAGAGCGAGACCTAGAACGGTGTAAGTATCGGTTGCGAGATTCCGTAGATTTCCTGAGAAGCACACCTGGATGGTGGTGACTATGAGACTTGATGCGAGGAAGTTGACGGCAATCGGGATGGTGAAGATCACGGAGGCCATGGCGGCCGTAGGGGTGCAGCAATGAGCCGGCACCCTTTCGTCAGGAATCAGTGAATCAACTAAGCAGATTCACCGCGCCTGAATGGGAAACTAATCTTCGCAATTAGCCTTGGAAATGGCTAGAGACTCAGCTGGAATAGCATCTCTCCTAGGGAGTGTCTGCTGATGTACGGTATCGGGGAGGCGTCGTGTGTGTGGTGCGAGCCAAACCCATTCCCTGTGGGCCGCTCACGACCCGTGAATCCTAGGGCTGAGAGGCTCCGAACGGCTTGGCGCGAAAATCGATGGGGAAGGATCGAGGGAACCTGATTGGCGGATGTTTGTTTTGTTGATGAAAGGGTGCACAGTGGTGGTTCCCAAATTTTGACGAGGTTCGAGTGCAGCGTTGCTTCAAACACTTCTGTGGCCACATATAGAATATATATAGCCTAGTCAATCCATGCAACAAGACGGGTGATTACCACCTTCCCAATTTTAGTCCCCGCCCTCTTTCTCCCCTCTATTGAACTAACTTGCGGCATTGATGGCATTTCTCACGAGGCTAACCTATCACGCGATTATAGGCCTCCAAAAATCTCCAAACTCCTAAACTCCTACGGGGGAATATCCTGGGAATAGGGTATCAGAAACCCAGCATCATGCAGAACCATTCTACTGGACCTTGAGATTCTAATCCAACACACGCAGAGCTCCACCAGCACCATCCTAGTTTCATGGCATCAGAAACCTAGTATCACGCACAGCCAATCTAGTGAACCTATAAATTATAATCCAACACCAGTAGATCTTCACCAGCACCATCCTGGTTTCCAGCTGAGTCCTGCCGTCGGAAGTGAAGCTTCACCTGCAACCTTCTCCACCCATATCCTGCTTTATATAAACATACATACAGCATCTTATTGTCTTGTGAACTAAATAGGCAAGGTCACGAAGAGAACAGAAGCAAGCTAAACGAGATGCATAGGAAGAGAACAAGGAAAGCATGCAGATACAGCATTGATGCAGTTTCATGACATGTCTAAAACGGTTGGTTCCCTGTAACCATGTGCAATATGTTCAGTACATTTCGATTTGGTTGCTTGTGGGGTGAGTTCAAGTCTGACAGAAGATAAAGCTGGTTCAACGTGATTGGGAAAAGCTGAAGCCTGTTGACTTTTTGGAAAAGTCGGTGCTGAAGGTGACATGGTGTCCAGGACGTTAGAGGTCCGCCTTGGCCAATGTCGCGCGTGGCAGACGAACTCGAAGAATTTGGTCATCACCTGTCAGTATGGAGTTCCAAGCCAGACCATGGAGAAAACTGGTCTAGCATGATTCGGCAAAGTGTGAAGCCTGCTGACTTCTCGGGTCGTCGTGCGAGGAGATGGCATGATGTCCAGGACGTTAGAGGTCCTGTCTTGGCCGATGTCGCGCGTGGGAGACGAGCTCGAAGAATCCGCTCATCACCTGTCTGAGAGGAAGGTGCAACGAGCAGTAGATCGTGTTGCGAGTAGTGAATCACAAGCATGACTTGCGCACAATGGCAGTGTTGAGGATCTTTGAAGCGTCAAGGTCTAGTGTGGGTCGTCTCGCTGTGTCGTGGTATCATCGCACGTTCACGTTAGTAACATTCTTGGTCGGCTCGCCGTGTCGTGCATGAAAGCCTGCTGCCTTCCGGCAAATGTGGAGTTACTCGCTGAAGCCTGATGTTTGGCGTCGTGAATAGGCAAAAACGGATCAGAATGGATCAGCGTGTCGTCCCTGCCAGATACAGTGTAACACAGCAAGATATCGCAATTCCCATCATCCCCTCACCTGCCGCTTACCGTCTTTGTTGCTCTAGATGCAGCACCACGTCATTCAAAAGCGCCTTTCTGGCGCAAGCTGAGGTCAGAACAAGCCGCGTTTCATAATCATGGCTCTTGATCAGCCAGAGGCGCTTGTGCGCAGCCCAAGACGAGAGGGCGAGGGGGCTAGTCTCGCGAAGGCGCTTCGAGCAAAGAATGACTTCAGCTCGGCCGCACTGGCTCTACGCGCGGTGGATCATCAGAGCTAGTCTCTGGGAATTAAGAACGGCCATGTAGGCTCAAAAAGCGTCTGAAGAGCCCGCAAAACCGACTAGAGGTAACAGGAGATCGTGAGAAGATGGCTTGTAGGGGAAAGCAAGCCTTCTAGAGGCGTTTCGAGCGAGGAATGACCTCAGCTCGGCCGCACTGCCTCTACGCGCAGTGGATCCTCAGAGCTAGTCTCTGGGAATTAAATACGGCCATGTAGACTCAAAACGCGAGTCTGGAGAGCTCCCAAGCCTGACTAGAACTACCAAAGAGCTTGAGAACAAGGCTTTTAGAGAAAAAGGAATCATGAACTGGGGGAACTATCTGTGAGATGGAAAATTCAGCACTGCGATTTATACTGTACATGGCCAAATGCCTTGAACTGCTGTCACGCGTTCCGCCGCGCTGTGGTTCTGGCAGACTCACAAGATTGGGCCAACATCATAGACATGCAAATTAGTGTGGTAACCCTATCCAATGGTATGCAAAACCGTCTTACCTCTGTTTGCAAGTTATTGACATGCTGCCCTGAAAGCGCGTTCGTTTTTAATTCAAATTTGATCTTTACCGCGCTTGCCTTCGCGCTAAGACGTGATTTCTTCGGGCCAAGAAAAAAATAAAACCCGATCGGAAAGGGATGCGTCAGGGAGGCATCAACCCTAAAAACAATGTCCTTTCCCGTGTTTAGGGTTGATCCCTCCCAGAAATGCGTCCAGGTCCCTAGGGGTTTTATTGTTTTTCTGCCCTGCCCCTACATTTCCCGGTAGCAATATATTGGTCCAAATTAATGTTATCGAAATGGACCCCGTAGCCTTTCATTCCAGTGGATTTTTCGTCACATTTAGCGGAAAATAGTAGCCGGCAGGAATATTTGTTAGGCGCCGAACAAGACGCGGTAAGAACCACGACGATACGAAATCGAAAACGCAACTGATTCAATCACATATTTTCTTTTTTTTCTGTGCTGCGTCAGCTGTTACACAGTGTTTTGAGTGGCGCTACCAGACAATTTTGCGCAGCAGAACTGGGGTATCGACGGTTTTGCATACCATCGAATAGGGTTACCAGACTAATTTGCATGTCTATGATGTTGGCCCCACAAGATTCCTCCTCGGAGCAAGAACCTCCCGCGAGCAACCCGCAAGAAACGGTCGTGCTAGGCTAGACGGAGATTTTCGTGCACCCAATGCAGACATCTGTCAAGCAGGCGTGGCCTGCGCGAAGCATTTTTGCCCGGCAAACCCAGAGACCTGAATCGCGTTCCTCCCAGCCAATTCAGAGTTTTTACGTTTCCACAGCATTTTGTTTGGCTGACCGCCGTCAGCCAGGAACAGTGGAAAACTGAAAGTCAAGCAGGGAGGAGAGTGTTGTGATTGGCTGGTTTGGTCACAGACGCGAACAATTATCGCGCAAAATTATCGTGAGCAAGATTACGGCGTTGGTGCTGCTGGGTCTGTGTAGGTCCTGCAGCAAGGCCCCTTCAAGTTCAAGCGGTTCGCTACGAGTTCCGCAAGGTACGGCAACCGCCTTGTTGTGTGCTTGCCTACGTTTTACAGTAAGAAACAAAATGTAGAGTTTCGGTACTTTCGATGGAGACTTCATGCATAATTTTCAAGCAAACATGCGCTTCATATACGCCTCCTTCGTGAGCCTATTAAAACCAACGTGAAAGCTACCACATAGATTTCCGACTGATAGTTCCGAATCTCTTATTTATGGCCCCCCACTTGGCGCTGGAGTGCTTTCAAACGTCTCTTCGATCGATCCTCCAGCAGAGAATGAACTTGGCGGCGTGTTCGGTGATGCTGACTTGCCCACACCCTTAGTAACATCACGCTTGCATAGCGGGCATGTCGGGTGCGACTTGAGCCACTTATCGATGCACGCCGCGTGGAAGTGGTGCGAGCATGGCAACTCCCGTAACACACACCCATCCTCATACCTCACAAGGCACACACAGCACTCCGCATCCTCCGCCTCCACATGCCTCTGCCTTGGCGGATGGGCCGAACCAACCAATGACATGACGCCACCTGTCTCTTCCTCAACCGTCACACGGACGTCCAGCCCATCGCCACTTGGAGAATTTCGGATGCTGCTGTTATTTCCACCTGCCCGGCCTGCCCGCCTCCAGAGCCCAGCAGCTAAGCCAACCGCGTTGCGCCACATGGCACCGGCAAAGGCGGAGGAGGAGCAGCAGGGGCAGGGGGCGGTTTGGGTGGCCGGAGAGGAGGAGAACGAGGTGGAGGAGGAGAGGGGGGGAGACGAGGAGAGGCGGAAGGAGGAGGAGCAGGAGTGGAAGGGACAGATGCTGCTGGCTTGTGAAGAGTTGTGGCTGGCAGCGGTGCGTTGGCGGTAGAACTTGAACTTGGGCAGTGCCTCGATCTGCTCCCGAGTAGCTCCTTCCTGGGAAAAGAGCAGCACGGCATGAGGACAAAGAAATAAGAGGAGGTGAGGGCAAACGAGGTTGGTTGATACACTTACTCCTGTCAAAATCTTACAAATGATGCAGCAACGGATGCCTCTTCCCACGATGTACTCATCTGGCTCTCACTCATCACATTCACTCACCACATTCACTCACCTCAATCCTAAACTCACCCCAGTCCAGAACATTGAGCTGCCTGCTCAGTCATGGTACTTGCCTGGTCTGCGACTGCATAGATGAGAGCGATGATGCAGGGCAGGCAGCAGCACACGGCCATGCCCACAACACACGCCACAGCCACACAGAAGACGACAAAGAACACGTCAAACGCCAGGAAGGCCGTGGTTGCCCTGGTGTGGTGATGCGAGGGTGTGGGGAGGTGGAGTGGGGAGGATGAGAAACGCTGAGGTGACGAGATAAGGGCAGCGGTGAAAGCAGTCTGCTGCTCCTGAAGACCTTCAAAGACGGGTACGTCAAGCATATGAGCGGAGGGCATGAATCTCACCAGAAAAGGACGGGCGCGCCTTTGAAGGAGCCGTCGATGGTGGAGAGAATCCACGTGAAGCGACGACCATGAGCCACCATGCGAGGATGGGCATGTGATGTGTGTGTTCATTTGAAGGTCTCACCAGGAGGGGGTCTCACCAGGAGGGGGTCTCACTAGGAGGGAGTCTCACCAGGAGAGGATGGGCGCGTCTTTGAAGGAATCGTCGATGGTGGAGAGAATCCACGTGAAGCCGACGAGCCACCAGGCGAAGGAGAACATTGTGTTGGCTGACTCTATGCGCCGTGCGAGGCTGGAAAAGGGTGAGTGGGAGGGAGGGGGAAAGGCATGAGACAAAGTCATCGAACGGAACGCATTGTTCCATGAGAGCCACACTTCTTCTTACCTCCTGTGGCTCAGCCAAACACACTTACTGACTTGCTCACCTCTGATCTGAGTCGTCCGATTCACCTTCATCCGCATCTCCCACCATCATCTCTTCATCATCCACCGTCGATCCTTCATCACCCATCATTCTCCTCCCCACCCTCCTTGCCTGCGCATCCCCCCTAACATCCCCCCTCCCATCCCCCCTCCCATCCTCCCCGCCCGCCCTCTCCTCCCCCAGAAGCCCTTCAAGTGCCTCCCCCTCCCGCACTTCCCTGTCCAATGTATGAGCCCGTCCCGTTATAAGCACAGAAGCTGCTTCGTCTAGAGTCGCCACTCTGCCCGCGTCCCTCCTGCGTAGAACGGAGAGAAACTCCTCTTCTCCCTCCCTTTCGCTCCGGCTGCATGCCCTACCCGCATATCTTCCGCCACCCCCGCTCCCCCCTATTCCCCCCTGGTCCCCGTTCCCCCCATCCGGCAGCGACACATCAAAACGTGTTCCTTCCCCATCCTCCGCTGCCTCCCCTTCTCCATCCCTCTCCCCATTCACGCTCCCGTCCCCCCCGTTCGCCCCATCGCTCCCCCTCTCTATCTCCCTCCCTCTCTCCCTATCCCTCCGCTCTCCCCGTACGCGCCTCCCCCCCCTCCCCCTCCCCCGCCCCCGCCCCCGCCTCCTCCCCCTGCGCTGCTCCCGCTGCCCCCTTGCGCGCCGGCTATCCCGCCGCTCGTGCTCCAGCAGGACGCAGATCACGTGTACGGCGCATTGCACGGCGTAACCGAGTAACCAGATGGACAGCGGTGCGGGCGGGCGCTCGTTGCGCGCCTGGCTTATAAAGAGCGTGATGGCCGTGACTACAACGAAGGCGAGGTTCCAAAACGCGTCGAGAATGACCACGGGGCGGGAATATGCCCACGTGCTAGGTTGCGGATCGGGCAGCTGAAAATGGGGAAACAAACAAACGATAGTGTCAATGATAAAAATGTGTGTAAAATATGAAGCTGGTTTGTGGAAATGAACGAACAAAAGCAGAAATGAGCGGTGCAGGGATAGGTTCGGGCCGGACCTGTTCCGGAGCTGAGGCTCGACGAGGCGACTGCCGGCGGCGCATGAGCTGCTGCATCCCGACCTGCTGAATCAGCCTCGCGGCGTCCAATGCCATTGCGCCACCTGTCCTAGACCACGGCTGCGCCGCGTCGCTCACCGCGAACTGCGGCGAGGGCGGGGACGGAGAGGGTGATTCGCCTGGAGTTGATGAAAAATCGTCGCGAGGAGTTGACGGATCGCTGGATGACGCGCCGAAAGACAGAAGCGCGTCGGTTTCAGAACCAGCGGCGCTGGTGATGACTGTGGCGGCGAATTCGGCGGCTGCGGATTCGGCATCGGCGGCGGCGGCGGCGACAGCGGCGTCTGCAACGGCGAGACTGCCATGGCTGCTTCCATAGCTACTGCTGCTGTCGCTGCTGCTGCTCTCGTCGCCTCTTCTCGCTCGACTGCTGCAATCCAGACCGCCCGCGTGTCCCTCTTTCCTGTCGGCCATGCTGGCCGCCGCTTCCTCTTTCCTAGCTACAGCCTACTATTTCAGCGGGTCGCTCTCTGTTTCTTATAACCGGCGAATTAAAAAAGGGGCTACAGAAATGACGCTAACGCTAGGAAATCCTCCCGTGCCCCTGGTAGGTCGATGAGGCGCGCAAGTGAAGCAGCTTTTGAGTTCAAAGGCGCCTAAGATTTTCGGAATTTCGGAATTTCACGTCTCAATCCACCATTTTTGGTCGGTTTTTTATTTTCTTTTCCAATTCGAGTACTGGGACCGCAGGTTGTGAGTGTATCTGCCAGGGCTGAATCCCATTGCCAGAAACAGCTAGACGGCTCACAGCTTCGGAAGGGGGCGCATTCACAATGGGCAAAGCTACGGTAAATCAGCACGTAGAGGAATTGAATGCCTATTGGTAATGACGCATGAAGACTTGGTGGTTGATGTCGCATCGTCCACTCCAAGCCTCGCATGGGGGAACACAGGAAGCAAGGCGAGTAGCCCGACGTTAGCAAATGTGCTGGGAGGGAGGTCAAATCTGCAGCAGCCTAGATCTGGGAGGAGTGCAACCATCCGCCATGCGTCAGCAGACGGCGATAGTAGGGAACGAGGGGTGGGAAGGGGAGGGGATAAGGACGGGGCGGAGGAGACTACGGCGCGAGGGCATGAAAAGGGGGGCGAATTGCGGGAGCACATGGAATGCAGTTGGCGCGTGTGGCGGCATTCTGCGAGTGAGCGCTAGGTGGGGGGATTTGCAGTTGAAAGCTGGGAGAGCAAGCCGCAGATTTGTGCGAAAGAAGATTCTTATTGGCGAAATAACAGACGGTCGAGATGTGTTTGTGGAACGTGTGTTTGTGTCGAAATAACCATCTACGTTGTCTCTCATTGGTGGCGACGACTTCGTACGCTGACGAATTTCTGGTGCAAGGGCTAGTGACGACCCGCGAAGGCGGCGTTGCTTATCGAGGCGCTGAGCACGTGGCGACAAGAGATTTGTTCGTTTGCGCCCTCGCGCCTCGTGTGGGGGCTCCAAGGCGGCTTGACAGGATACGGGCAACACCTGAGATTTCCATTCCAGACGCGATTCCTCGATAGAAGAAGGAATCAGTCACGTCACGACTGCAATTGCGGTGCATTTCTTTAGTGATTAAAATCCAACAGAACAAAAGAATATATGAAGACACAAAAGCATTCAGGTATGACGTAAACAATCATGCATTTTGTTCGTTTAGAAGTCATAATGGATCTAATGATAATCTAAAACTGGGTAAGGTGCACTTCTAGTCTCATTCCTAGTAACATATACAACAATCTAGAGAACGTTGGACGGTCATACTTTGATTCTCCAACTTATCTGTCGTTAATGCTTGGTGGACGTAACGGATCACCTTATCTGGAGAGTAGTCCGAGGGCTGCTCCCAAACCACGCATTGCTCTCGCCTTATTGTCCCACCATGCGCGATTCCGCAGGAGGACACGCGACGCGTCTACGACCAAGCGACTATGCAAGGCTGCCAGTCCCACCATGCTTCACAGCAAACAGTGCAGAATGGAATACTCCTCTTTGTGCAATGATCCTGACGCACCGTGCCCATATCCGTCCCACATTCTTACAACAACGCTCACGCGCTAGACAGAGTCTTACCACGCATACCTCCCGCCTTACGTCTTACGGCTCGGTAAGAACTCGTCCTGGACAGCAAGAGCGACAATCATGTACCGCACCGCGCATGCGGTGCAGTTTTCCGCGAGTCCTCTCAGCAACTGCGACTGAAAATCGTCGACTGCAATTCGTCGACCTCAATTCATAGAGCACCAGAACGACGAGTCGCAGTTGCATTGTGAAGCCCCCGGGGCCCGAAACGACATGCCTGTCGCTCATGGCGGTTCGGCTGGCCATGGCGCTCTGGCCAGGAATCCCGATCGAGCCGCGCCAGAACGTCGACGTACCAATTTGTTTTGGCAACCCCTGCGCTTCGTCCCGTGCTTTGGCCGACCTGAGTCCCGCTCGATAAGTCTCTCTTTCTTTAGCAACATCATCTTGAGCTCGTTGAGGGGCCTTCCTCCGTTCTCTTCATCTTCAGCACCAGCACCATCATCACCTCAGCTTCCGTTGTCGGGTTCCTGTCATTGCTCAAGTCATTCCTTCTGAGTCGACAAAAAAGACTCAAGGGTCTCTTCATCACCAGCATGTCGCAGTGGGGAGCGCGAAGGCCGCGATCGACGCCAGCAGCCGGCAGCGGCGGCGGCGGTAGCGGCGGGCGCGTCGCGCACGCTCGCGACGCGAAGGTGGTCACCCTCGTGGACGACTACGAGGATCGCAAGACTGGAGCCGTCGGATTGACGCGCGATCAGCGCCTTTCGCTTGAGTTCAAGCCGTTCGATAGCCAGACCTATCTACATCTCCGCAATAGGCGCATGGCGGTCCTCTCCAAGGCCGCGATTCACGGCGCCGGCCTCGGGAACGTCGGGAGTGTTGTCTCTTGGAGCTATAGCGAGGACGATTGGGAAGAGTACGATCCCGAGACCGAAGAAGCTTATAACGAGTACGGCGATAGCGAGGGCAGCGGTGGGGAGTCGCCGGGGCGAGGCGGCGCCAGGCGGCCGCGCGAGCCGGAGCTGTACGACGCGATTCGGCATCCCCTCAGTGAAGTGCTCGACGCGGTTCGCGAGAAGCTCGAGCGTCGCGCGCTAATTCTCGGCGGAGGGGGAGGGCGTGCGCAGGGCGGGATGGAGCGGGTGAAGCTGCTGGTGCGGCTGGGGAAGCTTCTTTTTTCCGTGCAAGGCAGGCCGGAGTGAGTGCTGTGCGGTGCAGTGCAGTGCAGTGCAGTGCAGTGCAGTGCTTGCAGTGCAGCAGGTCAGTGAGTGCAGTGCTTGCAGTGCTGCACTTTGTCCGTTCTCTGCTGAGATTCCTCGTTCTTTCAAGCTGTTTCGTCATGGCCAGCTCGTCCTTGAAAGGTGTTTCGCCCCTACTGCTCATAGTGATGCATATAGACCCAGGATCCTTGTGCATCTTGCCTTCAAGCTCGGCTGAATCTTTTATTCAAGGCTCCATTTTTCCCCCTTCCCCGTTCCCCCTTCCCCCTTCCTCCCCTCCCCACTTCCCTTCTCCTCCCGCTCCCTCTCCCCTTCCTTTCTCCTCCTTCCCCTCCCCTCTTCCCCCCCTCCCCACTTCCCCAGTCCCAGCGCTACTCTGGCCAACATCCCTCCGTTCTCAGCCAAGAAGTTTGAAGACCACATGAACGAGCGTGCGCCGTTCGCAAAGCCAGTGTGCCGAACCTATGAGAGCCACCTGCCGGAGACTGCATACCAGCAGGTGGAGGACATGCTGCTGGAGGATGGGCAGGTGGCGCACTCGCTGGGGGAGAAGTACAACATTCAGGTCGGTTGAGAGCGGTTGAGAACGGTTGACAGTGGTGGAGTTCGTTTCAGAGTGGTTGAGAGCGGTTGAGGTTTATTTTTTTTAGGTGATTCTGGACATATGAGCCACCTCGAGGAGAGTGCATACCAGCAAATGGAGGATATGCTGCTGGGGGATGGGCAGGTGGCGCACTCACTGGGGGAGAAATACGTCATTTACGTCAGTGCAGGTTGGTTGAAAGCGGGTGAGTCACTTTTGAGTCTTGGCTCTGATTGTTCCTGCTAGCACGGCAGCGCTGAAAGACAGGCTTTTGAGGCGCCTTAAATAGATTTGATTCCCAAATGTGGAGGTGCATTCGTGCACTGCAGCAGCAGCATGGAGTCAGACTGGAGACTCGTTATGAGGCTCTTATCAGACTTGAGCAAGACGAGTTTACCCCCAGGCAGCCTGAACGCTGGTTGTTCTGTTCTGGCTGTGCCAATCACTGATTGCATATCAATTTTCAGGTGGTGGACACGAGGGAGCATATCGTTTACAAGGCAGTCTGCAAGCACAGCGCTCATGAGCAGCGCTTGATCGTGAAAAAGGTGAAGTGGCTGGTGTACGCATAGGTAGCACACACGCAACAGGGGGACGATGGATGGTTCATGACCATGTAGAACGTTTTCGCAGCACTCTTCACTCCTGTTGTTGGAATTGGAACCATTCTCAATGTGCTCACTACTGTTCAGTAATTCCCTTCTTCTCCATGGTGCCCGTGTTGATTCTCTGCAATGCAACCTCACATGATGCTCAAAAGGGAGGTTCATGTCTGTGATGCTCTCGTGGTTGTGAGTGCAGGTGAAGAAGCCGCCTGTTCGCCATGCGCTATTCGACATTGCACGCCCAGACAGGGTTGTGGATGCTCGCTTGATCCTCATCACCGAGACGCATCTGTCAACGCTAGATGTAAGCAACGCCTGTTCGGCACGCATTGTTTGACATTGCACGCCCTGACAGGGTTGTGGATGCTCGCTTGATCCTCATCACCGAGACGCATCTGTCAACGCTAGATGTAAGCACCGCCTGTTCGCCACGCATTGTTTGACATTGCACGCCCTGACAGGGTTGTGGATGCTCGCTTGATCCTCATCACCGAGACGCATCTGTCAACGCTAGATGTAAGCACCGCCTGTTCGCCACGCATTGTTTGACATTGCACGCCCAGACAGGGTTGTGGATGCTCGCTTGATCCTCATCACCGAGACGCATCTGTCAACGCTAGATGTAAGCACCGCCTGTTCGCCACGCATTGTTTGACATTGCACGCCCTGACAGGGTTGTGGATGCTCGCTTGATCCTCATCACCAAGACGCATCTGTCAACGCTAGATGTAAGCACCGCCTGTTCGGCACGCATTGTTTGACATTGCACGCCCAGACAGGGTTGTGGATGCTCGCTTGATCCTCATCACCGAGACGCATCTGTCAACGCTAGATGTAAGCACCGCCTGTTCGGCACGCATTGTTTGACATTGCACGCCCTGACAGGGTTGTGGATGCTCGCTTGATCCTCATCACCGAGACGCATCTGTCAACGCTAGATGTAAGCACCGCCTGTTCGCCACGCATTGTTTGACATTGCACGCCCTGACAGGGTTGTGGATGCTCGCTTGATCCTCATCACCGAGACGCATCTGTCAACGCTAGATGTAAGCACCGCCTGTTCGCCACGCATTGTTTGACATTGCACGCCCAGACAGGGTTGTGGATGCTCGCTTGATCCTCATCACCGAGACGCATCTGTCAACGCTAGATGTAAGCACCGCCTGTTCGCCACGCATTGTTTGACATTGCACGCCCTGACAGGGTTGTGGATGCTCGCTTGATCCTCATCACCGAGACGCATCTGTCAACGCTAGATGTAAGCACCGCCTGTTCGCCACGCATTGTTTGACATTGCACGCCCTGACAGGGTTGTGGATGCTCGCTTGATCCTCATCACCAAGACGCATCTGTCAACGCTAGATGTAAGCACCACCTGTTCGGCACGCATTGTTTGACATTGCACGCCCAGACAGGGTTGTGGATGCTCGCTTGATCCTCATCACCGAGACGCATCTGTCAACGCTAGATGTAAGCACCGCCTGTTCGGCACGCATTGTTTGACATTGCACGCCCTGACAGGGTTGTGGATGCTCGCTTGATCCTCATCACCGAGACGCATCTGTCAACACTAGATGTAAGCACCGCCTGTTCGGCACGCATTGTTTGACATTGCACGCCCTGACAGGGTTGTGAATGCTCGCTTGATCCTCATCACCGAGACGCATCTGTCAACGCTAGATGTAAGCACCGCCTGTTCGCCACGCATTGTTTGACATTGCACGCCCAGACAGGGTTGTGGATGCTCGCTTGATCCTCATCACCGAGACGCATCTGTCAACGCTAGATGTAAGCACCGCCTGTTCGCCACGCATTGTTTGACATTGCACGCCCTGACAGGGTTGTGGATGCTCGCTTGATCCTCATCACCGAGACGCATCTGTCAACACTAGATGTAAGCACCGCCTGTTCGCCACGCATTGTTTGACATTGCACGCCCTGACAAGGTTGTGGATGCTCGCTTGATCCTCATCACCGAGACGCATCTGTCAACGCTAGATGTAAGCACCGCCTGTTCGCCACGCATTGTTTGACATTGCACGCCCTGACAGGGTTGTGGATGCTCGCTTGATCCTCATCACCGAGACGCATCTGTCAACGCTAGATGTAAGCACCGCCTGTTCGGCACGCATTGTTTGACATTGCACGCCCTGACAGGGTTGTGGATGCTCGCTTGATCCTCATCACCGAGACGCATCTGTCAACGCTAGATGTAAGCACCGCCTGTTCGGCACGCATTGTTTGACATTGCACGCCCTGACAGGGTTGTGGATGCTCGCTTGATCCTCATCACCGAGACGCATCTGTCAACACTAGATGTAAGCACCGCCTGTTCGCCACGCATTGTTTGACATTGCACGCCCTGACAAGGTTGTGGATGCTCGCTTGATCCTCATCACCGAGACGCATCTGTCAACGCTAGATGTAAGCACCGCCTGTTCGCCACGCATTGTTTGACATTGCACGCCCTGACAGGGTTGTGGATGCTCGCTTGATCCTCATCACCGAGACGCATCTGTCAACGCTAGATGTAAGCACCGCCTGTTCGCCACGCATTGTTTGACATTGCACGCCCTGACAAGGTTGTGGATGCTCGCTTGATCCTCATCACCGAGACGCATCTGTCAACGCTAGATGTAAGCACCGCCTGTTCGGCACGCATTGTTTGACATTGCACGCCCTGACAGGGTTGTGGATGCTCGCTTGATCCTCATCACCGAGACGCATCTGTCAACGCTAGATGTAAGCACCGCCTGTTCGGCACGCATTGTTTGACATTGCACGCCCTGACAGGGTTGTGGATGCTCGCTTGATCCTCATCACCGAGACGCATCTGTCAACGCTAGATGTAAGCACCGCCTGTTCGGCACGCATTGTTTGACATTGCACGCCCTGACAGGGTTGTGGATGCTCGCTTGATCCTCATCACCGAGACGCATCTGTCAATGCTAGATGTAAGCACCGCCTGTTCGGCACGCATTGTTTGACATTGCACGCCCTGACAAGGTTGTGGATGCTCGCTTGATCCTTATCACCGAGACGCATCTGTCAACGCTAGATGTAAGCACCGCCTGTTCGGCACGCATTGTTTGACATTGCACGCCCAGACAGGGTTGTGGATGCTCGCTTGATCCTCATCACCGAGACACATCTGACAAGAATGGACGTAAGTACCACCAAGGCACCAACCCCTTCTCCCTCCACCCAACAATCCCCAGTCCCCCCCAGCATGATTGCAGCTGGTTTTTGAGAAGTCTAAAAAACCACATGCAGATTCGACCGTTGATTCCAACGTGAACCAGGGCAGCGACTTTTGAGAAATTTCGAAAGCTACCCCAAGCAACCCAGAGCAGCGCGGCGCATACCAGCTTACACAAGAAAACACGACTCACTCTTTTCCTACATCCCTGTTTGACCTAACTGTCCACATTCCCCCATTCCTCCCCCCCCCCTCCTCCCCTTCCGTTCCTTCTAGGATGAGCTGCAAGTGGCACTTGACAGGATTCTCGACGCCACCGAAATTGACCATCACAGTCCTGGAGGGCTGCGCATTCCAGCTCACATGACTGAATCCCATGGAAGCAGGGGCTATGGTGGTGGTGCTGGCATGGGCTATGCCAGTACTAGGGGCTATGGTGGTGGTGGTGTTGGGGGTGGGAGCAGCAGGTTCGTAGTGCGAGCGGTGCGGCACGCGACAACGAGGCGGGCAGAGGGGAGAGGACGGGTGTGGAAGCTGGCTCGTGTGGATGGGGTTGAGTTCAAGGAGGGAGGCGGGCGGCGGACCAATGAGATTGAGCTCTGCCCGGTTGCATGGCAGCAGCAGCTCAAGGTACGAAGCTGGTTTGGCATGTGACCGTGCGGAAGGCAGTGGGGAGAGGGCGGGTGTGGAGGCTGTGTTGTGTGGATGGGGTTGAGTTCAAGGAGGGAGTCGGGCGGCATACGCATGAGATTGAGCTCTGCCCGGTTGCATGGCAGCAGGAGCATGCATCCTGCTGAAGGGGGGACTAATATCCATCATAGATTCTCTGTTTCTGGTGTCCTTGGTTCACCAGAAGATGCATGCATGGCTGCAGACATGGTACACGGTGACATGTATATCAGCAGCAGTTCATTGTCACATCACATCCTCATTCCCGCTTTCTATCCCACCTGCTGATGCACTTATTCCCCCGACCTTAGGGTGGCCACGATGGGCATGGCAGTCCCAGGGGGCAGCAGCCCCCTGCGTGGACCACAGAGGAGATCATGGCGGAGTGCCCTGGGTTGTTGTCGTGGCTGAGCAAGTACCTTCCATAGATTCAGCAAGCAGTATAGATGGGGGACGTGATAGGGGAGCAATGTCCCTTGCTTGGTACGCTACCTGCACCCATGGGTGAAAGAGTTTAGCAGGGCAGGGATTGGATGTCAACAGCAATGTGATCTCGGTCGCTCGAGTGTGTTAAAAGCGGGCTTGTTGGTATGATTGGAGTTTTTCTAGAAAACATTAGTTTCCTGTGGCATTTTTGTTTCCTAGCATCCTTTGCTGCTGAACCAGCACGCTTTCCGCTTATAGCGAAATCTGTTTATTCCCACCGCTTGGCAATCGTCACCGTCACACCTGAAGCGTGGGGCATGTCATGCCAAACAAGGCCCAACACTTCAGGACTTGAGCACAATTGGGTGTGATACGGTAAGCTACGGTTCGGTGCAGGGAGGTTGGATGGGTTGAGAAAGCGATTGGGACGACCGCGACCCTAGGTGACAGATTCTTGCTTAGGGCGTGGGCAGCGCGTTCATTTTCTCCACTTTTCCAAAATTTTGACGCCCGTCGAATCAGGAAAATACTGTAGCATTTTTGCACCGCGCTTAGTTTGTGTCCCAGGTGGGACACGCGCGTCCAGAATTAGGCACAGGTCCCGCCACACTTTTGCCCAACCGCCCACCCAATGAGGTAACCCTGTGCTAGTGGATCTGGTGACGGGGCGCAGTACGAAGCTGTATTTGTGAACCCATGAATTTGCGAGGGTCGTACGCGCTTGACGAACTCGTGGTGCGGTTTCGCTGACCTGCACACAGGCATTCTCGAATGATGCGCGTGTTGTTCGCGGCTGGTTGACGGCACGGAAAACAGCCACCGTTCATCCACTGTATACTCCGTCGTGTCCACTCGTTACTCTAAATCAGGGTTACAAACCGCTGAATCTGGTAACTGTTTCGGGCTAAGCCAAGAAAATGAACGCGCTGCCCCCGCCCTTACGGAATCCTGGATTCCTACAAGGCAAGATTACACTGCAAGGCAAAATGCCTTGATTACACTACAGAACGACCATCTCTTCCTATGCTGGTGCACTGAATTTTTACTACTCCCTCCCAATCCTGAACAGCTGTCTCGTACAATAAGCATGGCGGCACGATATGCACGAAGCAAGAACATTTCGAGGTGAGGCCTGATGATCACGTCGACACGCATTGAGAACTGCGAACAGACAGCAAAGCGCGTATGCTGTGCGTTTCCGAGATCCAGTATGGCGAGAGGGACTCGGAATAGACGCTCTTGGGTTTCCTCATTGCATCCGTGGTAGTTTTTTACATGAAGCAATTCAGGAAAACGATGTTGACAGTAGAACCCTCTTCTGCCCAACACATAACAGCTTAGCTTCACGAAGCTCGTCTCCTTTCTTTTACGCATCGGGACGGAGGAGTAGTCCTCGCAAGAGATTTGTCGCGCCTTTTTTCTATCATGACTGACCGAGACTGTCGAAGGCCGATTCCACTAATGCTCAGATCCAAACGTCCCATTTACCATTCCAGCGACGTCCGGTTACTAGCACTCGTGGACGATTACGAAGATAAGAAGGCCGGCGATCTTATTCTCACGCCGGACCAGAGGGTTTCCCTTCTTTTTAGAGAATTTCGCAACCAGTGTTACCCCCATTTGGGATATACTCTTCTTGCTGTGCTTGCCAAGGCCCCATTCCAGGGAAATGTTGAAAATTGGCTGTCTAAAAGGAATAGCAATCTAGCTAGATATGATCATGATTGCGGTGAGGATGTTGACAGCGAGGAGAGCGGAAATCTTGCAGGTTTGAATGGGGAGACCTGCGAGAATAGCAGGGGGAACGAGGAGAGTCCAGAAGAGGCCCCACTTATCAATGAGATTCGCAATCCTCTGACTGGTTCTTTGAATCTGGTTCGAGAGAGAATTGAGCAGCGTGCTCTGGAGGTGGGAGGTGCTGGTGATTGTGGCGAGATCGAGAAGGTGAAGCTCCTGGTTCGGCTCGGCAAATTGCTATTCTCAGTTCAGCACAGGCCCGGGTTAGTGTGACCTGTTGGACGTCCTTGATGAAAACATGTCCTGTTATTTCTCGTGCATTTTGCACCACTAATGCTTTTTCTTCTTCGGTCCTTGCTGTTTTCCACCTTGATCCCGTGAACATCAGTAACGATAGATTTTGGAGACGGGAATGCTTTCTTTAGTTGCTGAATTGAGGTCCTTCAATTCATTCTTTATAATAGATATCTAGCCCGTTCTCTGCTCAATGTGTGAGGAGCCTCAAGAACAGTCTCTGTTTTTCTGTGTATGTTTGTTTCTTTATTCCGCTTTCCAGGGAGTCGCTGTCCAGGCTTCCATCCTTCTCTGCTCAAACGCTGGAAAACCACATGAACAAGCGAGCACGGTTCAAGGTCCCAATTCACCGGACCTTTGAGACGCACGTTCCTGACAGCATCTACAGCAAACTGGAAGATATGCTCATAAAGGATGCTGGTGAGGCATGCCAGACGGCTGCTCTGAACACATCTAGTAAGAAGTACAACATTCAGGTACTCATGCTGGCTGTCGCTTGAGTGCATGTCTAGAAGGGGGTGGCATGTATGATTGATTTGTGCTCTTTATGCGTGTTCAGGTGATTGATTCCGAGGCACGCATTCGTTATAAGGTGGTGTGTAGATATCTTGCAGAGGAGCGACAATTTCATGTGAAAAAGGTGGGACTAGCTGAGAGAGTGGGTGCGTTACTTTCCCAGTTTAAAATTCTGCCTAAAATTCTGGCCTATCACTAAATGCAATGTCTTGAATATGATTGTAGTGGTTGTTGACTGTTTCTGTGGATTCAGGTGAAGAAGCTACCTCTGCGTTACGCAGTAATTGACATAGCACGGCCTGAGAAGGACGTGGATGCTCGCCTGATTCTGTTCACAGAAACACACTTGAATACGCTGGACGTGAGTCGCATATGCATGCAAGCGAGTGGTATTTGCATGCATGTGAGTGGCGGATGCACGCATCTTTCAGTGGGGCACACATGGATGTGAGCATGTGTGTGGATGGTTGTGAGTGGCATGTGCATGCATGTAAATGGCTTATGCATGCATGTGTGCCTCAGTGGCATATGCATGATGTAAGTAGCATATGCATGCATGCAAACAGCGAAACATTGTTGTGAAGGTAACTGTAAGCATTTACGTTCAGCTCCAGAGAGATTCTACAACGAATGCGCATGCTCGGACTCAAACTTGATTCGCAATGTCGGCGTTTACTGTTCTCCTAACAATCTGACGCACTGTCTTGGGCCCCCATACAGGATGAGCTAGACGCTGCAATAAAGAGGATTCCGGATTTTTCACAAATTGATTCATGGACACCAGGAGGACTGCACATTCCAGCTCACATGACTGAAGGCTATGATTCTTCATCCCTTGCTTATAGTGGCAGCGGGTGTGATGGCGTCAGTAGGGGGTTTGGAGAGATCAGCGGGCAGAGCGACCGAAGCAGAAGGTTCCAAGTGTGTGCGGTTCGGCATGTGACTATACGGAAGGCAGTGGTGGGTGGGAGAGTGTGGAAGTTTGCACGAGTGGATGGGATCGAGTACAAGCAGGGAGGCGGGCGGCGGACGAATGAGATTGAGTTTTGCCCGGTTGCATGGCAGCACGAGCTCAAGGTATGAAGTGGGAACTTGGTTCTTGAACTGTGCGGGCAGCGGTTGTTGTGGTAATGTCCGTGTTATCATGTGATAGCATGCCATAGGACAGCATGCATGCATAATTGTTAGCAGTCACTCACTCTGACCATCACACACCATCACGTACGTGTCTCGTGAAATGTACCAGCCCATGTCAAGGGCTGCTTTCGTGGTCTGATGTCAAGCAGTGTGAATGTGACATTGGAACGTCGTCACCGTCACCGTCACTATCACCCTACGACGTTTCAGTGTCACATTCACTGCTTGCGTGGTCAGATGTCAAGCAGAATTCCACCAAAACATCAACTCTCACTGTAATGGTCCCCTAGCTGAGAAGCCTCGCCTTCTTTGTTCCACAGTCTGCGTGCATCAAGCATTGCCAAGTCATTTACTCACCCGTGCCACCCCAGCTACTACTCTGTTCATCTTCTTGGCTTAATGTAGCACTGACAAACCTGACTGCCCTTTCAGACAACATCAGATGCCCATTCTCTTTGCCAATGCACCTGCTGATGTGTTCGTTTCGTTGTTGCGATCCCACCTGCTGGTACATTTGTTTCCCTGGCTCAGTGTGCCACGGGAGTGCCTGGGAGCGGCAGGGAGCAGCAGCCCCCCTCGTGGAGCACTGTGGACATCATGGCGGAGTGCCCTGGGCTTTTGGATTGGATGAGCCAGAGCCTGCCATAGATGCAACGCACATGGTGGAATATAATTCTATGCTTGTAGAGCTAAGGTGATGCTGGGGGTTTGACAGCCCCGGGAGCGGCAGTGTTCGAGGCAAGGCACTGGGGTCATCATGGAGGAGTGCCCTGAGATGTTGGTTTGGATGAGCCAGAACAGTAAACATAGAAAACTGCGGAGTATTATACTACCTGTATGTGGTAAAGCGTAGGTGGTACTGTGGGGTCTGGCTGTCCCAGGGAGCCGCAGCTCCCCGTGTGGAGCACCGAATCATCATGCATGTACCGGTAGTTACCATATATGCCCATGTAAATAGTGAAAGACTAGATGGGTTGAGGAAGGTTGTGTAGATAGTGAGAGGATAGATGGGTTGGAGAAAGGTTCCGATGGGGAGTGTTGGCCATATGGAAAACACTGGACATTCTGCTGTATCTCACCATTCTAGCTTCATTTCCCTTAGGAATGCGTGGGTGTGCAAATGCCGGTATTAGAAACACCAGTAACATGATGTAGTACATCTGGATTTATTCAGCAAGAGAAAGAGGGTGCGAGGGAGAAAAAGTCAAACATGTATGTCTTGGTTTAGATAACCAACACTGAATATGATTTGAATGAATATCAGTGCAGCATTTTCCTTGTGGGCTGTGTTACAATCAATCGCTTTCCTCAAATTTCAGGAATCATGTTCCCGCTTTCGCCACACCTGCCTGGCGGATCAGCGTTCGGCCATTGGTTCTGACTGGGAAATTCCTCTTGTGCCGCCGACATCGTTGGTGTCGCGACTCGTGAGCGAAGTTAGCTGCTTGGTGACTGTCAGAAGCGCTACATTTACTTGCATTGAGGTGAATCGCGATCAAGAACGGGTTCGGTCTGAATAGAAGTTAGGACTGTGAATGGACAGCACAGCACTCGTCCTTCCAACTCAGCTCGGGCAAGAGTCACCTCCCACCCAGCCATGGATGGAAGCAGCCAGCCAGACCCACATCCATTCCCACCTTCCTTCCGACGGGTGGGACTGGCAGGAGTGACTTACTTGACTTCGCTCCTCGGGCAGTCACTCCCACCTTCCGACCGACCGCACTCGTTCCCGAATCGCGAGTCCTGACTGCTCTTTCTGGCTCCCATCCCATGGCTCTACGAACGGAGGAGTCAACTCGCGGCCGTCGTCTTTTTAAAACAAGTCAATACCGAGCTGCTGCATGGTCCTGTAACGAGACCTAGATGATCTAGTGCTCCTGTAACGAGATCTAGTAGCGTCGCGACTCGCAATAGCTACGCCTTTCCGTCAGTTCGCGGCGTGGGAAATCGTGAGCTCGCCGCAGCAGCGGGAAACACGGGAGGCCGTGTATAGAACCGTCGATAGATCTCCGCCGTCCATTCGTTAGCGGCTTCTGCTTGAACCGTCCGATACATTGCGTGGCGACTCGAGAGAGATGAAAGGGGAACCGTCTGAAGATGCCGACATGAGAAGAAGCATACTAGGGACGGAAAACGAACATTCGGTTGTTGATTTTGACGAATTAACTCCGCTAATTAAAAGCGGGGATGCAGCAGGATCATACGTCTCGACCATACCTCTGGAAATCAATGCCGCTGTGCGGAGCCTGACTCCTCCTGGGAAGGTGGCGATGGGGGATGAAGAGGAGGCGGGGGACGAGGACCAACCGCAGTGCCGCATCTGCCTTGAAAGTGACGGTGCGTACAAGCGATTTGTTGCTGCCATAGCACCTCCGTTCTCAAGCAATGCCGCTATGCGGAGAAGCCTGACTCCTCCTGGGAAAGTGACGATCGGGGATGAAGAGGAGGGGCAGGGCGGGACCAGCCGCAGTGCCGAATCTGCCTCAGGTGGCTGAATTTGAGGTTCCTTCCGCCTCCGTACAACTCAGGAAATCAGCATATGTAGCCTCCCCCGCACATCCCCCGCACATCCCCCGCACCTCCCCCCGACCTCCCCCCCGCACCTCCCCCCACAAACAGGTGACGACCTCATCGCGCCCTGCAAATGCAAGGGCTCGGCGCGTTTTGTGCACCGTTCGTGTCTGGACCAATGGCGGGCCACCAAGGAGGGCTTCGCCTTCTGCCACTGCTCCACGTGCAAGACGCGCTTCCACCTGCGCGTTTGCCCGCCACCCGACCCGCGATTCCGCCATCTCAAGTTCAGATTCTTTGTCGCGAGGGATATTGTGCTCGTGACGCTGCTGGTGCAGCTGGTGAGTTTGAGTCTCCTGTTTTGAGACGTGCTTTGAGACGTCTCACTAGAATTCTCACAAGAATTCTCAAAAGACTTCTCAGAAGGCACTTCAAAAAGGGATATTGTGCTCGTACCGTTGCTGATGCAGCAGATGGTAAGTTTCCTGTTTTTGTTTTCTCGCTCTCACACACTATTACATTCTCACACACACTTTCACTCAATCTCTCTCTCATGTACACACGTACACCCCAGCACGCTCGCTTATGCACTCTCTCTGGAGAAAAGGCTTCCTCTCCTCTCTCACTCGCTCTCTCACTCACTCCCTCACTCTCCCCGCCGGGAACTGCTCCCGCCCTTCTCCCATTACCCCCCTTCTTCCCTCCTCAATTTCCGCCAATCCACCAGCTGATTATCTGTTTGGCCTGCGCTGTATACTTAGCGGATTACTGTTTTTTCGACATGGGGATTCAAAAAGCATGGGGCCAAGACGCACCAACGGTGTTTTACGTTTATGGTGAGAGAGGGAGTGTTCTGTGCTGCCAGGCAGGCATGTGCGGTGACGCAGTGGTGTGTGCTGCCGGGCAGGAATGTGCGGTGACGTGGTGGTGTGTGCTGCCGGGCATGTTCACTGAGTGCTGCACATGCCTGTGCAGTGAGGGATTGCTGTAGATGCCCGAAGCTTGTAGTTATCAGTTGATTCCACCCACACCCACATCCCGCCCTTCCTTGTTCAATCGCCCTGAACCATCTCCTATTGTTCATCTCTCCCCCCCAACAGGCGTGTTGCTCGTCCTTGTCATCGCTGGCCTTTTTGGTGCCATCATGACGTGTGTTGACCGCCGCTTTCGCAGCAACCTCGCAGCGCCATGCAGGGACCTGGGCGAATGCTGCCACCGCAGCAACATGTGAGTGTTCGTTTGAGGGACCGCATGCCTCACAAATAGACCTGCTATCTCCCTGCAGCGACCTCCCATCTCCGTGTAGGGACCTGGGCGAATGCTGCCACCGCAGCAACGTGTGACTTTGTCCCTTCCTCGTGCCTTCCATCTCTCCTCTCTCCCGCCCTCTCCCCCATTTTCCCGCCGCTCATTGTGTGTGGCTGTGAATATTTCACGGGACCCTGCTGCTCCCCCTCCTCCTCCTCCCGCACCCGCTGTAGCAACTGCTTTGCAACATTGTAACGAGATGACATTAGAGCCGACTCAAAAGTCTCTCCTGCCCTTCCCCCCCCCATGTTCCCCCCTCCAAGTGTGTGTGGCTGTGACTGCCATCCGGAGCCCTGCTGCTGCTCCTGCACCAGCTGTTGCCACCCTGGCATGTGCACTGGTCAGGGAGTGCTCGTTTGCCTGGTGACAACTGGCGCGATCCTATTGGTCGTGCTGGCTTTGGTGGGGGTGTTTTACTGCTTGTTGGTCTCAATTCTGGGTGTGCAGCGGCTTTGCCAGCGGCACTACCACATCATTGCTAAGAGGATCCTAACTCAGGTAACTTTCCACTTCCGTATTGCCAACTTTTGAGGCGCCTCAAAATGTGTCAGCGACAGCACTATCACGTCCTCGTTAAGAGTATCCTTACTCGGGTACTTGCTCACTTCCATACTACAAATATTAGCAACCGCCTGTGGTTCACCGACTGTGGTTCACCGCCTGTGGTTCACCGCCTGTGGTTCACCGCCTGTGGTTCACCGCCTGTGGTTCACCGCCTGTGGTTCACCGCCTGTGGTTCACCGCCTGTGGTTCACCGCCTGTGGTTCACCGCCTGTGGTTCACCGCCTGTGGTTCACCGCCTGTGGTTCACCGCCTGTGGTTCTTCCTCGTCCTCCTTGCCCCCCTCCTCTCTTCTTTCCATTCATACCCTCCCCTCCCAAGGAATATATCGTGGAGGATTTGGCTGGAATGTCCCTCCCTCCTGATTGGTCGCCACCACTGCTGCTGCTGGAACACGAGAGGCAGCTCAGGGATTTGCGGCTTCTGTGATTGTGTACATGATGATGAGCTAGCTGCAACACGCGTTACTGGGGAGGGGCATTTCTGATCGTTCATGGGCCAGCTGATAACGTCTCTCCTGCCTCATTGGTCGCCACCGCCGTTGCTGCCAGAGCACGAGAGGCAGCTCAGGGATCTGCGGCTCCCTGATGATACACGATGATGAGATAGCTGCTACGCGCGTTACAGGGGAGACACTTGTCTGGAATATCTCTCCACCCCGATTGGTCACCAATGCCGCTGCTGGCAGAGCACGAGAGGCAGCTCAGGGACCTGGGGTTCCGCTGATAAAACACGATGATGAGCCAGCTGTGAGTTCCTGGAGAGGCACTTGTGTACTGGCCAGCTGGTACATGAACGTGGGAGAAGGTTCTAATTGTTCATTAGCGTCTGCTATTGATGCCCTGGTGAACGCTTGGTTGTAGATATGCCAAGCGTGTGTTCCTGTGTAGTGTAACTCTCTGTATATAATGCTTCATAAAGGAAGGTGTCCCAATGAAGCAGTCAGGGAGGTACGGTAGATAGGGGAGACAAAAACAAGCACCTGAGACATATTATACAAGAGAAAAAGGGAGAGAATAACTGTTAAGGGGGGATTTACTGTTCATTCCGAACAGTACTTTCCAAGTCACCCTTATCCTTATCTTCTCAGATTCTCTAGTGCCACGTGGCACTCTACTTTTCTTGCACTACAATTCTTGGTCCCACAATCCACTTTCCAACCTTGTTTCTTGCATGCTATATAAACCTTGCTTGTACTTGGCATTATCAACCAATTCTCATTCAACTCTTCTTCAATTACTCAGTAACTCCTTCGCCTATTTCGCTAGTAGTTCTTTCGCCAAAGTCTTCCGCCGCGCTTCATCCTCGACTTAGTCGACCCCGCTAATTCTTTAGCGGATTTAGGCCAGCGGGCCTAACACTTGGTATCAAGAGCCTTTGTGGGGAGCGACTTCCAACGAGCGGCCGTCGACGACGAGACTACGACGTCATCGTCCCGCGGTGCCGACTTGCAGACTTGGAGTCGTCGAGCGAACATGGACGAATCCATGAACGCTTTCCCCCACGACATGGGCAACACGCTTGCCGAGCTCATGCGTCAACTCGAAGAATTGACGTTCGAAAATCGTCAGGTACGAGCCGAAATGCAACAACTTCGCAATTTGGCTTCTAACCCCCATGGCCTTGCCGCACCAACTCCTGCACCCACCACGTCGACTGGCGCGGAAGCGCTGCCGGAACGTCGAAGCGCGCTCAAGCCGCAGAAGCCCGAGTCGTTCGACCCAAGTCAACGCGACGCGAACGTGCGGACGTGGCTCTTCATGCTCAACAATTACTTCGCCGCGAGCGGGGTGCAAGAGGCGGACGCGCAGCAGCGGATCGAGTACGCCGTAACGCTGCTGAGGGGCCCGGCCTTGGAGTGGTGGCGCCAACTTACGCAGACTGCTGTACGGAGGGCTCAGTTAGACGGGCATCAACAGGGCGTGGGGCATGCAGCTGCAACTTCGAGCTTAGGGAGTTTAGCTTTGGGTGTTACCACGGTTCCGACGACATGGGAAGGATTTGAAGCGGCGCTGAAAAGTAGGTTCGATTTGGTGAATGCCTCCGAAGCTGCTAGGAAGCGTCTGCGTCATTTCCGACAGATAGGAAACGTCCAGGAGTACACACGACGGTTCTTGAGCATCTGCAACGAGATAGACGACATCACGGAAGCAGAGATGCGCGATCGCTACCTCGAAGGGTTGAAGCCGGACATAGCGGAGATTATTGCGATTCACGGGTTGTCCACCTTCGAGTCAGTAGTCGCAGCAGCAGAACGCGTCGACGCAGTACGAAGCCGACGGGGTCGTGACGATCGCGATAGGGGATACAACAGACCGATCAACGACGCTCGATCGAGGGACGGACCGTCGCCCATGGAGATTGGTGCAGTTAACAGTGACGGCTCACAGCGCAACGGATTTAGGGGGAACTGTCACTACTGCAAAAAGCCGGGACACATGAAGCGGGACTGCCCACAGTTCAAGGAGCGGCAGCAGGGAAACGGAAACCGCCAGTAGATAGCGGGTCGCTAGCTGGTGTGGAGGCTTCCGTACCCGCCGAGTTTACCAACGTAGAGGAGACGGCCTCGCAGCAGTCATCTACGGAGAACGAGGTAGACACTGTTGACCGACCAGTCGTGCTTCTAGGGAAGCTTCGCGGAGTTCCTGTTAAGATTCTCGTAGATAGCGGAGCTAGCCACTCGTTCGTTTCGTCTTCATTAGTTAGTCGTCTTCATCTTGAAGCGGACACTTCAGTCAACTTCAAAGACGCTCGCATGGTAGACGGGACACCACTTCACATAGGACCAGTCATTCACAAGTTGCGCGTAGTGCTAGGACCGATCACAGTTAGGCGTGACTTCGACTCTGCGACGCTGGACGGTTACGATTTCATCTTCGGGAGGGATTGGTTACGGACGGTTAGTACTCAGTTCGATTGGGCTCAGGGAAGCTGCAGCGTCAAGGTAGATGGCGAGTTCCGGGAGCTGCCACAGTGGAGCGATGGGGCCACATCATCCACAGCGATCATCAATGCTGTTCGTGTGCGACTTCTCACAGCACTCTTCGAGCACGGTTACACAGTAGATCCCGACTTCACACCGCAGCCGCCCGCAGGAGCAGAGGTGCAGGGTAGTGTTTACATACGGAAGGGCACCACACGGATTTGGGTTCCAGCCTACCGCCCTCTTCGACAGCTCCTTCTCTCAGAGGCGCACGACGTAGTTAGTGCAGGTCACTTCGGAGCAGACAAGACGGCTAAGACGCTTAGTCGCACGTACTACTGGCCAGGGCTTGCAGCAGACGTAGAGGATTACATTCGCTCGTGTGACACGTGTCAGCGTACGAAGTCCTCGCGACAGCGCAAGGCAGGACTTTTGCAGCCGATTCCACCACCCGACCGCCCTTGGCAGGTAGTCACCATGGACTTTATCATGGCTTTACCGCGCACAGTTAGGGGTCACGACGCCATCTTCGTGGTAGTGGATAAGTTTTCTCGAGCAGCGCATTTCATCCCCACGCACGGTCAGGTCACAGCAGAGGAAGCCGCGACGCTGTTCGTAGATAACGTAGTCCGACTGCACGGGGTTCCAGATTCGATCATTTCCGACCGCGACCCTCGATTCACCTCAAAGTTCTGGAAGCAGCTTTTCGCACTGTTTGGGACACGTTTAGCCATGTCGTCTGCATACCACCCAGAGACAGACGGACAGACTGAGCGTGTGAACCAGACTTTGGAGCAGATCCTTCGCAGCATCACGATGCACGACGCAGCAGCATGGGACAAGAAGCTGAGCATGGCAGAGTTCGCCTACAACAACACCCATCACTCCGCCACAGGCATGTCACCTTTCTTCGCATTGTACGGTCAACACCCCAATGTCCCCACTCGTGTCGATCTCACACCCACTGTCCCTCGTGCGGACAACTTCCACCAGCACCTCACCTTCATTCACGACCACGTGAGGAAGCACCTTGAGCTCGCAAATGCACGCATGGCACGCACCACCAACCGCAGTCGTCGTGAGGTGTCGTTTTCTGTTGGGGACCGTGTCCTTCTCGATAGCCGCAACCTCCGACTGCCACAGGACAGCAAGCTTCGCCCACGTTTCATTGGTCCATTCGTCATTGAGCGCGCACTTGGTCCAGTCGCATACCGCCTTCGCCTTCCCGCTCATTTCCGCATGCACCCATCATTCCACGTGTCTCTCCTTCGTCCTTACACCGATCCCAACGCCACCTTCTCGGGCCGTGATCGCACTCCACTGCCGGTAGCTGTTGACACCGACGAGCCCGACTACCAGATCCAGCGCATCCTCAGGCACCGTCGCCGTCTGCAGGGAGGTGTCTCTTTCATCGACTTCTTGGTTCGTTGGCGTGGTTACGATGCAGCCGACGACAGCTGGGTTCCTTCGTCCTCGCTGTCTCCCGACAACGCTTGCCTCCGAGCGTACCTTCAGTCTGCAGGCGCCGCGGACGTCGCCTCCTTGGGAGGGGGGTAGTGTTAAGGGGGGATTTACTGTTCATTCCGAACAGTACTTTCCAAGTCACCCTTATCCTTATCTTCTCAGATTCTCTAGTGCCACGTGGCACTCTACTTTTCTTGCACTACAATTCTTGGTCCCACAATCCACTTTCCAACCTTGTTTCTTGCATGCTATATAAACCTTGCTTGTACTTGGCATTATCAACCAATTCTCATTCAACTCTTCTTCAATTACTCAGTAACTCCTTCGCCTATTTCGCTAGTAGTTCTTTCGCCAAAGTCTTCCGCCGCGCTTCATCCTCGACTTAGTCGACCCCGCTAATTCTTTAGCGGATTTAGGCCAGCGGGCCTAACAATAACGCTGGTTCAGAACAACGCACTGTACTACTCGGTGTGTACTACCGAGTCATGGCAACTTCTTAGGACGACGTAAGGTTGTTGCTCGACTTCGTTTCGTCACGGTGTAAAGCGGTCAACCTTCAGAACCGCTTCTTACCGTGTGAAACCGTTTTGAACAACGATACAAGACTTGAACATGTGCGAGAAATGTACGACTAAACGTCGCCCTTGGCTGGAGAGTGGTTTTTGTTTTCGGCCTCGTTGCGGTTCTTTCCAAGTTCCGCGTGTTTCAGCGCGGTATATAGCGGTATCAGTGAGACCTGTCACGTGGAGCCCCGATGAAGTGAAGAGAATTCACGTGTCACGTGGTCATGGAGAATTCGAACCATTTGTGTTGAGATGCTGCACGATCCAGAGCGGTCCAATAAATCTTTGTAACGGTTGAGTAGAGGGGATTAAGGGGAAGGTGAGTGAGTGCGCAACAGCGCGTCATGCACGTGCATGACAAAGCAATTTCTTCTCGTGTGTTCTACATTTCATGTCTTCTTGTGCAGGCTGGTCCTAGAGTAATATTTAGCGAGCACGACTCGTATCGGTAGTAGGTTTGCTTTAGAATATCTAGCATTCTGGTTGTTTCGTCACATGCCAGGGAAATGGAAGGGAAACGGTCTCAAGCGGTCGACTTGAGAGAGCGCACAGACAAACATGCGAGGACGAGGGAGAGGGAAAAGGATAAGGAGGTGCGGGAAAAGGAAACGGTTGTTGATATCGACGAGGAAACTCCGTTGCTCGCACCACCCAATAGCGGGGATGCGATGGGATTTGACTCCAGTAGATTCGGAGGGAATCCATCTCGTCCTGGGAAAGCGGGGATCGGGGACGAAGAGGAGGCGGAGGACGAAGACCAACCGCAGTGCCGAATCTGCCTGGAGTGCGACGGTGGGTATCAGCGATTTGTTGCGGTCTCTTTACAGGCGCCTTATCGATCGGGGATGAAGAGGAGGCGGAGGACGAGGAGCAACCGCAGTGCAGAATCTGCCTGGAGTGCGACGGTTCGTGGCAATATCGTTTCTATTCGTTTCTGCCATAGGTCCGCGCTTGACGGTATACCAAAGTGATGGTACATGTCGCTACTAAGGGGTGTAAACTCGGTTCAACACCAGAAAAGTCGTTTCTGGTAATGGACCGAGTTTCCATCCCTTACTGTTCCATGGCCTTTTTCTTTCATCCGCCGTCCGTCACACTCTTTTGTGCGATGAGACAGTTTTCTAGGCACTTAAAAAATGAGTCAAGGCTTTTTTTTTCTATTAATTAATACATTTTTTTAATGATGTAGCACAATGGAAATTGTCATGTATGTGTTTGACGCATGCATGGGATTTTCTGATAGAATCTGCATGTAACTTTCTCACCCCCCACCCACCAGGTGACGACCTTATTGCTCCTTGCAAATGCAAGGGCTCGGCGCGTTTTGTGCATCGGAGCTGTCTGGACCAATGGCGGGCCACCAAGGAGGGCTTCGCCTTCTGCCACTGCTCCACGTGCAAGACACGCTTCCACCTGCGCGTGTGCCCGCCGCCCGACCCCCGATTCCGCCATCTCAAGTTCAGATTATTTGTCGCGAGGGATATTGTGTTCGTGACGCTGCTGGTGCAGCTGGTGAGTTTCCTGTTGTTGTTTTCTCACTCTCGAGTCGACTCAAAGTCATTCCGCCATCTCAAGTTCAGATTCTTTGCTGCAATGGATATTGTGTTCGTAACGCTGCTGGTGGAGCTGGTAAGTTTCTAGTTTTTTAGTTGTCTGTGCTTTGAGAAGACGCCTCAGATAGGGATATTGTGTTCGTGATGCTGCTGGTGCAGCTGGTAAGTTTCTAGTTTTTTAGTTGTCTGTGCTTTGAGAAGCCTAAAAAAGACGCCTCAGATAGGGATATTGTGTTCGTGATGCTGCTGGTGCAGCTGGTAAGTTTCTTGTTTTTTAGTTGTCTGTGCTTTGAGAAGCCTCAAAAAGACGCCTCAGATAGGGATATTGTGTTCGTGATGCTGCTGGTGCAGCTGGTAAGTTTCTAGTTTTTTAGTTGTCTGTGCTTTGAGAAGCCTCAAAAAGACGCCTCAGATAGGGATATTGTGTTCGTGATGCTGCTGGTGCAGCTGGTAAGTTGCTAGTTTTTTAGTTGTCTGTGCTTTGAGAAGCCTCAAAAAGACGCCTCAGATAGGGATATTGTGTTCGTGATGCTGCTGGTGCAGCTGGTAAGTTGCTAGTTTTTTAGTTGTCTGTGCTTTGAGAAGCCTCAAAAAGACGCCTCAGATAGGGATATTGTGTTCGTGATGCTGCTGGTGCAGCTGGTAAGTTGCTAGTTTTTTAGTTGTCTGTGCTTTGAGAAGCCTCAAAAAGATGCCTCAGATAGGGATATTGTGTTCGTGATGCTGCTGGTGCAGCTGGTAAGTTTCTAGTTTTTTAGTTGTCTGTGCTTTGAGAAGCCTCAAAAAGACGCCTCAGATAGGGATATTGTGTTCGTGATGCTGCTGGTGCAGCTGGTAAGTTGCTAGTTTTTTAGTTGTCTGTGCTTTGAGAAGCCTCAAAAAGACGCCTCAGATAGGGATATTGTGTTCGTGATGCTGCTGGTGCAGCTGGTAAGTTGCTAGTTTTTTAGTTGTCTGTGCTTTGAGAAGCCTCAAAAAGATGCCTCAGATAGGGATATTGTGTTCGTGATGCTGCTGGTGCAGCTGGTAAGTTTCTAGTTTTTTAGTTGTCTGTGCTTTGAGAAGCCTCAAAAAGACGCCTCAGATAGGGATATTGTGTTCGTGATGCTGCTGGTGCAGCTGGTAAGTTGCTAGTTTTTTAGTTGTCTGTGCTTTGAGAAGCCTCAAAAAGACGCCTCAGATAGGGATATTGTGTTCGTGATGCTGCTGGTGCAGCTGGTAAGTTACCTCTTACCCTGGTGACGACTTTTGTCGCGCCTCAAAAGTCGCTGCTGGCGCAGATGGTAAGTTTCCTGTCTTTGTTTTCTCGCTCTCTCACACTCTCACACACACCTCCACTGAATCTCTCTCTCATGTACACACGTACACCCCAGCACACTCTCTCATTATTTTTTTCTCTGGTGAAAAGGCTTCCACTCTTCCTCACTCGCTCTCTCACTCACTCCCTCACTCTCCCTTCCGTTGGTTGCCTCTTCCCTTTCTCCTATTACCTTCCTTCCCCCATCTCCCCTTTCAAGGTGACTTTTGAGTCGACTCAAAATTCCCTTCCCCCATCTCCCCTTTCACTCCCACCTTCTCCTCTACCAGCTGATTATCTGCTTTGGCTGCACTGCATACGTGGCGGATCACTATTTTGACATGGGTTTGCAGAAATCATGGGGCGTGCAAAGCACAGCAACGTTCTACTACATTTGTGGTGAGAGACGGAGTGAGGGAGGGAGCGAGAGAGGCATTAATTTTTGGCCAGGCAGGCATATGCAGTGAGAGAGTGGCGCGTTGTTGTCTCTGCTGATCCGCTCCTATTCAGTCATTCCTTGAGTCCACCCACATCCCACCCCCTTTTGAGTCACTTTATTTTTTCTCAAAAGTCATCCTATCCCCATTTGTGACATCTTCCTTTACCGCACTACCCTTAGTCCCACCCCTTACCCATCTGGCCAGTGGCCTTTCTTAACCAAGTGTGCTGCTCATGACCATCTCTTTCGTGTCTCTGCGGGTGTTGACTCCATCGCTCATGTGCCATTGCTCATGTGCCATTGCTCATGTGCCATCGCTCAGTGCCATTGCTCATGTGCCATCGCTCATGTGCCATCGCTCATGTGCCATCGCTCATGTGCCATTGCTCATGTGCCATTGCTCATGTGCCATCGCTCATGTGCCATTGCTCATGTGCCATCGCTCTTCCTTCCTCACCATCGCTCCGTCATAACGGGTGTTGACCCACAAAGCACCCCCCTTCTCAAATCTCCCTTAACCATCTCGCCTTGTCCGTCCATCCCCCCCTTGCCTTTTCTCAACCACGCGTGCTGCTCTTCCTTGTGTGTGCCGGTCTCCTCGGTGCCATCATGACGTGTGTTGACCCACATCCCACCTCCCGTGTTAAACCTCGTCTTGCTTCTCTCTTCCCCCAACCAGGTGTGCTGCTCTTCCTTGTGTGTGCTGGTCTCCTCGGTGCCACCATGACGTGTGTTGACCGCCGGATTCGCAGTGATCTGTCTGCTCCCTGCAGGGACCTGGAAGCCTGGTGCTGTGACCCTCGGTATGTGCCTCATGCCTCCAAGATAGTGCCTTCGAGGGGCCTCGTGCCTCAAATATTGATGTGCCATCTCCCTGCAGCGATCTGCCTGCTCCCTGCAGAGACCTGGGCGCCTGCTGTTGCAACCCGTGGAACGTGCCTCATGCCTCAAAGGGGCCTTATTCCTTAAGGATAGACACTCCATCTCCCTGCAGCGATCTGCCTGCTCCCTGCAGGGACCTGGGCGCCTGCTGCTGCGACCCGTGGTGCATGCCTCTCTGAGTGCTGTTGATGGGACTGTTCCGGGCCTCTGGGGTTGGCTTCTTGAGTTTTGATGGGCTTGCTGTGATCCCCTTGCGTTCATTCGATTTCACACACCATTCTTTCATCTCCCTTGTATCATGTACAACATCCCTTCCTCTCTCATTCCTCCTTTTCTTACTCCTCCCTTTTTCACTCCTTTTTTCACTCTGCCCATCTCTCCTCTCCCGCCCTCCTCCCGACCTCTCCCCCTCCCAGTGTGTGCGGTGGCTGTCGAAACTGCTACCTTTTTCCCGACTGTCTTTGCCCACACTGCTCATGCTGCGCCCACCCCTGCACTAGCTGTAGCGACTGCTGTGCTGGTGCATGCACTGGGGACGGTTGGCTTGTCCTCCTGCCAATCCTACTGGTCGTGCTGGCTTTCGTGGGGGTGTTTTACTGCTTGTTGGTCTCGATTCTGGTGGTGCAGCGGATTTGTCAGCGCCACTATCACATCCTCGTTAAGAGGATCCTCACTAAGGTACTTCTCACTTCCGTACTGCACGTTCTGGCAATCGCATGTACTTGCCATTAGCTGGTCAGGTCAGGCTGGCGGTATGGTATATCCTTTCACTAAAACCTTGCAATAGGTTTTGTCTAGCCGTTGATGCCTTCTCTAGTTCACCGTGATAGGTTTTGTTTTCTCCATTTCGTTCACCGTTATAGTTCTGCTCTCACACGTGTTTGTACCGTAGTTCGAATAATAGATTCTTATTTCTTTCCGGGGACCTGCTTCTTCACGATGCCATCATACCGTTGCTCCTGCTGCCTATGGCGCTGCCTTTTGGGATGCGTCTATTTACGATGTCACCACTGCTACCTCTACGCCTGTTCCCCGTCCTCCTCGTCCTCCTCCCTTCTCCCCATCCATATCCCTCCAGGAGCATATCATGGATGATTTGTCTGTTGCTCACCACCTGTATTTTTTCCTTGTCCTCCGTGTCCCCCTCCTCCCTTCTCTCCGTCCATGCCATACCGCTCCACTCCAGGAGTATATCGTAGAAGATTTGTCTGGAATGTCTCTTCCTCCTGATTGGTCGCCACCGCCGCTGCCGCCGGAACACGAGTTGCAGCTCAGGGATTTGGGCCTTCTCTGATTGGTCCTGAGATGATGCAACTGCTGCTCCAGCTTGTTCTTGGATGTACATGTGGCAAGGAAGTGTAGCTGTTTAGGATTAGTAGTTCTTCAATGTACATATGTCAAGGAAGTGTAGCTGTATAGTGTTAGTAGCTTTTCTAAAGAAAGTGTGCAGATGTACTGTACTACTGGGTGCATTGTTCACGGCAAATTCCGAGCTAGCCATGTAAGCAGCGCAGGGCACTCCGCAATGATGTGCTCTGAGGTCCTTGTGGGGTGCTGCTGTTGCTCCCTGGAGCATGCAGGCTCCCGAGTGTCTCCCTGGTTAGGGGATGGGGGACCAGGCAAGAGAAAATGCGAGAAATGCAGGGCATTCCATGTGGGGAATGAGAGGTCCACGTGAAGGGTTCATACAGCTCCCTGGAGAAGCCAGGCTTCCCATCCGACTGCCCACCTGGTTAAGGGATGGGTGAACAGCCTAGAGAAGATGGAACGGCACATGATGTCACATGTGAGCTATGTTGCATAAATCACGTGCCAAATGTGACATAGCAAGGGTGAAAAATGATGGAGCAAACCCTCATGACATGTTCTGTATGCTCAGCAGATGTTGCATATCGAGGGAGGGGGAGGGGGGAGGGGGGGGAGGGGGGGCAACGACAGACATGCCCTGGGATTTGTGCCTGTGTTCATTACCTTGAGCTGCTGCCGCCATGCTGCAGGGTAAACCTCCACAATATTTGCTTTCCGCCTGCCTCCCTGCTTGTACTCAATCCCATCCACACGAGACAACTTCCACAGCCTCCGCTCTGCCACCACTCGCCTCACAGTTAGATGCCTGACCGCTCTCACTTGGAATCTGCCGCTCTCTGCTTACCTTGAGCTGCTGCCGCCACAGTGTCGGGCACACCTCCACTATGTTCGTTTTCCGCCCGTCTCCCTGTTTGTACTCGATCCCATCCACATGGGAGAACTTCCACAGCCTCCGCTCTGCCACCACTCGCCTCACAGTTAGATGCCTGACCGCTCTCACTTGGAATCTGCCGCTCTCTGCTTACCTTGAGCTGCTGCCGCCACAGTGTCGGGCACACCTCCACTATGTTCGTTTTCCGCCCGCCTCCCTGTTTGTACTCGATCCCATCCACATGGGAGAACTTCCACAGCCTCCCCTCTGCCTGCACTTTCCTCACAGTTATATGCCGGACCGCTCTCACTTGAAATCTGCTGCTCTCTTCACTGCTGCTGCTCCCACCACTGGAATTTACAGTGCCATTGGCTGAAAATCTGCTGCTGACATCAGAACCTACTCCGTTGACATTGTGAGAACTAGAAATTCTGCTGCTATCTTCAGAGGCACTGCTGCTAGAGTCAAAATCCATGCTGGCAACGTCAAAGCCCTTCTGGCCTTCAATCATGTACTCTGGAATGCGCACCCCTCCTGGGCTCTGGGGGTCAATCTGCGCTGCTTCCAGGACTGTGTCAAACGCAGCACCCAGCGTCTCCTGTGTGGGATGCAGAACAGGTTTTTTGTTTTGTTTTTTGTTTTTTGATCAGATGACAAGGCACACTGAAACTGCACACCAAATCATAAGCGCAGAGATAAAAGCTGCATGGTAAAAAAAAAAGTTCTTAAAGTTCCCATGTATACATGAATGCATGGGTCACTCACATCTAGAGTTGGCAAATGTGTCTCAACGGCCAGGATCAAACGAACATCCAGGGCCTTGCCTGGCCGTGCGATTTCAAAGACTCCATAGCGAACCGGAAACTTCTTCACCTGGAGTCAAAAGATACAAGGATCATAGTCCGCATGTTATATACAACACATAGAAGCATCTCAAGTACATGAGACAAAAAACATCGACACTCTGCCCTCAAAGGCACTCTTTCCGTGTCAGGTGATCTGACCACCTTTATGAAAAGGCGTTGCTTCTCAGCATCATATATGCAGCTTGCTCTGTAGATAACTCGCGACCAGGTATCAAGCACCTGAAATTTACAGGTAACATTAGCGCTTGGCACAAGAGGGATGCACTTGATATTTCCACACATAAGACATTCATGCACAGACTGATCGTATGGGATGGAAAACGGATATGCCAGTTCAAAATCTTAACAACAGCATTACAAAAAGTAAAGCAAAAACAAACATCAAATTTCACCTGAATATCGTATTTCTCACTGCTCTTGCAAGCCAGACCTGAATCTCTCAAGATAATCTCCTCCAAAGCGCCACCCACGCTATCAGGGACGTGCGTCTCAAACACCCTGTGAATCGGCAGCTTCAACTGCTGCTCACTCCCACTCATGTAGTCCTCCAGTCGTTGCGCAGAGAAGGGCGGAACCTTGATCAGAAGATTTCTGGCGGGAAATAAGCAGGATTCGGTTTTGAGAGCCAGTGGTGGAAAAACTGAGACGGAAAAGCGAATCAGGTGAACCTTTGCACAACCTCAAGACACATTCATTCAACCCGTGGTAACTATCCTTTTTATCCCTCCACACTCACCACACTTCCGCACACATTTGGTACACCTTCAGAACACACCTTCAGTACACCTGCAACATAAAAAAAAAAAAAAAGTACCTGTTTCCATGCGCCGAGAAAAGCAGCTTGCCCAGCCGGACCAGGAGCTTGACCCTCCTGAATCCATTCACAGCAGCACCCTCTGCTGTCACAGCATGGCGCTGCAATTTCTCACGGACCACATCTAAAGCTTCTGTCAGAGGCTGTTGGATCGCATTCAGCAATCTTGCCTCTCGTGAAGTCTCCGAGCTTTCCGTGATTTCCCTGCTATCCTGGCAATCCCCAACGTCTGTGTCATTCGATCGCAAGAGAACCTCGCCGTTGCCCTCGTTATGTGCCGCTCTCGTAGCAACCCCATCACGTTCCTCATTGATATCGCCATGAAACATCCTTATCACGTCATTTTTCGGGTCGTTGTCCCATTTACCCGCGAACCTATCGCTGTTAGCAAGCCAGTCTTGCAGGGTGCCTCGAATTGGTGCCTTGGACAGCATCGCGAGGCGACGTTTGCGAAGATACGGGTAACTTTCGCAACCAAATTGTTCGAAGAAAGGGAGATTCGCCCATCTGGAGCGAGGTTCGCGCTATCGGACTGCCTGTCGTCGTAATCATCCACGAGTGTTAAAATTCTCGCGTCAGGAGAATGCGTGAGCGGGCCGCCTCCTCTCGCGGATAGCTTAAATCTCTGCCTATATGACTCATACAATGCCATGATATTGAAATTATTCCGCCCAGAAATTCAAAGAACATCGGATATTGTTTAACCCCTGACAGATGTCTCAGCCTTGTGGAGTAACGCGGCACGCGTTTCGGAGGCTCAGCTGAAAAAAAAAAGGTCCATGAAGCTAAAGCGATCCGCCGATTAGCTACAAAGGTTCGCGGACACGAGCGTACAGCCACGGCTTCCTGATGCAGCCATCCCTTGGAACTAACGAGGCTTGGAATTGCTCACACGATAAGCTGCTGAATACTTCTTAGTGGTGGTGGGCTGTCGGAAATCTCGAGGTGGGCTGAAGGGCGTTGAATGAAGCTTGCGCCCCTCGTACATTCTGACCCGATACAAGCAGTGAGCAAATACCGTGCCAGGAACTTGAAAGGACGATGTGGAAGAGTTTGAAAAAAAACAAAAAACGAGTTACAGCTTGCACTGCTCGCTTGAAGTGCTCATCGAGGAAGGGTACCATTCACAGGCATACAGTAAGTAACATATGCCTATTATTGGGTCTTATCTAAGTACTGCTCGAGCTGTTGTTCCCTATGGCAAGTGCTCCTGCAGCCAGTTGATGAGGGAGGGGCAATCAGCAAGAACGCTGTCTGGAGTCCAATGTGGTGCTGCCTGCTGCAAGCTCGAGTCAAAGCAAGATTCCGCAGAGTAGGCTTTAGATGAAGGCTCGTTAGGTAGGGGGGAAGGAGAAGAAGCAACAGCTGTGCCGTCATTTCCCCCCTGTTTTGCCTGCATGAATTGACATGTACGGGTGGGAAGGAAAACAATAAAAAGAACTGTATCTAATCCCGTTGCACAACAAACCCACAAGTCTCCCACAGCAACAGGCAGAATCACACATTGTTGACGACGCCTATTCTGCTAAGCACACACGCACCCATGCACACACGCAGACAGTCGCACACACACACACAGTCGCACGCACGCATGCACACACAGATGCACACACGCATGCCAACACACACCAATTCACACCAGTGACGCACCTTCATGATGTCTTGCCAGACCAGCAGACAGAACTCGACTTCAATGGAGAGCCGCCCTCCCCCATGGTCCTACTCCACCCCGTTCACTCGAGACAGCTTCCGCACCTGCCCTCCTGACCGCACCCTCTAAACCACACACATGCACACATGCACGCACGCAAGCACACACATACCTGCACACTCGAAATCACACCAGCGACGCCCTCACCTTCATGATGTCTCGCCAGGCCAGCAGGCAGAACTCTGCTTCGTTCATGAGGCGCCATGAGCACACGGACGCATATCTACATGCATACGTGCGCACACACACTCGGCATCACCCCAGTCGTCTCACTAACCTTCATGACGCAATCTCGCCAGGCCAGCAGGCAGAACTCTGCTTCATTAGTAAGCCGCCCTCCCCCATGGTCATACTCCACCCCGTTCACTCGCGACAGCTTCCACACCTGCCCGCCCCCAAACACCTTGAGCCGCTTCTGATGCCGCACGCTCTTCACTCTGAAGCGGTGTGATGGCGCTGTAGCTGCTGCTGATGATGCGGATGGTGTATGGGATGGTGAACGCGGGTCCATCATGCAAACATCAAAGTCGAGCGTGATAGGCCAGTGTAGGCCGCCCTTGGCGCTGCCCTCGATAATTGCTGTCGATGCTATGCGCTCACATGCAGACCGGGTGGCATCCTGGGATAACGGGAGAAAGATTGGGGCAATGCGGCTGTTGAGTCGACTCAACAGTCGAAGGTGATGGGCCAGTGTAGCCCACCCTTGGTGCTCTCCTCAATGATTGATGTCGATGCTATGCGCTCACATGCAGACCGGGAGGCATCCTGGGTGTTGTTGATGCGATACCCGGGGAAACATGAGGCGGGTATCAGTGGAGAGTATGAGGCCGAAGTTAACGGGTACTAGCTCATGGCATTCATGCACAGCGCATGTACCGTCGTGCGTGCAGTTCATGTACCGTCGCGCGTGCAGTTCATGTACCTTCGGCGCGTGCAGCGCATGTGATAGAAGCACTGCGCATGCCTTCTCTTACACGTACATCAAGGGCACAGAGGCGGGTATCGGTGGAGAGCATGAGGCGGAAGTCAATGGCTCTGGAGGGGCGAGAGACGTCGATGACTGCATAGCGCAGCGGGTTGTGCTTCACCTGAAGAGGATGCAAGCCAGTGGAGAAATGGGATTGATGGGTGGAGAGAAAAATAGCTACAGCAAAGGCTAATCAGTAATAGGTGCGTGTGTGAAGGCATAACTAGTCCTTCATAAGCAGGAGGCACAACAACAATGAAGGAAGCACACCTTAACAAGGATAACCCCTGAGCCATCCGGATCAGGCTTGCAAATCAGCTTGTACTCCGTGTCAACCTGCTCTGTGTCTTGTACCTGTAACAGATCGGCAACATGGGGGACAAAAATGTGCAGAAGAAAAATCTCAAAGCATGACGATGACAGAGACGAATGCACACCAAGTTTCCAGCAAACCCATTCTCGCTACATCTCTTTGCATCACCGATTATAACATGCCCGTCTTTGCCTGCCAACCACACTCCCCCCAGGCTACCAGCTTCACGCAGTCTCCCCTTGGGAAGGCCGGCACAAGGCTGAGTAAGTAAGGGGTTGAGAACGGCTCAGGCATGACTGCCCCATCCCAATTCAGAGTACCTACGTGCTAAGGCTGGCACATGGCACATACATACCCAAATGTGGTACGTCTCTATCGTGCATGCATTGACCCCGTTCCCCGCCATCACAATGCCCTCCACAGCCTGGAAGAGCGGCTCTGGCATGCCAGTCTTCAACCCAGCACAGCATACCGACGGGGCAGCAGCACTGGCACATAGCACATACATACCCGTATGTGGTACGTCTCTCTCGTGCATGCGCTGACCCCGTCCCCCGCCATCACAATATTCTCCACAGCTTGAAAGAGCGGCTCTGGCATGCCTGTCTCCAGCGACCGGTGCACCCTGGTTGGCAGGCGCTGCACGCGCCTGTTTAGAGTCGACTCCAACTCGCCCGCTGTGAAGGGCGACAGGCTGGGGAGGAGCGACCTAAGAGGGGTGAGAAGAGGTGCAGAGAGGTTCAAATGAGGGGATGTCAGGAGCAGGGGAGGAAGAGATGGGGAAGATCGGTGTACCCTGGTTGGCGACCTGGGAGGGGGTGACGAGCGGTGCAGAGAGGCGGAGGGAAATGGTGGAGATGGGGAAGAGAGGCTCTCACACCGGTGCAGCGACTGGTGCACCCTCCTATCCATCCCACACCCCCACCTCCCCCTCCCTCCCACAACTCACTCTGGCGATCCGAATGGCGGGGCGAACAGCAGCTTCCCGAGGCGCACGACGAGCTTGCATCGGTCCACAGTGGACCGCCTTAGCTGTGACCGGGCGGCAAACTCCATCTCCCTGTATACCGCCTCCAACCCCGCGCGAAGCGGCTCAGATATGGCGTCAAACAAGGAGGTCGGGGTCGCGATGGGGGAAGGAGAGGACACGGAGGGATCTGACTGAGAGGCGGATGCATCAGGTGAGGCATCTGAACGCGAATCCACAGACGGGGGTACGGCTGCAGAGGATTGAGAGGAGGCGGAAGGAGAATATCCACTCGTCTGGTTGCTCTCGATATCGGGTGATTCGACATGGTCGTACTCAGCTTCTGAAACTCTCGTTAGAAGGGAGAGATTCTGATCCTGTAGATGCAGGTAGCTCCTCCCTTTGAACGGTTGGAATCTGAGGAGCATCCGGTTGCAGCGACCTTTTCCTCCGTTACAAACACAGTTGCTGTTGCAAGATGTTCCAATAACGGACGATTCTCGCTCCGCATAATCGTCGATTACTGTAGCCAGCACGACATCACGAGAATTCTTTATCGCAATCTTCGTCGCCGCGAGATTCTTGCCTCGGCCACCCGCCTGACCACGGCCTCTGCCTCGGCCTCTCCCAGACCTACTTTCCGAGCCTGCATGACCTCGACCTGCTGGCGTCGTCCGGGGAGGAGGTTCGGAGCCGGAAATCGATGCACCAGCTCGCATGTGAGGAGGAACGTACGGCATGGCTCGTCCTGCCTATTCAAACTCAAAAGAAAATATCAATCTCCCGAAAAGAAAACTGAGATTCTTGAGTGCTACCTAATGACTTAGCTGCTACGCAGAAGGTGACAGGTGAGAGGATCCATGCTGGTGTCAACTGAAATGAATTGATATGCAAGAAAAAGGTGGCGGTACTTCAGTAGCACAACAGCATGGAACACACAGCATGGATGCGACGGATGTTCGTCCGTTGAGACACACAGTAGCGGGAGCTGACAGAGTGGATGTGTTGATGGAATGAGAGGTGGAGGAGCGGAAATCGGGGAGGTGAATGGCATGGAGGGGATGAATGCATGGGATAGGTCTTTGGCGGCAAGACTTCTGATTGGAGCAGAGAAAGAGTCACCTTGAAGTCATCACACGATATCTCTTGCTTGAACTAGATTCGGTACTATAGCATCATACCGTTCGTACAATAAAAAAAATGTTCCTAGTAGGATTTCCATACAACTATATTTACACACCCACTAGTGCTGAACAACTCAAAACATCTATGGTACCACATCTCATTGCCAGCCATAAGGCAAGTCCCTATTTACGCGCCCAGTACTTCAAGAAGTGGGAAAGAACTAGAACGCAAAACACCTACCACATCTCAATGCCAGTCCTAAAGCAAGTGTTGCTGGAGCCAGTCTATGAGAGAAGGAAAATCTAGAAGAATGCTGTCTGGAGTCCACTGTGGTGCTGCCTGCTGCAAGCTCGAGTCAAAACAAGATGCTGCTGAGTAGCTTGTAGGTGGTGGCTTGCTGGGTAGGGACGAAGGAGGAGACGGGGCTGTGCTGTCAGTAGCCTCCTGTTTTGGCTGCAAAGTAGGAGCAGGAACAGCAACGAACGAGAGAAGCACAAACGGAGAGTACGTGGCACAACATAACCAGCAGAGCCTTTCCTATACTCCCACAGCAGCAGGCAGAACCCCACTTTGTTGGTGAGGCGCCCTCTAAGCACTCAGTCATATTGCCAGGCAAACAAAGTCCCACCTTCATGACGTCCCGCCACGCTGCCAGGCAGAACTCTGCTTCGTTGGTGAGGCGCCCTCCCCCACAGTCATAATCCACCCCATTCACTCGCGACAGCTTCCACACCTGCCCGCCTGACTGCACGCGCAGCCGCCTCTGATGCCGCACGCTTGTCACTCTGAACCGGTGCGACAGCGCATCCGTCATGCCGACGTGGAAGTCTTGGGTGATAGGCCAGTGCAATCCGCCCTTTGAGTTCTCTTCGATGATTGCTGTCGATGCTATGCACTCAAACGCGGATTGAATGGCCTCCTGGGAAAGAAAGGAAGAGGACGCGGAAAGGGGTGGGTGAAGGAACAGGCAATGAGAGAGTTAGAAAAGCTAGGAGGCGCTTCCAGAAAAGGGCAAGGGTTTATAAAAAGCTGGATAGGGAACGAGAGAACGTAAAATGAAGAAAACTGTGCGAATTGAAAGACTGCAATGCCGTGTACAAGGAGAAGAGAAAACGGAGGTATGAGTCACAAGCACATGTGCCACAAGCACAACACAAGCATATGCGTCAGAAGCACGGTCACAAAACTATTTGTCAGCACAAGAGCATGTGTCAGCACAAGCGAATGTGTCTCAAGCACGTCCATATGCTGCAGACGCACATCAAGTGAGCCAAGACGGATCTCAGTAGAGAGCATGAGGCGGAAGTCAATTTCCTTGGAGGGGCGAGCCACGTCAATGACTGCATGGCGCACAGGATTGCGCTTCACCTGGAGAGGGTTGCAATGCAAGGCAGTGCAGAAGTGGGGCAGATGGGCGGAGAGGAGGAATGCTCAAGTTTGGTTGAAATAAAAAAGCAACGCATTAGAGACCGAGAGTAAGAGGGGAAAAAACATAAAAAAAAATGAAAGAGTGCAAACCTAATAAAAACCAAGCACTTGTAATCCGTCCATTTCAATGGCATCCAATAGATACAAGGTCCCTGTTCAGTGGTACATGAAAGCACTTAGGAGAACGAGAAAGTGATTGGAACGAAACATACAAGGAGGTAATGAGAGGAAGTATTGACCATTCGTACAGAAGAGGCTTATAAGGAGGTAGTAATAAGCATATAAGCACACATGATGGATACCATGCTTATGAGGTAATGTGAGAAACTAATAAGCATGCACACAGAAGATGCTTATGAGCATGAAGCACACCAAGAAAGAAGCATACCTTAACGAGAATAACCCCTGAGCCATCCGGATTAGGCTTGCATATCAGCCTATACTCTGACTCCTTCGGTTCTGTGTCCATAACCTGTTACAGATCAGCAATATGGGGAACGAAGGGTGCAGAAGAAAAGTGCCAAAGACAATGACGACGGCAGAGACAAGGGTGTGGTGATGATACCTGGTGTGGTGATGATACCTATTCACAGATACCTATTCTCACTAAGCCTATCTGCAATCCTCTTTATGATATGTTGGTCCCTTTCCAACTGTATCTAGCTGCTCACGTTGCAACTCCCCTCACATGGCGCATGACTCGTACCCGTATATGGTAGGTCTCTCTCATGCATGCGCTCGCGCCAACCCTCCACATGACAATGCTTTCCATGGCCTGGAATAACGACTCTGGCATGCCTGTTTCCAGCGACCGCTGGGCCTTTTTGGGCAAGTGCTGCACGTGCTGGGAGCAGCCTGGCAGACTATTGAGGCTCGACTCCAATGCGCCCGCTGTGAAGGGCGGGAGGCTGGGCAGGAAATCCCTGGTGAAGGGATGTGCAGAGAGGTGCGGAGCGGTGCAGAGAGGTGCAGAGACGTGCAAAGAGGTGCGGACACCATCAAGGGAGATATGCGACAGGAGGGGATGTGGAAGGGAGAGACACGGAGGCGAATATGCTTTTCCAAGAGCACCACGAGCTTGCATAATGCATCCCTTGCACAATGATCATTCCCATGTCTCCTCCTCCTGTCTTCCCCCCCCTGTCTCCCCCACTTTGACTCTCCCCTCGACTCACCCCCGCGATCCAGACGGACGCGCGAAGAGCAATTTCCCGAGGCGCACCACGAGCTTGCATCGGTCCAAAACGCACCGCCCTAGCTGCGACTGGACGGCAGACTCCATCTTCCTGTGCACCCGTTCCAGCCCCGTGCGAAGCGGCCCAACTATGGCGTCGGATAAGGAGGTTGGGGTCACGATCGGGGAAGGAGAGGAGGAGGAAGGAGAATCTGCAGAGGCGGCATCTGAATGAGAAACCATAGAAGAGGTTGCACAGAATTCAGAAGACGGGGAATCTTCAGGCGGCTGTGTGGTTTCTAAATCAGGTGGGTCGATATGCTTGATGTCGGAATCTGGAACTTTGGTCAGAAGAGAGAGGTTCTGTTTCTGAAGGTGGACGTAGCTCTCCCCTTTGAACGGTTGAAATCCGAGCATCATTCGGTTGCAGTGACCTTTCCCCCCGTTACAAGCACAGTTGCTGCTGCAAGATGCTCCAATAACGGATGATTCTCTCTCAGCATAATCGTCGATTAACGTAACTCGCACAACATTGCCAGCATTCTTTATGGACCGAATTTTGCCTCTGCCACCCGCCTGACCACGGCTACCATGGCCTCGACCCGAAGCTGCTGGCGACCTTCCCGGAGGAGGTTCGGAAGCAGAAATCGTTGCTCCGGCTCGCATATGGGGCGGAACGTACGGCATTTCTAGTGAATTCGAAAGGAAAGTGAGATTCTAGAGAGCAACCTAGTGAATTCCAATCTCCTAAGTGGAGCTCTGATTGTTTCTGGTTGGCAGTCAGCAGTGGGAGACTGATGGAGAGGAAGAGAAGTGTCGGAGTGACAACGTCGGTGCTTGACAAATATCCAGAGTAAATTCCACAGGAAAGTGGGAGACACAGATCACAGGACAACTATCCAGTACTGGACAAGCCCAAGCGATAGGCTGACAGGGCGTGGCGAAGGCGTGGGATGGGATGGTGAAAGGGTCGAAGTCTCCCAGAGCATGGAAAAGGACTTGTTTGGCGGCAAGGCTTCTGATTGGATTAGAGAAAGAGTCACCATGAAGTCATCGCGCCGATTCACTTGGAAGGGATTCGATGTTGTACGGGGCTTGTAATTTTGTTTCTGTTGAAGAAATAACAACTGCTGCCTTTCCATGCACCATGTCCCTTGGAGCCTTTGGGGCAATCACAGTCCTCCATGATGCTGCCTGCTGCAAGCTCGAGTCGCGGCAAGATATCCCTGAGCTACTCGTGCTGTTGCTTGGGCCTTCATAGCTCTACGTTCAAACAACAAAAACTAGCAAAATGAGTAGAGGAAAGCCTTATCTATGTGACGCAAAGGCATTGCCATGAAAAGTCGCCTAACAGGTGCCGGCTTAGTAACGTTGTGCGAGTCTCTCTGCTCGCTGGATAACGATCGAGCTGTCGCGAATGCGCACTGTTGTCGCCGATCCGCGATTCGTTCAGTCGATCCTTGGAGCTGGCCAGTGATTTGAACAAAGTTGATCCGACTGCCGTAGCTCTAAGCTGATCCGTGACTCTAAGCCATAACTTAAGGCTTATCCGTGATTTGAAGAAAGCTGTCCGATCGCCGTATTTTAAAGCTGATCCATGACTTCATGCTGATCGTGGCCTAAGCGGACCTCTCAACGGATCGGCAATTTCAAGTGGATTCGTGAGTCAGCGCTGATCCGTGAACGGTCCGCTGCTCCATTTTCGATCGCACAATTCCGCTGCTCTTATTCGGCTGCCATGGCAGCGGATTCCCGGTCGGCGTCAGGACTTTTGATTCGAATGGGAGTGCTGGCGCTGCAAGGCTCCGTTCGCGAGCACATTGCAGGTCAGTGCCAGCGATCACTTGTGGTGAACGGCATTCCTGTCTGTTACTCATTGCTGGCGCTGCAACTCATTGCTGCTCAAGGCTCGTTCGTGAGCAAATTGCAGGTCAGTGCCAGCTCGCGATCACTTGTGGTGAACGGCATTCATGTCTGTTACTCATTACTGGCGCTGCAACTCTCGTTCGTACAGAGAGTGTTGTTGTGAACAGCGATAAATCATTGTAAATGGCTTTGGAAACTTTGTGAATGACGTTGTTGTTCGTTGCTCATTCCTCTGCAATGTCCGCACGAGCGCGGAGCTGCGCCTGGTTCAACTTTTGAGGCGCCTCACAAGCGCTCATCATTCCCGTGCGTCCCTCCCTCTCGCTCCCTCCCTCCCCCCATCCCGCAGCGCCGCGGACGTCCGCACGGACGGGAATCTGCGGCTGATTTAAGCGCTCATCATTCCCGTGCGTCCCTCCCTTCCTCCTCCCACTCGCTCCCTCCTTCCCGTTCCTTCACCCAGCTCAGCGTGCTGCAGGAATTCGCAGCCTCTTTTTAAAGTCAACTCACATTCTCCCGCACCCCTCCTTCCCCTCCATCCCCCTCGCTCCCCCTTCCCCCTTCTCCCTTCCAGCTCGGCGTGCTGCAGGAGTTCGCAGCCCTTGTGCTCATTCCCGGCTCATCACTCCTGCCCCTTCTCCCAGCTCGGCGCGCTGCAGGAATTCGCAGCCTCTTTTTCAAGTCAACTCACATTCTCCCGCACCCCTCCTTTTCCTCCGTCTCCCCCGCTCCCCCTACCCCCTTCCCCTCATCCTCGTCCCTTCCCTCAGCTCGGCGCGCTGCAGGAGTTCGCAGCCTCTGGGCGGCCGGTGTGGGGGACGTGCGCCGGACTCATATTCCTGGCCAACAAGGCGCTAGATGCGTGAGGGGAGAGAAAATGGGAGGGGGAGAATTGGTGGGGAGGTGGGGGAGATGGGTGATGGAGAAGGGATGGGAAGAGGGGATGGGATGGGTGGCGCTGCTGCGGGTGGCACCGTGCACTAGAATGTCTCTGGCAGTCAGGTGGGTCCCGTTGTGGGCTTGTCAGCGGGCGATGGGGGGTGGGAAATTGTCAGGTGCTGCTGCTGGGGGGCCTGGACTGCACCGTGCTTCGCGTTGTTTCCATGTATGCACACCCACGTGCGTATGGCTATATGTCCATGTGTGTGTGTATGCATGCGAGTCTGCATATGTATGCATGCGAGTCTGCATATGTATGCATGAGAGTCTGCATATGTATGCATGCGAATCTGCATATGTCTGCATGCGAGTCTGCATATGTCTGCATGTGCCCATGTCTGTTTGCTTTTCTATCCCTCACCCCCTCCCCCCCCCCCCCCCCCCCTCTCCCCATGCAGATCAACAGCTCTCTTCCTTCACCCCACCTCCACAGCAGCACTACCATCAGAACCATCAGCACCATCAGCACCATCAGCACCATCAGCAGCAGCAGCATCACCAGCAGCGTCACCCACACCTCCCCAGTTACACCCATCCCTCCCGCACCCCTTCCTGACGCCTCTCCCGCCTGTCCCACCTCCCCATTTCGACCTGTGTTCATCCGAGCCCCTGCCATCATCCACTTCCCAACCGTGCTGTTGAGGTGCTGACGGAATACCCCCTTCTCAACCGTGCCTCTGCTGTCGCCACACCTGCTGCCCCAGCCGCACCTGCAGACACTGGTTCGGGCGAGCGTGCAGACGCTGCTTCGGCCGTGCCTGTCCAGAGCGGCCAGGAGCTTTCCGAAGCTGACATTTTGGGGAAGGTGAATTTTGAGTTGGAACTGCAGTGTTTGAATGTACCGCGTGCTGCTTCCTATGCCGATTGGGGGATAGATTGTTCCATATTCTTGCACTTCTCTTCGACCTATGCCGACGATTTTCTTTCCTCCCATTCCAATCTTTTTTTCCCCCTTGTGTGTGGTGAACTCTGTTGGCTTGTCTTATGTCTCCTTTTCTCTCCTCTATTCACTTGTCTGCCAGTTGGACCGAGTGGCAGTGGCGGTGCGGCAGGGCAGGTTGTTGGCCACAGCATTCCACCCAGAGCTCACAGGCGACCTCAGATGGTGAGAGCTCACAGGCGACCTCAGATGGTGAGAGCTCACAGGCGACCTCAGATGGTGAGAGCTCACAGGCGACCTCAGATGGTGAGAGCTCACAGCCCACCTCAGATGGTGAGAGGCAGATGCTTATATCTCTTCTGTTCCAAAGCCCTTCCTATTCGTGACCAGCCTCTTCACGCCCATCTCCTCCCTCTCAGCCACTTTTTCTCACCTGCACTTTGATACCCATCTGCACCCATTCCTCTCTGCACACACCGTTACCCATCCCCCGTTTGAATACAGCACTCTGTTTTGCCATCCGCCTGCTCCCATGCGTACTTTAACAGGCACCGCTTGTTCCTCCATATGATTCCTTTCCCATGTATGACCCATCCCCTGTGTTCGTGCCATCTACCTTTCCCCATGTGTGCTTCAACAGGCACCGCGTTGTTCCTTCAGATGATTCTTGACGCTTTCCAGTCCTCCAAGTATCCTTCAGATGATACTTGACGCTCTGCTGCAGGCTCGGCAGGCAACTTCGGTGCCAGCAGTGTGCCGAATGTGGACCCAGGTGACTTGCCAGTATTTGGTTCGGGACCGGACTAAAAGATTGAGCTCAAGCCCCTGCCACAGTTGTAGGTGTGGCAACAGGTTGGTCGGGGAGTGCCAGAAAGGATGACTTGATCAATTATGTATACATATACCAGCTCTAAGGTGTTGGAAGAATTACCAGATAAATAATATAGACATAGAAAATAGGTTGACGTATTTTGACAAATTGGTAAAAAAAAATTTGGAATGGAGTTGCGTTGCGAGGGCATTTGGTGCGAGAATATATTCAAGTCGCAGCTGATATGATTAGGGGATGTGGGAAGGAGTTCAGAAACTTGGGTCGGATTGGCACAAAAATCTATGCATGTGCATTTATTGTGTACATAAATCTGAATGTTTTGTTGAGATTGAGGGAAGAGGAATGTGATCATGTAATCAGATCAGATTGTTGAGTGTAAATCGTGAGTTTGTACGTGTTGAACAATGTAAGTGGCTTGGTTGCTGTTCGCGATATTTCGATATCTTCGTTATAGCATCAAAGCCGAGACTCAAGTTGCTGCGCAGCCACACCTCAAGCACGGCTAAATCCGCGCTTCTGGACTATGGTTCCAACCTAGTCAGAAAGCCGTATTTCTGTGTTTGCCGTCAAGTCAGGTGTCTGTCGAGTCGCGATTCTTTGAGCCTCTGTTACAGGTTACAGCACAGCACAGCAATCATGACGAAAGGACTCTCCCGCGCCAACATTATCTCTTCAAAAAAATCCACTTCGCCAGTCTGGGGTAACATCCACGCGCCTTGGGAGGCTAAAACACCGCAACACAACTGAAACTCGCCTTACTGCAAAGTCGGATTCGTGGGGTGGGACCACAGTGGGGACCACAGTGGGGACCACCATTGAAGCTGGTTTGATGGCTTCTTGAGATTCCTTTGATGGAAGAACACATGCTGGCGGGCAGAACTAAAAATGCTGCAATGAATATCTGGGTGCTCGCCTTCAATTGTCGCTGCTAGGTTTGAGAGTAAGAACAGCCAGAACGCGGAAAAATAAGTGGGTACTTGACACGCATTGTGTTCAGATCCCTTTCTTTTGAAAATTTGTCCAAGGTTCAAAAGTAGGGGCACGCCAAAATTTGATCCAACTGAAATCACTTCCCTTGAACTGGGAAGGTTCTGACACTGTTTTCTCGTCTGCTCCACCCTCCTCTTTTCCCTAGGGTTTGCTCAAGCAGACTCCTCACAAGCAACCCGCGAATTTTAGCGGCTCTCATGGCAGATTAGCGGCTCCTGCTGACGGCTTCACCGAATCGCTGGTAGATTTCATCCAATCCCGTTCGTCTTCATTTGAGAAATGCGCGGCAAAAATATGATCCGAACCACAACCACTTTCCCCAAACCTCGACCCCTCTTGAAACATGATCATTCTTCCTCCTTGTGATGGAAGAAGAGCCAACTGAACCACGCTTAGCACTTGACGTTAGCAGATTTTCTCATTGTGACGTTAGCACTTGACCAACTCGGCGTTTCCTCTTCCACCACTTCGGGCAACCCTTCAACTGCTGCTTCTTCTGGACGGCGCTAACCAACATCAACATCGTCAATCGGGAGAGTGCGATGGCGGTCGTGATGAGCGGATCTCCTCTCGATTCCACCACCGACCGCAACTGGGAAGTGTCATTCTCTTCTTAACGTTCTTTTTTTTTCCGCTTAATGTTATTTTTTGTTGTCTCACATCCACACATCATTCATATTTCATTGTGCACCGTCCCTCTGATTCGATGATGGTCACAGCGAGCAGATGATCCTCCGCGGTTTGGGTTTGGGTTTGGGTAGCAGTTAGATCCTCCCTCTGCGAGCTGTGGCCACTCGGAGAATCATGGATGCTTCCATTTCTCATTCACTTCATTGTCGTTTTCTTGCAATCGTTTCGTTTTTCGGGTTTCTCTTGTTTTTTTTTTTCCTCGCAACTGTATTTATTGGCCTCTAACTTATTTTGCTTTGCGTTTTCGCCCATTCCGCAGTGAAGAAGAACACGCATACTAAGAGATGACGCGGCTGATGAAGCTGAAACGACCTCAACCCGCTGCTGGGAGGAGGTGCTTGGAGGAGTTGCTAGAAGGAGATGCTGCTGGTGTACATTAAAAGTATGTTACCGTTTTGATCTTGCTACTGCTGTATTTTTGCTTTCGATTCCACGTTTGCTACTCATGTATGTTTGTTTGTTACCTATTTCATTATACTTACATTATGTATTCGTCCTGTGCAGGGAACAACAAATCCCCTGCGCAATGGGCTGCCTCAACAAGGAGGCTGAGGCGTGGCAAGTTCAATGGTGGCCAAGAATGATCAAGTTGCCATCCTCGATCCGCCACGTGCCTTGACCTTCACTTCACTTCAAGGTAAGATCCCGTTTTTCGTTTTGCTACTGCTGCATGTCGAATCTCAATTCAGTTCTGGCGTTTCTTTGTATAATATTCTGTTCAAGAAGCTCCTTGGCAAGCATTAACTTAGTGTTGTTGCCTTTTGCATGAAAGTGAGCTGCTGCTGCTGGAACGAAGCTTGAGCGGAGCTGCAAACGAGATCAACGGACCTGCAAGCAAAGGAGATCAACGGATCTGCGAATTAGATCAACGGATTTTCAAAGAAGATTAACAGATCTGCTAAGAAGATCAATGGATCCGCAAAGGAGATCAATGGATCTGCTGGGACGAGCTGCTGGAAGGAGGTGTTGCTAAGTCATTTCAGAGTAAGTATTTGTCTTATGCTTCATCTCCACACTCGCTGTGTTGCTTGCTTTCGCTTTGTCTTTACATCAGAACTTTTTTAACTCATTCTGGTGGTCTTGTTGCAGGAAACTGAGTCGCCACCTCTTGAGTTGAAATTATGCTTTGCTGGAGTTGAAATGAACTCCGTTGTTGCTGCTGAAGTCGAAGACAAGTCGCATGCGTGGTGCTGAAGTTGAAGAGAAGGCGAACGAGTTGCTGGAGTTGAAGGGAGGAGCCCCCTCCACTCGCCATCCGCCTTGTCCTCCTCTCTACTTTCAAGGTAAGATTCTTCTTTGGGTCTTGCTACTGCCGCATGTCTAATCTCAATTCCGTTGCATTTCCTTGAAAAGTGAGCGCATTTTTATGAGATTTTACATTCTGGCAAGATCTGACCTTGTTGTATTGCCTCGTGCAGGGAAGGAACTGCTGGAATTGAAGAAAACTGAAGCTGTTCATGTCGAATTGAAGACATTATTTGGGATTCCGCCACCCATCCGCCATCCGCCATCGCCATCCACCTCCCCGCCATTCACCGGCCCTCGAACGTACATCCCAAGGTAAGTTATTTTGCGCTAAAATTCATTTCGTTGTCACGTTTGCTATTGCTTCAACTCCGCACTCGTTTTCGTGCTTGCTTTCTTATTGTCTTTACGATATACCTTGGTGATTTCTAACTTAGTTTGGTGGTGTTGTGCAGGATCCCAAGTCGCCACCTATGGAGTTGAACGAATGCCTTGCTGGAGTTGAAATGAACTCCATTGTTGCTGCTGAAGTCGAAGACAAGTCGCATGCGTGGTGCTGAAGTTGAAAAGAAGGCGAACGAGTTGCTGGAGTTGAAGGGAGGAGCCCACTCCACTCGCCATCCGCCTTGTCCTCCTCTCTACTTTCAAGGTAAGATTCTTCTTTGGGTCTTGCTACTGCCGCATGTCTAATCTCAATTCCGTTGCATTTCCTTGAATGGTGAGCGCATGTTTATGAGATTTTACATTCTGGCAAGATCTGACCTTGTTTTATTGCCTCGTGCAGGGAAGGAACTGCTGGAATTGAAGAAAACTGAAGCTGCTCACGTTGAATGGAAGACATTATTTGGGATTCCGCCACCCATCCGCCATCCGCCATCGCCATCCACCTCCCCGCCATTCACCGGCTCTCCAACATACATCCCAAGGTAAGTTATTTTGCACTAAAATTCATTTTGTTGTCACTTTTGCTATTGCTTCAACTCCGCACTCGTTTTCGTGCTTGCTTTCTTGTTGTCTTTACGATATACCTTGGTGATTTCTAACTTAGTTTGGTGGTGTTGTGCAGGATCCCAAGTCGCCACCTATGGAGTTGAAACGAATGCCTTGCTGGAGTTGAAATGAACTCCATTGTTGCTGCTGAAGTCGAAGACAAGTCGCATGCGTGGTGCTGAAGTTGAAGAGAAGGCGAACGAGTTGCTGGAGTTGAAGGGAGGAGCCCACTCCACTCGCCATCCGCCTTGTCCTCCTCTCTACTTTCAAGGTAAGATTCTTCTTTGGGTCTTGCTACTGCCGCATGTCTAATCTTAATTCCGTTGCATTTCCTTGAATGGTGAGCGCATGTTTATGAGATTTTACATTCTGGCAAGATCTGACCTTGTTTTATTGCCTCGTGCAGGGAAGGAACTGCTGGAATTGAAGAAAACTGAAGCTGCTCACGTCGAATGGAAGACATTATTTGGGATTCCGCCACCCATCCGCCATCGTCATCCACCTCCCCGCCATTCACCGGCTCTCCAACGTACATCCCAAGGTAGGTTATGTTGCGCTAAATCTCATTTCGTTGTCACTTTTGCTATTGCTTCAACTCCGCACTCGTTTTCGTGCTTGCTTTCTTATTGTATTCACGATATGCCTTGGTGATTCCTAACTTAGTTTGGTGGTGTTGTGCAGGAATCCGAGTTGCCCTCCTGGAGTTGACATGAACTCCATTGTTGCTGCTGAAGTCAGAGAGAAGTGACGTGCGTGTTGCTGCTGAAGTCGAAGAGGAGTCACGTGGTGCTGCTGAAGTCTAAACGAATGTATCCTTGGGTTTCTGCCATCCATCCGCCATCCGCCTCCCCGCCTTCCCCCGGATCTCCAACTCGAAATCCCAAGGTATGCTCGTTTGCACCAGAGTTAGTTCCTTGTCCGTTTTTGCTATTGCTTTATCCCCTTATTTGCTTATGTGCTTGCTTTCTACCTGCCTTTGCGATATAACTCTGATTTCTAACTCAGTTTGGTGGCCTTGTTGCAGGAAACCAACCCGCTACTTCTGGGGTTGCATGTATGCCCTCCTGGAGTCAAAATGAACTCAACTGGTGCTGCTGAAGTCGAAGAGAAGTCGCGTGCGTGGAGCTGCTGAAGTTGAAAAGGAGTCTCGTGGTGCTGCTGAATTCTAAACTAATGCATCCTTGGGTTTCTGCCTTCCAACCGCCATCCACCACCTCGCCTTTCACCGGATCTCCAACTCAAACTTAAGGTATGTTTGTTTGCACCAGAGTTCATTTGCTTGTCACTTTTTGCTATTGCTTGATCTCCTTAGTTGCTTCCATGCTTGTTATCGTCCTGCCTTTACGATATAACTCTGATTTCTAACTCAGCTTGGTGGCCTTGTTGCAGGAAACCAACTCGCTACCTCTGGAGTTGCACGTATGCCCTCCTGGAGTCGAACGGACCTCAACTGGTGCTGCTGAAGTCGAAGAGAAGTCGCGTGCGTGGAGCTGCTGAAGTCGAAGAGGAGTCACGTGGTGCTGCTGAAGTCTAAACGAAGGCATCCTTGGGTTTCCTCCATCCATCCGCCATCATCCACCCCGCCTTTCACCGGATCTCCTACTCAGTTCCCAAGGTATGTTCGTTTGCACCAGAGGTAGTTCCTTGTCAGCTTTTCCTACTGCTTTATCTCCTTTCTCGCCTCTGTGCTTGCTTTCTCCTTGCCTTCACGATATACCTCTGATTTCTAACTCACTTTGGTGGTCTTGTTGCAGAAAACCAACCCGCTACCTCTGAAGCCGACATGAATTCCATTGTTTCTGCTGAAGTTTAAGAGAAGCCGCGTGCGTGGTGCTGCTAAAGTCGAAGAGAAGGCACTCCTTGGGACTTTGCCGTCCATCCGCCATCCGCCATTCACTGGCTCTCCAAACCAAGTCTAAAGGTATGTTTGTTTGCGCCAGAATTCAGTTCTTTGCTGCTTTCTTCCATTACTTCATTTCCACACTCGCTTTGGTGCTTAATTTTGCCTTGTCTCTACGGTATAGCTTGTTTCTAACTCAGTTTGGTGTTCTCTTTGCAGGAAACCGAGTCGCCACCTCTGGAGTCGGGCGTTGGTGCAGCTGGAGCTGAGCGTATGCCTGAAGTCGAGTAGGAGTTGTCACGTGGTGCTTGCTGACGAGGACGAGCTGCTGAAAGGAGTTGAAGGGAGCTGTTGCTGCTGCTGCTGGAAGGAGTTGAAGGGAGCTGCTGCTTCTGGAAGGAGTTGAAGGGAGCTGCTGCTGCTGCTGCTGCTGCTGAAAAGGAGTCGTCCACTGCTGCTGAAAGGAGTTGGAAGGGAGCTGCTGCTGCTGGAAGGAGTTGAAGGGAGCTTCTGCTGCTGCTGCTGCTGCTGAAAGGAGTTGTCCGCTGCTGCTGGAAGGAGTTGAAGGGAGCTGTTGCTGCTGCTGCTGAAAGGAGTTTAAGGGAGCTGCAGCTGCTGAAAGGAGTTAAAGGGAGCTGCTGCTCCTGGAAGGAGTTGAAGGTAGCTGCTGCTGCTGCTGCTGCTGCTGAAAAGGAGTCGTCCACTGCTGCTGAAAGGAGTTGAAGGGAGCTGCTGCTGCTGGAAGGAGTTGAAGGGAGCTTCTGGAAGGAGTTGAAGGGAGCTGCTGCTGAGAGGAGCTGCTGAGAGGAGCTGCTGGGAGAATCTGCCTTATGAAGTAAGCTGTCTCCTTGTAAGCATTCTCCTCATGCTGTCTCGAGCTTGCTGCAATTCTCGTTGTCCCAGCCATGTCTGTTCCACAATACTGACTTGGTGTTTTCGTCCTGTGCAGGGAGCTGCTCGGAGGAGTTGGCATGGCATGGCATGGGATGGCATGGCATGGATGATGTGCCATGGCATGGCATGGCTTGGCATGGTTTGGCATGGTATGGTATGGTATGGTATGGCATGGCATGGCATGGTATGGCATGGCATGGCATGGCATGGCATGGCATGGCATGGCATGAAATGGCATGGAATGTCATGGCATGGCATGGGATGGCATGGCATGGCATGGCATGGCATGGAATGGCATGGCATGGCATGGCATGGCATGAGTGGAGGAGCTGCTGGGAGGAGCTGCACGGCGCTGCAACTTTCAAGCTGCAACTTTCAAGTACGTTGTTTCCTTGCAATCTGTCTTTTTGCAAGCTGTCTCCTTTTATGCTGTCTCAAACCTTGGTTTTCCAGCCATGTCCTTTTCAGTATACTGACTTGTTGTGTTTGTCCTGTGCAGGATTCCGCCGCGCACGGGGGCTGCCTGGGTGCCTCGACCAGGAGGGGGCTGAGCTGTGGCTGAGACGTGGCCAAGGCTTGATGGGGCCTTGGAGTGGCAAGCATGGGACAGCATGCGAGGGTGCTTTCCCACACTGGGGAGGGTGTGGGGGGCAGAGGGCGGAGGCTGCTCCAGTGGTGATGTGATGTGCAACCGGGCCGGGACGCTTTTGGAGCTCTGACGGTGTGCAGTCGGCCGGCCGGCTTCTGCACATTGGAGGGAGGTTCAGGCCTCTGAAAGCGTTCTGGGCACCCGGATGGCCAGGTAGCATCACTGCTGGAGTGGGTGACGTTCTCTTCAAGTCAGCATCACACCGGGGCGGGTGTGAGGGGCTTGAGCTCTCATGAGGCCTGATCACACTGGGGTGGGTGTGAGGCTCTCAGCCACTTAAGAGAGAGAGAGTAGTCCACACCGGCGTGGGTGTGGAGAAATCTCCTCTTTCCGCACAAGGGTTTTCCCACACTGGGGTGGGTGTGGGGGGCTCTGTCTCGGTCACTTGAAAGGCTTTCTCACACCGGGGTGGGTGTGGGGGGTTCTCGGTTCCCTAGGCTAGTCCACACCGAGGTGTGGCTAGACCTCAGCAACTAAGGGGAAGACCGCACTGAGGTGGGTGCGGCTAGAGCAAGCCCGTTTCAGCCCTGCTGGAATGGTTTGCTCTACAAAGGGAAAGACCACACTGAGGTGGGTGTGGCTAGAGCAAGCGCAATGTTGCTCTACGTCGGAGGGATTTTTAGCCGAGTTACACGGCAGTACCCGTGACATAACGCCTCCGGGTCTCAGCCCGTAAGCATCGCGCCAGGAGATGCTGATGGGACGGATTTTTATCCCTGGCTCTGATGGTGAGGCCAAAAAAAAAAAAAAAACAGAAGGGAGAGCTGGAGTCATTCCATGGTGGGGTGGCCATGGAGGGCTGGATGATGGAGAAGTGGTGGGAATTGGATGGGAAGGATGGAGAAAGGCGGCTGGCTGAATGGAGAGGTGAAGGGAGGAAGATGGTGAAAGGTGGCTGGCTGGATGGAGAAGTGAAGAGAGAAAAGATGGTGAAAGGTGGCTGGTTGGATGGAGAAGAGGAGTCTTTCCATGGTGGGGTGGCCATGGAGGGCTGGATGATGGAGAAGTGATGGGAATTGGATGGGAAGGATGGTGAAAGGCGGCTGGCTGAATGGAGAAGTGAAGGGAGGAAGATGGTGAAAGGTGGCTGGCTGGACGGAGAAGTGAAGAGAGAAAAGATGGTGAAAGGTGGCTGGTTGGATGGAGAAGAGGAGTCTTTCCATGGTGGGGTGGCCATGGAGAGCTGGATGATGGAGAATTGTTACCTAGTTGGATGGTGGTTGGGGCAATGGGAAAATGAAGCAGAGACGCAGTGCAGCTGTGAACCTCTTCTAGGGCAGAAGTTCTAGGGGGGAAGACTTCTAGGGGAAAAGTTCTAGGGGTGAAGACTTCTAGGGGCCTAGTTCTAGGGGGCTGTATCTAGAGAAGCAACTGAGCTGTGAACTTCCAGGGACCATGAATGCAATTCAATACTCATGTGCACTTCTAGGGGAAAAGTTCTAGGGGTGAAGACTCTAGGGGACTAGTTCTAGAGAAGCAATGGTGCTGTTAACTTGTTCTAGGGGTTCAAGGTGACCATACATGTAAATTGTGTAATGAACTTCTAGGGGTCCCCATGTGCAGCAGCTAACTTCTTCTAGGGGTCCCAATGTGCAGTAGTGAACTTTCTTCTAGGGGTTCCCATGTGCAGCAGTGAGCTTTGTTCTAGGGGTCCCCATGTGCAGCAGTGAGCTTCGTTCTAGGGGTCCCCACCCCATGTGCAGCAGTGAACTTTCTTCTAGGGGTCCCCATCTGCAGCACTGAACTTTGTTCTAGGGGTCCTAACCCCGTGTGCAGCAGTGAACATTCTTCTAGGGGTCCTCATCTGCAGCAGTGAACTTTCTTCTAGGGGTCCCCATCTGCAGCAATACTTTCTCATGTGTGCACTTCTTCTAGGGTACTATGAGTGCATTTCTTCCAGTGATGATTTCTCGCGGCCAAACTACCACCTCAAGCCTTGCAAGGAGTTCAATCATACTAGGCACGAGTTTGCAATCATTCCGGGAATAATGTACCCAGTAGAGCAAAACAACAGCTTGTGGCAGCTGCTACTTCTAGTTCACGCCCATCTTTCCCTGCTGCTCTGTGCACCGCGGCTGCTGGCACCAGACTTGCCCGTCTTCCCCCGCTGCTCCCTGCGCATGTGCTACCACCTCAGCCCTCTGTCCCACAGTGGGCAGCTCTCTCTTCTCATCCTTCAGAACAGCCTGTGAAATGCCAGAAACTGATGCACCGGTTCTTTTGCTGCCTCCACCTTCTTTTCATCTTAGATGCCTTTTTTGCTGCCTACACCTCCGTTGCCTTCTTGCTCGGCCTGCCATGTGACAGGAAAGAGGCGGGGGAGTGAGCGAATGCGGCGATGAGAACATGCTGTAAATCATGCCAACGTGCATGCTCTGACTCATGCCAACGTGCATGCTGCAACTCATGCCAACGTGCATGCTGCAACTCATGCCAACTTGCATGCTGCAACTCATGCCAACATGCATGCTGCAACTCATGCCAACATGCATGCTGCAACTCATGCCAACATGCATGCTGCAACTCATGCCAACATGCATGCTGCAACTCATGCCAACATGCATGCTGCAACTCATGCCAACATGCATGCTGCAACTCATGCCAACATGAATGCTGCAACTCATGCCAACGTGCATGCTGCAACTCATGCCAACGTGCATGCTGCAACTCATGCCAACGTGCATGCTGCAACGCATGCCAACGTGGATGCTGAAACTCATGCCAACGTGCATGCTGCAACTCATGCCAACGTGCATGCTGCAACCCATGCCAACATGCATGCTGCAACCCATGCCAACATGCATGCTGCAACCCATGCCAACATGCATGCTGCAACTCATGCCAACATGCATGCTGTAACTCATGCCAACATGCATGCTGCAACTCATGCCAACATGCATGCTGCAACTCATGCCAACATGCATGCTGCAACTCATGCCAACATGCATGCTGCAACTCATGCCAACATGCATGCTGCAACTCATGCCAATGTGCATGCTTTAACTCATGCCAACATGCATGCTGTAACTCATGCCAACATGCATGCTTTAACTCATGCCAACACGCCGTTCCTGGTTCTTGGTTGCCGTTCCTGGTTCTTGGTTTATAATTAAGAGCTTAGATTGGGTTATTGGTATGATTGCATGATGGATATGCCTGAACGAGGGATTGCATGATGGATATGCCTGAACAAAGGGATTGCATGACTGATATGCCTGAACAAAGGGATTGCATGATGGATATGCCTGAACAATGGGATTGCATGATGGATATGCCTTAACACTGGGACTGCATAATGGATATGCCTGAACAAAGGGATTGCATGATGGATATGCCTGAACAATGGATTGCATGATGGATATGCCTGAACAAGGAATTGCGTGATGGATATGCCTGAACAAAGGGATTGCGTGATGGATATGCCTGAACAATGGAATTGCATGATGGATATGCCTGAACAAGGAATTGCGTGATGGATATGCCTGAACAATGGGATTGCATGATGGATATGCCTGAACAAAGGGATTGCATGATGGATATGCCTGAACAAAGGGATTGCATGATGGATATGCCTGAACAAAGAGATTGCATGATGGATATGGCTGAACAAAGGGATTGCATGATGGATATGCCTGAACAAAGGGATTGCATGATGGATATGCCTGAACAAAGGGATTTCATAATGGATATGCCAGAACAATGGATTGCATGATGGATATGCCTGAACAATGGATTGCATGATGGATATGCCTGAACAAGGAATTGCGTGATGGATATGCCTGAACAATGGGATTGCATGATGAATATGCCTGAAGAAAGGGATTGCATGATGGATATGCCTGAACAATGGGATTGCATGATGGATATGCCTGAACAAAGGGATTGCATGATGGATATGCCTGAACAAAGGAATTGCATGATGGATATGCCAGAACAAGGGATTGCATGATGGATATGCCTGAACAAGGGATTGCATGATGGATATGCCTGAACAATGGGATTGCATGATGGATATTCCTGAACAAAGGGATTGCATGATGGATATGCCTGAACAAAGGGATTGCATGATGGATATGCCTGAACAAGGGATTGCGTGATGGATATGCCTGAACAATGGGATTACATGATGGATACGCCTGAACAATGGATTGGCTGATGGATATGCCTGAACAATGGGATTGTGTGATGGATATGCCTGAACAAAGGGATTGCATGATGGATATGCCTGAACAATGGGATTGCCTGATGGATATACCTGAACAAAGGGATTGCGTGATGGAAATGCCTGAACAATGGGATTGCGTGATGGATATGCCTGAACAATGGATTGCGTGATGGATATGCCTGAACAAAGGGATTGCATGATGGATATGCCAGAACAATGGATTGCATGATGGATATGCCTGAACAAGGGATTGCGTGATGGATATGCCTGAACAAAGGGATTGCATGATGGATATGCCTGAACAAAGGGATTGCATGATGGATATGCCTGAACAAAGGAATTGCTTGATGGATATGCCTGAACAAAGGGATTGCATGATGGATATGCCTGAACAAAGGAATTGCTTGATGGGTATGCCTGAACAAGGGATTGCATGATGGATGTGCCTGAACAAAGAGATTGCATGATGGGTATGCCTGAACAAGGGATTGCGTGATGGATGTGCCTGAACAAAGAGATTGCATGATGGATATGCCTGAACAAAGGGATTGCATGATGGATATGCCTGAACAAAGAGATTGCATGATGGATATGCCTGAACAAAGGGATTGCATGATGGATATGCCTGAACAAAGGGATTGCATGATGGATATGCCTGAACACATGATGGATATGGCTGAACAAAGAGATTGCATGATGGATATGGCTGAACAAAGGGATTGCATGATGGATATGCCTGAACAAAGGGATTGCATGATGGATATGCCTGAACAAAGAAATTGCTTGATGGATATGCCTGAACAAGGGATTGCGTGATGGATGTGCCTGAACAAAGGGATTGCATGATGGATATGCCTGAACAAAGAGATTGCATGATGGATATGCCTGAACAAAGGGATTGCATGATGGTTATGCCTGAACAAAGAGATTGCTTGATGGATATGCCTGAACAAAGGGATTGCATGATGGATATGCCTGAACAAAGAGATTGCATGATGGATATGCCTGAACAAAGAGATTGCGTGATGGATATGCCTGAACAAAGGGATTGCGTGATGGATATGCCTGAACAATGGAATTGCATGATGGATATGCCTGAACAAGGAATTGCGTGATGGATATGCCTGAACAATGGGATTGCATGATGGATATGCCTGAAGAAAGGGATTGCGTGATGGATATGCCTGAACAATGGATTGCGTGATGGATATGCCTGAACAAAGGGATTGCATGATGGATATGCCAGAACAATGGATTGCATGATGGATATGCCTGAACAAGGGATTGCGTGATGGATATGCCTGAACAAAGGGATTGCATGATGGATATGCCTGAACAAAGGGATTGCATGATGGATATGCCTGAACAAAGGAATTGCTTGATGGATATGCCTGAACAAAGGGATTGCATGATGGATATGCCTGAACAAAGGAATTGCTTGATGGGTATGCCTGAACAAGGGATTGCGTGATGGATGTGCCTGAACAAAGAGATTGCATGATGGGTATGCCTGAACAAGGGATTGCGTGATGGATTTGTCTGAACAAAGAGATTGCATGATGGATATGCCTGAACAAACGGATTGCATGATGGATATGCCTGAACAAAGAGATTGCATGATGGATATGCCTGAACAAAGGGATTGCATGATGGATATGCCTGAACAAAGGGATTGCATGATGGATATGCCTGAACACATGATGGATATGGCTGAACAAAGAGATTGCATGATGGAGATGGCTGAACAAAGGGATTGCATGATGGATATGCCTGAACAAAGGGATTGCATGATGGATATGCCTGAACAAAGAAATTGCTTGATGGATATTTCTGAACAAGGGATTGCGTGATGGATGTGCCTGAACAAAGGGATTGCATGATGGATATGCCTGAACAAAGAGATTGCATGATGGATATGCCTGAACAAAGGGATTGCATGATGGATATGCCTGAACAAAGAGATTGCTTGATGGATATGCCTGAACAAAGGGATTGCATGATGGATATGCCTGAACAAAGAGATTGCATGATGGATATGCCTGAACAAAGAGATTGCGTGATGGATATGCCTGAACAAAGGGATTGCGTGATGGATATGCCTGAACAATGGAATTGCATGATGGATATGCCTGAACAAGGAATTGCGTGATGGATATGCCTGAACAATGGGATTGCATGATGGATATGCCTGAAGAAAGGGATTGCGTGATGGATATGCCTGAACAATGGGATTGCATGATGCCTGATGACTGAGGGAATGCAGTGACGCCTGAAAAGGGAACGCGATGATGCCTGAATGAGGGGATGTGGAATGCCTGAATGAGGGAATGTACTGCCTGAATGAAGGAATGTACTGCCTGAATGAAGGAATGTACTGCCTGAATGAGGGAATGTGGAATGCCTGAATGAGGGAATGTGGGAATGCCTGAATGAGGGATTGCGGTGGTGCCTGAAAAAGGGAATGCGGTGATGTCTGAATGAGGGAATGAGGGGGTGAGGGAATGTGGGAATACGGATGGAGCATCAACCGTATACGGATGGAGCATCAACCGTATACGGATGGAGCATCAACCGTATACGGATGGAGCATCAACCGTATACGGATGGAGCATCAACCGTATACGGATGGAGCATCAACCGTATACGCTAGACATGTTTCTTCCAACCTAGGGGAATGGGGGAACGTGGAACATGCACCATCAATGTCAAGACCGTTCACATGCTGTAATGACGCCCCCAGCAGTTCACCCAATGGACAAATAAGAAATAGATCAATACATGTGAATTGCAATGGGTCTCGATATTAATGCACTGAAGCACACTTGCCCCATCCTACGCCCCCGTAGCGTTTACAGTACCACATTGCATTAGCACAAACTCACATCCAGCAAATATCAAGGCAAGTGTTGATGCAGCCACTGTTCTTCCCTACGGCAAGTGCTCCTGTAGCCAGTGCATGAATGCAATGCGGGGCAATCAGCAAGGATGCTGTTTGGAGTCTGCACTAGCACATCAGCACACTACCATAGACTCACATCCACCAAATTTTAAGGCAGGTGTTGCTGCAGCCAGCTGATGATGGCGGGGCAATCGGCAAGAATGCTGTTTGGAGTCCACTGTGGTGCTGCCTGCTGCAAGCTCGAGTCAAAGCAAGACGCAGTGGAGTAGGCTACGGGTAAAGTGTTCGTGCTGTTGCTCGGGCCTTCATGGCCCTGCATTCAAACAACACAAGCCAACGACGAGAGGGGGGGAAAAGAACCAGGAAACTCATTTGCAGCAAAGGACTCATAGCAGGTACCAGCTCAAGAGAATGAAGGGCCTTGCAGCTAGGGGTGAGCAAGGGGCGAACACGAACATGTTCGTGCTCGCCCCAGGACGAACATCACTGTTCGCCGAACCGAACACAAATAGTGTTCGATGTTCGCCTGTGGAGGCGAACACCTAGCTGCCACGGGCGAACACGAACGTGTTCGTGGCAAACACGTTCGTGTTCGCCCAGGGGGCGTGTTCATGGCGGATCGTCCACCTTGAGGATGGAATGCTCAAATGCTTAAGCGGTAGGTAACAAGCAGGAATTTATGGCATATCCGTTCTAATAGTATGAAAGGTCTGTGTAATAACCCTAAGATGATATGTTGAAACCCTTTAAACGCTAAGGCTAAGGCGCTTATGGGAGACCAGGGGCTGGCGCTTAGGAAGATATGAGTTTGAGCTCATAAAATGAACTCAAACTCAATTTTGTCGCGGCCAAATTTGTCGACGAACACTTAGGTGTTTCGTGTTCGACGCGACTCGGCCGGCCGGGCCGTGCGAACGGCGAACATGTTCCGGCGAACCGAACTGGCGTTCGTGTCCTTGCTCACCCCTACTTGCAGCTAAGAGTTTGAATCAACCATTCCACCTTGGTTGTTTCTCGCCATGCCAATCTGGTGCTTCAGGCTGCTCCCAACCTAGCCGTTGATCCGAGCCAGCTTCCACCACGCTGCACCGCATTAAACCTTGACACCAGACACGTGCACCACGCAGAACTGCTCAGCCAGGACACAATGATAGGACTGTACTGTTTACTCTCTCCCCCACATCCCACCTTGGTTGTCTCTCGCCATGCCAAGGGGCACAGGTCAATCTGGTGCTTCAGGCTGCTCCCAACCTGCCCCGCCACCAGCCCGTTTATCCGTCTCAACCTCCACCGCACTGCACTGCATTAAACCTCGACACCAGACATGTGCACCACGCAGAACCGCTCAACCAGGAAGCAATGATAGGAATGTGCCGTCTACTTTTACCCTCGTCCATACTCTCTCACCTTGGTTGTTTCCCGCCATCCAAAAAACAAAGGTCAATCTGGTGCTTCAGGCTGCTCCCAACCTACTGGTGCGAGCCAGCTTCCACCACGCTGCACCGCATTACACCTCAAAACCAGACACGTGCACCATGCATAACCGTTCAACCATCCCACCTTGGTTGTCTCTCGCCACGCCAAGGGGCACAGGTCAATCTGGTGCTTCAGGCTGCTCCCAACCTGCCCCGCCCCCAGCCCGTTTATCCTCGCCAGCTTCCACAAACGTCCGCCCGACTCCGCCCGGGATTTTTCCAGGTGCCAACAGCCCATGACTCTGAAGCGACGGGATGGCGACGGTTGGACAGATTGTGAGGAAGGATGGGGCGGGGTAGTGGGTGTTGCCGCTGCTGCTGGTGATGATGATGATGGTGATGCTGACGAGGAGGAAGTGGAGAGAAGGGTGAAAGCGAAGGCAGTGGTGGTGCCTGGCCAGACTAGTCCCCCTCTTGCACTCCTGTCGATGACTGCAGTTGAAGCTATGCTCTCACAGGCAAATCGGGTGGAGTCCTGAGGAAGGAGGGAAGGGGGCAGGGAAGCAGTGGGACAGGGAGGGTGGGATTGACGGCAATGGTGGTGGGTGGCCAGACCAGACCAAGCCCCCTCTTGCAGTCCTGTTGATGTCAGCTGCGGATGCCGGAGCTCACAGGCAGACCGGGTGGCGTCCTGAGGAAGGGGGAAGGGGGGAGGGGGAAAGGAAGACGTGGGAGGGGGAGGGCAAGAATAAGCCAGTGGTGGTGTCTGGCTGGCCAAAGCAGGCCCCCTTTCTGTGGACCGAGTGGCATCCTGATTGAAAAGAGGGGGAGGGAGAAAGGAAGGGGAGAGGGGAATGGGAGGAGGAGAGACACGAGGAGGAGGGTTGTGAGAAGGAAGCGTTAGAGGAGGAGAGAGGAGGATTGCAAAGAGGAGGGATCTGAAAGCAAGGGAAGTGAAGAGGAGGGATGTGAGGAGAGAAAGGGATGCCAGGAAAGCAAGGGAGGTAATGCATGGGCAGGCATATGCACATCGAGAGAGCAGAGCCTGGACTCTTGGTACAGCAGCAGGCGACTTTTAAGTTGCCTCAAAAGTCACCACCTGCACAATCAATGGACATGCTTCGCCAGGCATACGCACGTCGAGAGAGCAGAGCCTGGACTCTTTGTACAGCAGCAGGCGGAAGTCAATGGCTCTGGAAGGGCGAGCAATGTCAATGACTGCATAGCGCACCGAGTTGTGCTTCACCTGGTGGGGAGTTGCACACAACACCATGGGCAAAAGGAAAAAAAATCAGCTCACAGTAAGAGATTAAATGGAGAACCGTAAATCATAATAAAAAAAGGCTTGGCCATATGGGTGGTTAAGATGAGGGGCACTCGTCCCTAAACTCAGTTAGAAAACAACTAAGCTTGGGTGGTACAAGTGAGGGACAGATTCAGAGCTACGACATAGAAATGACCTGTAGTTAAGGACAGTAGTGAAGCTCACCTTGGTGAGGATGATTCCGGAGTTGTCAGGGTCAGGCACACAGATAAGCTTGTACTCGATTTCCAACTCGGTATCTGCTATCTGTTTCACACAAAACGGTAGCCAGAATGAGAATTCGATGTACGCTCGGTTTTCATCTCAGTGACTGGTGGTGTCAGTCACCTGTTACTCATATTGGAGGAGAAAACTGTCAAGCAATAGAGGATGCTGCAGAAAGGGCAAGATTCAGGGGACCTAAAGGCTTTGCAACAACCAAACGGAAAGAAAAAAAGCGAGAAGAAGATGAGGATTGGGAAGGAGGTTCCTATGTGACTTTTTAGTTGCCTATAAAGTTCCACTCTACCAAGTCATTACCCAGATGTGATAGCGCGATCGGGCCTTGTATCGCATGTTCATAACGCCGCACTCAATTGCCATATCTTCCACTGCAGCAAAGAGGTTCTCTGGCAGGCCTGTGTCGTAGGATCGGAAAACAGGCACGGAAAGGCGAATTGCGCGCCTGTTGACATGTGACTCAAACGCACCTGCTGTGAAGGGAGGGAGGCTGGGGAGGGAGCTGATCAAGGGGGAGCGAGGTGGGGGGACGAAACAAGGGTGGGGGGACGAAACAAGGGTGGGGGGACGAAACAAGGGTGGGGGGACGAAAAAAGGGTGGGGGGACGAAAAAAGGGGGGGGGATGAGAGGAGGACGAGTGGAATGGAGAATGGGGTGGTAGATGATGAAGGGAGATGCGGGATGGAAATGGCGCAAATGGAGTTATCCTTGCAGCAGGGGCCAGTGAAATGTGGGTGCAAATGGAGCAGCTTAATCTGGAAAGAAAGCCTTTTGTTGCTTTTCACACCTACAGACTCACACGGGTACTGAGGACTTCCAAGACGGGGACAGCAGCAGCTTCACCATCAGCTTGCACCGTTCCACCACGCTCGCCCCTCTCCCAGCAATCAAGACGCCTAAAGGGAGGAAGAATAATCCAAGAACTCACACGGGTACTGAGGACTTCCAAGACGGGGATAAGAGCAGCTTCCCCAGCTTCACCATCAGCTTGCACCGCTCCACCACTCTCGTCCTTCTCCCATCAATTGAGATACCTTAGGGGATGAAGATAAACCAAGGGCTTACACGGGTACTGAGGACTTCCAAGACGGGGATAGCAGCAGCTTCCCCAGCTTCACCATGAGCTTGCACCGCTCCACCATTCTCGTCCCTCTCCTCCCAATCTCTGGCACGAGCTGTATGTCTCTGTGAGCGGCCTCTAGTGCTCTGGCTAGAAGGCCGACTAGGTTGTCGGATAAGGAGGTTGGAGGAGCGGTGGAGAGTGGCGAGGAGGAGCAGGCAAAGGGATTAGAGACCCGGGAATCAGATGACGTATCAGAGGGCGGATCAGAAGCGGGATTTGATACGGAGTAAGATGCAGCAGAGTCTGCAGCTGACTCGATATTGTCACGCTCTGTTTCTGGAACCCTTGCTAGAATAGCAAGATTTTGATCCCAGTCGCGCTGTTGAGAACTATCGTGAAACCTTTGGAATCTGAGAACCATTCGGTTACAGCGAGCTCGCCCCCCGTTACAAGCACATTCGCCGCTGCACGGGCCTCCCGTTATAGATGAACTTCGCTCGGCGAAATCGTCAACTAGGGTGTAGCAAACAGCATCAGGAGAGTTCTTTATCGAGATTTTCTTTATAACGGGTTCAATGCCTCGGCCTCCTGCCTGATACATGCGATCTCTGCCTCGGCCTCTTCCTCCGAACCTGTTTTCCGAACCTGCTCCGGAGCTTCGATAACCTAGGTTTGGCGCTGCCGCCGACGGAGCAGCAGGTTCGGCAGCGGAACTGCTCGCGGCGGCTCGGCGATGAGGAGGAACGTACGGCATGGTGAGAGGTGGGAGGCAGGCGAAAGGTTCCCAAGCCCCACTGGGAGAGGACGGAGGGGATTGTGAAGGACGGGAGACGTCCTATCCGATAGGTACCAGTCCTATTTTCTAGTTGACCGATAAGCGCAGGAGGGAGGGGCGACTATGGGTCCTATTTTCTACTAACATGCTGCTGCTGAGCCGAATCGAACACCGCAAGACGCGATTTGGGGGGGCTTGATTTGTCTGATCAGTACCCCCTATAGAATGGTCAATTATTCGTTAATCATGCCCTATATCCTGCAGGCTTCATGTTATCCAGTTGATAGCATAATTTCAGCTTTCCTGAAGGGAATGACTGAACGACATGTAGACAATTATGGTTGATTAGACTGGCAGGTCACATCCAACACTAGCACTTCATACCAGCTGCTTCCAACATCTCTTGAGAAACTGTCCCTGACTGTACTGCTGCTGCTAGCTCCTTCCTGTTGCTCTCATTCCCTTCCACCAGACACCTCATAGCATAACCCGCCCATTCCTTAGTACCACCACTACCCCCATCAGACTCTGCCATGATCTGTTGCAGAACCAGCACAAGGCCAGATATTCCCCCCCCTGTACATTTATACATTCTGACAGCATCTTGATACACAGGCCGGCAGTGACACGCGTTTGCAAGCACTGCCACCAAGTCAGATCGATATCCGGGATATGCTTCCTCCTTGCCCTGGCCACTTGAACCTCCAGGCACACTGACAGTCAGCCCCTGGAGGATATCCAGCAGCAGCGGGATGATTTCTGAACCTCCGATCACAACAAACGCATCCTCCGCCGTTGAATTTGAGTCTGCAGCTTGTCCTGCTCCTGCTGCTGCTGAGGCTTCTGCGGGGGGGGCGTCTGAGGCTACTGTGAATGATGAGTCTGGAGAAGCTGGAACTGGATGGGCGGTGGAGGACGGCTCTTGGGCGGCCAGAACGCGGAGGCAGCGGAGGGAGAAGCAGAGCACCAGCTGCAGACACGTGAAGGAGGTGGAGGAGGAGGCGAGGGCCTTGCTGCCAGCCTCCTCCCGCGCCTTGCTCAGACCCGCCGCAGCGTTTCTGCATGCAGTGAGAAGGAACTTGAGAGTGCCCGGTCCAATGTCAGGCAGCCCATGCACCTGCCATCTCGATCCAGGCGCAGCAGGCTCCTTTGACGTCTCATCACCCTTGGACTTTCCATTATCCTCATTAGAAGCAGAAGGCAAGTCGATTCCTGGGATCCCCCGTGCTTTCGCAGTGGCGTGAAGAGCGCCCCACAGGACCCACAGCAGGGCGGCTTGTTCCGGGCAGAATAGCCCTCGGACCTGGCCGAGGGCAGGGCGTGGCGAGAAGTTGGGCAGGTTCTTGAAGACAGGCTCGAAGTAGCGCGCGCGCAGGCAGAGCCGCTCCACCAGCAGACCCAACCACTCGTCCATCCCGTTAGAGGCAGCATCCGGGAGAGCTGAGAAAGAAGGGCGCACAGTGGCAGGGACAGGAAGGAAGTAAGGAGGGAGGTAATGAGTAGACAAGAGGGACGAAGGATTTGTGTGAACAGGAACGCCACAAGACGAGTGTACAGACGAGCAGGGAGAAGCAGCGGAAATGATGGAGCGAGGGGACACAAAAGATTTCTGTAAGTTTCTTTAGAGAGTTGTGCGGAGAACGAAGGGAGAGATTTACAGCAGCACACGAGAAGGCATACCTGAGAAAACATCCCCGCCGCTGCCGCCGTCGCGCCCCTCCGCGCGCGCAACGAGCGCCTCCCCCTGCGCCCTGAGCGCGCCCGCGAGCAGCGCGACGCCGTCCATGGACCCGCCCAGCCCGTCGACGTGCTTGGGCACGGCGCGGCAGCACGTGAAGAGCACCATGCAGAGCGCGCGCTGCACCGCGGGAGAGCGCACTGTGGCGAGGCGCGAGAAAGTGCCGGGGAAGCAGCGGTCCCACACTGCGGTTTGATGGAGCTCTCCCGCGTTGGCGAAGTTGCCGATTACCTGCGGATGCGGACACACGCGGGTCGGGTGAGGATAGGGCATGGGGTTCGGGTAGGGGGCGGACGGCAGGGTATCGGGGGAGGAGAGGGCTTGGTCGGTTGGGTGAGGAGGGGGCATAGGAGAGGGAAGGGACGAGATAAACGGAAATGGAGGCGAGTAGCGAATACGAGTGGAGGAATGTGTAGAATAGAAGCGTACTCGTCAATGAGAATGCAAGAAAGGGTCCAAAAGACAGTGGATGTGAGGCCCCTTAGTCAAAGAAGTCAGGTGCATGGAAAAGTAAAGCACCCGTTCGTGCCAATGGGTCCACTTATATTCAATTTAGCATCCGCGTATAGGCGTGCGTGGCATGAGACAAGCCAGCCGCTTTAGTCAGATGCATGCATCACTTCTGAAAAAAGCAGGGACGACGGGAGGGAAAGGGCGAGAAGGGAGAGGGGCGCGGGGGGGGAAGGGAAGGGTGGGGTACGGGGGAGGAATGGGAGGGAGGGGGATGTGGGGGGAGGGAGGGAGGGGACGCGGTAAAGCAAGCGAAAAACAACATGGGAGAGCAGAGGCGCTCACCTGAAGCACGGCCTTCAAGGCATCCACGTGGTCTCGCGGCAGGTCGATCTGCAGCGCCAGGTGCAGCACGGACGGCGACGCAGGCGGCAGCAGCGACGAATAAAACATCGGCGACATGGGGGTCATCGGGTGACCCGATACTCCGCCCGCCATCGGCGACCCTTGCGCGAGAGCCGCTGCGCCGCCCGCCGGGGAGGCCGCGCCGGGGAGAGCGCCGAATGACGCGGCGGACGGGGAGAGAAGGGGCAGAGAGAGAGTTCCGGTGCCCTTTCTGTTAATGGACCGTTTCCGCCGATGGGCTGCGCTGGCGGAAGCTCCCCCCGCGGAAGTCGCTAAAGCGGGGGGACGGTTAAGCATGCGCGCGGAAGGCGCGGAGGAACCCGTGGCGGAGGCAGAAGCGGAAGCAGGTGCGGGTTTTGAAGACGAAAGCGCGTCGGCGGTGCTGCCGGAAGACGCTGCGCCTGAAGCAGCTCCGCTACCCACTTTTAGCTTTGCAAGTTGGGAAGCGACTTGAGTCGAGTCTTCACCGTTGCCTGAAGAGTGGGATCCCGATCTTGGTTGATCCGCAGCAGACGCTGCAGAGACACTGGCGGTACTGCCTGCAGCAGCGAGATTTCCGCCGGAAGGAGCGGCGCCTGGTAGCGGGGTTTGGTGGATGATGTGACTCGATATAAGCCGGTCCGCGATAGTAGCTACCGCATCTAGCGCACCGCATTGTAGAAACGCGTTTTGATTGGGGGCGAGACCGGCGAGCAGGTTCCGAATAACTCGAAGGACTTGCACCAACGGTCGGATTGCTGGTTGTGCGGAAGCGACACCGCTTGATCCTCGAGCATCTGCAATCTCAGATGCAGCAATAGTAGCCGTTGATGGTGATGCTGACGCTCCATGTAGATCTGGATCTGCGGAAACAGACCAATCAGTGGAAAGCCGGTCGATGAAGCTTGAAGATGCGGATCCGTGACATCCGTCAGCAGCCGAAGCCGACGGTCCAGATACGTCACTGGATCGTTGAAGACCATACAGCTCGGGACAATGCCGAGAAAAATCAGGAAGAAGGTTAATCAGTCGCGTAACGGCGATCCCGCCGGCGACGTCCGCGTCACTCTCCAGCCATGTCCGGTCCTTGGATTTTAATAGAAGATCAGAGATTACTCGCTGCAGTGGATCTAAGGATTCAAGATTTCCATCGGCAAATTTAGGAGCAAGCTGTTCAATTTCCGAAAACAGATCCTCCGACATGGCAGCTGCATCAACGGAGATGTAAACGGAAACAAGTTATCAGAGTTTAGTGAAAAGACTAGGCGAGAGATCTGGTAAGATATGTACAATCCGTCCCAGCATTGCTGGTCGGTGACACTCTGGAAACAAAACCGCTTCACAAGTGAATGGCTGCTGCTGCTTCTGCTGCTTCTGTTGGTGTGAAATATGAAACAGCCAGCCGTCAGCCGAAAAGAAATGACATTGCTCCACTCTCCCCGCCCACCTCTGGAGATCTGTTGTGCAGGGAGCGAGGGAGGCCTTCGAGTGTAACACCAGCTAAAATGTATGTTTAGTGCAGTCTTATTGAAAGACTTCTTCTATGGTCCGCAGTCAGAGCTTACAGTCTTGATTTGGTAATTTAGAGTAGCATAGTCGTACGTTTAAAATCGAATTTATTCGACTCAATCACATGTGAACATATTTGATTAATTTTGTGGCTTCATGACGGAAAACGAAACAAAAGAAAACGGTGTGATCAATGTTGTACAAACAACTGTCATTGACTAATAGCAAGACAGTACACTAGAGAGCTTATGTAACAAAGAGACTTTGATTTCGCCTTGCTGGCAGTTTGGCTGTGTGGCTGCCCCTAACCTGGGTGTGGTTGCACCTAACCTGGTTGGCGTCTCCCCCTTCGCCTCCTCCCTCCATTCATCCAACCTCGACTCTCTCCGCCTGCACCAACCAAGCGTTTTTTCCTCGCCCGGAAGTCCCAACCCCCAATCAAATCGTTTCAATTCGCACTGGGCAGACAACAGATTTCCGCTACAGTCAAATCCGCTTACCTGGCCGTTCCATTTACCGGTCCTTCTGCTCACCTTCAAATTTTCCCCGAGCAACGCAACCATCTCTCAGGGCAGACGAAGACTTCACTTGCTGCCGCCATTCCTCGGTTCCGTCAACGTCTCCGTCGCCCGTCCAACATCCTGCTGCTTTTCTGGAGATCTATCTGTGCAGGTAGAGCAGTGTTGTTCGATAAAATACCGAGGGACCATTCACCTTAGCATCAGAAAACCAGAAGCTCAGACACACAGGACACTCACAGACAGACCTCCTACACCAGACTCCATCGACTTCCAAGCTCGTCTATCACCAAACGCTTCACACTCCTGTCATTCAATCACCGTTTTTATTCCGTCTGGATAGATTTCCCTCAGCTTTTGTCAAATCCCGCGCCATTCGCTTTCTCCGCGCAGTGCACTTGTACGAAATTCGTGGTTTCAACCTCACGTTCTGCGTGACGAACGCCAATGCTTCTTGCAAAGACTCTCCGAGCCATAGCCATTAGGTATTCAAATGTCAGAATCTCTTGTGGCTTACGGTTACCTCTATGTTCCGTAGAGATGCGCGCTTCATAGCGGAGCTGCCTTTCTGGTAAGGTTATCCACATTGCAGCTAACGGCAGCTGAGGAGTCTGAATCACGATACCAAAGGAGTGCAATAACTCCGTCGCGACGCAAAGTCAGCTTCCATGGCGTATCACCACAGCTTAATCTTCGGCCTTGGCGGTATGCCGTTGATGAAATCGTCAACGGTCACGAACGCCGTCAACGACAAAGAAAACAAACCAGGCGGGTTACCCGAACCAGTTCTCGAGCTCGCGAAAAGAGTGTACTATAACACGATACCCGCGTCGCTTAGCTTGACCGGCGGCGGAACCATCGGCCGGAGCGGCACCGGAACGATCGGCAGACGGAAGAAGACGAAGAAAGACCAGCTCGGATTTCCCCCGACGAAACCCAATCGATGCGTGGAAGAAGCCAAGTTCCTGTCGATCGAGGCTGCTGCCGTCATGCGCAAGCTGCTGTGGCTCTGGTCCACGATCAGCCCTGAGCAGATCGAACGGCTGCGGACGAGTCTCCAGGTAAGCGAAGCCGTGACGCGTAGCCACGTGTCAGGCAACAGAGGTAGTTACCCAAGAATGCAACCGTAGCAGTTTTCTTGCTTCACTGAAGGAAGCCATTCAAGTTTTGACATTTTTCTTTCATCCATTTTCGCTCATTAAGGCGCGCGTCAAGAGCGTTTGTATTTTCAACTAAAAAAACTCTACGTTCTGAAGTCATTTGATCGTCAGCTGCAGCGGCCTAGGATTCAGTCATGCACTTGTGGACTGGTGAATGCGCATTCATGGTTAATGGTAGTCGTTTCCGCTGAATGGGTGTAGGAATAACGCGCCAATGCACTCGCGTGAGTCCAATAAATGATACCCATTCCTTCATTGATGCACCCATGGTCTCATTCACACATTGCAAATGCACTCGTGCATGCGTCCGTACATTTGTGAGCGGATCAACATGTGTATGAATCTTTTCATCAGCACGCTCGCAACGTGATAATGCGCCCAAGCGCAGCATCACAACCCCCGAACCCCAGAGCCATGGCTTGCCGTATCTTCCTCCCTTCCCCTCAAATCCCTCCCTCCTCCTCTCCCCCCACTGAACCCCACCTCACTCCGCACCCACTCCGCCCCCTCTCCCTGTCTCCCCTCCCCCCACCTCTCCACTTTCTCCCCTCCTCTCTTCCCTCTCCCCCTCTCTCCCCCATTCCGCACGCCCGTGCATACCTCTCACGCCTGCCTCAGGAGGACAAGGCTGTTCTCACCTATGTCTGCCCTGACCCCGCGCACCTGTGGACTCTAGCAGGTACGGTTCAGGAATAATCCAGGCGTGTCCGTCCATCTAGTTACATTGCATCATAACTTCTGTTCCGCCAAATTTGACCCCCCTCTTTCCCCGCTTTTCCCGAATGCCATCACTTTCTCCCCGAACGCCACAGCCGTCCCCCCTAATTGCCACCCTTATTCCCCCTACATGCCATTCAAAGCCACCCCGGTTCCCCCTACATGCCATTAAATGCCACCCCAGTTCCCCCTACATGCCATTAAATGCCACCCCTGTTCTTCCTAAATGCCATACCCGCCCCCCTGAATGCCATCCCAGTTCCCCTCAACGCCCTCAACAGGCTTGGAGCTGGTGGGGAGATTCTGGAGAGGATAATCGAGGCGTGGAGGCCATGGGCCTCTAAGTGCGGCGAGATTTGAATAGAGTGCTTTTCTGGTCACTCCTTATAGTCACAATACCCTCACCTCACCCCAACAGGCTTGTCGCTGATGAAGATTCTGGAGCGGATGGGCGAGCATGTGGCGGCCATGGGTCTCTAGTGTGGCGAGAGTTGAGTTGAGTGCAAATATTCTTGTCATTCCGCATTGCCTCAACACCACATACAGGCTTGGAGCTGATGGAAATCTTAGAGAGGATGGGCGAGCGGGTTGCGGCCATGGGCCTCAAGTGTGGCGAGAGGCGGCTGCACCAGCTGGCGAACGTGTTTGGGGAGATGCGGCACCCCGAAACCGTCTTCTCCCACTTCAGGCTGGACGCCCAGGAGCAGGAGACGCTCTTCTGGTGAGTTGCTCAATGCTCAAGGGCGTGAAACAATCGTTTCCCCTCACTTCAGCCTGGACGCCCAGGAGCAGGAGACACTCTTCTGGTGAGTGAGCCATGTAGAGCATTTGAAGGTGCGCAGAGGTACATAGATTTCTAATTGCACGGTTTATCTGTGTGGCCATGTGTGAAGCGCCTTCCCCTTTCCCCCTCCCCTTCCCCCTTTACCCCCCCCCCGCCCTCCGCCTGGCCTTCTTGACCCTCACAGCGTCATGCAGGAGGAGGTGGAGAAGCTGGGCGAGGTGCGCAGCTCCATGATGTTTGAATTGTAACACTTCGTCCACCCCCTCCTCCCCCCCTGCCCCCCCATCCCCACCTCCCCTCTCCCCTCCTGCCTCCTAATCCCCATTTCCCCACTCCCCCTTGGGCACCCATCCCCACCTCCCCACTCCCCCCCCCCCCCCTGCTTCAACGTGCGTGCAGCTTCATGCAGGAGGAGGTGGAGAAGCTGGGGGAGGTGCGCAGCTCCATGGAACGACTCAACACTCTGCGCTCGCTGCTCAGGTGGGTGTGGAAGCTGAGTGTCTGTGCACTGCAAATATTCTCGATTATTGATATCTTAACCTTGCCATGCCTCAATCTCTTCATGCAATATCCTTGCCATGCCTCTCACTCTTGCCATGCCTCTCATCTTGCCATGCCTCTCACTCTTGCCATGCCTCTCATCTTGCCATGCCTCTCACTCTCGCCATGCCTCTCACTCTTGCCATGCCTCTCACTCGTGTGATGCCTCTCACTCGTGTGATGCACTCCATCCACGCCATTGCCTTCCCTTCAGGAAGAAGAAGCCTGCGCCCGCCACAAGCCTTCTTTCTGAACTGCAAGCTGCCTCAGCGTACGTCCCTATGCCTCCCTTTGCTTCCCGTTCATTGAGTGTGTTCCTGTGTAGGTTCCTCACGTGCATCTCTATGTGCACTCCCACCGTCCCTCACTCATTTACTAGGTTACTGGTGCATCCCACCGTCCCATGTGCATCTCTATGTGTAGGCTACTAGGTGCATCCCCCCGTCCCTCACTCACCTAGTGATCTCCCCTCCCACCCTCCTCCGTCCAGTCACTTCTCTTCGCATGCTCCTCTCTGCTACACTGCTATTCTTCCACCCGACCCCACATTCACTGCAACACATCGGACTTGTCCTCTTGGCAAGCAGGAGAAGGGAGCAAGTCACCCTCCTGGCTTTCAAAAACCCTCTTCTCAAAGCAACCACCAGGGCCCCCACACTTATGGCCCCACATTACCCCCCTCCCCCTCTCCCACACACCCACCCACCCACCACCTAACCTTCCATCCGTATCTACAACAGTGACGCCCTGGCCGATGGCGAGGGCAAGGAGGAGGCAGAGAAGGAGGTCGACTCGTCCTCATGGCTGTCAGAAAACCTCCCACCAATTTCAAAGCCCCTACTCCCATTACACCTCACACCTTCCCATCCGTATCTACAACAGTGATGCTCTGGCCGATGGCGAGGGCAAGAAGGAGGCAGTGAAGGAAAGCGACTCGTTTTTTAAAGAAGCCAAATTCCCACCCACCCCCTGCTCCCCATCCCACACGCCCCCCTCATTAAACCCCCCTCCCACCACCTGCCACCACATCTTTACATCCCTATCTAACCCACAAAACAGTGACGCCCTGGCCGATGGCGAGGGCAAGGAGGACGCAGAGAAGGAGGGTGACTCGTCCTCATGGATGCCTCGCTGCGACCTGCCAGGGGCTGAGGAGATCCTCAAACTGGTGCGCTTGCTCTGATATTTTTTAGAATTCTCAAGAGTTGTTCACGGAGGTCCCGGAACTGGTGCACTAATACTACTGGATCAGTGTAGTTACTGGGTTGCGCTTACCAGGTTGGCGTGGTTACCAGGTTGGTGCGCAGACCGGGCTGGTGCAGTCACTGGCCTGGTGTAGTTACCGGGTTGCGGTTACCAGTTACCCAGGGAGCTTTATGAATCACAAATCTGCCGCGTTCCATGCCGCCTTTGGTTTCCCTGCACTGAATGAATGCTTGTGGCCGATCCTCCCTTCATCCCCCCACCCCTTTTCACCCCTTTTCCCTCTGCTTACCGACTTGCCTGGACGTGATGTTGCGTGCAGACGGCAACCATATCAGAGCTGCAGAGGCGATGTTTGTGGTCTGTTGAATTGGACCACGTTGTGCGGGTGAGTGCAATCTGTGTGGTTATGGATAAATCAACAAAATGAAGCCGATGGGACGAGTATGGACCATGCTGTCAGGGGGAATGCATGCAGGCTGTGCGGGCATTCGTCCCTGCTGAAATGAGATTTGGTGCTTAGTCCACGTGAGCAGTGACGGCACAGGCAGCCAGGAAAATGCTTTTGCACCTCATTCCCTTCTTGAACCCCACAATCCCTGCCCCTCCCTTCCTCTCCATTCGTCCGTTTCAACCGCTCTGGAAGTCAATCCGTATTGATGTGGAATGAAACCGTGCACCTCATCCTTCCATCCGCCTATCCCACCCCTCCCAGCTGCTGATGCTGGCGAACATCCTCCTGAGGGACAGAATCATCTCTGCCCTTGCCATCAACGCGCACTACTCTGATGCCTTGACTCGCGAGGGCTCCCTGGGCCACTCTGGGCTGGCTGTGCTATGCCAGAGTTATCAACCTGCTGCAAGACAATATTGCATTGGCCACTGATGAAGCTATTATTATTGTATTAAACCTGTGATTCTGCATCCCGTCCTTCCATCTGCCCCCATCACTCCCCACCAGCTGCTGGTGCTGGCGATCATCGTCCTGAGGGACAGAATCATCTCTGTCTTTGCCATCAACGCGATTGTGCTGATATACCACTGCGCTGCGCCAAGGCCATCAATCTGCTGTGGTACAAAGCTGTATGCTGCAAGCATCTCCTCCTTCCATTCGCTCATCCCTCCATCCGCCCATCCCTCCCATTCAGCTGCTGGTGCTGGCGATCATCCTCCTGAGGGACCGAATTATCTCAGTATTTGCCATCAACGCGCGCTCCTCCGACGCCTTGACTCGCGAGGGATCCCTGGGCCGCGCTGGGCTGGCGCTGCGCTACGCCAAGGTCATCAACCTGGCGGAGAAGCTCATGAAATACCCCTTCATGGCTGCTGGGAGTACACGGTGGGTGCTAGAAGCGTAAGTGATGTACAGTACATGGGTAGATCACATACAGCCTGATTGATTGTGTCAAGCGCACTGGCAGTGGCCTGGCGCTGCGCTACGCCAACCAAGGTCATCAACCTGGCGGAGAAGCTCATGAAATACCCCTTCATGGCCGCTGGGAGTACACGGTGGGTGCGAGCGAATGGGCTTGGTACTGTAAACCGGTAGAGTGCGTACAGCCTGGGTGATTGCAACAAGCACAGTGGGCTGGGTTGGCGCTGCGCTACGCCAAGGTCATCAACCTGGCGGAGAAGCTCATGAAATACCCCTTAATGGCTGCTGTGAGTACACGGTGGGTGGGGATATGTTCAGTGGTGGTTGAATGATCACACAGGTAGACTGAACACAAGGTGGGTATGAAGTGGTCCTAACAAAGGCATGCACTGCAAAACAATGTCGCCTAAGCTGTTCCTGCCACTTGCACTCCCGTTTTCTTTTTTTCAAAGACAGACCTTGACTGTGAAGCTCTCTGCACATCCTAATCGAGGATGTACCCAAGCTATTACAAGATCTGACATCCCCGCTTAATTTGACGCTTACTCAAGGTGCCACTATCAGGCCAGAACCCCCGTTCTTTTGTGTGGCAGCCCACACGCAGATTTGAAGTCAAAGCTCTTGCTTCTGAATTTGGAGAGAGTTTTTGTTAAGATGATGGTGTTTCAAAAAGACGACAGGTTGACGGCTGATGCCAGATCGTGTAGCATCTTGGGATACATAAGAAATCATTTTTCCCATCTAACCCCTCCCACTTCTTCCCCCACTCCTAAAGTCAAGCTGCCATATTCTGATTCTTATTCTTGTCTCCCTCCATCCAGAGACGAGCTGTACGGCCTCCTGAACTACAGCACCAAGAAAGTACCTCGCAGTGCGTTTGTTCAGGCTTTTGGTTCTCTCCTCCACCTCCCCTCCTCCCCTTTCCCCTGCTGCCCTCCAATTTCCGTATCTCCCTCCGTCCAGAGACGAGCTGTACGGCCTGCTGACCTACAGCACCAAGAAAGACCTCGCCCTGCGGCTATCCCAGCTTTAGCTTCTCTCCTTTTTCCCCAATCCCACCCCCATATACCTGTTTCCCTCCCTCCAGGGACGAGTTGTACGGCCTGCTGACCTACAGCACCAAGAAAGACCTCGCCCTGCGGCTATCCCGGCCTGTGATCTCCTCCAAGAGCAAAGACACCAAGACAGAAAAAACCGCTGACACTGAAACCAGCAAGGGCGCTGACAAGAAGGGGGAGAAAGGAAAGGATGGGGACGAGGATGAGGAGGATGGGGAGGATGACGATGACGATGATGGGTTTACTTGGTTGAAGAAGCCTAGTCCGTTGAATGACCCACGTGGTCTAGGCGGGAAAGGAGGAGGGGGGAAGGGAGGGGAGGGGGATGAGGAGGACGAGGATATGGAGGAGTGGGAGAGGCGGATGAGGAAGGCGTTGAGTCTGCTGCCTTTGCTGGCGCAGCACACGATTGCGTGGAACGATGCCATCACTGTGAAGCCATCTTCCAACCGCAAGGCGACACGCCTTCTAAGAGTGCAGGTGAGAAGACAGACGATTTTGAATGCGCCTTGTTAGTAAGGTTCAGCCTGCTGCCTCTGCTGGCGCAGCACATAGTCGCATGACACAATGCCATCACTGTGAAGCCCTCGTCGAACCGCAAGGCATCGCGATTGCTAAGGGTGCAGGTGAGGAAGCAGTGCTTGAGGGGACGTTTTCAATTCAAGGGCCTTATACTAGAGTCTGCTGCCTCTGTGAATAATGCCACACGATCGCGCGGCACACAATCGCTTGGAATGATGCCATCAAGGTGAAGCCGTTGTCAAACCGCAAGGCTACACGCCTGCTGAGAGTGCAGGTGAGAAGGACAAGTGAAGAGTGGCGCCATTATAGTGATAGAAAGCTGCATGTGAATTGCATTGCAAGGTGACATGCTTGCTGAGGGTGCATGTGAGCAGACAGATTTTTAGGCTCCTTCAAGCTTACCTTCTCTCTCACTACCCTGCTTTACCGCTCCCCACCCTGAACCCCCCCGTCCCCATTCTCCCCCTTCCCTCCCCACCAGACCCTCTACCAGAAGGCAGTGATAGACGCCTCTTTGCTTGACGCCCTGGAGGGGGTATCCCGCCTAGTCGCCTCCGACGCCTCCAACCTCACGCAGCTCAACTCCCGCAAGATGGAAGCCATGGCTGCACTGGCACCCCGTCAAGAAGGCTTCTGAGGTGACCGTAAGGGCGAAGTTCAGTGACTCACTACCCACGCACCCGGTCTCCCCTTTCCCCTACTCCCCTCTCCCGTTCCCCTGCCCCCCTCTCCTCCCCCACCAGACCCTCTACCACGCACAGAAGGCAGTCATCGATGCCTCTCTCCTGGATGCCCTGGAGGGGGTATCCCGCCTCGTCGCCTCCGACGCCTCCAACCTCACGCAGCTCAACTCCCGCAAGATGGAAGCCATGGCTGCCGAGGCCCGCAAGAAGCTCGACAAAGCCTCTGCGGATTCCAAGAAGCCCCGCGCGGTCATGATCTCGGGGATCTTCAAGCCCAAGCGCGCTGCTGCAGGAATCGTGCAGGGAGCGCCGCTGCCCATGGTGTTTGAGCCGGCGACTGAGGTGGGGAAGGTCACGGAGAAAGGGAAGGCCCCCGAGCTGTCGCCGAGGGCGGCTGTGCCGCTGTCTCCCACTGGGGCGTCTGCTGCTGAGCCTGCTGCGAGTTTTCTGGTGAAATCTGGGTCGGTTTCAGCCCCCAGGTCGGTTTCTCCTGCATCTGCTGCTGCTGCTTCTTCGGTCTCTGCTCGGACCAGATTTCCCACGTCAGCATCTGTCTCTGTTGCTGGCTCTTCTGCTGCTCCCTTCAGGTCATCTGACTTGACTCAGAAAGTCCCCCGACCCCTCCCTGCACTGCCAGCAGCACCTGATGCATCCACCCCAGGCCAAACCGGACCTCTGCCCTCTCCCTCTCTCCTCGCTCAGTCCCTGCTGTCCACCTCCTCTCTACCATCTTCCCAGATATCTTCCCTCGTCGAATCCACTCCTTCCCTGTCTCCTCCCCTCTCTGCCACACCTCACACCCCACCACCACCTGACACCCCCAACTCCCCTAAAAGCCCTCTGAAACCCCGACCTCCCTCACAGCCCCCTGTGCGCCCCCCTTTCCGTGGCTCAGCCGCCAACAGCGTGGACTTAACTGGGGGAGGTGACAACCCGAGGTCCCCCAGGGGGTTTGTTCGGGCTGCAGCTGAGGAATCAGGCGGTTCTGCTGGGGCTGGGGGAGGGGCGGGGGCGGGGTATGCAGATCGACCCCCAAGATCCCCCCGTGCTTATGTGCGCTTTGCTGATGCTCCTGCTGGTCTGGGTGGTGAGAGCAGCAGTGGCGGCAGCAATGGCAGCAGCAGTTGGGACAGGGGAGAAACAGCAGCAGAAGGAGCTCCTACAGCAGCGGCATTAGCAGGTGCTTTCAGGGAAGGTAGGGACGGGTCATCTAGCCCAGCATCACCTCGTGGCCTTTCTAGACTCAGCCCTAGCACCCCCTCCACCAGCAACACCACAGACAGCAGCCATGCCAACCGCCCTGTAAGCCCTCTCAGCCAATCACATCGCTCCACGCCCTCCATTACAATCACTCCGCCGTCTCACAGCCGAGTGTCATCCACGTTCCGAGCGCCCGTGCCCCCCGCCCTCCTGTCGCCCACGTGTGTGGTCTACGACTCCACTCCCAAGTCCCCGGCGCCTGTGGCGAGCTTGCAGCGGCTCAACGCAAGGAAGGAGACGCGGGATGAGCCGTTTGTCACCACTGAGGGGCTGCAAGCACAGGCAGAGGCCGAGGCAGAGGCAGAGGCCGTAAAAGCACAGGCGTTGAAAGCACAAGCTATGCAAGCGCAGGCAGAGGTTGTGAAAGCACATGCCTTGAAAGCTCGGGCCCTGAAAGCACAAGCACAGGCTGTGAAAGCACGGGCAGAGGCAGAGGCAGAGGCAGAGGCAGAGGCAGAGGCAGAGGGAGATGCGCAGGCACAGGCGGTTGCACGGCTGGAGGCTCAAGTGTCGTTCTCGTTGGATGGGTCTATCGGGCGAGAAAGCCAGTCTGCTTCGTCTGTATCTCCTAAGACCCGTCCCGCGACCGCTCCTGCTTCTGCCGCTGCTTCTACACATCTCCCTCTCTCGGCTTCGCCATCCACCCCAGTTCCTGCTTCCCAACCCACCTCCTCATCTAGCCCTCGCCCCTCCACCGCCCCTTCCTCCTCCTCTCGCCCCACCACCCCTTCTTCCCGCCCCACCACCCCCTCCTCCCGCCCCACCACCCCTCCCTTAAAAACCTCTCTACCATTCCTGCTAGGCACCTCGTCTCGCCCCACCACGCCTCCCATGCTAGGCGCCTCCTCCAGTGTCTCCTCTGGCTCTGTCATGTCTACCCGCCCATCAGATGCCGTCATGTGTGAGTGCCGCACAGGGCTGGGGTTGCGCAGAGACAGGCTTCGGAACGTGTGGATTGAGAGGGATGATGACGATGATGGGGAGTGGGACGGGGGCCGGGACAGGGAGGGGGATGGGGAGGGGGATGGGAGGAGTTTGAGGGACGGGGCGGGGGGTGGGGCAACCCCGCCTAGGTCGAGGCGGAATTCGCTGAGTCGGAGCATTGGAGGGGCGCTGCGGGTTCTGCAGCGGGGAATGAGCGAGCAGGAGCGGGGGAGGCATAGCAGCTTGAGGGGGAGCAATTTGAGTATGAGTATGAGCAGTGGGAGTGGGGCTGGGAGTTTTGGTGGGCGGGGGAGTTTGAGGGGAGGGCAAGGGAGTGGCTTTGATGGCGGCGGTGGTGGTGGTGGTGGTGGTGGTGGCGGTGGCGGAAGGGGGATTGGTGGTGGTGGCGGCAGTGGTGGTGGTGAGGGCAGTAGTGGTGGTGGTGTAAGCAGTGGTGGTGGTGGTGCTACTGATGGCCGGGCTATTGATGCTGCTCCTACTGCTGCCAGTTCTAGTGGTGCAGTAAGTGCTGCTGCTGCTCCTGCTGCTGCTGGCCCTAGTGGTGGTTCTGGTGGTCCTGCTGGCAGTAAAACTGCAAGTGGATTTCGCAACAAAAGCGTTACTGGTGATGGAAGTATACGAAGCGGAGGGAGGATTAGTGTGGGCGGTGGCGAGAGTAGCGGAGGTGGAAACTATGGCGTTACAGGCACGGGTGGGGGAAGCACGTTCAGTGCTACAAGCAGCAACATAAATTATTCTTCTGGTGGTGGTAGCGTTACCGGAAGCACAGACACTAGGATTCCGTTTGGATTTGAAAGGCCTTTGCCAGTGGTGAAGCGGCCAAGTAGCAGCGGAGGCAGGAGGCCAGCAAGTAGTGGTGGTAGAAATGGTGAGTCTTTGCCGAAAGCTTCTCCCAAAGAGCCTGGTGGTAGTGATGGCGACGAGCCGGAGCTTAAGCGAGCGTCTACTAGAGGCTAGTTAACTCCACAATGCTGAAGTGCAAGCTTTCATGTGTTGGTGTAGTCTTGTGTTGCAGATGCGCTATAGCTATAGATTTAGGTTGCTTTATTACTGTAGACATTTCCGTTTCCGCCTTTTGTTGCAATCGATGCCGTTTAACTGTTGTGTGTCTCCCAGATCACGTGGCACCTTGGCAAGCCGCACAGGCATCAGCGGAGAGATTGTAAAGTGACGTGGTCACGAATCATGCCACGTCTTCCAGCAGGCAAAAGGACTGTGCTTATAACGACCTTGCTTGTGAGACAATCTTGTGTGCCTTCGAGAAGCCCTCGCTCAAGCGAGCGGAGATGCGAGCCCATTGGCGATAGTCGCCATCTTCGTTATCCATCTTGTCGTCAGCCTGTAAAGTTGCGCCCTCCCGTCACCTTCCACGCCCGCCGTCAAGTCGAGGTTCCACCGTCAGCTCGGATATTCCGACTGTCAGGCATCGGGATTATCCGCTCGTGGGGAATCAGCACGCAGCACTGTTTCTACCTCGAGAACTCATGGTTCCAGGAACTAGGGAGAAGGGCTTGCAGCCAGAAACACGCTTGAGGAGGATCACGAACTGCAGACTTTCCAGGAGCAATTCTAGGAACTTTAGGAGCTTCAGCTAAATCAAGAATCAGGAATCCGTCCTTAGTTGAGAAACACGTTGAAGACATCGGCGGGTGTAGGATACTAGACAGGGCTATTCGTACGGTGTTTTTGGGAACAGTTCTTGGTGTCCAACCGAAGCGAGTTGTTTATATTTTATTTGGAGTGCTGGGAGGAGTAAAGCGTAGGACATTGCGTGTTTCTTAGTAATCTTTAAAGTGCTTGTGCGCGAAGTACACAGACCTTACATGGTGCCATTTCTTGAAGACTATTTGTTCATCAGTTTCCTTGGGTAGTGTGAATTAGGGGCTCGTGAACGGATTTTTTTAATCTAAGCGCTCATCCAATATAACGATATCACGTATTGAAATATAGACCGAGCTCCCATCCAGCCGTCGGGTTCCGTCTAGATTCCTACATCTATTCCTGCAATCTCAGAGTGTGTAATTTCTGACCGCATCGCAATGGCAGCTGCGATGATGAACCTCGCAGGTAACAAGCTGTTTTAGAATGAGACACAGTTATCTAGTTTCAGCATCTGACATTTTCCCTATTATCCAGTACACAAAGCTGCCCACCGTAAAGCTTATTATTGCTTCTCGTCCACATCCTGTATTATCCTCGACATTCTTGCAGCGGAAATGGCAGTGAGACCTTCCGCACCAGCCGGTGCCGTGGTGGCTGCGTCTCGCTCAGGCTCCTCCGCTCGAGTAGCCACGCCAGTCTTACCACCTCTTAAGGTAGATAATTACCTTCAAGTATACTTCAGATGCACATCAGTCCGGCCTCCCATATCATGTAGACGTGCCTTGCTGCTGAAGAACAGCTTTCTCTCCTTTCGCCATCACCACTCCCTCGGTCTCTGCTCCCTACCAGTTCGTCGCTCTTTCACCAGCACCCGCTCGGTCATTGCTTCCCATTCCGACGAGGAAAAGCTTTGTTCTGTACTTCCTGATTACATTCTCCCAATCCTGAATTTTATCCAATCTGGCCCCTCTACCGACGCTCTATCAGCCTCAGAAACCACTGTCACATCGCCAAGCATCCGTTCAACAGAGTCCGGAACGCGTGCAGCTAGCTTCGATGCCAGAGCAAGAATCTTCCGAGATGGGAGACATGGCGAGATGGCGTCTCGTGTTCAGCGCGCTTTTTCACGCCAACGGGTTGGCAGAGGAGGCTGTGGAGATCCCTAGATCTGGTCACGCTGGGATTTCAGGTCAATTTGAGACGGTGGAGGTTCCTGGTCATTTCAGTGCGAAGGGTGAAGGGTGAGTTCTGTCCTTGCTCCGTGTTGAACCGTTTGTGCTTTCCTGCGTCCTGCTCATTAACTCGCCTTTACCGCTCCGTTCGATCCCTCCCCCAGTCTGCAGGGCACTCATCATCTAAGGGATGGCGGCGTGCTTCCCCTAGGTGAGTGGTGTGAGGCATATGCATCCAGTTCCGCTGTGTTCTTCTGTTTATCATAGACATTGTTGAGATTTCCCGCCATATCTCTCGTTATAAGCCCACTCCGATTGCCTGTGTGTCTCCTCGGAGTCCAACCGATATATTTATGATACCACACCACTTCACTTGTCTCATTACATTTCGCAGTTTCCATGACGGGAGAAGAGACAAGGGTGAATGCGGAACAAGTTAACAGCAGAAAGGTATGTGTTTCGCATGCTCAAGCTGCAGTGTACTTTGTGCTGTATTTTTCTTTCCGTCTTCTACCTGCAGTCATCATTCATCCATCTTTGGAAGGGTGCCCCCTCTCCTGCTCTTTCTAATTATAAGTCATTTCTTACACGCCTTCTGCGCTCATCCTCTCATCGTTTTGCTTTCTCCCTCTCGTTCTTCGTCCCTTCCCCACCTTCTCTCCTGGTTCACGTGGCTCCTATCATCTCTGCAGTTCCCCCACCAACATGTACTGGGAGTTGCCACCTCTGACCCACCTGGAAGCACTCAGCTCCAGACCAACATAGAGGTACCATCACTCGATTCAAGTCCGAGCAGGCATGCAATGACATGCATTGAGCCTGACTTTGTCTTTGTCATGTTGGGGTAATTTCCCCTTGTTCATCTTTCAGCCGATTCCAGTCCTCCCATACTACTCGTCCAACTATTCGTCCATTTGTATCCTCCACTGCTCTGTTCTCTGTGTGCATGTTCCGCCTGCAGCCAAAGAAGGATAGTGAGCTGCGGGATGACTACTATGTGAACGTGGGTTACGCCATTAGAACGCTACGGGAGGAGCTCCCTACTCTTTTTTACCGGGACATGACGTATGACATCTACAGGTGTGTGTTTGGGGGAGCATGTGTTGGGTGCACTCTGCTCTCTGCCTTCAAGTCAGTGTTTCTTCCTGGTTTACCATCACTTTACCACTCTTTCTACGTTCTCCTCTTTGAAAATGCTTCACCTTTTTGGGCACAATGAACACATGCAGAGGCATTGGCGACCAATGCTTTCATGTGCCTCAAAATCGCATCGGTCCCTCAATCTGTACTTCACAAATGTAACTCTGCTGCCCATGCTCGCCCATAGGGAGGACGTAACCTTCCAGGACTCGATGAACACATTCAAGGGCTTTAACAACCACCCCTTTGACGCACCTCAATAAAGTTCCTGTCTCCTCCATCTGTGCTGCCTGTGCTCGCCCATCAGGGAGGACATAACCTTCCAGGACCCCATGAACACATTCAAGGGCATCGACAACTACCGCCTCATCTTCAAGGCTTTGCGTTTCCACGGCAAGATCTTCTTCAAGGCGCTCTGTGTGGACGTGCTGCGCGTGTGGCAGCCCAACGAGCGCACCATCCAGATCCGCTGGTCCGTCCGCGGCATCCCCCGCCTCCCCTGGGAGGCCCACGGCCGCTTCGACGGCACATCGGAGTATAAACTCGACAGCTCGGGGAAGATTTATTCTCACAAGGTGGATAATATTGTTATGAGCGACCCGCCAAAGTATCAGCCGTTGACGGTTATGGAGCTGCTGCGACTGTCAGGGGCGCAGACCACCCCCACCATCTCCTGCTCCTGCAGAGTCTCTCCGTCGGTTTCTTCCCCTGTGGCTCCTTTGGAAGGTTCTGGCGGGCCGGGTGTGCCGTCGTTTCAGCGGCTGTTGGCGGAAGGAGTGGTGGTTCTGGCCATGGTTAGTAGGTTTACCTGGATCAGGTTTTACTGTGCTCTCAGTGGGACACTTGCTCTGCAGAAGAGGCGGGGCGGAGGAGAGGGCGAGGAGGAATTAGCTGCTTCGTCAGGTTAGGTTCATGTATGGGGTGTGGGCGGTGACTGAATGATGATTGAGCTGTGTGGTTTTTGAATGTGTTGGATGGATGTGTCATGGCTGGATGGTTGATTGTATGGTACTTTGCAGGCTGCTTTTGGTATGTTGCTGTACAGGGAGCTTCGATAATGCAGCTCCTCTTAGGTGAGTGAAAGCTGGATATATGCAGCTTGTAAGAGTTCATTTTGTGATCAATGCTGAATGCTGATATGATTCGTTATATATTACCGTTCGACTGTCTTCTGTCACTGCTACACTCTTGGGGAATTGTTGGGGGCGGCTAACCGGCCAATCAGTTGTGAGCAGGCGCAAGCATCTAGCTGCCCAATCCACCAATCAATGTACAGCCGAAAACAAAGCTCAGCGTGAACGACGTGGGAGGGCCAGATAATGAGCTGGCGATACCCAAACCTCCTTGATTCTCGGTCTAGGTGTCAACGCCGGGACATCGAGAATTCTGCAGCCAAATGCTCCGCGAGACCATGCTGAAAACCATCTCAACCGAACGGAAACGTAGACAACGAAAGTGCTTCACATCAGCACTTTTGCCCAACTTCAGCTTTCTTGAATTCCACCTATCAGTCACTTGCATACAACTCATCTGCTAGGCCATGCTTTCAGTGCATTGTTTTCACATGTCAGTCGCCACCGCTGCTGACCGCCATTGTTGAACACCATTGCTGACCGCCGTTTCTTCACCGCAGACACTGGTTCTTGTCGTCTCTCTTGTGATTTCCCCATTGCATCGTCACTGCTCCTAGGTCTGATCCTCTCGCATTTGCCTTGCGGACAAGCACGCATTTTTGTAACATCGGAAACCGAGACGTTTTTTTCTCTCGATTACTTCTTAACGCCTGAAAAACACACACGAAAACACACATACGTCAGATCCTGCTCCCTGCGCCTCTCCGACATCCATGGCTTCCGCGTCAGTCTCATTGCTCCGTCGAGCCGCCAGGCCGATCCTCGCCGGTCTTTACGGAGGCGCACTCTCCGTCGCCGCGAGGCACCACCTCACCAGCTCTTGCTCCTCCTCCGCCGCCGCCGCCGCCGCCGCCGCCGCTGCAACCGGCGCGGCCGCCGTTGGGCTCCGCAACGCAATGGCGGGTTTCCACTCGTCCGCGTGTCCCGCGGCGGATTTGTCGCAGTCGTCTGGGCCGTCCGTGGCGGAAGAGACAGTGTCGCTCGTTCAGGCTTCCGATAAAGGCATTGGACTCGCCTTTGTAAGCTGCTTCAACAGCGATTTTATTTTGGACCGATTGTTGATTCATAGGAAAAGTGTCGTTCCTTAAGGCGTCAGCTACTGAGATCGAGCTCTCGCGCTTCGCATTGCCTTTTTTTGTTTTGTTTTGTTTTGTTTTTTTTGTTCCTTTCCTTGTAAAATTGTATCACAGCAACGCTGTGGTCGTGTTCTTCTCCAATCGGTCGATTCCCTTCCTTTCCCAATTAGAAGTTTCCGATCCTCCTTTCGCGTTTCCACTCTCTTTTTGTTTCCCTCTACGCCCTATCCACTCCCCCCGGCTTTCCTCCCTGACTGCCACGTGGACAGGTGGAGCAGCTGCTGAAGCGGCAGCCCACCGGCCGCGTCATCGCCACGTGTCGAGATCCGATGGGCGCTCAGCACCTGGACGCTCTGCACGACCAGAGCGGAGGACGGCTGGATGTGATGCAACTGGATGTGACTAAAGAGGATACCATCGAGGTATGTCAATTCAGTACTGGATGCATCTAATGCAAATGGATGGAATGAGAGTCGATAACGTTGAGATGAGGGAACGCGCATGGGTCTGAAGGATCAGAGTCAGCTTCGGGATATGTCTATAACGAGGGTCTCAATATTATCGCAAAGGGAAACACGGAGGAACACCAAAGAGTGTAACGAAAAATGTACACCTGCGGTCACTGAGCGCTCTTGGAAGATCTACACCCGAGTGTAAGACGTGCTGTCGTTGTGAAACATGCCTCTTTTGAGGCTCTTCTAAACTCGGCTACCCTTCACCTCCTCTCTACTCGCGATACTTTGAGATGGCACAAAGCTCCCTTCACCTTCTTCCTCTTCCTCTTTGCTTCCCACAACTCCCCATCGCATCCTCCCCCACCATTCCAGGCTGTAGCGGCAGCAGTGCGTCACAAGTACGGCAAGCTGGACCTGCTGTTCAGCGTGGCATCCAAAGCCCCTCCCCTCTCTTTCTTCCCCATCCCTTGCCGTCCCAAACCCCACTTCCCCTCCCCCACCCCCCCCCCCTCGCCCTCCATTTTCTCTCCGCTTTTCTGTGCATCTCCCAGGCTGTAGCAGCGGCCGTGAGGCAGAAGTACGGCAAGCTGGACCTGCTGCTCAACGTGGCGGGTGTGCTGCACCGCCCCAACGAGCTACAGCCGGGTATGCTGCTACAGCCGGGTATGCTGCTACAGCCGGGTATGCTGCTACAGCCGGCTGTGCTGCTACAGCCGGGTATGCTGCTACAGCCGGGTATGCTGCTACAGCCGGGTATGCTGCTACAGCCGGGTATGCTGCTACAGCCGGCTGTGCTGCTACAGCCGGGTATGCTGCTACAGCCGGGTATGCTGCTACAGCCGGGTATGCTGCTACAGCCGGGTATGCTGCTACAGCCGGGTATGCTGCTACAGCCGGGTATGCTGCTACAGCCGGGTATGCTGCTACAGCCGGGCCGGGTATGCTGCTACCAAAACGTTGCTCTGCTACAAAGATTGGAGGGTATGCTGTTACGGCCGGTATCTGCTACAGCTGGGTGTGCTGCTACAGCCGGGTCACGGGTATGACTGCCAACCTGCCTGGGACGAGCTGAACGCAACAGCCGTTTGCTGGTACAGCCCGGATGGACGGACGAACTCGTGTGTTTCATGCGACAGAGCAGTCTGCATTGGCTGTGCACAGAGCAGCAGTCCGTTGGACGCCATGGTTTTAAACTGGCAGTGGGACCAATCAGAGAGCAGTCCCTTTCCCTCCCTCCCTCCCACTCCCCGATACCCAGAGAGCAGTCTGCACTGGCTGTGCCAGGACGCCATGCTGCTGGCCTACCGAGTCAACGCCATGGGGCCCATGCTCGTGCTCAAGGTGAGTCAACGCGAGTCTACGCCATGGGTCCATGCGTGTGCTCTGGTTGAGTCAATAGCGTGCTGGTCCCACCGGTCAACGAGAGTCAACGCCATGATGGTGGTGACAGCTGGTGGGGCGAGATGGTATGGTGTGGGCTTTGATGGAATGGCACGGGTGTGACAGAATGCAGCTGGATCGATGGTTTCGAAAGCATTGCGGTGGTAAACCACAACGACGTTCCCCTATCGACTCTGCCATTCCTTTCCTGATAACCACAAGTTACAGCACCAAGGCACCATCATCACTGCTTCATTCCATCTCTTCCCCCAAGTTGCAGCACTTGCTGCGGCTGTGTCACTGTCGACTAACTCCACCTTCCCCCGCTCCCACCCTCCTCTTTTCCCCTGTACAGCACATGATGCCATTACTGGTGACGGGAGGCCACACTAACCCCAACCGCCCCTTCTCCATAGTGGCCAACATGAGCTCTCGCACCGGGTCCATTTCCGATAACCACATTGGGGGTTGGTACTCGTACCGCGCGTCTAAAGCTGCTCTCAACCAATGTGAGTCGACTACCGCTTCATAACGAGCTAAGTGTATACGTGTACCTCAGTTGTGGCCAACATGAGCTCTCTCAGCGGGTCCATAAGAGACTACCACATTGGGGGGTGGTACTCGTATCAAGCATCCAGCTGCTCTCAACCAGCTCAGTGCAGTGTCATAATGGGTAACATGTACCAGTGTAGCCTCAGCTGCTGTCACTCCTTACCAGTGTAGCCTCAGCTGCTGTCACTCCTTCCTCCTTAGCCCTTCACTCCTTCCCCCTAAACCCCTTACTCCTTTCCCCCTCACTACTTACTCTTCCCTCTGGAGTTGGCCGCCCAGAAGAGCTCAGTGGTGGCCGTGCTGCTACACGTTAGTCCTTTGTCCCTCTACCCTGTTGCATTCACCCTTCTCTTGCCCTCGTCCCCTCTCCTCCCCTCATTTGCCGCCCTTGCCCCACTCATTCCCTTCCTCCCCCAGTCACCAAGACAGCAGCAGTGGAGTTGGCCGCCCAGAAGAGCCCAGTGGTGGCCGTGCTGCTACACCCCGGCACTGTAGACACGGATCTTACCCGCCCGTTCACTGCGCACTTGCCGGCCGATAAGATCTTCACGCCGGATTTTGCCGCCGAGCAGCTATTGGGTGTTCTGGATGGGTTGCGTGAGAAGGACAATGGGCGGTTTATCGCTTATGATGGGAGTGATGTGGCCTGGTGATTGCGTGGAAATGATTATGACTAGTTGTGAGGGTGCTTAAAAAGAGGAACGTTATTTAGCGTGCTCAGAGCAGGCGCAATATATAAATATGTTTCGCAGTGGATGCATACTATATGTAAGTAGAGAATGCACAAATAACCTAGTATTTCATGGATGTAGTCTTTATGAGATATAAGAATGCACAGAAATGCTTTCTAAAACATTCTCCGTGAGAAAATCATAGGTAACTGTGCCTTCAAGCGCACCAGTCTATCGCGTATCGACCACCCATATTTTACTCACTTTCACAGTCCGCCATTTTCGTGCATTTATATTTTTCCAAGCCCCGCAGTTTTTACCTCTTGCGCCGTATTTAGCAGTTTGCACTCGGCGCTTCCGCCTCTCGCGCCTTCCGCGGAACCGTTATCAGCGTCGCCCCCATGGCTGCGGTTGCCGCGCGCGCCGTCTCCGCAACTGCGGCTGCTGCTCTGCCAGCGTTTCCGCCGTCGCATCGGCGCGCTTCGCTAGCAGCCAGAGGCACGTCGTTACGGTTAGGAGGGAGCGGGAAGCGCGGGTGTAGCAGTGGCGGATTTATCAATGGCGGGTGTAGCCGCGCGGGGAGGAGGGGTGGGGCTGTCGTTGCGCTGGCCGCTCCGCCTGAAGCCGTGACTGCGATTGTGGAGAGCGGAGCTGCAACGGTGGTGAGAAAACATCGCATTGTCTCTTCTGAGACGAACGCTCGCGCCCCCTCTCGCTCGCTCTCTTTCTCTCCGACCCTCCTCAATGCTTGCTCCGACCTCTATGTCTCGACTCTCAACCCCCTCCTTCCCCGCCCGCCCGAACACTCACATGTGCCTACATCCCTCCTCTTACCTCCTCGTTCTCACCTCTCTCCCGTCTCTGCCCGTCCGCCCTTCCTCAAACAACCCGATTCCTCTCCCTCTCCCTCTCCCTCTCCCTCTCCCTCTCCCTCTCCCTCTCCCTCTCCCTCTCCCTCTCCCCTTTCCCTCCCCCACCATTCACACACCCCCCCCCCCTCTTGCCAGGTGTCAGCTGCGGATTGGACGAGCCATCTCGTGCTCGCCACACTCAACACAGCTGCCACGCTGGCATCGGACGGGCCAATAGAATTGCCCCCTGTGTCAGGCGTGCCCGCGTACCTGGAAGACCCCTGGGCCATTCCCGAGGTCTCTCCGTTGCAGTCCTTCGCCAGTATTCTGCTGACGGGAACGATCGGTGTGCTGCTGTTCCGGGCTATCAAGAGACGAGCAAGCAAGGTCACAGAATCGGTAAGCAAGGGTTAATGATGGTGGAGTGCGGTGGGTGCAGTGGGTGCAGGTCACAGAATCGGTGAGTGGGTGCTGGGTACGGTGAAGTGAGGTTCAGAGGAGTAACCTTTGCTGCCCTTCTCCCTTATCCACTATCCTCTATGTACTACACAAGGACGATCTGTGTGCTGCTGTTTCGACCTATTAAGAGACGAGCAACCTCGTTGGGTGTGGCAAGTTCGGTTCAGAGAGGTTCGATGAGGTTGGTTATTGCCTCTGCAGTATACTGTTGACTGGGACGATTGGCATGCTGATGCTTCTCCTCTCCACATGCTCCCCATTTATCGCGCTCCTCACAGCCATCCCGTCGCTCTCTCACTCCCCGCCTGTCACACTCAAGGGCCACAAAAGCCACTCTTCTGATTTTATTCTCCCCTTCCCAGCGTTTCCGGTCAGATTCAGTTGAGAAGCTGTCGTCCAATCCAGTGACGGAGGAGAGGAAGCGCCGGGCGGCAGAGGAAGCAGCAGAAGCAGCCAAGCGGCCGCCGCCCACAGTGCTGAACACGCTGGGCGGCGCACTGGTTGCGGGGTCGATTGCAATCGTGCTGTACAAGTTTGCGACATCCATTGATGATGTGTTTGCGGGGCAGACTCTGTCCACCACTTACACTGTGAGTGGTTGTTAGCCTTCACACCACACTGTAAGCAAGGTGATGTGTGAGTCGACTTGGAAAGGAAACGCTTCACGGTGCTGAACACGCTGGGCGCCGCACTGGTGGCGGGGTCGATTGCCATCGTGCTCTACAAGTTTGCAACCTCAGTTGACGATGTGTTTGCTGGGCAGAGCCTCTCCACCACTTACACTGTGTGTGGTAACTGTTATCTACTTGCATTGCGAGAGCATGGTGGCGGAGTTGATTGCCATCGTGCTGTGCAAGTTTGCAAGATCCATTGATGATGTGTTTGCAGGGCAAACCCTCTCAACCACTTACACTGTGAGTAACTTTTATCTACTTGCGATAGCACTGGTGGCGTGGCGGGGTCGATTGCCATCGTGCTGTACAAATTTGCAACGTCCATTGATGATGTGTTTGCCGGGCAGATACCCTCAACCACTTACACTGTGAGTGCCTGTTTTCGTGTTACAGTGACTTACAGAGCATGCGCTTGCAACGTGTATGTGTTTCATTTTTGGTTGCCAGATTCCACGCAAATGCCCATGCATGCATGTGTCTTCTCAAATCCTCCCCTCCTCTCCCCACTTTTTCCCCTTCATCTCCCCCCCTCTTCCCCCCCTCCGTTGTTGACCCCCTCTTCTACAGGTTCGGAACCTCTCCATTGCTGTCAGGTACATTCCATTAGTTGCTTAACCTTCTGAAATAATTGCTGTTTCTGTTCTTCGCTTCCCAACTTACACAACCCACACCACTTGGTGTTCTTTTCATTGCAATAGCTCCCTTGTTATCCTCCCACGTCCCTTCTGTAACCTCTGTACCTTTCTTCTTAATTCTCTCCCTTCGTCTCCGTCTTCCTTTTCACCCTTAATCCACCACAGGACCATAGTATCAGGTCTTGTATGGCTCGCCACCTTCATCTTTGCCCTCAATTCCCTTGGCCTCACGCTCTACGCCTTTCAACTGGCGCTGGGTATGGACTCCCCTAAAGACAGCCCCGTTAGTGGGACTGGGAGTGAAGCGGATACAGTGGGATCCAAAGACAGTGAGGCTAAGGAGACGGAGGTTGCGGTTGGGAACGAGGAGAAAAGGCCAATGGGTTTTGGGGGCTCTTCAAAGGAAAATGGGGGGGCTGAGAAGTATTAGAGGTGCGAGCAAGGAGGAAAGTTCGATGTTAGTGCAACGCTGTATGTTAGCTTTTGCTTTTCTGGCGCTTGTTTGTCTTGTTGGAAAGTATAGCCATGTATTGTGAAGCGTTTCTTACCAGCATCCTGATAACCACAACATCAATGTTTATATCGTTTGTATTCTGTATTGTAGCATTTTACAGCGTTTTCATATCTTTGGGATAGCAGCTAGCGCAGCGTTGGAATCGCCTTGTTTTTGCTATTGCTCGGCCAGATATTCAAAGACTGAGAATGGCAAGAGGCTGACGATCGAATCGCGCGAACCCATGGCGGTTCAGTGTCAGCCGCCGTGCGACCTCGGTGTATTGCACTCGCGGGAAATCCAGAATCGTCTCAGTAGGGACGCAGCTTCTGAATCTCGTCCGATATCTGGGCGCCTTTAGCGGCGAGGGGACGGTGGCGTCGATTCCCGCCTCCGATCGGGTCCTGCTCCAGAGAGGCAAATATTTGAGGCGATTCAGACGTTTCGAACACAATGACTGAGACGATTCGACATTGCGGCCGCTGGAAGGCAGATTGGGGAGCATGCGTTCTAACGGCGGCGCTCCTCGTTGTGTGCCTCCTCTCCGTCTCGTACGCGACTCAAGGTGAGGCGGTACAAGGCGAAGGATACAACGAGTCATAGTTCCCTTTGTCGTCTGGGTGCTCCGGCCAAATAATAAATTTGTCTACTCTCTTTTATCTCATCTTCTCATCCTGGTCATCATCCTTGTCTGCTCCCCTCTTTCCAATTTATCCCCCCCTCTCGCGCCCATCCGTTCCCCCCAGCTCAAGCGCAATCCGAACCAGTGCCACCAGCACCAGCAGCACCAGCGGTTTCATTACCATTGACGCCAGCAGCATCAGAACCAGCTGATCCAGCATCGGCCAATCAGGCCGCCGCGGTTCCGCCAGCACATCAGACGGCCGTCCAGATAGCCGGCCAGCCGGCAGTTCAATCGACGGACGAGGTGCTTCTGGGGCGAGTGGCGGAGATAGCGGCGGAGCTGAGCCGTCAGATGCAGGAGGAGCAGGCGCTGCAGCAGTCCCAGGGAGCCATGCTTGAGTCGACTTACCAAGAACAGGCATTGCAGCGGACCCAGGGAGCCATGCTTGAAGAGAAGTCGCCACCCTTCCCTCCTCCCGTCCCCCCTCCAGTTGTCCCCTCACCTCCCTTCCCCCCTCCTCCGCCCCTTCCTCCTGCTCCGCTCCTCCCACCTCCTTCTCAAGGCGAAGCAGTGCAGGCAGGAAACACTGCAGGAGCGGACGAGGTGCTTATAGGGAAAGTGGCCGCGATAGAGGAACAGCTGATGCTGCAGCTTGCAGGGGCTAGTGACGAGGAGGGGAAGAGGGAAACTAGAGGAGAGGGATTAGGAAAGGGCAAGGTTCAGGAGAGAGAGACTAGTCCTCACTTACCTTCCACTCCAACACCCTCACACCCACCACCCCCCTCTCCCCCTCCCTTGCACCCACCATCCCCCTCTCATCCTCCTATGGAGCCCCCCTTTACAGTCACATCCCTGAACCGAACCATTCGCAGGGTAGACCTCAACAAGACTTTTCTAGAGTATCACCATCATTTCCGGGAAGGAGAGCTCAAGCTACAGTGCGCCGGCGAGCCTTGCCCGAACCTGGGCTCGTGTGGTCTGGAGTTCCCGAACCTGCGCGCCTGCTACTGGCCGAACCTGGTCGACGCGGAGTACCTGTTCCCGGACCAGCCTATAAACTGCCCGAAAGTTATGGATATGGGTGTAGAAGGAGGACGGGAGGTGTCGGATACGAGGTGCACCCATAAGGGGGATGACTTGCGGCTGGACATGTTTCTGCCGCAGTATTACGAGCTGCGGGATGTGTACTTGGATGGGGATGGGCTGGCATTTAACGAGTCAGTGTTCTTTGACCGGCACAGTTGTGCTGACAAGGGGAATGTGAGTACATGGGACTTCTTGAGACGGGGATAGCTTGCGGCTGGACATGTTTCTACTGCAGTATTATGAGCTGCGGGACGGGATGGGGATGGTCTCGTGTTTAACGCGGTACAGTTGCGCTGACAAAGGGAATGTGAGCGAATGGGCGCTTCTGAGTCTTTTTCAGCTCTATGAATGTGTTGTTGGGATGGCTTGGTGTTTTTAGAACTGGTGTCCCTCATGTACCCCCTCGGCATCGCACTCCATCACACGTGCTCATGGAGCGTGTGCGAGCGAGGTGACCTGAGATCATCACCTCCTCCTCTCTCACTCCTATTCCTTCCCGTCTCTGCTCCCTCTCGCCTGTCACCAGTTCTCCTGTGAACCAGGCAAGGCCAAGGTCCGACACTACAACCGTCTGGTGTCGCTCGTGTACCCTCTGGGCGTCCCTTCTACCACGTGCTCATAGAGCTCGTGTGAGGTGCCTCAAGCTCATCACCTTCCCCTCTCCCTTCCCTTCCCTGCCCCATCCCAATTGCCACCACCAGTTCTCCTTTGAACCAGGCAAGGCCAAGGTCCGCCACTATGACCGCCTAGTCTCGCTCATGTACCCCCTGGGAATCGCATTCTACCACGTGCTCATAGATCTCGTGCCGCACCTCTTCGTGCTCTCCCCGCTGCTGCGAGACAACCCCTCCATCCCCATCGCCATCGCCTCCCACCAGGTAACACTGGCATCCAAGACTTGGTGAGAGTTTTCCCCCTTCCCATCCCTATTGCCATCACCCTCCATCCGCATTGCCTCACCTCTTCGTGCTCTCCCCACTGCTGCGAGACAACCCCTCCATCCCCATCGCCATCGCCTCGCATCAGGTGTGTTGGTATCTATTTGCCCATCCCCATCCCCATGGCATCCCTATCCCCTTCCCCATCCCCGTTGCCTCACCTCTTCATCCTCACCTCTATCCCCCACCCCACCCCTTCCACATCATCTCCGTCCCCATTCCCATCCCCTCCCTCTCTATCACCATCACCATCACCATTACCATCACCATCCCCGTCGAATTTCTTGCTGCCCTTCCTTGGCGTCACCGCTATTGAGTCTCTTCTATATCATTCCCTGATTCGTTGTGTGTATGTGCCCACATTCTCTCCCTCCTTCCTTCGTTGTATGTGAGTGAGTGTCGCCGGGCCGCCAGGTGAAGGCGTTCAGCTCTCTCCTGGTGCCCTTCCTGGGCATCCCAGCCACCCATCTCAACCTAGCAGTCATCCCCAACCGACACGCTGACGTCAACCTACTTGTTCACGTGGATGTCTTATACCAGGTAGGCACCGTATTCAATAGGAGGTACCATTTTCTAATCCGTTTTCCCTTCTCATCAGCACCACCCCATCCCATCCCCAACCAACGCGCTGACTTCAACCTACTTGTTCACGTGGATGTGCTATACCAGTTACACCAGGTAGGCAAGGTATCATATCCCTGTACCGTGTACTACCATATCAGATCTCTTATCACCGGTGTATTCTCCTCTGCACGTACCATGTCAGATCTCCTATTACCCAATGTCATGACATCATGATGCCCCTGCGCCCCACTTCCATCCCCCTGCCCTCCGCAACCCCAAACTCAGCCAGAGTACCAGGCGTGTGATGAGTCGATATTTGAGTCAACTCAAATATCAGTGTACCAGGCATGCAGCCTCTCTGCCCCCGCCATGTGGGGCAAGCTGCGCCGCCGCGTACTGCTTCACTTCACCCCGTTCATGTTCCATTGATGATACCCCTGCACCCCTCTTCTCCTCCCCACATACCGTCCCCCCAGCCAGTGTACCAGGCCTGTGGTCGCTCCGCGCCTGCCATGTGGGGGGAGCTGCGCCGCCGCTTCCTGCTGCCCCCCAACGGCCTGCCCTTCTTCCGCCCAGGCTTTGTCCCCCGCCACAACCACACCTCTTCTCCTCCCCACATACCGTCCCCCCAGCCAGTGTACCAGGCCTGTGGTCGCTCCGCGCCTGCCATGTGGGGGGAGCTGCGCCGCCGCTTCCTGCTGCCCCCCAACGGCCTGCCCTTCTTCCGCCCAGGCTTTGTCCCCCGCCACAACCACACCTACTTCCCACCTTCACCTGCTGCTGATCCCACGACCACCTTTGTTCCTCCAACCATGTCTGATTCACCAATCGGCTCCATCAATGGCGCCAGCAGCAGCAGCAGCAGCAGCAGCAGCAGCAGCAGCTCGCTTCCTGTGCCAGCTGGCAGTAGCGACATGGACGTGCCACTGTGGACTGACGCGCAGACCGCCCGGCTGCCGTACAGCTGGCGCGCCGTGATTGCGCACCGGCGCGGCGCGATGCGCCACCTGGCGGCGTTTGATTCGCTCGTGGCGGAGATGAAGCGAGTGTTCCCGCCGCAGCGGGTGTTTGTGTTTGAAGGTGACCTGCCCTTGCTGCAAGGTGAGTGGTTTACCGGGTGGTTTACCGGGTGGGCTACCGGATGGTTTACCTGTCCGACATGTTCTTCATGCCTTCCAAGTGCCTCTCTCTGCCTCACCGTCTCCCCTTTCCTTCTACATTTTCCCTACCCTCTTTCCAGCCAAACTTCTCTTCAACCGAGCAGCGGTATACGTGGGTGGGTCTGCATGGAGCAGGTCTCTCCAACATGATCTTCATGCCCTCCAATCCACCCTCCCCCCACCATCCCCCCCTCATTTCCCCATTCCCTCTCTGTACTGACAAACTTCTTTCCTCACCCAGCCAAACTCCTCTTCAATCGAGCAGCGGTATACGTGGGTCTGCATGGAGCAGGTCTCTCCAACATGATCTTCATGCCCTCCAATTCCTCCGTCTTTGAGATCCGACCTCGGGATTACCCCAACCCCTGCTATCACCACCTTTCCATGGCCGCTCGCCAGAAATACTACCTGGTTTTCGGAAATGGGACCAAGGATTCGGAGCTGAGGTATAACATGAGTGAGGTGGTGAATGTTTTGGTGATGATAGCGGATCAGACTAAGAGGAGGGTGCCAGTCAGTTCGTGGGAGGCTGAGGAAGTAGGTTCAGCTTTGGATGAATTAAAAGCGAGTGATTATATGGATGCCATACCAGATGGTGCTGAAGGTGGGAATTTCCAGCCAAACTTGTCAAATTCATAATAAAATTTTGGCTGTACCTGTCATTCAAATGGTGTATTATGTTTGGTAGATGCCCCAAACATCAATATGGTACATACTCTAGCCTACCAAATGCGCCTTTAGCCCGGGGCATCACTGGGTTGTAACATCAACTGGCGTTGTACCAGGGACTCCTTGCTTAGCCTTCCTCTCAACTGACTTTCTCTCCAGCTCCCAAATTTTGAATTTATAATTCTTGTAATGCAAGAATCTTCTTTACAGTTGGCAATACTGCTGCATGTCTTTCTAATCCCGATCCAAACGGTACGCTCGCCCCCTGAAAACCGCACCACCCGAACCACCACCCACCCCCGCTGCTGCCCCTGCTGCTCCCCCTCCTGCCGCTCCTCCTCCTGCTGGCATAGCAGGGCCGCGGGCCGGAGTGGGACGCGGGGGTGCCTGGGGCTGCACCATGTTGGGCGCTACAGCTGCCCATTGCGCTACAAGCCGATGGCTGGAGGATGAAGGGGATGAATTGGATGGGAGTGCAGAGGGCGAGGAGGAAAGGAGTGAGTGAGAAGTGTTGCTTCACACACGAGCAATAGTGCCTGTCTGGGGCTGCACCACTCTGGGTGCTGCACCGCCCACTGCTCTAAAGGCCGGTGGCTGGCGGGTTGGGGAAGAAGAGAATGCAAAGGGATATAGAGGGTGGGTAGTGGAAATGTGAGGAGTGCCTGCGGCAGCACCATGTTGGGGGCTACAGTTGTCCAGTGCACTGCAAGCTGATGGCTAGAAGTGGGGGCAAGCGGGGCGGGGCACGTGGAGAGGGTGGAAAGAAGAGAGGGTGAGTGGGAAGTTGCATGCACCCACCCAGAGAGGCATGCTAATGAGCCGTGCCCCCCCTGTGCGCAGAGAGACGAGGAAGAGACAAAAGACTTGCACCCAGAGGGGAGTGCGGACGAGCTGAGCCCCCCCGTGTGCAGATATACAACAGTGAGGAAGTAGTAAATGTGACCTGTGGGCTCAAAGGTTGAAGAGAAAAGGAGGAACGACTTACACCCAGAGTGGAGTGCGGATGAGCTGTGCTCCCCCTGTGTGTGGATATACAGCAGTGAGGAAGTAGTAAATGTGACCCGCCACTATGCCGGCCAGCGAATCAACGACGCTCATTCCAAAGAGCAGATCCATGAAGAGATACGCCCAGGGCAGGTAGAAGGCCTGTTGGCGTGGTGGGAGGGGGGGGGGAGGAGAGGAAGGCAAGAACATCGATGATGCTCATTCCAAAGCAGGCCCACGAAGTGATACGCCCATGCAGATAGAACGCCCGTTGGTGAGAGGAAGGTAAGATGGGTAAAGGGGTGTCAAATGCAGGAACAGGAATAGAAACAGGGAATAGGACCAGACGCAGAAGCAGAAACAGAAACAGCAACAAATTGCACGAAGAAGAGAAGCAGACACACGAACAGGAATCAAATGCACATTTCCCAAAAGGACGTACGGGCATGGATAGAAGACCCATGAAGTTGACAACGCCGTTGGGATTCTCCCGGCTCCACAGGTAGATGACTGAGAGGAGCAGCGGCTCACTAAGGAAGAAGATCTTAAAAGGGATGATGAGGGCAATGACTAGCAGGCTGAGCGTGTTGATCATGAGCATGTAGAGGAAGTCTGCTGTTCTTCCGGCGAAAGCTGACGTCTCCATTTGTACACAGTAGCGGGCTCTGCAATAACGAGGATGACGGGTTAAGAGCCATATTAAGAACCGAACGAGTGAAAAAGCACTTGCGCATGGATGAGGAGCGTGAGGGAGAATAAGGAATTGTCGGAGGATAATAGGTGATTGAAGAAAAGCAAAAACAAACATAAGGAAAAAGGGGTAAAGGGACATAAGCTAGAGAAAAGAGGAGATGTCTTCGTACATCATAAGGAGAGTGAAGGCGAATCTCATGCTGAATCCTCCAGCAAAGAAGATGTTTGTAACGAGGCGCCATATCTGAACGGCACGTGACAAGCATGCATAGATGAAGCATGCATGCAGACAGTTCACAAAGGGACGCGTCAGAAAATGATGCTGCTAATGTTCCTGTTATGCATGGTGGATTATGAACACACAAACCAATCTTCGTATGACAAAATAGTGACAGCGTGCGAAAGTGCATGTGAATTCACAAAAACAGGCGCCAGGAACAAAGGAACAAAGAGCGGAGCAACGGCAGGAACGAGGGATAGAACCTGGAATTTCTGGACTATGAGGGTGTAGTCGAGGAAGATGAGCTGAACCGGCAGCACTTTGAGCTGCATGGCGCATGCGGTGGCGAATAGCGCCGTTCCCCATGCCTTGCTGACTGGCGGCAGGGAGTTGTACCACCTGCAGTCGTATGCAAGGGAGGGGGTGATTTTGATTGTACGCTTTTTGAGTCGAGTCAAAGAGCGGATAGAGCCGTGCACCGCGCGTTGCTGACTGACGGCAAGGGGTTGTACCACCTGAGGAATGTGTGAGAGGGGGGGGTGGGGAATAAGCCCAATTGTGTTATTTAAATCGCCTCGGAAAGCTAACTATACCACTTGAACACGTATGTAAGGGGTAATTTATGGATTGTACAATCTATGGAGTCATACACGTGGGATTAGCAGCACGCGAGAGAGATATTAGAAATCAGGCTGCGAGCTTGAAAAGAGCCGTGACTAGTGACAAGAGTAAACGACAGGCGTCAACGACAGGCCTAGCGGATAAATCATTCGCCGACGGAGGGATGCGACGCTTACTCTGCGGGACTCGCTGCTGCCATGACAATATAATCTCGAAGATCTCGGCAACCTTGGCGATCTCGACGACCCGGCGATCACGGTGTCTAAGCTTGTAGCCCAAGAGAACGTTGTCGGTGACTCCTTTGCCTCGAGAACGATCTGCAACGTGGACCTGTCTGCTCTCAGAAGAGAAACTTTCCGCGGGATTTGGGCCTAGGCTGGTCTTGGCCTGCTGTGCAACGTTCAAGACGTACCGCCGCGCGAATACGGTACTTCTCGGTATTCTTTAGGTAGAATCTAGAATGTAAGGAAATCAAGAAGCTTGCCGCTGACGATGTTCCTTCCTCGGCGAAACGATTCTTCCAGGGATTGCCTTCGCAAATGCTCGTTTTCAAGCACTCGCGATGCTTTGTGGGAACTCGTCGCCTAGTTTTCTCAAATTCGCAGATACTGTAGTTACCGGACTTGCAGTTTCTGAGGAGTTCGAGTTTGAGATCTGGTGTGAGCGAGCAACTCCCCAGACCAGACATTTGGAGGGTGTGCACGGTTCCAGGTTTAACACGGCCGGGAACGGTTTTGTGAGTTTCCGTGCGTTATAGAGCATTCCGAATCGTGAACCGACACTCCCCCATCTTCGCACTGCATCCTGGTTCTGTAACCTGTTTGCTGTGCATTGACGAACTATTTATTCCAGCAAAAATCTGGCTTGTGGAACTATTGAGAACGATCATGGATTTCCGCTCACTTGACTCTATCTACTCGTCTCCCTGACTATTTAGTCTCTTGTTAGAAAAGCACGAGATCCCGGCTCCCTACGAGTCTCTCTGTGGCGTACGGCAACATCTTTGTTTATGGCGGACAAGCGTAAGGGTTCTCGAAGACTTGCTGCATCGCAAGCTGCCATGGCGATTCGATCGAAGTCGACGATGGTGAAACTGCTCGCAATTCTCGCGCTCGTCATTGGCGGGTTACATTTGCTCCGCGCGTCGTGCAACCTTTTCGCGAGCTCGCGGAGTCCGTCATCCTCCGATTCTTCCGCTGGATTTTCAAATTCCTCGAGAATACCGAAGCGCTTGTTTATTAACTACGCGCACAATTGCTGCTACGTAGGCCAACGGACTTCGTGTCAGGCCGCGTTACAGCACGGAGCGGATCGCTGCATTCAATACAATCACACCTCTTTGGATCCCGACTTTACCTCGCGAAACAATAAGATCTTATCCCTTCCTCGAGGCGCGGGATACTGGGTGTGGAAACCGTACCTTATACTGAAGACTCTTTTAGAGGAAATGGAGGATGGAGATTTGCTACTATACGCGGACGCCGATAGCACCACAAACGGCGATCTATCCGCGTTATACGGTCTTGCAGCAGCTGGTGGCGGGGAAAGCTATGCTTCTGGCGGGATAGTGGACGGGCTTGTATCGAGGATGGCGTTAAACGACGGGGATGATTCAGACGGCGCCGTGAAAGATATCATTAAATGGTCTCTAAGTCAACAGGAGGTTCATTTATTTCAGTTCCCGCCCAATTTCGTGGAAGCATGCTGGACTAAGATGGACGCTTTTCTTCTGCTCAACTGCACGGATGAAAGCGTTTGCATGAAATCCGCCCAGGTGAGCTTCTAACGGGTACGAGTTGACGGGGGATGGGGAAGAGGGGGGGAGGGGATGATTTGGATTGGTCTGATTGCTAAAACGCCTGATATGCTGCCTTTTAACCGTCCTATCTTCCCTCTCAACCCTCATCTCTCCTACCTCCCCTCCCCTCCCTCCACTCCCTTTTCTCTCCTGATTTCCCTGCTCACTCAACCGTCCTTCCCCCTGCACCAACTTCCCCCCCCCCCCCTTCCCTTCCCAACCCACCCCCTCTTACCCCTCTCTCTTTCTCCCCTCTCCCTACCGCACCAAACCCATCAGGCCGATGCCGGATTCTCCGGGTGGCGCCGCGGGCGGCAGTCAATCCAGTTCGCCGCCCAGTGGCTGGGGTACATGGAGGACCCGCGCGTGTCAACGGACCTGCCGAACCAGCTGGGTCGGCCGAACCACGCGTGCTTCACGGACCACCGGCACGACCAATCCGCGCTGGGGCTGCTGGCGTAGCGGTGGGGGCTGCACATGTGGCCGCATGACGTTGTGGAGGCGGTGATTAGTCACCACTGGAACAAGGAGTGACTTGCACGTGCTGCAGGGAAGTGACTCTCGCATGGGGGCTGCACAGGCGGTTATCAGCCACCACTGGAACAAGGAGCGACGGTTGAAAATTGGTTCAACCTGAAAGTTGATGTGCTGCAGTTGTTGGTCGAGAGATGGGGGCTGCATATGTGGCATGACGCTGTGGAGGCGATTATCAGCCACCACTGGAACAAGGAGTGACTTGCACATTGTTCATGCGTGCACACTCGCAGCAAGTGAGTGCTGTGTTTTTCAAGTGAAACAGGCCTGCTTCGTTTGTTCAGTCAATTATTGAGTCGACTAGAAGGCATGATGACTGCTTGCTTAGTGAGTTCTGTGTCCCTCACGTAAAGCGCGCCTCTTTGATAGTTTTATGTTTTTTGTGGCTTTCTGCATGTGAGGTGCTTTTTTCCTGCCAATCAAGTGGCTTTATTGTTTCTGCATACCCATGTTTCCTCAATTTCCTTGATGCTCCATACTATCACTCCCTTTCCCAATTTCCCCCTCAACACCAATACCTCACTCTCCTCTGCCCCTTTCCTTTGCGCGGAATGGGAGGCAGAGGAGGAGAATAACGTTATGGTGGTTGTGGAGAGTACGGAGGAGGAAGCTGTATATCCATCACGCAATCCAAACTTTTGGTATGAGTTGCAGCATGCACGTTGGCATGAGTCACAGCATGCACGTTGGCATGAGTCACAGCATGCACGTTGGCATGAGTTACAGCATGCACGTTGGCATGAGTTACAGCATGCACGTTGGCATGAGTTACAGCATGCACGTTGGCATGAGTCACAGCATGCACGTTGGCATGAGTCACAGCATGCACGTTGGCATGAGTTACAGCATGCTCTCCCCGACTCGTTCCCTCACTCCCCCACCTCTTTCCCTCATTCCCTCACTCACATGGCAGGCTGAGCAAGGAGGCAGAGGAGGAAGAGCCAGCAAGGCATCAGAGGTGGAGGCAGCAAAGAAGGCATGAGTAGCATGAATCAGCTGCTGTCATTCAACAGGCTGTGCTGAAGGACGAGGAGAGAGAGAGCGGCTGCCATTTCATGGGGATTGAGAGGCAGAGGGGACCACTAGGACAGCGGGGAAAGTAGCAGCTGCTGACAAGTATGCCACAAGCTGCTGCTTTGCTCTACTGGGTATGGTAGCAATTTGTTGAAAACTTTACTTCATGTGACAAGCATGTCTCCTTGTTTGGCAAAGAGAAAGTATTATTAAAATGAGAAGGGGTGTTGCCGTACCCCACGTCCAGTCCCCCAAGAAGGATTTCACTGCATGTGTGTGTAGTATGGTCCCCCTAGAACTAGTCCCTCCAATCAGAAATTATCCCCCCTAGAACTAGTCCCTCCAATCAGAAGTCCTCCCCCCTGGAACTACGGTAGTCCCTCGGAACAGAAGTCCTCCCTCCCCCCTAGAACTAGTCCCTCAGAACAGAAGTCCTCCCTCCCCCCTAGAACTAGTGTCCTACATCAGAAGTCCTCCCCCCTAGCAGAAGAGCTCATCAGTATGGTATTGAATTGCATTCATACCATAGTCCCTAGAAAAAGTTAACAGCTCAATTGCTTCACTAGAACTAGTCCCCTAGAAGTCCTCCCCTAGAACTTTGGCTCAGAAGAAGTTTTCCCCCCCAGAACTTCTGCCCACAAGTCTTTCCCCCTAAAACTTTTGGCTAAAAGTCGTCCCCCCTAAAACTTTTGCCTAGAAGTCTTCCCCCCTAGAACTTTTCCCCTTTACCAGATTTAATCCCCTAGAAGATTTCACAGCTCCACTGTATCTCTGCTCCATTTCACCATTCCACCATCCACCATCCAACCAGCAATTCTCCATCATCCAGCCCTCCATGGCCACCCCACCATGCAAAATCTCCACTTCTCCATCTAGCCAGCCACCTTTCACCAACTTTTCTCCCTTCACTTCTCCATCCAACCAGCCGCTTTCACCATCCTTCCCATCCAATTCCCACCACTTCTCCATCATCCAGCCCTCCATGGCCACCCCACCATGGAATGATACCAGCTCTCCCTTAGTTTTTTTTTTTTTTTTAGGCTTCACCATCAAAGCCAGGGATAAAAATCCGTCCCATCAGCATCTCCTGGCGCGATGCTTACGGGCTGAGACCCGGAGGCGTTACGTCACGGGTACTGCCGTGTAACTCGGCTAAAAATCCCTCCGACGTAGAGCAACATTGCGCTTGCTCTAGCCGCACCCACCCCAGTGCGGTCTTCCCCTTAGTTGCTGAGGTCTGGCCACACCCACCTGGGTGTGGACTAGCCTAGGTGACTGAAAACCCCCCACACCCACCCCGGTGTGAGAAAGCTTTTTAAGTGACCGAGACAGAGCCCCCCACACCCACCCCAGTGTGGGAAAACCCTTGTGTGGAAAGAGGAGATTTCTCCACACCCACGCCGGTGTGGACTACTCTCTCTCTCTTAAGTGGCTGAGAGCCTCACACCCACCCCAGTGTGATCAGGCCTCATGAGAGCACAAGCCCCTCACACCCGCCCCGGTGTGATGCTGACTTGAAGAGAACGTCACCCACTTCAGCAGTGATGCTACCTGGCCATCCGGGTGCCCAGAACGCTTTCAAAGGCCTGAACCTCCCTCCAATGTGCAGAAGCCGGCCGGCCGACTGCACACCGTCAGGGCTCCAAAAGCGTCCCGGCCCGGTTGCACATCACATCACCACTGGAGCAGGCTCCGCCCTCTGCTCCCCACACCCTCCCCAGTGTGGGAAAGCACCCTCGCATGCTGTCCCATGCTTGCCACTCCAAGGCCCCATCAAGCCTTGGCCACGTCTCAGCCACAGCTCAGCCCCCTCCTGGTCGAGGCACCCAGGCAGCCCCCATGCGCAGCGGAATCCTGCACAGGACCAACACAACAAGTCAGTATACTGAAAAGGACATGGCTGGAAAACCAAGGTTTGAGACAGCATAAAAGGAGACAGCTTGCAAAAAGACAGATTGAAAGGAAACAACGTACTTTGTAGGTTGCAGCTTGAAAGTTGCAGCGCCGTGCAGCTCCTCCCAGCAGCTCCTCCCAGCAGCTCCTCCACTCAATGTCATACCATGCCATACCATGCCATTCCATACCATGCCATTCCATACCATGCCATTCTATACCATGCCATTCCATTCCATTCCATGCAATGCCATTCCATGCCATTCCATGCCATGCATACCATGCCATTCCATACCATGCCATTCCATTCCATTCCATGCCATTCCATGCCATGCCATTCCATTCCATTCCATGCCATGCCATTCCATGCCATGCCATGCCATGCCATTCCATACCATGACATACCATCCCATGCCATGCCAAGCCAAGCCATGCCATGCCACGCCATGCCACGCCATGCCATGCCACGCCATGCCATGCCAACTCCTCCCAGCAGCTCCCTGCACAAGACGAAAACACCAAGTGAGTATAGTGGAACAGAAATAGCTGGGAAAAAAAAAAAGTAAAGCAAGCTAGAGACAGCTCAAGGAGACTGCTTACAAGGAGACAGCTTGGAAGGAGACAGCTTCTTAAGTTGCAGCGCCTCCCAGCAGCTCCACTCAGCAGCGCCTCCCATTCAACTCCTTCAGCCGCTCCCTTCAACTCCTTCCAGCATATCCCTTCAACTCCTTCGATAGCAGCTCGTCTACAGCAGCTCGTCTTCAGCTCCAATAGCAGCAGCGCTTGACTTGAGGTACAGCAGCAGAGGGAGGTCCCTTCCCTGCACAAGACAAAAAAACACTGTTAGAACCAGCAAACTAATTCGTTGAAACAACAGCGTAGAAACATTCAAAATTAGAAAGGGACATGAAAGAAGTACAACAAGAATCAACGAAGAGTTGGCATAAACAGATTCTTACCTAATGTCTCGAATTGGAGGACACGGCGGGTGGCGGTTGGAGGGTGGCAGGTGGCAGTTGGCGGGTGGCGAATGGAAAGGCCTCCCAGCAGCAGCACTTGACTTCAGCAGCTCGTCTTCAGAACCAATAGCAGCAGCGCTTCAATTCGGCAGCTCGTCTTCAGCTCCAATAGCAGCAGCGCTTGACTTCAGCAGCTTGTCTTCAGCTCCAATAGCAGCAGGTCCCTTCCCTGCACAAGACAAGAAAAAGTGTTAGAACCAGCAAACTAATTCCTTGAAAAAAAACAGCGTAGAAACGTCAAAATTAACAAGGGACATGAGAGAAGCAAAACAAGAATCAACTAAAAGTTGGCATAAACAGATTCTTACCTGATATGTCGAATTGGAGGACAAGGCAGGTGGCGGTTGGAGGGTGGCAGGTGGCAGTTGGCGGGTGGCGAATGGAAGGGCCTCCCAGCAGAAGTGCTTCACTTCAGCAGCTCGTCTTCAGATCCAATAGCAGCAGCGCTTGCTTTCAGCAGCTCGCCTTCAGCTCCAATAGAAACTCCCTTTCCTGCACAAGCCAATAATAATAAGTCAGAACTTGCAAAGTAAAAAAAAAGACATCTTAGGGGCAAGTGAAGAAGAAAAACGGAATCTGAATAATACATGAAGCAATAAGGAGACCGATCAAGATGTAACAACGAATCTTACTTTCAAGACTTGATTGGAAGGGCCAGCAGCAGCGCTCGACTTCAGCAGCTCGTCTTCAGCTCCAATAGCAGCAGCGCTTAACTTCACTTCAGCAGCTCGTCTTCAACTCCAACAGCAGCAGCGCTTGACTTGAGGTACAACAACAGTGGGAAGCCCCTTCCCTGCACAAGACAAAAGAATCAAAGTTAGAACCAGCGAACTAATTCATTGGAAACAACAGCGTAGAGACATTCAAAATTAGGGAGGGGCTTGAAAGAAGCAAAACAATAATCAACGAAAAGTTGGCATAAACAGATTCTTACCTAATGTCTCGAATTGGAGGACACGGCAGGTGGCGGTTGGAGGGTGGCAGGTGGCAGTTGGCGGGTGGCGAATGGAAGGGCCTCCCAGCAGCAGCACTTGACTTCAGCAGCTCGTCTTCAGAACCAATAGCAGCAGCACTTCACTTCAGCAGCTCGTCTTCAGCTCCAATAGCAGCATCGCTTGACTTCAGCAGCTTGTCTTCAGCTCAAATAGCAGCAGGTCCCTTCCCTGCACAAGACAAAAAAACAGTGTTAGAACCGGCAAACTAATTCCTTGCAACAAAACAGCGTAGAAACATCAAAACTAACAAGGGGCATGAGAGAAGCAAAACAAGAACCAATGAAAAGGTGGCATAAACAGATTCGTACCTAATGTGTGGAATTGGAGGACACGGCAGGTGGCGGTTGGAGGGTGGCAGGTTGCAGTTGGCGGGTGGCGAATGGAAGGGCCTCCCAGCAGAAGTGCTTCACTTCAGCAGCTCGTCTTCAGATCCAATAGCAGCAGCGCTTCAATTCGGCAGCTCGTCTTCAGAACCAATAGCAGCAGCGCTTGACTTCAGCAGCTTGTCTTCAACTCCAATAGAAACTCGTTTTCCTGCACAAGCCAATAACAATAAGTCAGAACTTAGAAAAGTAGCAAAAAAAAAAAAGAAATCTTGAAGGCAGTGAAGAAGAAAGATGAAATCTGAGTAAGACATCAAGCAATAAGGAGACTGATCAAGATGTAACAATGAATCTTACATTCAAGACTTCCTTGGAAGCGCCTATCAGCAGCAGCTCATGACTTCAGCAGCTCGTCTTCAGCTCCAACAGCAGCAGCGCATGACGTCAGCAGTTCGACTTCAGCTGCAATAGCAACTGCTTTTCCTGCAGAGGACAATAACAAGAAGTCAGAACTTGCAAAGTAGCAAAAAAACGAATGTCTTGGAGGAAAGAAAACAAGATCTACTGAATCCGAATTAGACATTGAGCAATAACGCGATTTCTTGCCCTTCAAATTTCATTAAAAGGGCCTCTCAGCAGAAGCGTTTGACTTCAGCAGCTCGTCTTCAGATCCAACAGCAGCAGCGCTTGACTTCAGCAAACCGTATTCAGCTCCAATTGCAGCTCCCTTTCCTGCACAAGACAATAACAAGAAGTCAGAAATTGCAAAGTAGCAAAAAAAACGAATATCTTAAGAGGAAAGTAAACACGAAACACAGAATCTGAATTAGACATTGACAAAGGTGTAACAATGGCTCTTACTCTTGAGATTTGATTGGAAGGGACTCTCAACAGCAGCACTTGACTTCAGAGGTTTGTCTTCACCTCCAACAGCAGCAGCGCATGACATCAGGAGTTCGTCTTCAGCAGCAATAGCAACTGCCTTTCCTGCAGAGGACAATAACAAGAAGTTAGAACTTGCAAAGTAGCAAAAAAAAACGAATGTATTGGAGCCAAGTAAACAAGATCTACAGAATCTGAATTGGTCATTGAGCAATAACGAGATTTCTTACCCTTCAAATTCGATTAAAAGGGCCTCTCAACAGAAGCGTTTGACTTCAGCAGCTCGTCTTCAGCTCCAACAGCAGCAGCGCTCTACTTCAGCAGTTTGTCTTCAGATCCAACAGCAACAGTGCTTGACATCAGCAAACCGTATTCAGCTCTAATTGCAGCTCCCTTTCCTGCACAAGACAATAACAAGAAGTCAGAACTTGCAAAGTGGCAAGTAAACACAAAATACAGAATCTGAGTTAGACATTGTCAAAGGTGTAACAATGACTCTTACTCTTAAGATTTGATTGGAAGGGACTCTCAACAGCAGCACTTGACTTCAGCAGATCGTCTTCACCTCCAACAGCAGCAGCGCTTGACTTCAGCAGTTTGTCTTCAGATCCAACAACAACAGTGCTTGACATCAACAGATCGCCTTCAGCTCCAATAGCAACTCCCTTTCCTGCACAAGACAATAACAAGAAGTCAGACCTTGCATAGTAGCCAAAGAAACGAGTGTCTTAGAGGCAAGTACACAAGAAATACAGAATCCGACTAAGACATAAAGCAAAGGGGATTGATCCAAGTGTGGCAATGAATCTTACTGTTAAGATTTGATTGGAAGGGCCTCTCAGCAGCAGAACTTGACTTCAGCAACTCGTAATAACCAGCAACGGGTTGAGTTTGTTCCAGCTCCAGCAGCCGCGTCACCTCTTCAAAACGTGCTCTTCTTCACTGGGCGACAAGGCAAAACAAAGCAAGTTAGTGGACAATAAATAAAGTTGCCAGGAAAAGAAAACAAGAGAAAACCGAAAAAAACGAAACGATTGCAAGAAAACGACAATGAAGTGAATGAAAAATGGAAACATCCATGATTCTCCGAGTGGCCACAGCTCGCAGAGGGAGGATCTAACTGCTACCCAAACCCAAACCCAAACCGCGGAGGATCATCTGCTCGCTGTGACCATCATCGAATCAGAGGGACGGTGCACAATGAAATATGAATGATGTGTGGATGTGAGACAAAAGAAACAGCATTAAGCGGAAAAAAATAACGTTAAGAAGAGAATGACACTTCCCAGTTGCGGTCGGTGGTGGAATCGAGAGGAGATCCGCTCATCAAGACCGCCATCGCACTCTCTCGATTGACGATGTTGATGTTGGTTAGCGCTGTCTTGAAGAAGCAGCAGTTGAAGGGTTGCCCGAAGTGGTGGAAGAGGAAACGCCGAGTTGTTCAAGTGCTAACGTCACAATGAGAAAATCTGCTAACGTCAAGTGCTAAGCGTGGTTCAGTTGGCTCTTCTTCCATCACAAGGAGGAAGAATGATCATGTTTCAAGAGGGGTCGAGGTTTGGGAAAAGTGGTGGTGGTTCGGATCATATTTTTGCCGCGCATTTCTCAAATGAAGACGAACGGGATTGGATGAAATCTACCCGCGATTCGATGAAGCCGTCAGCAGGAGCCGCTAATCTGCCATGAGAGCCTCTAAAATTCGCGGGTTGCTTGTGAGGAGTCTGCTTGCGCAAACCCTAGGGAACAGAGGAGGGTGGAGCAGACGAGAAAACAGTGTCAGAACCTTCCCAGTTCAAGGGAAGTGCTTTCAGTTGGATCATTTTTTTGGCTGACAATTTCGGCGTGCCCCTAGTTTTGAACCATGGACAAACTTTCAAAAGAAAGGGATCTGAACACAATGCGTGTTAAGTACCCACTTATTTTCCCACGTTCTGGCTTTTCTTTCTCTCAAACCCAGCAGCGACAATTGAAGGCGAGCACCCAGATATTCAGAGCAGCATTTCTAGTTCTGCTCGCCAGCATGTGTTGCTTCAATGGTGGTCCCCACCGTGGTCCCACCCCACGAATTGCTGCCCTCCCTGGAAATTTTTGGACACCTTTGCAGTAAGGCGGGTTTCAGTTGTGTTGCGGCGTTTCAGCCTCCCGAGGCGCGTGAGATGTTACCCCAGACCGGCGAAGTGGATTTTTGTGAAGAGAGAAATTTGACGCTGTAACCTGTAACAGAGGCTCAAAGATCATCGCGACTCGACAGACACCTGACTTGACGGCAAGCACAGAAATACGGCTTTCTGACTACGTCATGCAATGGAACCAGGAGGGACGCAAGTCCAGAAGCGCGGGTTTGGGCGTGCTTGAGGTGTGGCTGTGGAGCAAAGTGAGTCTCGGCTTTGATGCTGAAATGTCGCGAAGAACAACCAAGCCACTTATATTGTTCAGCACTTATCCTCACGATTTACACTGGGTTTTTAGTTATTGCGGAAGGGGTACTTCCGAACCTGCGCTTTCTAGGGAGCTTCATCTCTACCTGCACAGAGTTTCCCAGGTTTCGACGCCCAGACAGAAGACTTATTGCGCTGGGACAGAACTCGGCTCCACGTTTACCCACGTGTCATCATCTCGTAAGGCCTTAGCTGCTACTAGTCAGGCAAACGATGCACAACAGAATCTGTTTTTTTTTCCTCTCTAATCCGCACTAAACTAAATCCCTCTCGGCTGGCAAGTGATAGGGGGCATCAACCCTAAACACTGCGACTAAGTGTTTAGGGTTGATGCCAAAAATAATCCCTCTTGGTTGGCATGTAAATAAAGGGCATCAATCCTAAACACCTAATCGCGTGGAGTTTAGGGTTGATGCCCTCGAAAACTTGCCACCCGAGAGGGGTTTAGTTTTGTGCTTGCTGGCAGAAGACACCCGATGAAAACAGTGCTTGCGTGACGTGCGGAGAAGCCGAGTTCTGTGTTAGCACAATAACTCTTCCGCCTCAGAAGCGGATCAGCGGAAAGTGTGCGCAAGCTGAGATGAAAGTCCCTTGAAAGAAGGACAGCTACAGTAAGCCTTCCGGGGAAACTAAAAACCCATTTACACTCAACAATCTGATCTGATCACATGATAACATCCCACATTCAGATTTATGTACACAATAAATGCACATGCTTAAATTCTTGCGCCAATCCGACCCAAGTTTCTGAACTCCTTCCCACATCCCCTAATCATATCAGCTGCGACTTGAATATATCCTTGCGCCAAATGCCCACACAACGCAACTCCACTCCATGCCCACACCAACATGTCAAAATATGTCAACCTACCGTATTTCCTTGGTATATAATGTTTATCTGGAGCCCCATGGTTCAAACAACATGGTAATTCTTCCAACACCTTAGAGCTGGTATAGGTATGAAAAATTAGTGAAGTCATCCTTTCTGGTACTCCCCGACTGACCTGTTGCCACCCCTACAACTGAGGCACGGGCTTGAGCTCAATTTTTAAGTCCGGTGCCGAACCAAATACTGGGAGATCACCGGGGTCCACATTCGGCACACTGCTGGCTCCGGAGTTGCCTACCGAGCCTACAGCAGAGGCTTGGGCCACAGCCAAGTCTGGGGAGGACTGGAGTGCGTCGAGAATCATGTGAAGGAACAAGCGGTGCCTGTTCAAGCACACATGGGGAAAGGTAGATGGCACGAACACAGGGCGATGGGTCACACACACATGGGGAAAGGATCAATTGAAGGAACAAGCGGTGCCTTTAAATCACACACGGGAGCAGGCGGATGGCACGAACAGATTGCTGTTCGAACGGGGGTGGGTAACGGTGTGTGCAGAGAGGAATGGGTGCAGATGGGTATCGAAGTGCAGGCAGAGAGGGAGGAGATGGGCGTGAAGAGGCTGGTCAAGAATAGGAAGGGCTTTGGAACAGACGAGATGTGAGCATTTGTGTCTCACCATCTGAGGTGGAATACAGCCTGCCCTGACTATCTTACAGTAGTAGACTAAGAAAAACAGCATCTGTATCTCACCATCTGAGGTCGGCTGTGAGCTCCGGATGGAATGCCGTGGCCAGCAGCCTGCCCTGCCTCACCGCCACTGCCACCCGGTCCAACTGGCAGACGAGTGAAGAGAGTCAACAGAGGGGAAAACATAAGTCAACAAATTAACACAAGTCAACAGAGTCAACACACAAGGGGGTGACGAAAACATGTGACACATAAGCTTGCGACGATCCAAAACGGCAACGGAAGGAGAAAAAACAGGTCGCGTGTATAGGTCATGGAGGAGGAGAGAAGGAGAGTGGAACAGTCTATCCCTGTTGAATGGAACAGCAATCAGGGCCCCTTAGGAAGCACGTGGTGCATTCGAATACCTCGTTAAATTTCTCACCTTCGCTAGAATTTCTGCTTCCGAAAGCTCCTGGCCGCTCTGGTCAGGCACGGCCGAAGCAGCAGCTGCAGGCTCGGCCGAACCAGCACCTGCAGGTGCGGCCGGGGCAGCAGGTGCGGCAACGGCAGAGGCACGGTTGGGAAGAGGATATTCCGCTAGAACCTCAACAGCAGGGCCGGTGTGGATGATGGCCGGGGCTCGTATAAACACAGCCCGAAAGGGGGAGGCGGGAGAGGCGGGAGAGGCGTCAGGAGAGGGGTGAGGGAGGGATGGGTGTGACTGGGGAGGGGGAGGTGCTGATGCTTCTGATGATGGTGTTGCTGCGGAGGTGGATTGAAGGGTGTGGTGCGGGAAGGGAAGGAGAGTCTCAAAGCTGTTGATCTGCATGGGTGAGAGGGAAGGGTGGGGAGGGGGCTTAGAATAGCAGACAGGCATACCCATGCACACATGGGTGTGCATAGATGGAAACAACAAGGTGCATGGTCCAGTACCCCCAGCAGCAGCTGCTTTGGAATTCGACTCACCTGATAAGTTATCCCACCCCCACCCCTTTCGGAAACCCTCAGACCTGGCTGCCAAAGAAGTTTCGGTGCACGGTGCAGTCAAGTCCACCCAGCAGCGCCTGCCTTTGAATTCAACACAACTCACCCACCAAGTTACTCACAGACGAAACACTCCCCCCCCCATCCCTTTCGAAGGTCCACCCACCTGGCTGCCAAAGAAGTTTCGGTGCACGGTGCAGTCGAGTCCACCCAGCAGCGCCTGCCCTCCCGACTTCTGACCTGCCATGCACCGGCCAGGGAAGGGACAGAGGCGCATGAGACGGGCGCATGGGAGACGAGAAGGGCGCATGGGAGACGAGAAGGGCGCATGGGAGACGAGAAGGGATTCGCGGGAAGGAAAGACCCAAGGACCCAAGGAATTCACAATTTCTTGCCGGCCAGGCGCCAGCCAGGAGAGGGACAGAGGCGCGTACGGAGGGAGAGAATGCAGCAGAATGGGAGTGCAGGGGAGGCGTGATGGGAAGGGGAGGCGTGATGGGAAGGGGAGACGTGATGGGAAGGGGAGGCGTGATGGGAAGGGGAGGCGTGATGGGAAGGGGAGGCGTGATGGGAAGGGGAGGCGTGATGGGAAGGGGAGGCGTGATGGGAAGGGGAGGCGTGATGGGAAGGGGAGGCGTGATGGGAAGGGGAGACGTGAAGGAAGAGGAGATACCCACCACCCATCCGTTCCCCTCTACCCATCCCCTCTCTCCCCCTCCCATCTCCCCCATCTCCCCCCCTTTCTCCCCCACCCTGTTTTCTCTCCCCTCCACCACGCACCTAGCGCCTTGTTGGCCAGGAATATGAGTCCGGCACACGTCCCCCACATCGGCCGCCCAGAGGCTGCGAACTCCTGCAGCGCGCCGAGCTGGGGGAAGGGACAGGAATGAGGGGAAGGGGGATGGGGGAAGTGGGGGGGATGGGGGGTGGGGGAGGAGGGAGGGGAAGGAGGGGCGCGGGAGAGTCAGTCGGGATGTCTGGATTTTGCAAGTCGACTGGAAAAAGAGGCTGCGAACTCCTGCAACGCGGGAGGAAGTTCCAAAAAAGGCATGGGATGTCATGGTGGTGCTCTCCCCGCGGGTAGCCAAAACGATAGCGTGAAGGGCGGATAGTGTGGAAACGAGAGATAGTGTGGCGAAGGGCTAGAGGAACAGGGGGATATAGCGTCAAAGCATCTCACCAGTCCGCATCGCTGGGCGAGGTCGGCCATGGCGGTGCTCTCCCCGCCGGGAATGATGAGCGCAAGGGTTGAGGGGAAAGATAGTAAAAAAGATAGCAGAAAAGACGGCGCTCAAGGCATCGTACCAGGCCGCATCGCTGGGCAAGATTGGCCATAGTGGTGCTCTCCCCGCCGGGAATGATGAGCGCCTGCACGCTCCGCAGCTCCGCGTCCGTGCGCACCTCCATTGCCTCGATGCTAACCTTCATGTCCGCCGCGCACCTGCGCAGAGCTGCGGAACGGAGGGGCGGAAGGAGGGAGGGAAGGCGGAAGGGAAGGCAGGGACGGGAATGATGAGCGCTTGAACCGACCCCACCTCCCGGCCTCGATGCTAACCTTCATGTCCGTCGCGCACCTGCGAAGCGCTGCGGAAGGGAGGGAGGGGCGGAAGGAGGGGCGGAAGCAGGGGCGGAAGCAGGGGCGAATGGACGCAGGGGAGAGAAACGGGGATTATGAGCGCTCCGCAGCTCCGCGCCCGTGCGGACCACGATAGGATCCGTGTTGAATGCCTTCATACCAGCCGCGCACATGCGCGGAGCTGATGAAGGGAGGGCGGGATGCGGGGAGGGAGTGGGATGTAAAGCGCCCGCAGCTCCGCCTGCACGCACCGCAGCTCCGCGCCCGAGCGGACCTCGACTTCTTCCAACGACAGCTCTCGACTCACCTCACGCACCTCTCGACGACGAGATTTTACGAGTCGGAAAGTGGTCTGCTTGGAAGATGCAAGCTGATCTGCGATCCGCGATGTGCTCCTCGAACGAACTAGCCTTGCGGAGCACCGCGCAACGGACAATCAATGCCATTCACAACACCGCGACGGACACTGAGACTGACCAACATACGCATGCAACGGACAATAATTGCCATTCACGACAGCAAATAATGAATGCGAGCTGATAGTGACCAACACACGCATTCAAGACAACTGATCGCGAGCTGGAACTGACCTGCAAAGTGTTCTCTAAAAGAACGAATCTTGCAGCGCAAAGAGGAGCAGACAATCAAAGCCAACATTCGATGCTATTCACAACGACTGATCGCTGAGCTCACACAGACTCACGATGTGCTTGCGGAAGGAGGAAGCCTTGCAGAGCGATGAACAACAACTGATCGCTGATCACAACAACACTCACCTGCAATGTGCTCTTTGCACGACCAAACCTCGAAACGAGACTTGCAGAGAAATGAGCAACAAACAGTAATGTCATTCACAACAACGAATCGCTGATCTTTGACACTGACCTGCAATGTGCTCGCGGAACGAGCCTTGCAGCGCCAGCACTCCCACCCGAATCAATCGACCTGACGCCGACCCGGAATCCGCGGCCATGGCAACCGAATGGATTAAGTGCGATAGAAAATGGAGCCGCGCACAGGCCACGGATCAGCTTAGAATCACGATTTTGCTTGAGATCAGTAATTCGCTTCGGATTTATGACTGGCTAGGGCTGCGATTAGCATCAAGTTGCGAGCTAAGGTGCTATCCGATCAGCGGCGCATTCTTCAGATCAATGGCTGGTTCTAAGGGTCGACTAAACGAATCGCGGATCGGCGACAAAACTGCGGATTCGCGACAGCTTTTCTAGCCTTAGATCGTTATCCAGCGAGCAAAGCGACTCAGGGGGCGAAAGCAATGGATCAGCTGCGATCGAGGAGAAGGGTCAAGCGCACGGCATGAACGAAGTCTGGGAACAAAAAATATGACAGAGTTCTCGCTCCAGCCTAGCGGTTGTGTGCACGGTCGTCTTTAATTGGCTGACTGATCGTTGAAGGTTATACGATTTATGAACAGAAGCCCCCAGGTCCCTAGGTACCCAGCTAGGTACCTAGCTGTCCCTAAAAGGATTCTGTGATCCGTCGTTTGAAGAAACAGTGACAGAAGTTCTCGTTATGAGAAGATCGATAGAATTTAACGAGCGTCTGTCGCAAGTTTACCAGAACTGGGCTGGTTATGATCAGCAGACAGAACATTCCATAACTGGTCAAATGATCAGGTGTTACACTAACGCGCGAGCCCTATTTTCAGCGACCAGAGTGGCGTTTGTGACTAGTCGGTCGCACGCGATCCCATCGTCGGGTCGCTCGCTTCGCAGCGATCAACAGCCCTCCCTTCAGCCGAAGACGAAAGTGGCGACGACTGAATGCGATATGCGGTAAGCAAAAAGGCGTTTGAACCGACATCGTCCAGCTCCCAAACGAAACGCCAAGTAGCGTCGCATGCGTCGCGAGCCGACCATTTTCCAGTCTCAATTCCAAATGTTCTTTCGCAAACCTCATTCCTTGTCGCTCGCAGCAATGTGCGCCCCATTCTGCTCCAAGTCCATTCACTGGAATCTTTATCCGCCATTACTCATTCTGCTTACCACTCTAGTTGCAGCTCTGAGCACTATTAGCAGGCTCAGCTCAGCCAGCATTCTCGATGGCGGCTGGCGAAAGCAGCAGAGCGCCGTACGGGACGTCTGGCGCGAAGAAATCAGCACATGGCGAGGAGAAAAGTCTCTCCGCGCGAACCAGGAGCTGGAAGTGCGGCAGGAGCATATTCGGCTCGGCTCAGCCCGGTTGAAGGTAGAAAGTTTAGCACATGGAGAGATCGAGTCGCCTATTACTCCAGGTGCAGCGTCTTCGCGACGACGGTCGCTAGGCGGTGAAGAAAATTCTTTTGGTAAGCGCGCCATGCCGCACAACTCCCAGCTGTCGCGGCAAACACACTTCTCGTACTGAGTCACGCTTGTTGTCGCATTGTCTGTCTTCAACAATTGACAGCGAGTCCGCGTGTTCATGTGTGTTGCAGAGTTCTTTCCCGACGACAGCTGGGAAATCGTAGATCTCCCGTCAAGCGAACCTCCTCAGCCTCTCCCGGAAGATCCCAGCGCCGACCCGCCAGATCCGCCCCCCGCGGACTCCGCTCCGCCCCCCCCGGGCTCCCCCCCGGACGACTCCTTCCCCTTTCCGCCATACCCAGCGCCTTCGCCCGGCGACGGCGACGACAGCCCCTCGCCCGCGCCGGCGCCAGCGTCGCTTCCCAGCCCGCCCGCGGCTCCCGCGCCGGCAGTCACGGGCGGCGTGGGCGAAGTCGCGTCCGTGTGGTGCCCGCGTTTGCCGCGACTGCCCGCTGACTACGTCGAAAACCCTCTCGAGGAGTTTAAAGCCCTCGACGAGGGCATGGCGAAGCTCTATGCGCGGCGCCCAGACGGGCAGTCCATCACTATATGGGTATCGGGGAAAGACTCCCCTGTGACTATATCGAGTATGCCGCCCACGTCAGAGCTCCTAGGGCTTGAAACGACCATGCCGCAAGTTGAGGGGGCGGGGGAGCCATCGAACCCGCACCTGGACCCGTTTTTCACCTCCTCCCTGCCTCCCTATCCTGTGGTTCCCTTAAACTCTGTGCCGCCAGTCGTTGCTGCGTCTCCCCCTCCCCCTCCGCACTCATTCCCCCCGCCTCCTCCCCCTGAGACCTTCACTCCAGCTTCCAAATTCCCCCCACCTCCCCCTCCCCCGAACGTCCTTCTCGCCTCTCCTCCACCTAACCCTCCGCTCTTTTCCCCGCAGGCACCACCTCCCCCAAATCCACCTACCCCTGGTGCGGGGAATGTGAGTCAGCCCAGCGGCCCAGGCAGCAGCTTCCCCCTGTGCAACCCGTCACCCATCCGGTGTGTGTTCAGGTTTGTGGGGTATGAGGATCGAGTGCCAACGCTGGACATTAGCGGTGCCTTGGCGGAGGAGGTGATTAGTCCTGCGCTGGTGGTGTTACGTGGTAACCGGACTTGTCGTGTGGTGGCGGCAAACAGCGGCAACGGGAGGTCGATTTGCGTCCATGTGCCTGATGAGGTTTACCATGCCACGAGGAGTCAGTTTTATGCCAATGGAGAGGTATGTGTTTGTCGCGTTTCTGTTTTTTTTTCTCTGTTTCCTTATCATGATTGACACTAGTATGGTAAAACAATATCCTTAATCTGCGTGTGGAACTTGTGCAGGTTGTGAGAGTGAGGCAATTCAATCCATTGAGCTTGAAGCAGGCCTTCTCCAACTCATTTGTTCGCCTGGACATCAATTCAGCTCAAGTACAAGACGAAGGGGGGGTCATCAACATTTTCTCCTCAGTTGTTAAGGATTCTGAGGGCGACACCATGCCATATAAGGAGAGCTGCATTATTTTCCGCTTGAAGGCTTCGTAGCATTTCTTTCTCTGCATGGCTTATACGCATTTAGGATGACTATGTGAGAGCTGCTCGCTCTCGTGCTTTTATGCTGGTATGTCCATGCTCACATGTATAGTTAGGTAATTTATTGGTTTCTTTTGCTTTTAGCACAATGGGTTTGAGGTTTTGTGTGCATTTATCCTGTCACCATGACGGTATATTGCAAAAGTGAGAATTCGGAACTTCCAGCGCCACCCCAAGCGAGGAGTCTCCAATCGAATGATCCAGTTTCAATGGAGTGGTGTCTGGCTTCCCTCGAGATCTGCGGCTCTCTGCACAGCAGCCTTCGCCTTCCATCCGCCTTCCTCTCCCTCGATTCCTCCACTACATACCTCCATTCTTGCAGTCTGATTGGTGAAGCTTGCTGTTCCCCGCCGTGATTACACCTTCCTCCCACTATTTTCAACGTTAAGGTTAGCCAGAGATTGGTCAGTCGCGGCGTAGTGTCGGCCAGATTCTATTATTGCGCTCAAGTGTCGCAGTCTGTGTTTAGTTCCAGCATTGCCAGGTCCTCCTATCAGGATCACAGAAATTCAACGCAGTTCTTGTTATACTTTTTCACTTCGACTGCACGCCTAGGCCATCCGGCAAGCATCCCGTTCAGAAACCGACGGATCTTGTAGTGGACGGGCGAGATTGTTCCCATGATGGTGGAATTTGCGGGGTGACATGGCATGGCGCGGCGTGCTTGATCGGATCTGGAGGCGACAAGAGCCGGAAGAGGTAATAAAACGAAATAAGTAGTAAGGCATCGATCGAGAAAGCAGTAGTGGGGAATGGAGCGTGAAATGGATTATAGGCGATATAGTGTTGCTATGCCGGACACAGCAAACGAGATGTGATAGCCAAACAGTGCTTCTTCGGTCAATGTTGGACATTCTCAATCTATCCCATTTATGTCGTCAATCTCCTTTCTCCGATCATTTCTGGTGACATTTCGCCGAGTTAGGCTACCCACGAAGTTTCTTGATTGCCCTTGAATGTATTCACATTTCCTTCACGTGACGGCTATAGCGTCGATTTCGTTCACACGTCGACAATATCGTGTCTCTCCTTTACGGGACGCCTTACAATTTCCGTGCGACTACGCGGTGATTTCACTCCGCGCTGCAGGTCGACGAGATGGCCGACGCACAAGGCGCGTTCGTCACACGCGCATTCGAGAAGCTTCTGCGGGAATCCACGGGACGGAAGTTTCAGAAGCTACACCAGGCGCTTAAAGCCTATTTAGGTAGGGGAATCTTAGAAACCAGACCAGGCACTTACAGCCTATTTACATACGTACCAGCTTACTAAAATGCTCGCATTCGTACGCACCATAACAACACTAGCGATATATTAGTCAAGTTCCGAGTCATCTCACAACTGCGTCGCCAAACAAGCGACGTTTCAATCCGCAAACATTCGGGAATTCAGGCCTTCTCCTTTCCGTTCCTTCTCTTTCCGGCCGTGCTCGTCTCATGACCGGCAGATCGACCCAAGGGGGAGCATTTGGTTCTGGTCACATCAGCATCACGGTCAGTCGCCGATCTCTCTCTTTCCGCTCCTTCTGTTTTCCTTTTCTGCAGCCATCCCCCCACCCCCTCCCCCCCTCCTCGACTCCTTTCCCATTTCTTCCGTCTTTTGTTCGGAGTGTGCTTCATTCCTCCGAATTCTTTTCTCTCGGATTAACATCGCACGACTTAGCTGATCCACCCTTCTCGCCAAATAAAACACACACTGCGACACACTTCCAGTTAATCCACTGAAAGGTCCAAGTCAGTAACCTCTTGCAACAATCTCTCACCAAGCGTGCGCCTTGGCCCCACACGCATGAACCATTCGGTCACTCTTTCCCCATCAGGGTTGATCCGCGCTATGGACTGCCTCAGACAGACGAGCCAGGAGCGGCGGAAATCGTTCCGCAGCCGCAACAGCCGCCGCAGCTGGCGGGCACCATCCCGCTAGAACCTGCGGGCAGCGGGGAGGGCAGCGGGCGCGCGCGCCCGAACACGGCGAACGCGGCGAATGTGACAGCAGCGGCCGCGATGGCGGAGGCGGGGCACTCGCTGGAAGGTGTAGAGGCGGAGCTCATCCTGTGCCCGTTGCGGCTGGCCATAGAGAGCAAGCAGAGCCGCCTCATGGAGACGGCTCTTGACTGCCTGCACGTGAGTGCTGCACCCTCCCCTTCCCCCTTGTCCTTTATTGATGGCGGAGGCGGGGCACTCGCTGGATGGTGTAGAAGAGGAGCTCATTCTGTGTCCGCTGCGGCTGGCCATAGAGAGCAAGCAGAGCCGCCTCATGGAAACGGCGCTTGATTGCCTGCACGTGAGTGCTCGCCCCTCCTCCACCCTCCCGCCGTTTCCCGTCCTCTTCTTTGAGGCGTCGCAAAAAGCCGGAGCTCACAGAGCAAGCAGAGCCGCCTCATGGAGACGGCTCTTGACTGCCTGCATGTGGGTGCTCTCCACCCCCATTCCTCCTTGCTTTTGTCCCATCCGCTCCAAATCGCCTGCTCCCCACCCCTTCTCTCCCTCCCACCCCTCCTTACTCCGTCCTATCCCCCTCATCCTACCACTTCCTTTCATCCCCCCCTCCCCCCTTCCCGACTTTCCTTCTCATATTGAGGTGCCTGAAGAGCCGGCTGTTGAATGTGGTGCCTGATTGCCTGCACGTGACTCCGTCCTACCCACTTACCTCTGTCCTAATCATGCGTCTCTCTCCCTCTTGCCATTCGCGTGCGGTTATTGCTGTGGAATCTCCTGGTGTGACTGTATTGGAGCAGAAACTGATATCGTACGGTCATTTGGAGGGCGACTGCGGGCTGGAGGGCGGCAAGAACAACAAAGTGCACACAGAGATCTTCCAGCTGGTGTGCTCCTGCGCGGACAACACGGCACTTGACAGGTGAGCTTATTGCTGTGAGCTTATTGCGTAATGCATGCCACTTGGGGGGTTGAGGGCGGCAAGAACAACGCGGTGCACACAGAGATCTTCCAGCTCGTCTGCTCCTGCGCCGATAACACGGCACTTGACAGATGGGGCTGTGTATCGCGTTGTACTGTGGGATTGGAGACACACTGCCATCGCCTCTTTGAGGCGCCTGAAGAAAACTCTTCTCCACCCTCCCTTTCCTCCGCTCTCTTCTCCGCTCCTCAGTGTGGTGCTGCAGGTCATCAAGGTCATTCTCACTGCCATCGCCTCCTCCACTTTCCAAGGTACCCACGTTTTTCATTCAACCCAGCTTCTCACCCTCATCTGTAAGCAGTTTGGCACCTTTCATCTCCCCACCTTTCATCTCCCCACCTTTCATCTCCCCACCTTTCATCTCCCCACCTTTCATCTCCCCACCTTTCATCTCCCCACCTTTCATCTCCCCACCTTTCATCTCCCCACCTTTCATCTCCCCACCTTTCATCTCCCCACCTTTCATCTCCCCACCTTTCATCTCCCCACCTTTCATCTCCCCACCTTTCATCTCCCCACCTTTCATCTCCCCACCTTTCATCTCCCCACCTTTCATCTCCCCACCCTTCGTCTCCTCACCTGCCATCGCCTCACCTTTTGTCTCCCCCCAAAATCCGTCACTCGACATTCCCTCTCCCTCCACGCACTCTGAACGAATTCAACCAAGCTTATCCCCCTCCCCATTCGTCTCCCCATTCACCGTGATCCATTCCCCTTGTCCATGCGTGCTGTCTGCCAGTGCATGGGGACTGCTTGATTCTTGCTCTGCGCACATGCTACAACATTGTGCTCACAAGGTGAGTTGCCCCATCATCATTTGTGTGCCGACACAGCAAGTACGGTTCAAATCAGCTTGCTGTGTTCCTTCACCAAGCAAGCAGCAAGCAGTCGTAGGCATCACACAGCACTCTTTCCATGCTTGTTTTCTTGGAAAAAACATCCTACTTCCTTCTCGAAGCATGCTTGATCCGCCTGTGATCCGCTCGTTCTCCCTTTGTGCCTCCTCGCTCCAGGTGAACCTGTCAACAGCCAGGGGTACGGTCACTCAGGTTCTCCACATCTTATCCATCTGATTACCATTCCAGCACATTGTGTGCAAGGCTCTCTGTCTCTTGCTTTCTTCATCCTTCCATACCTCCCTCCCCACGTGCTTCTCTGCAGCAAGAGCCAGGTGAACCTGTCAACAGCAAGGGGCACGCTCACGCAGATGCTCAACATCGTCTTCAAGCGCATGGAGGCATCAGAGCTAGCTGTGAGTCTCATCAGAGTGTGCAGTCAGGACCCCTATTGAGGGCTAGCCGTGAGTTCCATGAGAGGTAGCAATAGGTCTGTCCAGATTCTGTGTCATCTTACCCTTCCTCTCCCCTCAGCCTCCAAATTGATCTTTCTGATGCTTCCACCCCCTCACCCACCCCCTCACCCTCTCACCCACCCCCTCACCCACCCTCTCACCCACCCTCTCACCCACCCTCTCACGCACAATCCTTCTTTCAGCCTCCACATCCTGCCCCCGCGAACCCCATCCACGCTCTTCCCCCTCCTCTCCCCCACATGTGACATGTGCAGAGCGCCCCTCAGCGCCCCCACGCCTACCCCACACCCACCAAGCCCTCCGGGGAGGGGCCTTTCGAGGACCAACCTGCTGCTGCTGCCGCTGGTGATGCTGCTGCTGCTGGTGATGGTAGCAGTGCTGCTGCTCCTGTGGAGGGGACGGAAGGGAAGGAGGGAGGCGGGGAGGCGGAGGAGGAGGGGGAGGTTGAGGGCAACGGGGAGAGGGACGAGAGAGCGGGAGTACAGGAGGAGCTAAAAGTCCTGGAGGGGCCGCAACCCAGTATAGAGGCTCTAGACGCTGTGCTAAGTAAAGCACTTAGGCCGCAGGGAGGGGGGGCAGGCGGGGATGCTGCTGCTGGGGGTGGTGGTGGTGGGGGTGAGGGTGGTGAAGGGGAGGGGGGTGCTGGGTCGGCAGGGGAGAGTGGTGGGGAGGAGGGAGCGGGGGCGACGCCTGCTGCCCCAAAGTGAGTGAATCTGATATGCGGTTTGGTTTGTGATGGTGATGAGGGTGGTGGTGAAGGGGAGGGGAATGCTGGGTTGGCAGGGGAATGCTGGGTTGGTAGGGGAATGCTGGGTTGGCAGGGGAATGCTGGGTTGGCAGGGGAATGCTGGGTTGGCAGGTGAATGCTGGGTTGGCAGGGGAGGGCGGTGGAGAGGAGGGAGCTGGGGCGACTCCTGCTGCCCCAAAGTGAGTTAAGTGAACTGAGATGCGGTTTGATTTGTGATTGTAAGGAGAGTTGTGGTGTGGTGCATCGTGACAGTATCCATGTATCTTTGTTTACCGTTTTGCAACCCAACAAGTCGACTGGTCAAGTTGACTGACAACCTCCCACCCTGCCATATCATCCTCGCCGCCTTGCCACCACCACAGGGGCATTGATTTGAGCCTGCTAGCACTGGCGCAGCGGGACGCGCTGCTGGTGTTCCGCACGCTTTTTGAGGCGCCTCAAGACCCATCCTGCCATATCATCCTCCCCACCCTCCCCACCACAGGGGCATCGATCTGAGCCTGCTGGCTCTGGCACAGCGGGACGCGCTGCTGGTGTTCCGCACGCTGTGCAAGATGGCCATGAAGGACGGCACAGAGGACCTCGTGCTGCGCACCAAGGCGCTCTCCCTCCAGCTGCTGCAGGTGGGTGGGTTGCTTGTAGCTCCTGCACTGCAGGCAGGTGGGTGGTCAGCAAGATGGCCATGAAGGACGGCACAGAGGACCTCGTGCTGCGCACCAAGGCACTGTCCCTGCAGCTGCTGCAGGTGGGTGGGTCGTCAATCAGGTGTTGGGGGACAATTGCCCTATGCTGCTCAAGGAGCCACGCCCTCTCTAGTGTATGAGCGGGCGGTGCAGCGTGTGAGCGGGCGGTGCAGCGTGTGAGCGGGCGGTGCAGCGAGTGAGCGTGTGGTGATGCGCTCGTGCCAACCACTGCCCACTCTTCCCCCCACTCCCCTGACCCCCTCCCTCCACCAGGGTTTCTTAGACTCAGTGAGTCGCGAGTTCACGCTTAACTTAGCCTTCCTTGACTCCATCAAAATGTACATCTGCTACGCGCTCGTCCCCTCGTGCCCACCCGCCCCACCCTTTTCCCTCCAACACATGCGTCGCCCCCTCCCCAGGGTCTTCTGGAGTCAGTAAGCCGCGAGTTCACGCTCAATTTCGCCTTCCTCGACTCCATCAAGATGTACCTCTGCTACGCGCTCGTGCGAGCAGCCGTCTCGCCCTCCGACCGCATCCACGGCCACGCCTGCGCCATCTTCGCCACGCTCATCCAGCGCTTCCGCGAGTCCCACCCTCTTTCTCCCTCGCCTGGTTCCCCCCATTCTCATCCCTCCGAACCGCATTGTCCTCCCGCCTCAACCCCTTTTTGCAGGGCCTGTTAGAATCGGTCAGCCGTGAGTTCACGCTCAATTTCGCCTTCCTGGACTCCATCAAGATGTACCTCTGCTATGCGCTCGTGCGAGCAGCCGTCTCGCCCTCCGACCGCATCCACGGCCTTGCCTGCGCCATCTTCGCCACGCTCATCCAGCGCTTCCGCGAGTCACTTAAAGCCGAGATCGGCCTCTTCTTCCCCCTCGTCGTCCTCCGCTCGCTAGACTCCCCGGATATCTCCCCCACCCAGCGCCTGGGGCTGCTGAGAGTGCTCGAGCGGCTCACAGCCGACGCGCAGTTGCTAGCAGATGTGTTTGTGAATTACGACTGTGATTTGGACGCGTCCAATCTGTTTGAGCGTATGGTCACGTCTCTGGAGCGGCTTGCACAGATGCCTGTTCAGGGGGTTGTGGGCGGGGGGCCAGGGGCGGGGGGAGCGGGCACGGGAGGGGAAGGAGGGGCGGCGCTGGTAGCGGCGGTGAAGCTGGCTGCGTTGCAGTGCTTGGTGAACGTGGTGCATGCGTTGGATACGTGGTATGGGAAGGATAAGCCACCAGCCCCAGCAGTCCCAGCAGCTGGGGAGAAGGAGGAGGAAGGGGATGACTGGAAGGCGGAGGGGTTGGGAGCGGTTGAGGAGGAGGATGAGGAGGAGGAGGAGAGGGAGGGGCGGGTGGCGAAGTGGGCAGCAGAAGAGTCGCAGGCAGATCAGTTTGGCCGGGCGAAGGCGCAGAAGGCAGCTTTGGAAACTGCAGTGGAAAAGGTAGGCGGAGCGTTGCACATTGTTTGGGTGGGCCAAGGCACAGAAGGCAGCGTTAGAGACTGCAGTGGAAAAGGTAGGAGCGGCATTGCATGTCGTTAGAGGAAAGCAGTCAGGTCAGGTCAGGTCTCACTTGGGTCAGTTTGGGTGGGCCAAGGCGCAGAAAGGTAGAATTGGAAGGTGCATCCTCACCCCTGCCCACCCCTCTGCACCCCTCCACACCCTCCTCTGCCCCTACAGTTCAACATGAAGCCAGAGAAGGGGCTGGCGTTCCTGCGGACGAGAGGGCTGCTGGCTGCTGATGCTGCTGCCACGGCTGAGTTCCTGCGCTCCACCCCTGGGCTCGATAAGGTGAGTCATGGCATGGCATGGCATGGCATGGCATGAGACGGTGTGAAACGGTGAAGAGGAGTGGATGTCAGGTCAGCATGCCTGTGGTAGCGCTAGGGCTGCTGGCTTGCAATGCTGCTGCCACGGCTGAGTTCCTGTGCTCCACTCCTGGGCTCGATAAGGTGAGAGACGGTGTGAAACGGTGTGATATGGTGTGAGACGGTGAGGAGTGGATGTCAGGTCAGCATGCCTGGGGTAAGTGAGTGGGAGTTGATTAGGTGGCGAGAAACAGCCGGCATGCCATGGTGGTGGCTGGCACTGCCACCTGCACCACAGCCAGCATCTAATGCCATGCACACTCGTTTGCCCTCCTCCTCCCCCCTCCTCCCCTCTTCTCTCCACGCAGGTTTTTCCCGCCAGGGGACTATCTGGGCCATAACGACGACTACCATCTGGAGGTGATGCACGCCTACATGGCTGACTCCCTGGCTCACTACATTCCTCCTCTTCCCCTGATCTCCTCTGTGCGTGCCATGTGTGTCGGGTGTGTGGCTCTTCTTTCAGACGGCCATAGGGGACTACCTGGGCCATCACGACGACTACCATCTGGAGGTGATGCACGCGTATGTGGACGGAATCCCCTTCCACAACACCTCCTTCGACCACGCCATCCGCCTCTTCCTCAAGGGCTTCCGCTTGCCGGGGGAGGCACAGAAGATCGACCGGATAATGGAGAAGTTCGCAGAGAAGTGAGTGTGTTTGAGAAGTGGGTTTGGTTTGGGTGACTGATTCTGATTCTGCTGCAAAGTCCAAGAGCACCTTCCTCACCGGCTTCTGACTCCTGACGCAAGGCGCAGAAGACTGATGGCATCATGGAGAGGTTTCTTTAGAAGTGAGTGGTTGGCTGAGGAGGGAGGGAGTGAGTGTGGTTGACAAGTGAGTGAAGGGGATAGCCAGAGCTTTGAGGGTGTGCCTCTGGCAATTGGGGTTTCCGTCTGTCACAGGAGGCGCCTGCCTAGGTGTGTTACAGGAGGCGCCTGCCTAGGTGTGTTACTGGAGGCGCCTGCTTAGGTGTGTTACAGGAGGCGCCTGCTTAGGTGTGTTACTGGAGGCGCCTGCTTAGGTGTGTTACTGGAGGCGCCTGCCTAGGTGTGTTACAGGCCCAGCGATCATGCTCCACGTGAAAGAATTTTTTGTTTTTGTGACGTCTCAGGGGCTTCTGCCTCTCTCTCTGTGATCGTGCTCAACTTCAATGCACACAACACTTCCTTTCCATTCCCCTCCCGAGGTACTGCAAGGACAACCCTGGTGTGTTCTAAACGGCAGTCACTGCCTACGTGCTGGCGTACGCAATCATCATGCTCAACACAGACGTCCACAACCCCTCCCTTCCATCCCCCTTCCTCTCCTGCCTCCCCTCTGCACTCACCGGCCCAGGTACTGCAAGGACAACCCGGGAGTATTCAAGACGGCAGACAGTGCGTACGTGCTGGCGTACGCAATCATCATGCTCAACACGGACGCCCACAACCCCGTGGTGACCGCCAAGATGACCAAAGCCGACTTCGTGCGCATCAACTCCTCCCTAGAGGGCGAGGAGAGCGCTCCTAAGGAGCTCCTAGAAGCCATTTATGACTCAATAGTCTCCGAGGAGATTAAACTGCGCGATGATGGCGGTCCGGGGGGTGCCGGAGTGGGTGGAGGAGCGGGCGGGGCAGGTGGGAAGGAGAAAGGGCAGCTGGTAACGGTGCTGAATCTGGCGTCGGGGCATAAGAGAAGCGCTGGGGACATGAGGAAGGAGAGCGACGATATAATCAAGCGCACGCAGGCGATTGTGAGGCGAGGCCGCGTTCAGAGGGGAGTGTTCCACTCCGCTGCCCACGCTGACCTCGCTCGGCCCATGCTGGAGGCGGTAGGCTGGCCGCTCGTAGCCACGTTTGCTGTGACCATGGAGGAAGGGCCTTCAGGAGATAGTGCTGCAGCATTGGCAGGGAGTGCAGGGGGTGCAGGGGGTGCAGGGGGTGTGGGGCCGAAGAGCCTGGTGGTTGTCTGCATGGACGGGCTCCGCTGTGCGATTCACCTGGCGTTTCTCCTGGGCATGGAGACTCTCCGCTACGCGCTCCTGACTTCTCTCGTGCGCTTCACCTTCCTGCACGCGCCGAGGGAGCTCCGGGTGAAGAACCTAGAGGCGATCCGCACGCTGCTGGCGATAGCTGAGCAGGAGCCAGAGGCGCTGCAGGACACGTGGAATGCTGTGCTGGAGTGCGTGTCCAGGCTGGAACACGTTGCCACGTCACCTGCCATGCTGGCGATGCTGGGAGCGCAGCCCGCGCCGGTGGCAGTGAGGGAGGCGCTGCTGGCAGGGGTGGAGGAATTGTCAGGGAAGCCGCTGGAACAGGTGCGTGTTTTGGTGGGGGAAGGGAAGTGCTGGGGCGGGTTAGTGTGGGGGGGGATGAAGGATGGGAGACGGGAGACGGGAGATGGGGGATGGGGGAGGGCAGGGCAGGAGGGACTGAGGGAGACGGGAGATGGGAGACGGGAGACGGGGGATGGGAGATGGAAGATGGGAGATGGGGGATGGGGGATTGGTGCGCAAGGGGCAGGTGGGTGCATGGGGCGTGGTTGGGGTGGGCGGGGTAGGGGGGAAGCTGCTGGAGCAGGTGGGTAGGTGGGAGGAACCACCAGTGGTGGAGTTCTTCATCGCTCTCTGCGGCGTGTCAGCAGAGGAGCTCCGGCAGTCCCTGCCCCTCATGCACTCCCTCTCTCCCCTCCCATGCACTCCCTCTCTCCCCTCCCATGCACTCCCTTCCATCAGGTGTTTGTGGTGAGCTCGCGCCTGCCATCAGACGCGGTCGTGGAGTTCTTCATAGCTCTCTGCGGCGTGTCCGCAGAGGAGCTGCGCCAGTCACCCCCGCGGGTGTTCTCGCTGCAGAAGATCGTGGAGATCTCCTACTACAACATGACTCGCATCCGCATGGTGCGTTTTTCATTGGAGGCACGAGTGTGTGTGGTTGGTAGCTCACAAGGTGCTTGAGTCTCCCCCCCAGCACTCGAGGCAGGTGAGTGCAGTGCACTTGAAGGCCTCTGCAGGTGGGTCCTCTCGCTGCAGAAGATCTCTGACTGTAACAACAACATGATGCATGTCCGAATGGTGCGTATGGGGTGGCATCCACATGTTGTGTGCACATGGTGTGCGCATGAGGTGGGGCACATGAGTGCACTGGTGGGAGTCACCTCGCTGGGGGATAGGGCATGTCTTGCAATGGCATGTCTTGCAATGGCATGTCTTGCAATGGCATGTCTTGCAATGGCATCTGGTCGGTGTCAGTGCTGGCAGTACATTTCATCGCGGTCGGTTTCCCTGACGAGCACGTCGCCACGTACGACGTCCTCCCCTTCATTCCCCCCTCTCCCCCACTCCCCCCCCCCCCCCCCCCCCCCCCCCCCCCCCCTCCCTCTCTCATGCAGGTGTGGGCGCGCATATGGCCGGTGCTGGCGGTGCATTTCATCACGGCAGGGCAAATCCCCGACGAGCACGTGGCCATGTACGCTGTCCTCCCCTTATCCCCTCTCTCGCCCTTCAACCTTCCCCCCTTCCCTCTCCCCCTCGTCTGGTGCAGGTGTGGGCGCGCATCTGGTCAGTGCTAGCTATCCATTTCATCACGGCGGGTCAGAACCCCGACGAGCACGTCGCCATGTACGCCGTCGACTCCATCCGCCAGCTGGCGCTGAAATATCTTGAGCGCGCTGAGCTGGCGCGCTTCACCTTCCAGAACGACATCCTGAAGCCGTTTGTGGTGCTGATGCGCACGAGCCGCAGCGAGAAGACCCGGGAGCTTATCGTTCAGTGCGTTGTGCAGGTAAGGGCGTTTTCAATTACGCCCTGTGTTTTTTCAAGTATGTCAAACTCATGAGAATCACAGGCTCTGTGTTTTTTCCTCACAGGCTTATCTGTCAACCGCACCCTCCTCCCCTTCCTTCCCCCCCGTCACTGGTCGCAGATGATAAAGGTGAAGGTGGCCGGTATCAAGAGCGGGTGGCGCAGTGTGTTCATGGTGCTCACCACCGCCGCCACTGACAGCCATGAGCCCATTGTGGAGAGCGCGTTTGAGACCGTGGAGCAGGGTGAGTGTGAGGGGGTGAGTGTGGGAGGTTAAGTGTGGGAGGGTCAACTGCCTCATGGCCTCCTTTCCTCCACACCTCTCATTCCCTTCTCTCCCCTCTCTGTCTGTCTCTTCCACCCCCCTCCCACTGCTGCAGTGGTCCTTGAGCATTTCGAGCAGGTGATAGGCGACTGCTTCATGGACTGCGTCAACTGCCTCATGGCCTCCTTTCCTCCCCATCTAACTATTTCGCTCATTGGTTTCTTCCTCCCACCTCTGCCCCTTCCATCACCCCTCTCATTGCAGTGGTCCTTGAACACTTTGAGCAGGTGATAGGCGACTGCTTCATGGACTGCGTCAACTGCCTCATGGCCTTCGCCAACAACGTCCTCGTCCCCCGCATCTCTCTCAAAGCCATTGCACTCCTCCGTATCTGCGAGGACCGTTTAGCCGAGGGCCGCGTCCCGGGAGGCGCCCTGCGCCCCGTGAACGAAGGCGAGAAGATGAGCGATAACGAGGTGGCAGAGTATTACTGGTTCCCGATGCTCGCTGGTTTATCCGAGCTGACTTCCGACCCTCGCCCGGAGGTTCGGAGCTGCGGTGTGGAGGTGTTGTTCGATCTGCTTCGGGAGCGGGGGCATAAGTTTTCGACGCGGTTCTGGGAGAGTGTGTTTGAGAGGGTGCTGTTCCCGATCTTCGACTATGTGAGGCATGCTGGCACGGATGGGGAGAGGCCGCCACCCACGGACCTGTGGCTGAGAGACACGTCCATTCACTGCCTGCACCTGCTCTGCGACCTCTTCTGCGACTTTTATAAGGTGGGTTGCTAGTTGGTAGGGCTTCCAGTGCGTTACAGTGTGGTGTGTGGCTATTTTGAGTTGAATAATTTTTTAGTCGACTAGAAAATATAAGGTCGATATGTGAGTCGACAAAAAAATATAAGGTCAGTTGGTAGGGCTTCCGGTGTGTTACGGTGTAGTGTGTGGCAAGTACGGTGGTTGCTTCAGGAGCAAGTAGTGTAGCCATTCTTTGGATTGGAAAAGTGAGGTTCCCAAACAATTCTTTCTGAGCTAGCTGTTACACCTTTATCCACTGCCTGCGCCTGCGCTGCTGAGTCTGCTCATGCAGTATCTGAGGAAGCTGCTCCTTTCCCACCCCACCCCTCCGCCCCTTTCTCCTGCACCCCTTCAGGACGTGGCCTTCATCCTGCCGTCTCTCTTCGGTCTCCTGCTCGACTGTGCTGCGCTCACTCTGAGCTTCTCATTCCGAGCCTCTCTCTCTTTCCCCCTCCCGGGCCTCCCCACAACCCCACACCCCTGCACCCCTTCACCCCTTCAGGACGTGGCCTTCATCCTGCCATCTCTCCTTGGTCTCCTGCTCGACTGTGCCACGCGCCCCGACCAGTCGCTGGCGGCCATAGCGGTGGGCGCTCAGCTGAGGCTCATTGACAGGGGAGCACCACTCTTCTCTTCAAGGGACTGGGCGGTGCTGCTTGACAGCCTCAGGTGTGTTGCTCTCGGTGCTGGGTTGGCAGTGGCAGTGTGGGGGTTGGGGGGGCGAAGAGGGGGGGGGGAGATTTTCGTGCGGCCAGTCGCTGGCGGCCATAGCGGTGGGAGCACAGCTGAGGCTCATTGACGGGGGGGCGCGGCTCTTCTCCTCCCGTGATTGGGCCGTGCTGCTCGACAGCCTCAGGTCAATGTGGTGTGTGGGGGATGAACAGACGCATGTGGGTGGTTTGCTGGGCTGGACATGGCAGTGGGTGCACAGGAGGCCTTGTGGGGATGTGACTGCGGCCAGTCGCTGGCGGCCATAGCGGTGGGCGCTCAGCTGAGGCTCATTGACTGGGGGGCGCGGCTCTTCTCCTCCCGCGACTGGGCCGTGCTGCTCGACAGCCTCAGGTGGGTTGCTGTGTGGATGGGATGGGGTGAAGTCTGAACTGCCTCATGTGGAGTACAATGTGGGATAGAGTTAATCCAGCCGCGCTTTGACCACCCCAACCCACCCTCCCCCTCCGCATCCCATCCCTCCCCACCCCACCCCACTTGCGATTCTTTTTCAGATTTGCCACACTAACCACTCTCCCCACCGAGCTTTTCGCAATCACCGAAGCCTCTCTCGCTGCCTCCACCTCCTCCATTCTCCTTACCTCCCCACTCACCTTCTCTCCCCAATCCACCCTACCCCACCCCACCCCAGAGTTGCCACGCTTACCACTCGCCCCACCGAACTCCTTGCAATCACCGAAGCCTCCCTCGCTGCCTCTGCTGCTGCCGCAGCCAATGCCGCTGCTGCTGCTGGCGACACCGCTGCTGCCACCGCCGCCACTGCTGCCGCCACCGCTGAGCTGTCATTGGACAATGCTGTGCTGGAATCTGGCGCGGCTGACCTGGCGGATCATGCGTCAGGCTCGGTGATCCGTACCAAGATTCCCACTGGTGACGTGGCGACGAGCCTGATGGGACCGAACCTGAGAGAGAGGTTTGTGGCCACTCCTGGAGTTGTGACTGTGGCCGAGCAAGTGACTGAAGTGGAGGTGACTGTAACGAATGGAGGAGCGGAGGGGGGAGGGGAGGGAGGAGAGGGTAACGGGGTGGTAGACAGGAGTGGGGCGGAGGAGGAGGAGGAGGGTGGTGGGGAGGGGAAGGGCGAGGAAGAAGGGAAGGTGGAAGGGGAGGGGTTGGCGAACGGGGAGGGTACTGCCATCAAGCCTTCAGGTGAGCCCAGGTGTCAACCCGGTAAGGTGCATGTTTTCTCAACACACACACACACACACACACACACACACGCGCGCGCGCGGTTACCACAGTGTACAGCTGCTGCGACTGATGGCAGTACTGCTGGTGTTGCTGCTGCTACTATGCTAACAGCCCTGTCCCTCCCACCCCACTCCCCTCCCCCGTCTCAGCATCAGGAGAGGGCGACAACTTTGGCAAGCGGCTGATGGACACGCTGCTGCTGCGCAATCTCTCCATGGCGCTGGGGGGCGCCCCCACTCCCGCTGCTGGGGGGAGCGGCAGCATCTGGTCGCGAGCTTCCAATGCCAGCGATGCTGCCCTGGCGTCTGCTGTGGAATCCGAGGTGAGTGTTGACTGGATGTTCCAAGAGGTTAATTATTGCCTCATATTCAAAGTCTCTCCATGGCGCTGGAAGGCGCTCCCACCCCGCCTGCTGCTGGGGGCAGCGGCAGCATTTGGTCGCGAGAATCCAAACGCCAGTGACGCCGCCCTGGCCTCCGCTGTCGAATCCGAGGTGAGTGCGTGCTTTCACCCACTACCCTACCCACTGCCCTTTGCACCCACTGCCCTTCATCTGATTTCCCTGTCTTCCCTGTTTGTCCCCACAGGAGCAAGGCGAGGGGCCAAAGGAGGAGGAGGAGGAGGAAGAGGAGGAGGAGGAGGCATCGGCCTTCCCCGTGGCAGACCCTGTGCGGGTCAAGTGCTACACGCAGCTGCTGCTGCTGGGGGCGCTGAATCAACTGCAGGTTAGTGTGATGGGAGGTCAAGTCAAGGTTCATCTGAGGTTGTGTGTCTATGTGTGAGGAGCCTTCCCCGTGGCAGACCCTGTGCGAGTCAAGTGCTGGGGGCTCTTAATCAGCTACAGGTGGGTATGGGTGAACCAGCTGCATTTGCGAGAAGGGCATTCCCCGTGCCGGACCCTGTGTGGGTCAAGTGCTACATGCAGCTGCTGCTGCTGGGGGCTCTCTATCAGCTACAGGTACATATGGGATGGCTTGTATGAGACGGCCCATCAGAAGCTTGGCAGCGCCTGCGGGCATTCCACCATCGGCAACGGTTGAACTGATGTGTATCATTCTGAACTGATGCTCTTGATGTCTATCGTTCATTTGATGTTCATTAGGAACTCTCGTTTGATGCTCGCTCCGTGTGCCCTCCCCACCTCTCGCCCCACCTCTCGCCCCACCTCTCGCCCCTCCAGGAGAAGCACTGGCAGCGGCTGCGGGCGGCGCACCGGCGGCAGCTGTTGGACTGTATCGCCACCAGCATTGACTTCGCCGCCCGCTTCAACTCCGACACGCACCTGCGCATGCGCATCCAAATGCTGCCGCCCGAACGGTGCGCTCCTCCCCATGCTTCTCTGCAGGATTTCCCATTAATTTGCTCGCTGTGTTGCGCTGCTTGCACATTTGCACTTCTGTGTTGCTTTGTGGACGTAGAACCTCTTGTCTCCACCGTGGTCGCCTTCTCTTCTCTCCTGCGTTTCCCCCACCGTGGACGCTACCCTGCGTCTCATCCGTCTCCACCTCCCCTCTTTCTGCCTCGACGACCCTTTAGCCTTCCTGCTGCCCTTGCCTCGTCTCATCGTGCTGCCCGTGCTTTCCCTGCAACCCCGCTTCAATCTCCCATGATCCTTGCAATTCTGCACCCTCTCACCATCTCTCTTGCACAGTAAGGTCATGGCGACCCAGCTCCACCTCATTGTGATGTTTCTGCTGCACTGCCTCCAACAAGCCTGCTCCCCTCCCTCCTCCCTCGCTCGCCTTGTTCTTCCTCCACTCCCCTTTTCTTCCCCGTACAGTCCTCTCCCATCTCTGCTGCGGCAGGAGGTGACAGCAACGCAGCTGAACCTGATAGTGCTGCTGCGCTGCCTCAACGACCCCTCTCTCTCCTCCCTCCCTACCTTGCCTTTTCCCCCACCCCATCCCCTCCCTCTCCCCGCTTTTTCCCTCCCAACAGCCCTCCGCCGTCCCTCCTTCGCCAGGAGGTGACAGCAACGCAGCTGTACCTGATAGTTCTGTTGCGCTGCCTCAACGACCCGGCAGCAGCGCTGCTCCCACCTGCCCTCTCCTCCCAAATGCTCCTGCAGTCGGGGGCGGCGCACGGGGAGGGTGCAGGGGAGGGGGAAGAGCACGTGCATGGGAAGGCAACTCCTGGCGCAGCAGCAGCAGCAGCAGCAGCAAGGGGAAAGAGCAGCAAGTATCGGGCCGAACAGAGGGGCGGGAGCAGCAGGGGGTGCGGGAGAAGGTGAGAAGGAAGAGGAGGAGGAGGAAGGGAGGCGGTTGGGGGAGGAGGCGGAGGAGCAGCTGCTGCGGGTGTGTGGGAGGGTGCTGGAGATGTCGTCCCGCCTGCAGCCCAACACCGGGCAGGCTGTAGAGGCCGAGGTTCACCGCCTGCTGGCGCTGAGGGCTCCTGTTGTTGCCAGAGTGAGTGAGGGAGTAAGTGAGGGAATGAGGGAGGGTGGGTGGGAGGGTGTGTGGGAGGGTGTGTGGGGGGGTGTGTGGGAGGGTGTGTGGGAGGGTGTTGGAGATGTCGTCTCGTCTGCAGCCCAACACGGGGCAGGCTGTGGAAGCAGAGGTGCACCGCCTGCTGGCGCTCCTTGCTCCTGTTGTTGCCAGAGTGAGTAAGGGAGCGAGGGAGACAGGAGTGCGGGAGTGAGGGAGGGAGTGAGGGAGGGAGTGAGGGAGGGAGGGAGGGAGGGAGGGAGGGAGGGAGGGAGGGAGGGAGGGAGGGAGGGAGGGAGGGAAGGGGAGGGGATGCGGGGGCGCAAAGCAAAAGTGCATGGAGTGGATGGACTTAGCGTGTTGGACGGAACTTGCATGTTGCTACTTCCCTGCCCCCTCGCTCTTCTCACGCTCTCCCCTCTTCTCCCATCGTCCGAATCACTTGGAGCGTCACCTGCATGCCCACCTTGTTGAGAGTCTGTCACGCCGTATTCCGTGCTGCCATACCATCCCCTCAGGTGCTGAAGGCGCTAAGTCAAATGGGCTGTATGCCATCCCCTCACCTGTATGCCCCACGTCATTTGAAGTCTGTCACGCCATATTCCGTGCTGCCCTACCATCCCTCCAGGTGCTGTCAGCGCTGAGCCAGATGGACGTGGCTCGCTTTGAGCGCTTTGTGCCGCACCTCTACCCGCACTGCACCCGCCTCATCTGCTCCGACCAGGTACCACCTCCCTCGGTAGGCCTTTCCCAGGTGCCACCTCCCCCAGGCACCATCTCCCCTGGTAGGTCTTTTCATTCAGCGAGCACCTCTGCCCGCACTGCACCCGCCTCATCTACTCTGTCCAAGTACCACCTTCCCCAGTAGGTCCTTTCCAGGTAGCATCTGCTCTCTCACTCATCCCTCTCGTCCCCCCTACGCGCCTCCCGCTCACCCCTCCATGCCTCCTCTCCTGGTGGAGGTGAGAAAGGCTCTGGGCGATCTCTTTCGAACCTGCCCCACCCCTCCCGCTTCCCACTCTTTCCTCTCATCATTCGTGCACTCCCCCACGCACCTCTTTCCACTTTTCTGTGCATCTCGCCCCGACCAGGTGGAGGTGAGGAAGGCCCTGGGCGATCTCTTTAAAGCCCGGCTCACGCCGCTTATTCCAGGCTCCGATGCACCTTCACCCCCCATGACAGCTTCCGCGTAACAATGCCGCTTGTTTTATTTACAAGCTTTATATTTGTCTCGCTTATATTCCAGCCACGTAACTTGGGGTGGCATGGGTCACTCTCTTTGATCAATTACTGCACAAGTGATGCGCAGTGAGAGTTGGTTGTCATGCTGGCATGGAAAAGGCACACGGAACAATATCCACGGAACTATGGATATATCGAGGCCCAGAATAGGTTCTGCTTGATACACTAGTTGTCACTGCAGTTTGTTCCTGTCAGAATAGCGGGGATGTAGGTGAAACCTGTTGAATAGCAGGCAGACAGGGCAGCATGTAACCGATCAGCTTGTGGGGGAATGTCACGTGGCAACAATGCAGATCAAGGAACTTTGGCTATCGATTTGAGATGGTGTTTGTCTCGCCGCCTCCAGTCAGGTGCACCAGCCTGGTGATTGTCCTTCTCTGGCTGTCCTTCCACTGTTGGTGAGAACTGTTGCACTGTTGGCTGTACATGCGATTCCAAAACTTTGACCTGGACTGTTTCAACCTTTTGAGTCCGTCCGAATGCCGCAGCTCAATCAGAAGCGCCGCAGCTTCATCATTTCCGGTTCTGTTCCGTTCCGACCCCGTGTGGACTGGGCTGGGCAGGGCAGTGTTTATGCTGACTGGGCCCCACGAAAACTCGATGCCAGGCATCTAATGCCAGCAAGGAGAAGTGCATTAATAACATCGCTTACAAACAGACCGCGAGCAGCACGCCAGAATTAGCACGTGGCTCACGCACCTGACAGCAGCAACATGTGGCAATCGCAGTGATGCTTGGTCGGTGCCTTCTTCCGCGACCAAATGCATTTGCATGTGCGCTGCTCACTCTACCGCACTGGTGTGCTACTTCGACGCTCCTTCGTGAAACGGGCCACGCACCTTTCACCAACCTCAAGCGTACAGAACAGGTATCATTGCTTCCGGTCCCGGCTACTGTTGACAGCACTCACGCTCACCCCATCCAAACCCAAACCCCCACCCCCACCCCCCCCCCCCCCCCCCCCCCCCCCCCCCCCCCCCTCCTTCCGCTACCGCCCCGCCAGCTTGAAATGTCGCAAGAATGTGCGAAATATTGCACTGGCGAAGGTCACGTGTTCGCGAAACAAATCTTACCGGCGCGTTTACGTCCAGGCGGGTCCCGTGTTGTGAACTGGTGGGAGGTTGCGCTACACTCATTTACATTGCGTCCTATAGACATACATATAAAACCAATTGACCTCTACACCTAATGCTTTGGGTGCGATCATACTAATCTGCTCAAAATTAATGCTTGTTCCCTATAAATCTTCTTCCCAAATCACTTGTTGGACATTGGAAATACGCTCAGGTATCACAAGACAAGCCAACAGTTGGGGCAATCTTATCATTACAATTCTTATCATACTTTCTAGTACCACAAGACAAGTCCAACATTCCTTGACGTTCTTATGAGTTCAGGTCATGAGGAAAGCCCTTGTCCTGGCTCTCACCCAAGCCAAGGCCAAGCTCCAAACCAACAGTTGGGGCAGGCGGCACAAGGGGGGTTGGACAAGCATCTTCTGTCCTAAGAAAAGCACCAGGAGAGAGAATAAGCTCTCGTGATGGAACTCCCGCTGCCAATTCCAACTGGCCCCTTTCGCTGGTACTCCCACCAAAACCATGCGTATGTGCATTCCCCTCCGCATGTACTATCCCCGTCAAAATTTCCACATTGTGTGAAGCGTGCACTGCATCTCCATGCGGTGAGCCCAATGTCGCGACTTCCTCCATTGCCTTACTCGCTGAATTCTCAATCAATGATGCACCACTATGCGTGGCTATTCGAAGTCTGTCCAGGAAACTGCCTTCCGTAGAGACCTGTTGCTTTTCCATGGGGAAATGCTCCCCTCCAGTAAGATTCTGCAGCATTCCACTTGCAGTACGAGGCCTCGTTTCAGCAAAACTAGCCGTCACGCCTGCCGCTGCCGTCACTGGCGTACCAATTCCCTCCTGAGGTCGGTCGAAGGCACCCATAGTCTCCCGGCTGGGTAAAGACGCACCCATGGTGGTCCCATCATGCTGGAGAGGTGCTGATGCGGATGCACTGAATATCGACGTTGCAATCGGGGCTGGTGGCGTCATGTTTGCTGTGGTGGCGGCGGGTGGGTTGGATTGTGCAGCCCTTATTTGCTGTGCGAGGTAGCTGATCACGCTCATCCACTGCTCTTGCTGCTCATTCTGCTGTCGTTCCTGCTGCCGTTCCTGATGTTGCTGATGTTGCTGCAGCGCCTGCAGTTGCATGATCCGCAGAAGCTGCATCTGGGGGTTATCCATTTGCATCTGACGCGCGGATTGATGCAGGGATTGATGCAAGGATTGATGCAGGGATTGGTGCAGGGATTGTTGCTGGGAAATATGCAGAGGCTGCTGCTGGGGGAGGGGCAGGGAAAGGCGCTGCCGCTGGAATGGAGGTTGCTGGATTGCTGGCACCAGGGGAAAATTCTCCAGGATTCGGTTGGGTGCATCCGATCCGCGTGCTGACTTTTGAGTCGGAGTCGACTCAAAAGGTCGTTGGATTGCTGGCACCAGGGGGAAATTCTCCAAGATTCGGTTCGGCGCCGCGTCTGATCCGCGTACATCCATTGGCGCCGTTCGCGCCTCGCCCGTCTGCCCTTGCTCTCTCTGGGCTTGCCGCTGCACTGCTTGCAACCCGGCCTGCACGGCCTGCACGGCCTGCACGGCCTGCACGGCCTGCACGGTTTGCACGGTTTGTGGCGCTCGTGGCTCTTTCTTCTGCGCTCCTCCTCGCGCATCCCCGGAGCCTCCGCTCTTCTGCCTCTTCCTACCGCCCGCCGCACGACCGCCCACCTCTTCTTCCGGGGTTTTGGTCGCGCTGCCAGACTGATTCTGGTTTCCTGATCGAGCCGCCTCGGAGGCTTCGGTATTTCCAGCGACTCCGCCGGGAATTACGGCGCTGATTGCGGGGGCGGCCTGGTCCAGCAGCCACTGGATCGTCTCGCCGTCCGATCGGTGTCCGAGGACGCGCGTCAGCTGGAAAATTTGCGACGCGCATGCCGCCGGCATGCGAATACGACGGCCTCTGCCGTCCACCTTCCGGTGCCTGTCTCTCCGCTTCGTCCCTGTCGGGTCTGGCCCGGAATCGTCTTCCGCTCCTTCCGCCTCGCCCTCTCCGTCCCCATCCGCCTCCGCCTCTGCCTCCGCCTCCGCCTCCGCCGCCTCCTCCCGCTCGTCCTCTCCCGAGAACTGCGTTCCGCCGCCGCCGCCCCCCTGCGACAGCGAGCTGCGTCGCTCGACGACGCAGGCTGTGCGAAAGGTACCGTGGGGATGGGCGACAGTGCAATTGCCTTTGCTGTCGCCTGGCGACGCCGGCTCTTGGCCTTCGAACCGGCCAAACAACTGACTAGAATCAATTTCGGCTCGAGACTGACGTTCGGAGAGTTTTTTCGTGGTAGGAGTCTGTGTGTCGCCCGTGAGGGGCGGTGACGGGCTGTTGCTCATGATAACAGCGTCTGCGAACTTCGCACGTGGGCTTTCGCGAGAGCCTCAACGGGTTGAAGTCGAGGTAAAAATGGGCTCATGTCATTCGCGCCGCAGCTTCTACTTCAGCCGTTAAATCGGTTGAAGCAGTTGCACAGATGCGTAAACCGTGAAACGGAACGGGGCGGCCGACGTAATTTATGAGCAGACTGAGCGAAGACCCTAAAGAATAAATTCTCGTGTTGTGGTTGAAATGGTGGATGGAAGAGCAACATCGAATAGGCCTGGACAAACTGTTTCTGTGTTTGTTGCGAACACTTGAATGCCTCTAGCGCGGTTTGCCGCGGGCGAGAATCGAGAACGATAACCCAACCAGAATTTGGCTGGTTTTGTTCGCGACAGCTCTCGACCAATGTTTTCAACGTGCGAGCGAAACACGAACGCGGTTAAGGCGTGTTCGAAGTAACTTCTCACATCCTTCGACGTCGGGGCCTCGACGTCAACCGACGTGGAGGTCGACGTCGATTTGACGTCGAATGCGGCACTTAGAACACATTGCCGGCGACGAACTGTCACTCAGGACAAATGCCGGCCAGAACAGTCAAACAATTGAATTCAGACCGTTGAGCAATTGAATTGTGAGCGTTGAACAATTGAATTGAGATCAAAACTGAAATCGCAAAGTTTTTCAACGTTGTTGTGCGTCTATTGGTTGCGAAAATCACAAAACGAGTTGTGATATTTCGCAATGCTCGAATTTACCAGTCGAGCCAATCTAGAATTTTGTCTGACGTGGTCTGGCCATCCTTGTATAGATGCGCTCAATCTTTTTATTTTGACCGTTTCTGCGCCCGAATCATTGCACAATTCCGTACAAACGGCGATGCTGGCGTCAGCATTTTTTGAAGCGTACTTTGAACACGGAAATGGCACCCTTCATCCCACCAACCTTCTTCAACAACCTCGACGAAGTTCGACGTCGGAAACCCTGCAGCACTTTGAACCCCCTTTACATCAACCTCATTCCATCGTGCAAGCCGTTTGTGGGCCCATTCCGCGCTCCTGTGAAAAAGGAGAGAAGAGTTCGGCAGAGGCACATCCTGACATCCCATCGAGATTTCACCCGTCCATCCGACCCGAACCAGAGCCCCATCTCACCAAGCCCCTCTTCCCCTCCCCTTCCCCGCATCACCCGCGCGCAAACTCCCCTCTTCCCCCACAGCTTGCACAACAAGCCCCTGTCCCCTGTACTCTCTCCCCCCCAGCTTCTCCGAGACGCTCGTGTCCGCGGACCCCACAATGCACATGGCTCATTCATCTCACCACCACCTACCAAGCGCAACGCAGGACGTCGGATCGGAACGTGTGTAACGTTGGACCGTAGGTGGGGCGGGTGCAGGTTTGATGACAGCGCCCACAGGCGAACTTCTTGCTCAGGCAAGTCAGTGATCATTTGGGTTTCTTCACGCTTCTACAAACGACAAATAGAACGGAGTTTGGGATTGTGCTGGAGAGGTGCAAAATCATTAGAACACCAGCCTCGCACCCAGCTGGCATGGTGATACTCCCGCATTCAATGCTCTCGTGCAAAAATCGCACCAAAAAAACTGCATCCGTTGTCTTGTTCAGAGCGGAGGACAGAGAAGAATGACGTTGTCCTGACGTTGTATCTTGTTCTCTTTCGCATGTTGCCTGGTTCTGTCATGTGCACGCATTGGTGGACGCACGACAATCAAATGTCACGGACATCTGTACATCTGTCCACCTGTTCCTTGATACTGCAGTTGTACGTGTAGTTCCAACATTCTCAGTTTTGTTTACCACTTTAAATTAAAAAAAAAAACCCTTGTCAAAATATGAATCCTTTTCTTTGGTGGTGAATCTGGGGGAATATGGAATGTAAAACTAGTGTAATTGTGAATAGCTGTATTTTATGCTCCAGATAAATATCGAAGGGGTCTTATAGAAACCTTATTAAACAATGCTTATTCAAGATTTTCTTTGATTATATCATATTAATCCCGTCCCAATTACACATAATTCGGATGAATATGGTACGTCTCCACTCCACGGTGACGGCTTGTTCGTAGTTTGTGGAGCTAGTATGTAAAGAGGATATTGGATGATATTTTGAGCAAACTAGTTTCTATTATTGAAGCGTAACAGCTTGAACTAAGTCCAGCTTTGCGATGTGGTTACGCTCGACAAACAAACCGGAACATTGTGATGTCGAGCCTTGGACGTGGTCGCAAACTGGTGTTTGCTGGGTTTTGCGGCCCGTGATTTACAGATCAGAATTCGGTTCGGCAATTCTGTTCACGGCTCCAAGGCTCCCCAAACCACGTCACAAGCCCTTGGCGAGTTTGCTTCAGGTTAGAAAGTTCCCTTACACACCTCTTTCTGTGGGCGAGAGGGGCGTAAGCCTGGCCGAACCTAGAATCTCCTCTTATTGTCAACCGCAGCGGCCGGTTCGGCCGCAGCCATATGCGCCCCGGCCGGGGCTGTGGTTCTCGGTTTAGCGAAGCGATTCGGCATTGTGCAAATGTCTCACGTTGAGAAGCTCACGAGATCAAGTTGAACCACCATAACTCTCTTGCAACCTTCGAAGCCGTACTGTGATTGAACGCAGGCCCGCATAACCTGGCGTGACAATTACAACTTGGCGTTAGACTGCGGAAACGAAAGTTGTCAGACAATGGAGTTTAGTTAGCTTGGCTCCTGTACGCATGAAGTCGCTAGCTTAGCGTAATAGCCGTTAGCATCGCTCCCACCACCCTTCGTTTGTATCCAAGGTATGCGTGTCGGTCCCGTTAGCTTAGACGCCGTTCGTCCGTTTAAACAGCTATAATGACTGCCCGAATGGACTTCTACGGTCTGACAGACCGCCTCGCCTTCCTCCTGACATCCATCCTCGACGAAGACAACGCGCCGCCACCGGAATGCGCCTCGGCTCTTAGAAGCCACTGCGCGTTGCTGCTGTCCCTATTAGAGGACGTCGAGCCGCTCGTAGACGCGTGGAGCGCGCAGAGGCAGCAGCTTCGCGGAAACATCCTGCTGCAATCGGCGTTGGACGATCTGAGGGCGGTGCTGGAGGAAGCTTCCGGGCTGCTGTACTGGTGCTCATTGGCGCGCAGCAAGGCGTACATCGTGAGTTTGCACCACGTGTATCACGCCCACGGTATTTTTCAATTCGCAGCACAACTACGCATTCTCACCATCGCCCTTATTCACATTCCCGTCCTATTCTCATTCCGTCCTATTCTCCCCTGCCTCGCCTGTCTGCTTTCACAAAGGTTCTTGCACTCTTTCAACTTTCGTTCGCTGTCCGCTCAATGCGCAATTCGTATCTTTTTTGCCTCTATCCGCACTCTCCTTCCGTCTCTTACTCAGGCGGTCAGCTCGGAATGGGCAGCGCAAAAGTTTCAGGACCTGACCATGCGACTGGGTGACGCTCTGCGCGACGCACACTCCGTCGTCGAGCCGTCGCCCGTGCAGCAGCCGCACTGGCACGGGCTGTCGCACGGGCAAGCCTCAGGATGGCAGTTCCAGGTAAACACGGAAGGCGCGGGATTTACGGCGTTGTTGACCCACCACTACACGCGGGTACAGTAATCACTCGTGTTCAATCTGCAAAGCGGGTGAAAGATTATGCGATTTTTTTTCGGGCTTTCATGTCTGCGGTAGCGCCGAGCCCTCTGCTTTGCGCTGAGCCCTCTGCTTTGCGCTGAGCCCTCTGCTTTGCGCTGTCATGAAGCCACCGCCTCACCCTCGTTCCATACATGCGCTTCTTCTCCCCTTCTCGCCCTTTCCGCTTCTCCACCTCCGCCGGTCCCCTCGCTTCGCAGGTGCCGCACATCCTCTCGAAGCTCTCGCGCGCGCACTACCCCGTAGAGCCCTCCGCCGTGCGCTGCCGCGAGCTATTGCCTTGCTCTTCTTGTCTCGTCATTCAATCCTGTTCCCTATGGACCACCTACCCCCGCCCCCCGCTCCGCAGGTGCCGCACATCCTCTCGAAGCTCTCGCGCGCGCTCTACCCCGTAGAGCCCTCCGCCGTCCGCTGCCGCGACACCATCGCCTCGTTCGTTCCGCCCCCCCACGTCTGCACGTGCGGCGCTGCCAGCGGCGGTATCAGCAACAGCAGCAGCAGCTCTAGCAAGGGAAGCAGCTTCGGCAGTGGCGGCAGCAGCAGCGGCAGGAGCAGCAATCATAGGTGCTCCTGTGCTGCAAGCAGCATTTCTGTTGCGCCGGATAAGCGCCGTAGCCTGCTGATGCTGGCAGGACAGCTCGATCTTATAACGGAGGAGGACTTTAACGAGGAAATTGTGGCTCTTGAGGAGATTAAAGAGGAGTGCGAAAATGACGGTGGCAGCAGCAGCAGGAGGCGCAGCAGCAGCAGAAGGCAGAGCAACAGAACGGCGAGAGGGAGAGTGGGGAGGCGGAAGGCCTTTCCTTATAACGGGAGCATGAACGGCAGCGTGAGTAGCGCGGGAACGTCTGGTTACCATAGCGCTAACAGCAACAGTGACAATGACAGAGGTACGGGGACTGACACCGAAGCTGGAACAGCCACGGATTCAGGTTCGGACGCTTCCGTGCCAGCCTCCGTGGGATCCTCGTTTGAGTATGCCCCGATAGCACCTGCAGCGATTGTTCGTTTCAAGAACCCTGCTTTGGTAACTGCTGCCCTATCTGTGGTTAAGATTATGCGAGAGGAGTGCCTGGGTATCCCTTTCACCGAACCTGCTCCCTCTCTTCCTGCCGAACCTGCTCCGGCCGGTTCGAAGCCAGGCATGGGGATAATCTCTAGCGTCGGACAGGGTGCCCTCCCGCCTGTTGCAGAAGACCCCGAAATTCCCCCTGAACAGGCACCTGAAGCTGCCAGCAGCGAGGGGGAGGGAGAGAAAGCGGCTGCCACGAGCACTGACAGCAGCCCATCGTCTGTTCTCCCTCCACCTGCGCCGTCATCAGATACACCTGCACCAGTTGCACCTGCCCCTGTTGCACCTGCACAGGAGGAGCTACCAGCTGCTGCTGCAACTGCTGATGTGACGGTCACTCCTGCCCCTGCTCCCGGTGCTGCCGCTGGACTCGGACTAACTACTCCTTCCCCGCACCCAACGGCCTCTACCTCTGCTGCTGATTCTGCTGCGGATGACTCTGCTGGTCCGCCCACCCCCTCCTCCTCCACTGCCTCCTTTTCACTCTCCGCCGTACGATCAGCCAAAGCTATCTATCTGTCGGGTCCCGCCAGGAGAGCCGCTGCTGCTGCTGCCAAGGCCAAGGCTGCCAACGCCTCGTCTTCTGCTGCTCCTGCTCCTGCCCCTGCTGCTCCTTCTGCTACTGCTGCTGCTCTTCCTCCTTCTGCTGCTGCTCCTGCTGCTGCTCCTGCTCCTGCTCCTGCTCCTACTGCTGCTGCCGCCGCTCCTGCTGTTGTTGCAGCTGTAGATGCCGCTGCTGGACCAGGGGAAACAGCACCAAAGGAACTTGCAACCCCTGTTCCAACCGCACCTCCGGCCAAACCTGCTTCCAAACCTGCTCCCGAGCCTGTCTCTCTGCCTACCTCTGCTGTTGCCCCCGGACCTGCTTCCCCAACCACCCTTTCCGGATCTGCTTCTGCCGGACCTGCACGCCGAGCCGCTGCTGCAGCTGCGGCAAGGCGGAAGAAGGAGCAGGTTGGGAAGGTTGAGAGTTGCGCTGGTGCTCCTGCAAGTGGATGTCTGAATGAGTTGGCCGGGTGCTTTGCTGGGGCGAAAGAGAATGAAAGGAGTGAGAAAGAGAGAGTGGGAGGAGAAGGAGGAGAAACGGGGAAAGGCGCAAAGGTGTGTGAGGGGGAGGTGGCGAGGGGAGGGGGAACCAGCAAGACACACCCGTTTCTGGGGCAGCAGCAGGATGAGGAAAGGACGACTGGAAAGGAAGGAACGGAAAAGGCGCCCGGAGCGAGGGAGGAAAGGGGAGGCTCGGCTTACACGGTTAAAGAGGTGAAAGAGGTGGTGACGGTGACGGAAGTTGGGGTGCGTGTGGAAGGGGAGGGAGAGAGGGGTTTGAAGGAACGGGCAGAGGGAGAAGGAGAGGGAGATGGAGAGGGAGATGGAGAGGCAGAGGGGGAAGCAGAGGGGGAGTTGGAGTTTCAGGCGTATGATGAGTCCGAACGGAAGGTGCAGCAGTGGCTGGAGCAGCAGCAGCATGAGGAACAGCATGAAGGGAAGACGGTACAGCAGCCAGGGAACCAGCAGCAACAGCACCAGCAACGGCAGGAGGAGGGGAGGAAGGTCAGCGAGAAGGGCAAGAAGAAAGGAGAGGAGAAGAAGCAGGAAAAGGAAAGGCGGAAGGAGGAGAGGGAGAAATCACGCGAGAGGCAGGGCGCTCAAAAGCCAGGTGCCGTCCCGCCAGCCTTCAATGAAAGAGCGTCAGAGCGTGGGAGAGGAAGGGACAGGGAGAGGGGCAGGGAGGAGAGGGAGAAGGAGAGGGAGAAGGAGAGGGAGAGGGAGAGGGAAAAGGAGAAGGAGGTGGAGAGGGAAAGCCACAAAGGCAAACAGAAGGAGCCCCGCCGTTCCTCCTCCCTCCCGCCCCCTCCCCCCAAGAACCCCCTCCCTGCCATCTTCCTTCACCCTGCCGAGCCTGCAGAGCTGGTTCGGATGCTGCAGGGCTCCGAGCCTGCGCGCCTGCACGCGGCAGGGCGAATCCGCGAGGTGGCTCGGGGGGACGAAGACGCACGGGAGCACCTGAGGCAGGCCGGGGTGCTCCGGCCGCTGCTGGACTGTATTGCTGCTGCTGCTGGGCTGCCTGTGGGGGTGGAGGCGGTGCTGCTGCAGAGCCAGGAGAAACAGGAGAACAAGGAGAAGCAGGAGGGACTGGGAGGAGGAGCAGGCGATGCTCTTCCTGCTCTTCCTCTCCCCCCTGGCGCTGCTGCTGCTGCTGCCGCCGCCGCCGCCGCCGCCGCTGCTGCTGCTGCTGCTGCTGCTGGTCCCTACTCCGCTGCAAACTACCCATACCCTCCCCCCTCCCCTGCCATGCCAGGCCTACCCCTCACAGCACACCCCTGGGTGGCCCCTTCCCCCTCCCACCCGCCCATCCGCTACTCCTCCTCTGCGCCTGGCTATGGCGTCCCACCCACTCCCTTCTCCGAGCGTGCGGGGTCCATGCGAGCGGCTTCCCCCACTCGACCCCCCTCCTTGCCCGCGTCTCACTCGTTCCCGTCACCGTATCCTGCTGGGTCTGCCGCTTCTGCTGCCGCTGCTGCTGCCGCTGCTGCTGCTGCCAATGCTACTCCAAGGCACTTCTCAGCAGCGCACCCGGGCTTTCCCGCACTGCACCAGCCGCACGCTCCCCTCGCTCCCACCACCCCCTCTCGCTCCCTCGCTTCCGCTGCTGCTCCTCCTCTTTCCACCACCCCCTCTTTCAACTCTGCTCATACCAACTGGGCCCTAGCAGAGACAGCTACTTTCGCTCTAGTCAATCTTACTCTCAATCCAATCAACTGCAATCTAGTCACCGATCTCGGTGCCGCCCCAATCCTTGTCCACATCCTCCGTGCCGCCCCGACCGCCGTCCGGGACGCGGCAATCGCCGCCCTCTTCGTCCTTTCCTCGTGCGACGCCGCCCGGCTGGACATCGGCGCGGCCGGCGCGATCCCGCTCCTCGTCTCCATCCTACTGGACGAAAAGCCCCAGCGGCAGCCCTCGGCCTGTCCGGCAAACTCAGACCGGGCCAAAGAGGACGCTCTACTCACTCTCCTCAACCTCTCCCACTTAGCTTCCAACAAATCAACCCTCCTCCTCTCAGGCGCCCACCGCGCGTTAATCCACATTATAACGCGCGCTCCCGGCCACCGGCTAGCAGACAAGGCTCTCGCTACAATGAGACAGCTTGTAACGAGGCCAGAGGGGAGGGAGGCGGTGGTGCAGGCGGAGGGAGTAGGTGCACTGGCAAGGGCGTTGGAGAGAGGATCGGATAAGGGGAAGGAGGAAGCCACGGCGATACTGGTGGTACTGTGGGATAGCAATGGTGGAGGACATCGGAAGGCGATCAGGGAGAAGAAGATTGGGAAGCTGCTGACGGCCGTGGCTCGGACGGGCTCGGAGCGAGGACGAGCAAAGGTGAGTTGCAAATGAGAGGTGAGGGGAAGAGTGATGTGCGAGGGAAGTGTAAGGATGTAGAGAGAGGAAGATTGGGAAGCTGCTGGCCGGAGGAAGGTTGTGAGGGAAGTGCAAGGTTGTGAGGGAAGTGCAAGGTTGTGAGGGAAGTGCAAGGTTGTGAGGGAAGTGCAAGGTTGTGAGGGAAGTGCAAGGTTGTGAGGGAAGTGCAACGTTGTGAGGGAAGTGCAAGGTTGTGAGGGAAGTGCAAGGTTGTGAGGGAAGTGCAAGGTTGTGAGGGAAGTGCAAGGTTGTGAGGGAAGTGCAAGGTTGTGAGGGAAGTGCAAGGTTGTGAGGGAAGTGCAAGGTTGTGAGGGAAGTGCAAGGTTGTGAGGGAAGTGCAAGGTTGTGAGGGAAGTGCAAGGTTGTGAGGGAAGTGCAAGGTTGTGAGGGAAGTGCAAGGTTGTGAGGGAAGTGCAAGGTTGTGAGGGAAGTGCAAGGTTGTGAGGGAAGTGCAAGGTTGTGAGGGAAGTGCAAGGTTGTGAGGGAAGTGCAAGGTTGTGAGGGAAGTGCAAGGTTGTGAGGGAAGTGCAAGGTTGTGAGGGAAGTGCAAGGTTGTGAGGGAAGTGCAAGGTTGTGAGGGAAGTGCAAGGTTGTGAGGGAAGTGCAAGGTTGTGAGGGAAGTGCAAGGTTGTGGAGTGGTAGGAAGATGGAGATGCAGTTTGTATCACTTCCGAGAACTCCCAATGTGGCTCGGATAGGCTCGGAGCGAGGGCAAGCCAAGGTGAGTGGGGAGGGATAGGAGAGCGAGCTTTGGGGAGGGGTGAGATAGCAGGGAAGTTGAGAGGGGAAGATTTGAGAGGGGATGATTGGAGAGGGGGGAAGGACAGACGGAAGGAATGGTTATGGGAGCGGGAAGAAGTTGGGGGAGAGCTAGGGTGAGGGGGAGGAGAGGTGACGTGGGGTGGAGTTGAGATGGAGAAAGTGTGCTCACAGCTTTTCTGTGCCTTGTACCATCATCCAAACGCTCTCTCTCTCTCTCACCATGGCACCCCATGCTCCGTCTATTTCCACAAACTCTCAGCACGCTCTCACTATCACAAGCACAGCTCCTGTATTGGTGTGTTTGCTTCCCCTCCCTACTCCCCCCCCCCCCCCCCCCCCCCCCCCCCCTTCCCCCTTTCATTCCCCTCTCCACACCCTTCCCTCTCCCCCTCTTGTGTTGCATTTCGTATCCACCCGTTGGAATCTCGTGTCACCCCATGTGCAGGCTCTTCAACTGCTGATCCACCTCGCGTGATAGTGGGCAATGGCGAGGTGATGACCTCTGATAAGTGTGATGCTTCAAGATGAACGTGATTGGCCTGATAGCTTCTCGTTCTGTGATTCCACTGGTTGCGCAAGATGCTTTGCTTTGCCAGCACTGCCTTTCCCAGTGACCTCCTTACTTTAACTGTTACACTGTTGATCTTTATTAATAGGTAGACAATATAGTGTTGTAATTTGGTAAGTACCGTAGTTTTTTTACCACTACAAGTCCACTTACTTGCATTCCGTTGCCATTGCATCTGCAGCTATTCCTGAAATGAGGTAATCCGGTCCGCGCAGGTTCTGACCGCACATTCAACCACAGCCTAGCTTATTAGAGCGTGTTCCTACACCTCGTATCAGAAACACCTCGTATCAGATTCGCGTGGTGAAATGCATTTCAGTGTGTTCGACTGCGGTTGGATACGTTTTTAGTGCGGATCGACGCGAGATTGATAGGAGGTTGCCTGATAGGAACACGCTCTTACCGTACCATACCAGCAATCGTCGCCATTAAAAAATACCCAGTTGTTCTCCATCTTGCTTCCATGAGTGGCACGAATGAGCAAGCTTGGGCGCCAACCAAGGATTCAGCTCGTCATTCGAGGCCAAAGAGTAAGACCCACGAGCGAGCGAAGGATCCTTAGTATAAGTCTATTTGTTTAATACAGTACAGGTGCAAAACATTTCGTACAAATCAACGAAACGAATAAAAGCTGCGGAAAACATTTTTACACAACCATGGCGATACCCATGTCGGTCGACTTGGCGGCGGAAGCGGTAGCAACGTTGTCCTCTGGCATCACGGCAACAACGTCATCCTCAGGCTCGGCAGCCACCACAGCCACGGTGTTGTCCGAGTCAGCAGGCTCGGCAACAGCCACGGTGTTGTCGTCATCAGCGACAGCCGCGACGACGACGGAGTTGTCGGAGTCGGCGACATCCTCGCTAGAAGCAGCCACGGTATTGTCCGTATCGTCAGCGGCATCGTCAGTAGCAGCAACAGTGTTATCCTCGTCAACAACGATCTTATCGGCCTCAGCGGCACTCACGCCGTTGTCCTCCTCGTCCCATGCGGCCAGATCTGTCAACGCGAGCTCCTGAATCTTCTCCCTGGAGAGTCCCTTGAGATCCGGGACAACGGTGTTGTCGGTGATATCGTCGTCGAGAGGCGCGGGCCGCGCGTGGCACACGGCGAAGAGGGCGAGGAGGGCGAAGGCGACGACGGCGTAGCGAGCCATGGTGGGGAGCTAAACTGGATAGTCCAAGAAACTTGAAAACGAGGCAAACCCTAGCTACAGGTTACGTTCTGGGCAAAGTGAAAATTGGGAACCGGAGAATCAGCCAGCTTTCTGCGTGAAAGAGTGTTGATGTGGAAAATGGGAAGTTAGCTAGCTTTGCTCGAGAAGGAGACTGAGGGTATGGGAGGAAGGTGACGGTTGTTGGGTCTCTTGCGACGTTCCTTGTCGCATTGCTTCGCATCTGGGGCGCAGAGTGAATTTGCGACATTGGTCTCACCCTTCTTGACGCACCTGTGGGTTGTTGGTCATTGGTCAACCTATGTGCGGCAAGTTTCGCAGAGCAAGAAGTCGTGGACGAGAAACGACAAAATGAAAATGTGGGAGAGACGCGTCGCTGCTATTACAGGTCGGCTCAGGTGCTCTTGGATCCCTCTGAAGAGAACGTACCTGACAAACACAGAACTGGGGTCGTGGTCTGGACTTGGAAAATTTGTCACGAGGTTCGCGATCGTATCCGCAGCTCAAACTGCGGGAGAATCCATCGTAGTCAAGCGGGTAACATCTCGCTAAGGTGAGCTGATCGCTGGTGGTCCTAAGTCCGGATTGGTGGAATGACGTGGTTCTGTTGGACAGTCACCGACCAGACGAATGTGGTGTCCGCATCCTCACCTGAGTTATCCTCTCTGTGGAATCCACCTGAAAGTCATTCTAGCGAAGATGCACCCACCTCCCATTCACGACTGCTATGTTTCACGCTGCAGTACACCTTCAAAGGTCCTCTAAAATCCCGAGGCTTCGTCTATTTCAATATGGAGTATTTACAAATAATTGACCAAGCAGTTAGGAAACATGATGCAATTATTACAAAAATAAAAAAGTATGCCTACTTGGACACAATGGTTTGTCATTTTGTTTGATACGCTTATTGCGTCCACGCCGATAACCTTTGGTCTCAGAACTCCAGCCTATTTGCCCCTCGCTACAATATGTGATGCGTCCATTTACACCAGAGAGTACCAGAGCAGGCTATATTGGAGAATGAAGAGGAGCATGTTAGAGAGGCAAAACCAGCTGTCATGGGCAGTGACTGTCAGATGTGATTGCAGAGGGAGCAGTGAATGCAGAGGGAGCAGCAAGAGAACCACCGGCAGCCATGTTAGTTGCTGCTACCACACTGCTGCTCCTGCTGGCGTCAACACCTTTTCTTCCCCCACCTCCAGCCAATCCCATGGCAACCCCACTGTTCCCCTCACAATAACCACCAAAGGCAGCACTGCTGCTGCCATCGCCGCCACAGCTGCCGGCAGTATCGCCAGCAGCAGCACCGGAAACAGCAGCAGAAGCAGCAGCGACGGCAGCATGGACAGCAGCAGCAGGTGTGGAGGCAGAAGGGGAAGGGAGGGCCGGCAGAGGGAGGTCAGTGGGGCCGGCAGCAACAGCGTGGTGGCCCGTGAAGTGAGAAAGGTGCCCCAGTAGCTTGTCCTTGCGACTGTGAAAAACCAGGGGAGAGGAGGGGGAAGGGAAGGGGGGTTGACAGGTAGAGGGCTTGAGCTGACTTGAGATGTAAAAGAGTGGCAGCAACAGCGTGGTGTCCGGTGAAGTGAGAGAGGCGCCCCAGTAGCTTGTCCTTGCGGCTGCAGACAGAGGGGGGGAGGGAAAGTGAAGGAGGGAGCAACAGGGAAGAAGGAAAGGGATTGGGTTTTGAGTTGAATCTAAGTCTGACGGGCCGACAGCAAGGAATGGTGGCCTGCGAAGTGAGAGAGGTGGCCCAATAGCTTGTCGTTGCGGCTGTGGATAGGGGGACCAGGGAGATGGTGTGTAAGGAGGCAATGCGAGACCAAGCTGAGATGCTGGTCGGTAGGGAGTGAGACAGGCGCCTCAGGAGCTCATTCCTGCTGAGGGGACGAGGGGTGGAGGGGAGAAGGGGTGGAGGGGAGAAGGGGTGGTGAGAGGGTGATGATGGGATGGGGATGACGGCCTCTCATAAGAACGGCCTAGACTGAACTGGATTGGGCCGCCTCGTACACCAATTTCTGCTTTGAGGTAGGTAAGGGGTACCGGACACACCAAGTTCTGTTTCGACTGAGGCACATCAAAGCTCCAATGGACTTATCTGAACCTCTTCTGAACTCACTTGAACCCACCTGAGCCCACCTGGACCCACCTGAGCCCAACAGAACCCACCTGAAGGACGAGCCGCAGGAGCATTTCCAGGAGGACCGGCCGCAGTGCTTCTCATGAGTGCGCAGATCAGCCAGCACGGCAAACTGCTTCACACCGCACCGACTGCACGTGTACTGTTTCGCACAGTGCGTCCTCCTGTAGTGATTCTTCACACACAGCATCGTTTTCAGCGGCTGGAAATCCGGGTGCTGCTGGTTGCGCTTGCATCCTGGCTCTGGGCAGCTGTAGCGCTGTGGCCGGGCGGCGGGGTGGGCGGCGGAGCGGGCGGCGGAGAGTGCAGGGCGGGAGAGGGAGGTGGAGGCCTTGTAGGCGTCGCCGTGGCCTCGCATGTGCATGCGCAGGTTGGCGTCTCGCTTAAAGCCCTTCCCACACACCTGGTGGAGATGGAGAGGGGGGAGATGGGAATGGGAGAGGGAGGTGGGAGATGGGAGGTGGGGGATGCTAGCCTCAAGCGCCCATCACACAGGTGAGACGACAATGCACCTCACAGAAAAGCTCGCCCACCTGCAGCTCTTGCATAGTGTTGCTGACATCCTCTAGCACACACAGAAGAGAACATCCTCTAGCACACACACTGCAGCCCTTACTCCTATCAGATACTCTCACTACTATGAGTGAAGAGAACTGCAACGCACCTCACAGAAGAGTGTGTGCTCTGCTAGAAGCTCGTCCACCTGCAGCTCCACCAATTCAAACCCGCCACGTGTCACCCCATCACTGCCCCTCTCCCCCCCTTCCTCCTCCTCATCCCCCTCCTCCTCATCTTCCTCCTCATCACTCCCATCACCCATTTGACTCTCAGCCTTCACACAAGTCCCAAGTTTCGACCGTCTAACCACCTGCCCCTCACTCTCTACCCCTTCCCTTCTGCCACCTGATAAAATGCTTCCCCCTCTTGCTCCCCCTTTGTCTGCTTCTCTTCCTCCTCCGCCGCCCCCCTTCCTCCCCCCCGCCCTACTCCCTCCTCTACTCCCCCGTATCCTGCCTCTACTCGCACCCATGCTGCCGGTGCCACCCAAAACGCTGCCACCGCCCAAAACGCTGTCGCACATTGCGCTGCCGCCCAGAACGCTGCCGCCGACACCACTGCTGCCGCCCTGACTGCTGCTTGCGCAGCCCATGCTGACACTGGGCGGCATGCCACTACCCTGAGATGCCATGGCGTTCTCATACAATACCATGGCGTCATCATGCGATGCTCTCGTGTTACCACTTGATACCATGCGGTTACCATGTGGGGCCGTGGGAACAACAACCGCTTGATATGCCATTGCACCACCATCATATGCGGCACCAGTTGCCCCATCAGGTGCTCCATCAGGTGCCCCATCAGGTGCCCCATCAGGTGCCCCATAATAGGTTCCACGCAATGGCATGGCCATCACTTTAACGTCGTCACCACCCATGCTGACGTCATCCATGGCCTGCACTTCCTCCTTCACTGCACCATGCATGACGTCAGCACCACCCCATACCATCACCTCACCCCCACCTCCTTGCCCGCCTTCCCCCTCCCTTCTCCTTTCCTCCAAAGCCCCATCCGCACCTGCCATCACCACACCCCACCGCAATGCATCATCATGCACCGTGCTGCAGTTCACCTGGCCTTCCCTTTCCCCCCTGAGACTTGCCCTCGGCAGGTTTGGAGTCGACTTAAGAACAGGTAGGGCACCCGAGCCTGCCCTCTCCATGTCTCCCGGGACTGTCATGTTCGGCCCACCCTCTACCTCGTTCACCTGGGCTGCTTGCAGCTGCTGGCTACGAGCTTCTAAGAGCCTTCGCAGCAACTCAATCTGAGGCACCAGATCTTCTTGCTGCTGCTGCTGCTGCTGCTGCTGCTGCGTCTCCTCCTCTTCGTGGTTGGTGTTGTCTGTACGGCCCGTCTCCTGCTGTTGCTGTGGCTGTTGCTGCTTCTGCTGATTATTTTGAATGTGTTGATGCTGCTGCTGATACGGATTTTGATGCTGATTATGATACTGCTGATGCTGTTGCTGTTGCTGTTGCTGTTGTTGCTGTTGCTGTTGTTGTTGTCGTTGTTGTTGTTGTTGTTGTTGTTGCTGTTGTTGTTGTTGTCGTTGTTGTTGTTGTTGTTGTTGTTGTTGTTGTTGTTGTTGTTGTTGTTGTTGTTGTTGTTGTTGTTGTTGTTGTTGTTGTTGTTGTTGTTGTTGTTGTTGTTGTTGTTGTTGTTGTTGTTGTTGTTGTTGTTGTTGTTGTTGTTGTTGTTGTTGTTGTTGTTGTTGTTGTTGTTGTTGTTGTGGTTGTTGTTGTTGTTGTTGTTGTTGTTGTTGTTGTTGTGGTTGTTGTTGTTGTTGTTGTTGTTGTTGTTGTTGTTGTTGTTGTTGTTGTTGTTGTTGTTGTTGTTGTTGTTGTTGTTGTTGTTGTTGTTGTTGTTGTTGTTGTTGTTGTTGTTGTTGTTGTTGTTGTTGTTGTTGTTGTTGTTGTTGTTGTTGTTGTTGTTGTTGTTGTTGTTGTTGTTGTTGTTGTTGTTGTTGTTGTTGTTGTTGTTGTTGTTGTTGTTGTTGTTGTTGTTGTTGTTGTTGCTGTTGCTGTTGCTGCTGATACGGATTTCCTTGCTGATAGTGATACTGCTGTTGCTGTTCTTCTTGTTGCTGCTGCTGCTGCGGCTGCTGCTGCTGCTGCTGATACTGCTGCTGCTGCTGTTGTTGTTGTTGCTGCTGCTGCTGCTGCTGCTGCTGCTGCTGCTGCTGCTGCTGCTGCTGCTGCTGTTCCTGCTGCGCATTCCCAGGCGCCTCTTCACCCCCCCTGCCCCGGTAAACCACGCCGGCAATATCCGGCACCAGGAGCTGCTGCTGCAGGTGTGGCTGCTGTGGGTCTTGCGGATTGTCGGAGGACCCCTTTCTTCCATAAACCACCGCGGCAATATCCGGCACCACAAGCTGCTGCTGCAGGTGCGGAGGCAGCAACCCCACTGCTGCGGCCGCTACCTGTTGTATCACCGTCGCTACCCCCACTGCTGCCACCTCCTGCTGCTGCTGCAGCGCCTCCGAGGGGGCGGATTGTGCCACTAGCGGAACCAGCACTTGTAACGCGGATATCTTTGACTGGAGGGAGGAGAGCGCGCCTAGGAGCGCGGATGGGGAAATGGGGGGAGCGGAAGGGGAAGTTCGTGGAGCGGAGGGGATGGGGGGAGCGGCAGGGGGGACTTCCGAAGGGGGGGGAAGGTGAGCAGCGGAAGGAGCAGTCATGGGAGTGGCGGAAGGGGATGGGGAGAGGCTAGAGGAAGGGGCAGAGGGAGTGTCTGGATTGCCTGTGACTGTGTTGAATGTGGGGTTGAGAGTTGAGTGTTGGGGGTGATGGTTACCAGGTGGGGGAGGGAGAGAGGAGGTGGTGGGGGGAAGTTGGGGCATGAGGGGGGATGGGGAGGGGAGGTGCGGGAGGCGGAGTGGCAGGGCGGCAGGGGAGGAGTGAGAGTGGGGGTGGGCGATGGAAGGAGAAGGAGGGGATAAGAACGCGCGAGGGTGCTGCTGCTGCTGCTGCTGCTGCTGCTGCTGCTGCATTCGAATCTGCTGCAGCTGGTGCGGTTGTTGTTGCTGTTGGTCCTGCTGCTGCTGCTGGTGCATTTGACTTTGCTGGTGCGGTTGTTGTTGCTGTTGTTGCTGATGTTGATGCTGATCCACGGTTGGATGTGACATGCCTTGATGTGACATGCCCTGATGTGACATGCCCTGATGTGACATGCCCTGATGTGACATGCCCTGATGTGACATGCCCCCATGTGACATGCCCCCATGTGACATGCCCCCATGTGACATGCTCCCAAGGAACATGTCCTGATGTGACATGCCGCCCCCCATACCGCCCATGCCCATGCCTCCCGTGGACCGCCCCTTCCGCTGCCCCACGCGCCGCCCTTCGCTCACAGCCCCTGACGACGTCCATGATGACGTGGCGCTCTCTGTCTCCGCGCTGCCTCGGGACGGCAGCGGAAAGGACTGCTGCCGTCGGTGACGTAGCGACGGGTCGTGCTGCTGCTGCTGCTGCTGCTGTTGGTGGTGGTGCTGGTGATGGTGCTGGGGGTGGTGCTGCTGCTGCTGGTGCTGCTGCCCGGGTCTACTTTCGCTGGAGCTGCGGCTCATGAAAGTTCCTCGTAAAGCCAATCCCCTTGTCGGTTGTACCAACAACCCCCCTCTCTCATCCTGCACCGCGTGCGGTGGCCTTCCAATCACACATGGCGTCTGCTGTTGCTCCCCCTCCCTCTGCCGCTTGTTGCCCACGGCCGCTTGCATTAGACCCTCCCCCCCCACACCCTGCTCCTCCACCAACTCGTGCTCATGAGCGTGAAGTTGATGAGCGTGCTGCTGCTGCTGCTGCTGCTGGTGCTGCTGCTGCTGCTGCTGCTGCTGCTGCTGCTGGTGCTGCTGCTGCTGCTGCTGGTGCTGCTGCTGCTGCTGCTGCTGCTGCTGCTGCTGCTGCTGCTGCTGCTGCTGCTGCTGCTGCTGCTGCTGCTGCTGCTGCTGCTGCTGCTGCTGCTGCTGCTGCTGCTGCTGCTGCTGCTGCTGCTGCTGCTGCTGCTTCTGCTGCTGCTGCTGAGTCTGATGCGGTTCCCGAAAGTCCACATGATGTGGGGGGTTAGAGCGATCATGAAGGTGTGAAGGGATGAGGCCAGGGTCAGGCGCATGACTCAGTTCAGAGCGATGTGACTTTTGAGTCGACGCAAAAGTCAAGTCCACATGATGTGGGGGGTTAGAGCGATCATGAAGGTTGGAAGCGACGCAGCCAGGGTCAGGTGCATGACTCATTTCAGGGCGATACCCTCCCCACTGCACCCCCTGCTGCGCATTCTCCTCTCCCCTTCCCCACTGCTGCTGCTTCACCCCTTGCTGCTGCTGCTGCTGCTGCGGCTGCTGCTGTTGAGAGTGCAACGCCTGTGCTCCTCCCATTGACCCAGAGTCCATGGCATCATGCCTCGCCTCTTCATTTGCCAGCACAGCCTGCTCATTCCTCCATGCGTCGCACGCACTTGACGGCACGACGTTACCGCTAACGTTATTATTACTGACCGTGACGGTGCCGGTAGTAGACGTTCCAGCAGTTGCAACGGCGCCGACATTGGGAGCGTTACAACTGTTAATAGGCATTGTGAAGTCCCTTATAAGCGCATCGTACGCTCCTTCGATGGATGAAACCGTTCCGTCACCGACGCTACCTATCTGAAAGTCGCCAATCCCCCATAAGTCCCCGTCAGGGTTTTTCGAAGAGATTATGTCGAAATCCATGTCGGATCCTCCGTGGAATGCGCTAAGCTTTACCTCCTCGTCCATATGAACTAATCATGAGCTATTTAGAAAAACGAAGGACCCGAAACTGTCCGAAAAACGTCCGCACGACTCGCAGGAACTTCCTAAGGACGTCGGATTCTCGAAAAATGTGTAAGCGAACGTCTATGTCGCGACAAAAATGAAACTAATAGTAATAACCAAAATAATAGTGAAACCAATGACCTCCAACGAAGGCGTTAACTTGATTTAGTGAAGACGTCGTTCTGCGAGTCCGACTCGGATCGGTCTAATAATACTATTTCGGACATCAATGGAGTCCTGGACGACAATCCGACGATTTGCTACCACTTTTTATTTCGGAAGCCCACACAGATCAACAGCCACTGCACGCCTTGAAATGCATCCGATGCTGTCGACGGCTCGAACCTACCAACCGACAAACATGTGCGACAGACAAGAGAGCGAGCGAGAGCAACACAAGAATGCTGCCGAAACGAGGAGCGAAAAGGGCGTGCAAGCAGGACTGATGGGTGAAACGCAGGGTTTGCATTTCGTAGGTAGTTCTGGAGGAGGTAGTTAGCGAGAACAGTGGCAGAAACACCGTGAGGGGTCATCCACCGTACGATTGAAGATTCTGACCTCTAGGCTGTTCCCAGAGCATCGCTCAACCGTCGATTCGAATATTTGCGCAGAACCAACCATCCACGCACACATTCCCTCAGCTTCACCTCGAGCAACCAATAACCACCGACCCCGGCCGCAACCCGCCAGAAAGGGGCTGCCTCGTCGACTCCTCCTGTGTGTTTGCCATGCCAGCCACTGGAGAGTAGGGGCTGCCTGAAATTATTCGAGGTGTTCAAATTTTGACAAACGTCACGGCTGGGATATGGTTCAGCCACATCGAGGGAATCCTGATCGTCGATTCAACATCCCCCCGCACGGGTTTGTGGCAGGTGGGCCTTGGTTGGTTGCGATACGGTAGCTGGGTGCTGCTGTGCTGCCCGAAATGGCCTTTCTGGGGAAGAGCGAAAAAGCTGCGGCTGGCTGTTGTTGGAGCAGGTCGGTCAGTAGAAGCTGCCCGTACAGTGTGATTCGATTTGGGATTATGAAGCTGGTGGACGAGCGTGGACTGAAGCGCACCGACCAGCCACTTGCAGCCTCGCACAGAGCGTCTGCAGCAACGCGCACCCGAAGCTACCGCAACGTTAAGGAAAAATACGACGTCAGCTGAGCTGGTAACCGAGCAGCCCATCAAAGCAACAGTGACTCCAATCTTTTACATCACGCTTACAGGAATAAGCCCATCCCCATACACTCCACGCAATATTATATCGCATAGGAGCTCCACCCACATATCCTAGGAGCAGCGTGCAGAAATGGAGACAGTCAAGAATCCCCCTTTCTTCCACAAAGCCCTTGTGCGAATCTGGTCTCAATGCTGTAGCAGTATCCACATCCATGTACACTGCTCCCACATCATACAACATGCCGCGAACCATCTCGTTCTGCACAGAAAACATGTCCCAATGGAATGGCAGAATTTCCGGATTCTGCCGCTTCTTGATCGGCCCGATGTAGGATGTCCAGTTAGCATGCCCAGGAGGGGTACTTCTCCATATAATCAGCGCATCGGGCAGCTTCTTCCGCAGAAAATCCAAAGAGGCCGGCACAATACTCTCAAAATCTTTCCCTCCAATGAAATGCACGCCCCGATTCACCACCACCACATCAGCATCCTTCAACCCTGAATACAGATGCCATGGAATGTGGTCAAACTTAGCTTCTCCACGCGAAGTAAACCATAGATGGTCATTCCTCACGAATTGCACCATAAGCCCGGGACATACACTCTCATTGAAAGTGTACACTCGGCAGTAGGCATGCCTGGGGGGATCCACCAGCCAATCAGAGCACTCCTTGGGAATCGTTTCATTCACTGCCCACACCGCAGGCTTGGGAATGTGTCTCGGAAGGCCGTTGAGGAAGCTGTCAACCATCTGGTGCGCCAGGGAATCCCCCAGAAACAGCACATTCACCCGCCTTTCCTCCCCTCCGCTTTCCGGCAGAACACCTCTCCATCAAACTGCCTCAACGGCCCGATAGGGCACTTTCCCTGGCGGCGTATTTGAGCGACTCGTGCACGCTCCAGCCGCCCGGCTCGCCGCCCTCCACCACATACTGGTCGGCTTTCTTTGTCACGAGTCCTCCGATCGTGTCGCGATGCCGGTGGTCGCACAGGTTCATTGTACCGAGGTACTCCCAAGGGCGCCCACCGCCCGCGCTGACTCACCCATCGCAGCCAGTGCCGGAAGCGGGCGGCAGACTGCAGAGATTGGATCTGCGTGCCGAGAATGACAGGCTTCTCATTGGCGGACGCCTGCGCCAGCTGTGCGGCTCTCATTCGTTGGTCAGCAGCGGCCAAAACTGCCTCCTCCACTACTTTCTCGTCGGCCGTTCGAGCCAGAAACATCGCTGCTGCCTCTACTGCCCCGCTCCTCCACTCCACCACACCCTTTCCTGCACCCTCCTCGCCCCCTTTTCTTTTCCACTCACCAGCTGCTCCTTCCGCAAAGCTTCCTCGAATCACACGGTGGTGAATCTGGCAAGCGGCTGCCAGGCTGGCGACTGAGTCAGCGACGACCGCGTGCACCTCAGCGGGCGGTGGGCGGAGCTCCAGCAGGGCGGCGCGGGGCGGCAGAAACGCGAGGTTGATAAGAAACCGGATCGTGATGCTGACGAGCAGCGCCGCCCGGGGATTTTTTTTTTTTTTTTTGGCATCGTCCCTTTGAAACCTCCCCACTAGCCTCACATGTTCGGTGCCAAACTTCCCCATCAACCCCTCAACTATCCCTGCGGATCCCTTCACCTGAACTGCTGCAGGTGGCTCAAACATAATTACCTCTTTCACCCGTCTCCCAGGGGGGAGGGTGGCAGGGGGAGAGCGGGTCTCGGGGGAGGTGGGGGGAAGGCGCTCGGACCAATCAGGGTTGAGGAGGAGGGGCACGCCGCGGGGTTGCAGGAAGTGGGAGGTGCAGAGTTTGGACCAGAGGGAGGGGCTGGGTTGCTGGCAGTGCTGGAAGGTGGGCTGTGGGTGGGGTGGAGAGAGGGGGGGAGAGTTGTGAGATAAGGGACGCGGCACCTTCTGAGAGCACGTTTGTGTTTTGGCAGCTCAAAAGTGGGAGTTTGGACCAGAGGGAGGGGCTGGGTTGCTGGCAGTGCTGGAACGTGGGCTGCACGGGAGGAGAGGGAAGGGAAGGAGGGGGAGAAAGAGGAGAGGCAGGCCAGAGGGGATGGCTGAGGAGCTGGCAGTGCGGGGAGGCCAGAGGGGATGGCTGAGGTGATGGCCCTTTCCTTTCCCATGCACGTCTGCACACTACGCGCATGACGAGTGCCGGCTTTCCGTGCTTCTTGAGCACACAGCAGAGCGGCAGGAAGAGCGGCACGAGCTCAAGGAAGAGCGGCACGAGCTCAAGGAAGAGCGGCACGAGCTCAAGGATCTCGTGGAAGGGCAGACAGGCGCTGGGCGTGGCCCCCACGACCAGCAGGTTCACCAGCGAGTCGTGTGAGGACACACACGACTCATAGTGAAACTGTTCTCGAGGGGAGAGGAGGTGGGGTGGAGAGGACGGGGTGGTGTGAGACAGGGTGGGAGGTGCTTGCTTCCAATGACCTTCTCTGCTCTGCATACCCCCATGGGCGTCGTGGAAGGGCAGCCGTGCACTGGGCGTGGCCCCGATGACCAGCAGGTTGACCAGCGAGTTGTGCGAGGAGACGCGCGTGCCTGCCGCGTAGTGGAACTGTAGCAGAGGGTGGGGGAGGAAGGGGGGGGGAGGGGAGAGAAGGGAAGAGCAGTAGGAGGCTTCGGAGGTGCTCTCGATGACCAGCAGGTTGACCAGCGAGTTGTAGGAGGGGTCGCGCATGCCGGACTTGTAGTGTAACTGGGGAAGGTAGGAGAGAGGGGATACTACTGAGGTACCCTCTCCTTCCCAGCTCCTCCCCCGCCTTCCCACTTTCCCCCTTCCAGCAGCCACGCTCCTCCCCCTTCCAGCCCCCCAACCCCAACGCCCTCTTTTCTCAACCCCCCTCTCTTCGTCACTCCCCCCCCCCTCCCTCCACCCCCACGCACACGCACCTTGTCTTCGGTGTAGCAGCCATTGGGGTTGAAGACGTGCGTGGAGTTGAACACCTGCCCCTTGTTGTTCACATACACGTCGTGCAGCGCAAACACCCGCCCTGACCACACCATGTCGGGAGCACCACCCCCTTCCCCCCCGGTACCGCCTCCCCCGCCTCCCCCTTCCTTTTCTTCCGCCCCTTCCCCGTCTGCTCCCCCTTCCTCCTCCTCTTCGTCTTCTTCCTCCTCCTCCACTCCCACATATTCATCGTTTCCCCGGGGCTTAGGCATTGTGCTGCGCCGCGATTCGCGGGGCTAGATCCTTGTAATCCGGATTATGGCAGACGAAAATATCCTCGAAACCCGCGTCTTCGCACATCCGGAATTCTGGGCAGCGGAGGGCTTTGGCGCAAGTCGCATATTTTCGCCTGCTGGTTACTGCTGTAAGCCGTCGCCGGCCCTTTCGCGAAAGAGCGCTCGGAGGCGGATTAGGGTTGAGATCGACAGCTTCAAGGCGCTTGCTGTCGATCGCATTTCGCAAATCACCCGCTGATGCGAAATGAGTGCCTCGATTCCGCCGAGATGCTCCAGGTGACCAGTCGTTAGCGGAAAGTAGCTTTCGTCGACTTCCGCCGTTGCGTCCTTCAGATGTGGGAAATTCGGGAGGTTTGAGCACCAGCGACCCGTTACTCGTCCTCTTGCCCGCGGCATCCATAATAGTTTCCCGCGAATATTGATCGTGGCGCATCGTAGGATTACTGGTCTGGACCTCCATTGTCCTGGTTTCCCGCGAAAACTGATGACTGAAAAAAGATCAAACATCGGTCAGGACTGAGAAACCGGGCGTGCTGCTTGCACTGCCAGTCAAGAACAAAGACACGAACAATATCAGCGTGAAGCAGCTCCATGTTGAGAAACGAATTGGATTGTAGCGCGTACGGCGCCGTACGACATGACGCGTCTTGTGCTTAACGAAAAGAGTCTCCATTGCCGTACGGATGCCGGGATGTCTCGCCGGAATGTCTTCTGTCAAAAGCTACTCGTTATCAACCTTGTAGCTTTTCTGGTCTCGGCAGAGGCTATTCTAGTACCTCGAGTTTCCCGCTCAAGAAATCATGCAACATCGGTCCCGCCACTTTGTGTACGAATAGTAGGAGCCGTTCGAAGCTCGGCCACACGGATAGGTTATGACCTCGCGAGGTCACGGATGCCGGCGTGACGCGCAAGTGCGTGTAGGAGGCGGGTGATGGAAAGGTAGCGTGCATCCTGGCCTTGACCTTGCCTTGCCTCATGGCCATGTACGGAGCGAGCAGACGAGCGGCTGCAACCTCTCGTGTGTGACGGGGAAGTAGAGATTGCTTGACGCCGCTTGCTCTAGCACCTTGACTCGCGAAGTGGGCAGCGAGCGATACGAAGCTGGAGATGGCTTGATGAAGTTTGTGGTGAGGGGTGGTTGACTGTCAGTGAGCGAAATTGTGGCTTGCTGGGGGTTGCAAGGAGAGAGCGGCTATTTTGAGCCCCGTTAGAGCAATCTGACTGGGTGTGTATACGGACATTCCAGGAGGGTTACAGAACTTACAGAGGTAGTAAAAATAGTAATTCGAACCGCTAAAATCGGAAAAATATAGTACTTTCCTAACTGAAAATTCTGTTCATTGGATTCAAAATATGGAAATCTCTAGTTTTTTTTTTGTTTTTTGGAAAAACTACACGGTACAGTACATGGATGATTGTACCTTTGGTGGCATTATGGCATACTTTTTAGAAACTGCTGAGATGTGTTCATAGATAGAAATCTGCGACGCGGAACATACAATATCGAGTACATCGGTATTCTCAAGCATTTGCCTTCATATTTCCTTCCTCGAATGAGAATCATCCCTTCCAGTCACACCTTGCGGATTTTTAGTCAGCCATGGCCGAAATTGCAACCGCGATCCGTCAGGGACTTGGTCCCACTGCAAACGAAGTGGACCCCATTATCATAGACTATGTCGTTAACGTCTTAAAGGTGAGCGATGAGAGGTTTACATTCGTATCTTTCCAGACCTTAAAGCCGAGGTTTAGTATCATCTTGAAAGAGCTCTCCGTTGTCATAAGCCGTCCTTAGTCTGTTAGTCTGCGAAGCTGATTGCATGGCGCGAGGTGTCTGAATCTGTCAACGTTATCGAATCTGATGCCGACACTGAATCTCGTGATATCGCACTGGACGGACCTTTTTGACTTCACTGAACCTGACGACTTTTCGCTGCAGCCGACTAATTTACTGGACCTGTCGATTTATATTGTCCTGGCGTCTGTATTGGGATTTCGCCTTACGCTTTTAAGCGTTTCCAGCCTCTCATTTCGTATCTCTCTTTTCAGTCCCCTTACCAAGAAAAGGTTCGCCTTGGGTTTGCGAAGTTGATTCTGAACACAAGAGCTACTAATTCTGTTCTTTCATACGACATCCAAGTCTATTTCCTCTATTCCCCCGTTCAACAGTACAAGACGCTTGGCTTCGGTTCGCACGGCGAGCTCGCGTACGATGCTGACGCTTTTCAGGACTCATTGTAATGACCTCGTTCCGAATCTGCTCTCCCCACCCTTCCCCCCCTTTTCCCAGGACGAGTCGTTTGACTTCGGTCCGCGAGCCCATCTCGCATACGACGCCGTCGCTTCTGATAATTCTAACATGTCGTTAACACCGTAGGGCCAAGAAAGCCCAAATTGGTTCAACCTTCCTAACCTCGGTTGAGTGTGGCCCTCGCACCCAAAATCTTGGCCAATTGTATTGCTCGCCCCAACCAAGCTTCCTAACGTTGAACTTCTTGTCCCGAATCTACTTTTCCCCCTCACCCCCCGTTCCCCCCCACCTTTCCCCCCCTTCCCCCCCATTCTCCCCCCGTTTCCCCCATTCCTCCCCCTTCCCCCTCTCCTCTCCGCCAGGATGAGACGTTTGACTTCGGTCTGCGCGGCGACCTCGCATACGACGCCGTCGGTCCGCTCCTTCTCAACGTCGGCTGCTTCCCGGACGCTCCCTCCGCGCGCGCCTTCTTCCAAACCCTAGCCGCCAGGTTCGGCGACGCGCATGCCGCAGCCTCGACGGAGAACGTGCGGAGCCTGCAGGCGCCGCTGCGCATGGGGGAGGGCATGGCGGAGCAGGCGCTGCTGGGGGAGGGGAAGACGGGGGTGATTCAGGCGGTGGCGGCGGAGGGGGAGGAGGAGTCCATGTATTTCGTGACGGAGCGCGATCTTCGCAAGCTCGAGCGCAACAAGCGCAAGGAGGAGCGCCAGCGCATGGTGGGTTTCAGGGTTTCCACGTGCGGGGAGGATGGGGGTGGGAGGGGAGAGGGGGAGGGGGGAGGCGGGGGAAGGTGGGGAGGTGGAAAGGTGGGAGAAGGTGGCAGAGGGGGGTTGCGCTTGCACGGATTGGCAATGTGTCCAGTCTTTTGTTTGCACAAGGCACATCTCCTTGCAGAATGTATGCTAGCAAGGCGAGGCTCATGTTTGCTTGACTGCCATACTGCTGCCTTCCGCTTCCCTCTTCGCCTACCCTCTCTCGCCTTTCTTTCCCCCTCCCCTGTCCGCCTTCCCACCTTCCCCTTCCGCCTCCCGCGCCCCTGCTTGGCACCCCAAGGCATGTACAAAGCACACGTGAAGGAGAGCGAGGTTATCATCCATGCCGCTGGTGACGCCTCTCCATCTTCCCTTTCTCCCTCCCACTTCCCCCCGCTTCCTGTCCGCCTCCGCTCACCCCAGGACGCGTACGAGGCGCACGTGAAGGAGAGCGAGTCGATACTTGCGGCAATGCCGCTGGTGACGGTGTCGCATGGGGGCGATGGCATGGAGGGCGGAGCGAGGGACATCCATCTCAGCAACTTCACTGTCACCGTCGCGGGCAAAGATCTTATCAGCGACGCCTCTATCACTCTGGCTTTCGGCAGGCGATATGGTGAGGTTTGGGGCGATGTAGTGCGGTTACGATAGAGGTGGAGAGGGGTAGAGGGAGAGTGGGGGGAAACATAGGAGGGCGGGGCGAGGGACATCCATCTCAGCAACTTCACTGTCACCGTGGCGGGGAAAGACCTCTTCAGCGACGCTTCCATTACCCTTGCTTTCGGGCAGCGATATGGTGGGTTATGGAGTGGTGGAGTGCGGTGAAAGTGTGTGTAGATGGGTTGAGTGGGAGTGGGGGGTAAGCACAGGAGGGCGGGGCGAGGGACATCCACCTCAGCAACTTCACCGTCACCATGGCGGGGAAAGATCTTATCAGCGATGCGTCGACTACCCTGGCATTCGGCCAGCGATACGGAAAGACCATCCTGTTGAAACACGTGATGATTCATGCCTTTTACGGCATTCCTCGCTCGTGACACCGCCGTGCTGCACTGCTCCCATCCCACCTTCTGCGTTTCCCATCCGTGCAGGGCTGATTGGGCGCAACAGGACAGAAAAAACTACCCTGTTGAAGCACATGGCAATGCATGCGATAGATGGCATCCCACGCTCGTGCCAGGTGGTGCATATGGAGCAGGAGGTGGTGGGGGACGATACCTCCGTGCTGCCTGCAGTGCTCCTCTCCCACCAAGAGGAGACAGTTCGTCGGCCCTTAATTTGATTGAACTCGTTCTTGTTGCCTGCGATCTGTGTCTCTTTTTCTGTGTCTCCCTGCCCTGTCCGTGCGCACAGGGCTGATCGGGCGCAACGGGACAGGCAAAACCACGCTCCTAAAGCACATGGCGATGCATGCCATAGACGGCATCCCGCGCTCGTGCCAGGTGCTGCACGTGGAGCAGGAGGTGGTGGGGGACGATACCTCCGTCCTACAATGCGTGCTCAGTGCCGACCTCGAACGCACAGCGCTTCTAGAGGAAGAGAAGCAGCTTCTAGCGAGGAAAACCGGTGGGGAGGATGGGGAGGCGGGTGGGGAGGGGGAGGGGAAGAAGCGGGATGGGGGAGGGGCGGAGGCGGGTGCAGGGGAGGATGAGGCGGCGGCGAAGCGGTTGGCGGAGGTTTATAAGCGGTTGGAGGAGATTGATGCGTATTCTGCAGAGTCCCGGGCTGCTTCCATCCTTGCTGTAAGTGAGAGAGGTGGAGATGGGAGGAAGTGTGTTATGGATGCAGTTACTGGTGGTGGGCAGAGGTGTTATCTAGTTGGAGAAAACTGATGTTTATTCTGCTGAGTCCTGGACTGCTTCCATCCTTGCTGTGATTGAGAGCAAGGAATGTTGAGGGAGCCCTTCACGTTTTGCAAAAGAGGAGCATTTTTTTCAGAGCTCTGACATCCCCACATCCACGCGTGCCTTGGTCCGCGCGCGCGCCTTGGTCCTGGCGCGCGCGCCTTGGTCCGCGCGCGTGCCTTGGTCCTCGCGCGCGCGCCTTGGTCCGGGCGCGCGCCTTGGTCCGGGCACGCGCTTGGTCCGCGCGCGCGCCTTGGTTCGGGCGCGCGCCTTGGTCCGGGCGCGCGCCTTGGTCCGCGCGCGCGTCTTGGTACGATCGCCCGCGCGACGTGGTCCGCGCGCGCTACTTGGTCCAAGGCTTGGACATGCAGAGCCACACCATGTGGAGACTGCAGGGCCTGAGCTACACCAACAAGGACATGCAGAGCCATACCACGCGGACCTGGAAAGTGGTGGATGCGAGTGTGGTCCTTTCTGAGATGCGTAGTGGCTCTCTCTTCTGATCTGAGGCACGTTAAGTGACCATTTGTCTTGTCCCCACCTCCACCCCTGTGTCTCGTTGCTTCCCTCGGCAGGGCTTGAGTTTCAGCAAGGACATGCAGAACCGAGCCACACGGACCTTCTCAGGAGGGTGGCGCATGCGAGTGTCCCTCGCCCGTGCCCTCTTCATCCAACCCGACTTGCTGCTGCTGGATGAACCCACGGTGAGTGGAGTGGTACAGCTGGGTTAAGCGCGGCGAGTGCTGGTTGTCTCTGGGCTCAGTCGTGGTGCTTGCAGTCCGTTGTGACATGCATGCATGGTGCATGCACTGGGAGCCAGTGGTCGACTTCTCTTGCTCTTCCCTCCTTGTCTGCCGCTTTCTTTTTCTCCCTGTCCCCCCAGAACCATCTGGTTTTGCACGCTTTGCTGTGGCTGGAGGACCATCTGTCATGGCCCAAGCCCTTTACTGACCCGCGCCTCACACTCTGTCTCCCTTTGGACTCCCCATCCCCCTGCCTCGTTTGCTCTTTTCCCCCGTCTCTGCTTCCCCCTCCCCTCATGCCCCTCTCCCCCCAGAATCATCTGGACCTGCACGCAGTGCTATGGTTGGAGGATCACCTACTCTCGTGGCCCAAGACGCTGGTGGTGGTGTCCCATGCGCGCGAGTTCCTCAACACTGTTGTCACGGACATCGTTCACCTGCACAACCAGAAACTCACCACCTACAAGGTGGGAGCTGGCACGCACACATTTTCACACACGCACACACACTCACTCATTCGCACACATTTTCACTGTTGTCACGGACATCGTTCACCTGCACAGCCTGAAGCTCACCTGGTACAAGTTCAGCGCATGTTAGAGAAGCCTCAGTTGTCAAACCCATGCATTGTGGTACTGTCTTACTGGCTCCCGTCCTGCTGCATGCTACGTTTCTTCTTGTGACACCATTAGGGCATAATTCTGGATTTCCTTTCAAGACCGAGGAACTCGGTCACCCAGCCTCACTTGTCACTCCCATGCAGTAGCATTATCACTCACTCCCCATTGTACCACCCCATTCGCATCGTTTTCGGTGGTAGTCTGGCTGGCCCGAACAGGGCAAGAGAGTCACATCTGAGGAGACTCACTTGTCACCCGTATGCAGTTGCATCTCAACTAACTCCCTTTTCCACTACCCCCCCCCATGTTTGGCACGAGTAGGGCAACTACGACACGTTTGAGAAGACACGCGACGAGCGCATCCGCAACCAGAACAAGGCGGCCGAGGCCAACGATGCCAAGCGCGCTCACATCCAGGTGGGCGCTCTTTGCGATGCCATCTGTCCCATGACATGACGTGTCATTATCATACCCCCGGCACGCCATGCTCCTTGCACGCACGCAATGCATGCCATGCCAATGAGCGCATTTGCAATCAGAACAAGGCGGCCGAGGCCAACGATGCCAAGCGCGCTCACATCCAGGTGCGTCGCCCTTGCCATGCCGTGCTGTGCCATGTCACGCCCCTTGCATGCAATCCCCCTAGCATGCTTTGCATGCAATCCCCCTAGCATGCTTTGCATGCAATCCCTTCGCGTGCCATCCCCCTCGCTTGCCATCCCCATCGCGTGCCATCCCCCTCACGTGCAATCCCCTTTACATGCGCTCGTCCCCTCTGTGTGCCTCCCTGTGCTCCTTCTGTGTGCCTCCCTCCCTGTCTCACCCCCGCCCTGTGCAGCCATCACCACAGGGCTGCATTGACAAGTTCCACAACAGTGCCATGCCAGGCACGTCTCCCTCGTGCAGTCCTGGTTGGATACAACTTAAAAAGAAACGCCACTGTGTGTGTCTGCCACCCTGTGCCTCCCCTCCCTGTGCGTCCCTCCCCGTGCACATGCCTCCCCTCCCCGTACCTCCCCTCTGTGTGCCTTCCTGTGTGTGCGTCTGCTGCCACAGGCCTTCATTGACAAGTTCCGCTACAATGCCAAGCGCGCCTCCCTCGTGCAGTCGCGAATCAAGGTGTCTCCTTTCGCCCTGCCCATGTCCTCTCTGCCCCTCACCACCCTCACCACCCTCACCACCCATGCATCTCACTCTTGCTCAACTTTCCTGGATTCCACTGCCATCGTGCCCTCTCTACCCCCCACCCGCTCCCCTTTCCCATGCGCTTTTCCTGTAACTTCTCCCGTGCAACCTCCCGCCCTTTTCAACCCACCCATCTCACTCTGATTCCACTTCTTCTCAATTCCATTGCTATCGTGTCTTCTCCCCTACAACCCGCCCCTTGTTCCCTTGCGCTTTTCCCATGAATTTTCCACATGCAATCTCCCCCTTCTTCGCCCTTACCCCCCTCCCTGTCAACACTCCTCCCACCCTCTGCGCGCTCCCTTCAACTGCCTTACTCCTCCTCTGAACTTCTCCCTTCTTTGCCCCTCCTTCCCTTTCCTGCCCAACACTGCGCCCCTCTCCCCCTCTGTGCTCTTCACTTCACTCTCCCCCCCTCTCTGCAGGCGCTGGAGAGAATCGGCACTGTGGATTCTGTGGTGGCAGATCCCGAGTGAGAGGGGGGCGTGGAGGGTTGGGAGTGAGGGGGGGGTGGGCAGTGAGAGGGGCCAGAGTGGGTGGGGTGACTGGAGGGTGGAGAGTTAGTGGTGGGCGCGCATTGAGTGGGGCCAGAGTGAGTGGTATGCCGCAGCCAGTCTGAGCAACAGCGCCGCATTCTCTGCGCGCACCTGCCTCAGCTCGCGCTGAACATGGCGTCACTCCCGCGTCTGTTGCTCTACATTTGTCGCCATGCCGTCGTTATCCACGTCATCACCACCATTCCACCCCATCCCACCTCCTTACTGTATTTGCAAACAGAGTTATTATACACATTGCATGCTCCTCATCTCGTGCACTGCTTGTTGCTGCTGCCATTGGTTTAACCTGCTGACTAGGCCAAACGCTCAAGCCCTCTGAACCTGTTGTTGCTAGTTGGCCCGCCAACCCCATCCCACTCCTCCCAACCCCACCCCATCCCATTCGTCCCCGCCCCACTCGACCCCATCCCACCACACCACATCCCGCCCCATCCCAACCCACCCCACCCAACCCCCTACTCTATTCGCAGGTACCGCTTTGAGTTCCCCACGCCAGAGGACCGGCCACAGGCGCCCATCATCAGCTTCACGTGAGTAGCCCTGCCACACCGGTGGTGCTGGCCGCATGTGAGTTGCACCAATGTTGGCTGCATGGGAGTGGCATTGGTCTACTGTTGAGGCGACTCAACACTAGGCTGAGTATGGGCCACATGTGCCCCTCATCAGCTTCACGTGAGAGGCACTGTGGCACTCACATTGCCCATAGCTCTGTCCCTGGCACTGTGGTATCCAGTTGCTGGTGTAACATGAGCAAGGTCAGTGCACTCTCGGTGGCACGTGCTTGAACTGTACTCAATGGGGAATGCGATGGGTTGTGTCACAATGCTGACGAATTGCTCATTCTTCACAGACCCACATTTCGCATACTCGCATGCTGACATCGATTCAGTAAAGGTGAATGTCCGTTGTGTCTCTAATAGTTATCTCTGGGAGTCGACGCTCTATCTCTGCCAGTCGATCACCCCCGTGTTCCTCCTCCCGTTCCTTACCTGCCTGCAGCGATGTGTCCTTTGGCTACCCTGGCGGGCCTCTGCTCTTCAAGAACCTCAACTTTGGCATTGACCTTGACAGCCGACTTGCCAGTATGTGCCCCCTGCCTCTTGTCATGCTCGTATGTGCCTGTTGCCATGGTCGTATGTGCCTGTTGCCATGGTCGTATGTGCCTGTTGCCATGGTCGTATGTGCCTGTTGCCATGGTCGTATGTGCCTGTTGCCATGGTCGTATGTGCCTGTTGCCATGGTCGTATGTGCTTCTTGCCATGCTCGTATCTGCCTCTTGCCATGCTCGTATGTGCCTCTTGCCATGCTCGTATGTGCCTCTTGCCATGCTCGTATGTGCCTCTTGGTATGCTCATTAGCTGCCTTGCCTCCTGCCGTGCTGCCATGTGCATCCTGCAATGACTTTTGAGTTGACCTCAGCAGCCCACTTCCATTTGTGCCTTAGCTGTTGCTATGCTGCTGGGCCTTACTTCTCTTGTATGTTTACGTCTCACCACCTCCTTCAACTCACCCTGCCACCTCTCGCCCTTCCTCGCCTCCCCCCGTCCTCACCCCCCTCCTCCCCCTGTCCTCACCCCCCACCCCCCCCCCTCCCCCCGTCCTCCCCCCCCTCCTCCCTCCCCTCCCTCCTCCCCTCCTCCTCCCCTCCTCCTCCTCCCCTCCTCCTCCCCTCCTCCTCCCCTCCTCCTCCCCCCCGTCCCCCCCTGTCCCCCCCCCCCCCCCCCCAACTGCCATTTATTCTCACCATCGTGTTGCCTCTTCCCCGTCCTCCTCCCCCGCCCTCCCACGACGCAGTCGTGGTTCCTAACGCTGCTGAAGCTCATCTCACACCCGCCCACCCCAATCTTTTTCTTCCTCCCTCCCTGTCCCCACCCATGCAGTCGTGGGCCCCAACGGCATAGGCAAGACCACGCTGCTCAAGCTCATATCGGGCGAGCTCAAGCCCACCTCCGGCACTGCATTCCGCTCCCCCAAGGTAAGAGTTTCTTCCCAAACCCTGACCGAGAATCCGTTCTGCATGCCTTCTTCTCGGGGGTGTGCACCGATGTAACCCATGCAGCACGGCATGTACGTGTAATCCGCGACGCCTATTCATTCATACTCCCACTCCCTCCCGCCACCTTCCTTGTGCGAGCACCAGGTGCGCATGGCAGTGTTGTTTGCTCAGCAGCATGTGGTCGGGCTCGAGCCCCATGCTGTTGACATCATGATCTTCATGCATCGTTCCAACCAGGCATGCTTGTTAACCATGCCGCATAGCAGGTGTTTGACGCCCATCACACCCCCTACCATCCATGCAACGCCCGCCACCACTACCCCCCATGAGAGCAACAGGTGCGCATGGCAGTGTTCGCCCGGCACCACGTGGACGGCCTCGAGCTCTCATGCATGCAAGCATGTCACACATGCCACATGGCATGTTTGTATTTCCAACCCTCAACACCATTCTCCACACCACCAGGTGCGCATGCCAGTGTTCGCCCAGCACCTTGTGGACGGTCTCGAGCTCTCCAGTTGTGATCCATGTCACCTGGCATGTCCGTGCTTCCAACCTTCAACACGCACTCCCCCCTCCATCCAACCCCTCCCTATGTGACCACCAGGTGCGCATGGCGGTGTTCGCCCAGCACCACGTCGATGGCCTAGAGCTCTCCAAGTCGCCGCTGCTCTACATGGCGCACTCCTTCCCGGTACCTCCCTTTCCCCTGCTTCTTCCCGGTACCTCCCTTTCACCTGCTTCTTCCTGTCACTTCCGTTCAGGCCTCCTTTTCCCAGCACTTTCCTTCAGCCCCATTGTTTGCGAGATGGTAAATACATGCATGCATCAATGAGGACCTGTAGCACTTGTGGAGAATTTACGCGTTTGGATGCATGGCCCTCTCACTCTTTCTCCTCACCTCCCACTGCACCGCGCATCTCCTCCTCCCGCTCCCTGCCAATGCTGCCCTCTCCCTCTCCCCACCGCCCAGGGAGTACCGGAGCAGAAGCTGAGGGCGCATCTGGGCTCCTTTGGGCTGGGAGGCAATCTAGCACTGCAGCCCATGTACACGCTGTCAGGTCTGCTACGCCCCCTCCTCCTCCCCTGCTCTTGTGCTTGTATCTCATGCATTCTTAGGGGTCCACTGAGCAATGTCAAAAGTCATATAGGAATCAGTAGCAAAGGTCGAAAATAGACGTTTCTGCTGAGACCGCAGCTAATGTTCTGCGTGTTGCCCGTGCACATAACAGGAGGGCAGAAGAGCAGAGTGTCCTTCGCTAAGATCACATTCCACAAGCCGCACATTCTGCTGCTCGACGAGCCCTCCAACCATCTGGTACGCCCTCCAACCATCTGGTACGCCCTCCAACCATCTGGTACGCCCTCCAACCATCTGGTACAAGCTCCTCGGAGGAACCTCACCTCACCCTCACGCACAACCTCGTCCAGCATGCCTTCCTTGCTGTTTTCTGACGGCCCTTTATGCCCTCTGTTTGGACTCTTCTGCCCATCGCTTCTTCAGTTGCTCGATGCTGTGGGTGTGGTGATTCAGGGCCTCGGTCTCTGTTTCCATCAGTGCACTCATTTCCTCAATTTCTCATATTCTTGTCAATGTATCCACCTGCCCTCTTTGCCCTTTGTGCTCTTGGCCTTTTTTACTTTTCCGTTCTCCACTCCTCTCTCTTTCTCATTCCCTCCCCTCTTGTTTGTTCCCCCCATCAGGACATTGATGCAGTGGAGGCATTGATTCAGGGCCTTGCTCTCTTCTGCCACCACCGCACTCAACTCCTCTCTTCTTCTCCACCTCGTGTCTTCACCATGCCCTCCCCTCCTGTCCCCTCCTCCCCATCAGGACATTGTTGCAGTGGAGGCATTGATTCAGGGCCTTGCTCTCTTCTTCTGTAACCGCACTCAACTCCTCTCTTCCCCTCCACCTCCTCTGCTCATACCCTCCTGTCCCTTCTCCCCCCATCAGGACATAGATGCAGTGGAGGCGTTGATCCAGGGCCTGGCTCTCTTCCAAGGCGGTGTTCTCATGGTGAGCCTTGTCTCTTGTTGAGGCGTCTCATATAGAGTATTCTCATGTTGAGCCTTGTGAGGCACTGATAGGTAGGAAATTAGGGGAGAGGAGAGTGGGCGATAGTGGTGCAGTTGGATGGGGTGCAGTGTGGGATGAGATGGCACATGCATGGAAGGTCGTATGTTATGGTATTTCCCGCACGCTAGCAGCAATTGGCTGTCGTTGCTGTGCTTGTTTTTCATTGCCTAATTCATCAACTCTCCCACTTCTGTTGTCAACCCCCCATAACCCCCGCCCTCTCCCTTCCTCCCCTTTCCCTCTGCCACTTGAGTCAATGTGGGCATTCCATGTGCGGCAGTGAAGACCAGCTGTACTCGTCTGACTGCCTCTCTTCTCTACCTTCACCCTCTCATCCTCCTCTCGACCTGTGCTCCTCTGAATGCATCTCTCTTTTCTCCCCCAACCCTTCAACCCCCATCCCTCCCCCTTCTCCCCTTCCGCTCACAGGCGAGCCACGACGAGCATCTGATCAGTGGCAGTGTGGACCAGCTGTGGGCGGTGGACAAGGGAGTGGCCAAGCCCTTCGTGTGGGCCAGTTGTGCTCATCTCACTGACTGCCTCCTTGTTGCACCCCCACCCCCCACTCTCTCCCTCTCTCACTCCACCCTGCAACCCTCCATCCACAGGTGAGTCACGATGAGCATCTGATCAGTGGCAGTGTGGACCATCTGTGGGCGGTGGACAAGGGAGTGGCCAAGCCCTACTTGTGGGCCAGCTGTGCTCGTCTGACCGCCACTCTTTTTCACCCCCATCCCCCACTCTCCCTCTCTCCCTCCACCCTGCAACCCTCCATCCACAGGTGAGTCACGACGAGCATCTGATCAGTGGCAGTGTGGACCAGCTATGGGCGGTGGACAAGGGAGTGGCTAAGCCCTTCAACGGCACCTTCAAGGAGTACAAGCGCTCCATCAAGCATTGAACCAAAGCACGAGTCGACGTATAATGTATCTTCAGGAGTACTGGCGCTCCATCAAGCATTGAAGAGATTCACAAGTCAACCAAAACGTATCTATAGGATTACAGGCGGAACCCGAAGCACTGAAACATTGTAGGCACCTTCAAAGAAATCCCAGCACTCCATTTAGTAGCACTGAAACGTGTCCACGCTGCCAGCCTGTATCTGAATTTGCGTTGATTCCTTGATCCACAAAAGCTGAAGAAAAGCGGTCACAACAATTATATCAGAAGCTAAAAGCCCGAAACACTAAAACGATAAGCGCACTCCACTCTCTTGATCCTCTAGCTTTGTTTTGCTTGCAATTTTCGTGGTTCAGTAGCTTTGTCTCAGAGCATGACCGCTTTCCACCATTGCGCACCGAAGTAAGCAGCATGAATGTGAAGCATGCCTTTCTCCACTTCACCCCCACCCACGACATTTCCCACGCTCACTTCTCAGATCGCGTCACCGCCGTATTACCTGGTTCCTAAAAGCTTAGAGGCAGTATCCCTTGTTGTTCGTTACCGCGATTCGAGCTACGCGCGGTAGTTTCAGACGGTAGACTTAGTAGTCTCTGTTCTGCTCGACCCAAACTAAGTTGGTCGGCGAAGTGTCGCGTCGTCATGGAGGTGGATTGCGCGAGCTCGTATGGAGCCGTATCAACCGGGGTGGGTGTTCCAGCACAGATTATCTGTTACTTCTCCTTACGTTAACAATAGATCCTGATTCAGATCCCAGCAGCAGCTAGCGTGCTTGTGAGGCGCTTCGGAAATGGTTTCGATTGCTCCAGCTGCTCCTCTGTGCGTCGCCGTCAGCGCTTAGCTTTTCCAGGAAGCGATCTGCACACGGACGTTACGCTTATAATATTCGTGTCAGCACACGATAACGAGCCCTTGAGCTGTTGCTAGCTTATCTGGATTGATAGGAATCATACGCGTAACTTCCCAACGCTAAATGTGCCAGAATGAACGGATTTGTTTTCCCAAACGCATCAGCAAGAGTCTCTTCGTGAATACAGTAGAATCATATCATTCGTGTGGTTAATACTTGCTAAATGGCTCAGAGTAGCCAGATTTATGAAAATCTTCTGGTGTTTTTCCGGTCAGCGAATTCGCAGAACCGTTTCCACCTCCCGTGTGTCAGGTCTCCCTCTAGGCCTTGCTTTCACCATTCTAACTGCGCTTTCCTTGGGATTGTCGCAGTTTCTTTTCCTCCTCACCTTCGCTTGGTCCAAATTTTAACTCCCCTTCGCCCTGATTCAGTCAACTGTAGACGCAACAGTTGGTTTGGCTCTAATCTAGCAGTTTGTTCTCTTTTTTTTTTGCTTGAACCGCGTGCTTCCCTTGCTTCTCCGGCAGACGACCATTATGGGAGTGGCGTACGATGGGGGTGTCGTGCTTGGCGCTGATACTCGGGTTACCACAGGTAATATCGAATTGTTTCAGGAATACTCGTCAATTCGCGTTTCAAGTTGAGACGGTTTCGTCGCTCGTCGTTCTTTCCTTGTCCGTTCGTCAGTTCGTCCGTTCCTTTGTTTCGTTCATTCGTTCTCTCCTCAAGTCACGTCCTTCCATCGGTCCCTCTCTGGCCTTCTCATTCTCTTCTCTCCTGCGTTTTCCTCCCCTTCTCCCGTGCCTTCTCACTTGGCGTCACCTGCGCCATCGCCAGGAACGTACATCAGCAACAGAGCGTCTGAGAGTATCACTGCTGTTCGTGCTTTCTGATGGCCCTCTCACTCCCTCCTCTCCCATGATCTCCCGTGTCTTTCCCCTGCTGCGGTCGCCAGGCACTTACATCAGCAACAGAGCGTCTGAGAAGATCACTGCCCTCACAGACTTCGCTTATCTCTGCCGATCGGGATCTGTGAGTGATTCCAATCTCAGCTGTTGGAAGGGATTTCAGTTTCTAATGAAGGCAACTGCCCTGTTTCTGCTTCAACTTACTCAGTACTGTCACTCTGCTTTATGTCAGTCTGCTTTATGTCAGTCTGCTTTATGTCAGTCTGCTTTATGTCAGTCTGCTTTATGTCAGTCTGCTTTATGTCAGTCTGCCTGAATGTCAGTCTACCTGAATGTCAGTCTACCTGAATGTCAGTCTGCCTGAATGTCAGTCTACCTGAATGTCAGTCTGCCTGAATGTCAGTCTGCCTGAATGTCAGTCTGCCTGAATGTCAGTCTACCTGAATGTCAGTCTGCCTGAATGTCAGTCTGCCTGAATGTCAGTCTGCCTGAATGTCAGTCTACCTGAATGTCAGTCTACCTGAATGTCAGTCTACCTGAATGTCAGTCTACCTGAATGTCAATCTGCCTGAATGTCAGTCTACCTGAATGTCAGTCTACCTGAATGTCAGTCTGCCTGAATGTCAGTCTACCTGAATGTCAGTCTACCTGAATGTCAGTCTACCTGAATGTCAGTCTACCTGAATGTCAATCTGCCTGAATGTCAGTCTGCCTGAATGTCAGTCTGCCTGAATGTCAATCTAGATGTTTGGCTGAATATTAACCTAGATATCTTCTCTGGCTGTCAACCTTTTTTGCTGACGCTCTCGCGTTCCTAACATCTGGTTGCAACCCTCTTTTCCTCTGCAGGCTGCGGACACACAGACAGTCTCCACCTATGCACGCTACTACCTCTCGCAACACCAGTGAGTGCAGAGCTTACTTGTGTAAGGATAGCAACAAAGACACACAGACAGTATCCATTTATGCACGCTACTACCTCTCGCAACACCAGTGAGTGCAGAGCTTACTCAACGATGTGAGTGTCGGTGGCAGCAGGGAGTGCAGGTAGCGGTGTCCACCTTTGCACGCTACCACCTTGCCAGCATAGTGAGTGAATTCGGGCTGAGATGTTTTTTCCAGGATTTGGGTGCCAGCAATGAGTGCACATTTATTACATGATTCTTCTCTCCGGTTCTGGTCTATGCATACTACCAGCGACTCTTCGAGATCTTTATGCACATGTTGTGAATTGGTTGTTTGTGCATAGCTTATGGTTGGACCTGCAACTTGACTTTGTTCACACATGTTTGCACACATCACATCGCATCACATCACATCACATCACAACATTGCATTGTATCACACCTTCTCACATCATAAGCCTTCCACCTCAACTCATCCCGTGGGGTGGCATGGCATGGTATGGCATGGCATGGCATGGCATGGCATGGCATGGCATGGCATGGCATGGCATGGCATGGCATGGCATGGCATGGCATGGCATGGCATGGCATGGCATCAGGATGGAGTTGGGCAAGCCCACGGATGTGAAGACGGTGGCGAATGTCGTCAAGCAGATCAGCTACCACAACAAGGTGACTCCTTCTTGTCCACAACCTATTAGCACCCATATGCTATTATATACACTATTCTCCCGAACATCCCACCCCCTCGCCCCCACTCCCTCCCGCCCTCCCCCCCCTCTTCCATCCCATGTTTCCCCTTCCTTTTTTTAACATATATTCCTTCCATTTATGGTTTACGTTTTGTCGACTGCCTCGCAATTCCATTTCCTCGTTGCTGCGGCACAACATGTTGTCAACATGCATGACCGTCCTCATTCCGCACTCGTCCCCCCTCCTCCCTTCTTCCCTGCGCTCTCATCCTTCCGTATCCCGCAGAACATGCTATCAGCGGGCATGATAGTGGGCGGGTGGGACCAGTAGGATGGAGCATCAGTTTTCGCGCTGCTTCATCCTCATTTCTGCCTCATCCTCCCTTCACCTTTATCCTCCCTTCACCTTTATCCTCCCTTCACCTTTATCCTCCCTTTACCTTTATCCTCCCTTTACCTTCATCCCCCCTGCACTCTCATCCCAACAGAACATGCTATCAGCGGGCATGATAGTGGGCGGGTGGGACCAGTACGACGGGGCGTCAGTGTACGCACTGCCGCAGGGAGGCACGCTGCTCAAGGCGCCCTTCGCCATTGGGGGCTCTGGCTCCTCGTACCTCTTTGCGTTCTGCGATGCCACCTTCAAGGAGGGCATGAGCCAGGAGGAGGCGGAGGTGAGGGGTCAAGGGGTCAAGGGGTCAAGGGGTTGAATACAGAATTGTGGGTTTAGGAAGGAGATGTACTTTTTGCGCCCTTCGCCATCGGCGGGTCTGGCTCCTCGTATCTCTTTGCCTTCTGTGACGCAATTATCAAGAAAGACACGAGCAAGGAGGAGGCCGAGGTGAGGCTTCCTTTTGTCGTAAGGCTCTGTCAGCGCATCTGTACATCATTAAGCGCATCTGTACATCATTAAGCGCATCTGTACATCATTAAGCGCATCTGTACATCATTAAGCGCATCTGTACATCATTAAGCGCATCTGTACATCATTAAGCGCATCTGTACATCATTAAGCGCATCTGTACATCATTAAGCGCATCTGTACATCATTAAGCGCATTGGAGGGCCGGGCTCCTCATACCTCTTTGCCTTCAAGGAGGGCATGAGCAAGGAGGAACATGGAAGGTCAGCTCCCCTGTCGTCCATTTACAACTTCTGTGACGTGTACTTCAAGGAGGAAATGTTGAGTTGATTCTTTTGTTTTGTGGTGCTAACAACAGATGTGATTCGCCATAGTCCGCCTGTGTATTTTGTGATGTGCACTCTAAAATGTGCATGAGGTGTGCATGAGGTGTGCATGAGGTGTGCATGAGGTGTGCATGGGTGTGCATGGGTGTGCATGGGCAAGGAGGGGGCAGACGTGAGGCTGCGTTACATAAGCTGAATGATGGCTTGGGGGTGCATTTAACTATTCCTCAGTCATGTATTCTGTGCTCTGAGCTTTGTGCCTCGCAACGGGGCGTGTGGGGGATGTATGCGCTCCTGTGCCCTGTGCCCTGTGCCCTGTGCCCTGTGCCCTGTGCCCTGTGCCCTGTGCCCTGTGCCCTCTGCCCTCTGCCCTCTGACCTGTGCCCTGTGCTTAGTGCCTCAACTGATCTCATCTTTCCTTGCATGTGTGTCCGTCCATGCTAGGCCGATGTAGTGAAGGTGGTGTCACTCCCCTTCATCGCCTCACCTGACCTCATTTCCCCTGTCTGCCCGCGTGCGTGTCCTGGCAGGCCTATGTAGTCAAGGCAGTGTCACTAGCCATGGCTCGCGACGGGGCGAGTGGGGGATGCGTGCGCACCGTCACGGTGGGTCCCCTGCACCTTACCTCAGTAGTGTTGCCTCTCCTTAAAACTGCCACGCCGCTCAAATGTCTCTACTTGCGTGTCTTGTGAAAAAACCTGCACTCCCGCGTGCTGTCTCTCTGCTGTCCTTCACAATCCTATTTTACTGCCCTGGCCTATGTGCATGGTGCGGTTCTCCCTGCTCCTCCCTACACTTGTTTCCGGTTGCGTTTCTCAAGTGCTCGTTTCTCAAGTGCTCGTTTCTCAAGTGCTCGTTTCTCAAGTGCTCGTGTTAAGCCTTCCGTTTCTCAAGTGCTCGTGTTAAGCCTTCCATTTCTCAAGTGCTCGTGTTAAGCCTTCCGTTTCTCAAGTGCTCGTGTTAAGCCTTCCGTTTCTCAAGTGCTCGTGTTAAGCCTTCCGTTTCTCAAGTGCTCGTGTTAAGCCTTCCGTTTCTCAAGTGCTCGTGTTAAGCCTTCCGTTTCTCAAGTGCTCGTGTTAAGCCTTCCGTTTCTCAAGTGCTCGTGTTAAGCCTTCCGTTTCTCAAGTGCTCGTGTTAAGCCTTCCGTTTCTCAAGTGCTCGTGTTAAGCCTTCCGTTTCTCAAGTGCTCGTGTTAAGCCTTCCGTTTCTCAAGTGCTCGTGTTAAGCCTTCCGTTTCTCAAGTGCTCGTGTTAAGCCTTCCGTTTCTCAAGTGCTCGTGTTAAGCCTTACGCACACCCGATTCCACACGACTTCTGCATTTTCCCACCCCCCACAGATTGACAAGGAGGGAGCGACCAAGAAGTTTCACCCAGGGGACAAGCTGCAGCTCTTTTGGGATGAGATGCCCGCACAGGAGTCCTTCCTCAAGCCGCTCGTTCCCGCATCTTCGTAGCTCTTTGGAGATGAGATGCTCAGCTCTTTTGGAACAAAATGCCCGCACAGGAGTCCTTCCTCAAGCCGCTTCTGCCTGCATCCTCGAAACTCTTGAGCTGACTCACAAGGAGTGTTGTAAGGATGGGGGCATGGGTACTTTGAGGATGGGGGCATGGGTACTTTGAGGATGGGGGCATGGGTACTTTGAGGACTCACGTTAACAAGCTGGAGCTCTTTGGAGACAAGATTCTCACACCTTTCCCGCACAGGAGTCCTTTCGTGCAATGGGGTGACCTCAATTTACGGCACTGCAAAATCGTGTTTATATGTACCGTAGAATGATTCAACTTCGGGGACTAGTTTGGCATGTACCGTAATGAACATGCATACCGTAGTCTCTTAGAAAGTGCACATGAGTATGGTATTGAATTGCACTGTGTGCCCCCTAGAAGAAGTGCACATGAGAGAGCATTGAATTGCATTCGTAGTCCCTAGAAGAATTTCACATGAAGAGCAACCAAGTCCCCTAGAAGTTCACACTCCACTGCTTCTCAATAAAGCTATTCCCCCTAGAACTAGTCCCTCGGATCAGAAGTGCTTACCCCTAGAACTAGTCCCTCAGATCAGGAGTCCTTACCCCTAGAACTAGTCCCTTGGATCAGAAGTCTTTGCCCCTAGAATTGCATTCATACCAGTACCCGGTCCCTAGAAGTTCACAGCTCAATTGCTTCACTAGAAGTACGGTAGTCCCCTTTAAGTCTTCCCTCCTATAACTTTTTTCCCTGGAAGTCTTCACCACTAGAACTTTTCCCCTGGAAGTCTTCCCCCCTAGAACATTTCCCCCAAGTCTTTCCCCCTACCGGTAGAACTTTCCCCCTAGAAGTCTTCCCCCTAGAACTTTTCCCCTAGAAGTCTTCCCCACTAGAACTTACCCCTAGAAGTCTTCCCCCTAGAACTTTTCCCCTTCCCCAAGAACTTTCCCCCTAGAACTTTTCCCCTAGAAGTCTTCCACCCTAGAACTTTTCCCCTAAAAGAGTTAGCAGCTTCACTGCAACTCTGCTCCATTTTTCCATTGCACCATCCACCATCCAACCAGCCATTCGCCATCATCCAGCCCTCCATGGCCATCCCACCATGGAAAGACTCCTCTTCTCCATCCAGCCAGCCACCTTTCACCATCCTTCTCCCTTCACTTATCCATCCAGCCAGCCACCTTCTCGCTTTGTTTTTTTTTTTTTTTTAGGCCTCACCATCAGAGCCAGGGATAAAAATCCGTCCCATCAGCATCTCCTGGCGCGATGCTTACGGGCTGAGACCCGGAGGCGTTGCGTCACGGGTACTGCCGTGTAACTCGGCTAAAAATCCCTCCGACGTAAAGCAACATTGCGCTTGCTCTAGCCACACCCACCCCAGTGTGGTCTTTCCCTTTGTAAAGCAAACCATTCCAGCAGGGCTGAAACGGGCTTGCTCTAGCCACACCCACCCCAGTGCGGTCTTCCCCTTAGTTGCTGAGGTCTAGCCACACCCACCTGGGTGTGGACTAGCCTAGGGAACCGAGAACCCCCCACACCCACCCCGGTGTGAGAAAGCCTTTTAAGTGACCGAGACAGAGCCCCCCACACCCACCCCAGTGTGGGAAAACCCTTGTGTGGAAAGAGGAGATTTCTCCACACCCACGCCGGTGTGGACTACTCTCTCTCTCTTAAGTGGCTGAGAGCCTCACACCCACCCCAGTGTGATCAGGCCTCATGAGAGCTCAAGCCCCTCACACCCGCCCCGGTGTGATGCTGACTTGAAGAGAACGTCACCCACTCCAGCAGTGATGCTACCTGGCCATCCGGGTGCCCAGAACGCTTTCAGAGGCCTGAACCTCCCTCCAATGTGCAGAAGCCGGCCGGCCGACTGCACACCGTCAGGGCTCCAAAAACGTCCCGGCCCGGTTGCACATCACATCACCACTGGAGCAGGCTCCGCCCTCTGCCCCCCACACCCTCCCCAGTGTGGGAAAGCACCCTCGCATGCTGTCCCATGCTTGCCATTCCAAGGCCCCATCAAGCCTTGGCCACGTCTCAGCCACAGCTCAGCCCCCTCCTGGTCGAGGCACCCAGGCAGCCCCCATGCGCGGCGGAATCATTGTTTCCTGCACAGGGCAAAAACATTGAGTCAGTATAATGAATTGTGTAACAAATTCTGAATTGAAATGAAACACGTGGAATTGAAATGCAGCATACTGCAGTAGCAAGAATCGGAGCAGGAACTTACTTTGAGGGTACAAAGGCAGCGCCTCCTCCCAGCAGCGCCTCCCAGCAGCTCCTTGCCTTCAGCTCCTCGTTTTCTGTACAGGATTAATGCACCAAGTTAGTAAAGGGAAAGAAACATGGCTGGAAAAACGGAAACTGAATCATGTTCGGGAGAGCGCAAGGAGAAGGGATGGACAGAACGGAAGGAGGACTTACTTGACAAGGAGTTGAAGGTAAGTTGAAGTGCCGTGCAGCTCCTCCAGCACCACGTGACTTGTCTTCGACGTCAGCAGCACCACGCACAGCTTCTTTTTGACTTCAGCAGCAACAATGGAGTTCATTTCGGCTCCAGAAGTAGCAGTTGGTTTTCTGCAACGAGGCCACCAAAGTGAGTTAGAAATCCGAGTTATATTGTAAAGGCAGGGAGAAAGCAAGCACGGAAGCGAGAAAGGAGATAAAGCAATAGCAAAAACTGACAAGGAACAACTAACTCTGGTGCAAACGAACATACCTCGGGACTTTGAGTTGGAGATCCAGTGAAAGGAGGGGTGGTGGATGGCGGATGGAGGAAACCCAAGGATGCCTTCTCGTTGACTTCAGCAGCAGCACCACGTGACTTGTCTTCAAACTTAGCAGCACCACGTGACTTGTCTTCGACGTCAGCAGCACCACGCACGCGGCTTCTCTTTGACTTCAGCAGCAACAAATGAGTTCATTTCGGCTCCAGAAGTAGCGGTTGGTTTCCTGCAACAAGGCCACCGAAGTGAGTTAGAAATCCGAGTTATATCGTAAAGCCAGGGAGAAAGCAAGCACGGAAGTGAGAAAGGAGATCAAGCAATAGCGAAAACTGACAAGGAACAACTAACTCTCTGGTGCAAACGAACATACCTCGGGACTTTGAGTTGGAGATCCGGTGAAAGGCGCGGTGGTGGATGGCGGGTGGATGGAGGAAACCCAAGGATGCCTTCTTGTTGACTTGGGCAGCAGCACCACGTGACTTGTCTTCGAATTTAGCAGCACCACGTGACTTGTCTTCGACGTCAGCAGCACCACGCACGCGGCTTCTCTTTGACTTCAGCAGCAACAATGGAGTTCATTTCGGCTCCAGAAGTAGCGGTTGGTTTCCTGCAACAAGGCCACCAAATTGAGTTAGAAATCCGAGTTATATCGTACAGGCAGGGAGAAAGCAAGCACGGAAGCGAGAAAGGAGATAAAGAACTAGCAAAAACTGACAAGGAACAACTAACTCTCTGATGCAAAAAAGCATACCTCGGGACTTTGAGTTGAAGATCCGGTGAAAGGCGCGGTGGTGGATGGCGGATGGATGAAAGAAACCCAAGGATGCCTTTTCGTTGACTTCAGCAGCACCACGTGACTTGTCTTCAGATTTAGCAGCACCACGTGACTTGTCTTCGGCGTCAGCAGCATCACGCACGCGGCTTCTCTCTGACTTCGGCAGCAACAATGGAGTTCATTTCGACTCCAGAGGTAGGAATCCTGCAAAAAGGCCACCAAGCAGAGTTCGGAATCAGAGCTATATCGTAAAGGCAGGGAGAAAGCAAGCACGGAAGCGAGTAGATCAAGCAAAAGCAACTGACAAGGAACTAGCTCTGGTGCAAAATGAACATACCTAGGGATTTGAGTTGGAGATCCGGTGAAAGGCGTGATGCCTTCGTTTAGACTTGAGCAGCACCCACGCATGTGACTTCTCTTGGACTTCAGCAGCAACAATGGAGTACGTTCAACACCAGATGTGGCGTTTGGATTCCTGCACAACACCACCAAACTAAATTAGAAATCACCAAGGTATATAGAAAAGAAAAAAAGAAAGCAAGCACGAAAGAGTGTGCGGAGATGAAGCAATAGCAAAAGTGACAACGAAATGAACTTTAGCGCAATATAACTTACCTTGGGATGTAAGTTGGAGAGCCAGTGAATGGCGGGGAGGTGGATGGTGATGGCGGATGGCGGATGGGTGGCTTCAATTGGACGAGCAGCTTCAGTTTTCTTCGTTTTCAGCAGCTCCTTCCCTGCACCAGGCAACAAAACAATGTCATCTCTTTTCAAAAAGCTTGATATTGTAAAGACAAGGCGAAAGCAAGCAACACAGCGAGTGTGGAGATGAAGCATTAGACAAATACTTACTCTGAAATGACACCAGAAACACCTCCTTCCAGCAGCTCGTCCCAGCAGATCCGTTGATCTCCTTTGCGGATCTATTAATCTTCTTTCCAGATCCGTTAATCTTCTTTGCAGATCCGTTGATCTAATTTGCAGATCCGTTGGTCTCATTTGCAGATTCGTTTCTCTCATTTGCAGATCCGTTGATCTCCTTTATTGGCAGATTTGTTGATCTCGTTTGCAGCTCCGTTCGAGCTTCGTTCCAGCAGCAGCAGCAGCAGCTCCCTTCCCTGCAAAAGGCAACAACACGAAGTTAACACTTGCCAACGAGCTTCTTAAACAGAAAATTATACAAAGAAAGCCAGAACTGAACTGAGATTAGACATGCAGCAGTAACAAAACGAAAAACGAAATCGTACCGAGGTAAAGTAAAGTGAAGAACAAGGGTGGCGGGTGGCGGGTGGCGGATGGCTCCTCCCAGCAACTCGATCATTCTTGGCCACGTCTCAGCCCTCTTCTTGTTGAGGCAGCCCATTGCGCAGCGGAGTTGTTGTTCCCTGCGCATGACAAATACACTAAGTATACTGAAATAGGTAACAAACAAACATACAAGAGTAGCGAACGTGGAATCGAAAGCAAACATACAGTAGTAGCAAGATCCAAAACGGTACAGCAACAGCATCTCCTCCCAGATCTCCTCCCAATAGCTCCTCCCAGCAGCGGGTTGAGGTCGTTGCAGCTCCATCAACCGCGTCATCTCTTAGTACGCGTGTTCTTCTTCACTGGGGGATGGGGTGAAAAGACAAAAAAAAAAAAAAAAAAAAAAGTTAGACGCCAATAAATACAGTTGCAAGAAAAAGAAAAAGAAAAAATAAAACAAGAGCAAATCGAAAATCGAAACAATGGAAAATGAAATGAATGAGAAATGGAAGCATCCATGATTCTCCGAGTGGCCACAGCTCGCAGAGGGAGGATCTAACTGCTACCCAAACCCAAACCCAAACCGAGGAGGATCATCTGCTCGCTGCGACCACCATCGAATCAGAGGGACGGTGCACAATGAAATATGAATGATGTGTGCATGTGAGAAAAAAAACGACATTGAGCGGAAAAAACAAAACTTAAAGAACGTTAAGAAGGGAATGAAACTTCCCAGTTGCGGTCATCGTGAGCAGATCCGCCTTCATGCCACGCTCATCACCGCCTTCGCACACCCTCCATTGATGGAAGTGATAGTTCGCGTCCACAAGAAGAATTGGTTGAGTTGCCCGCAGTGCTGGAAGAAAAGACTCCGAGTGCTAGAAGAGAATACATCGAGTTCTGCGCTCAGAGTGACCACATCTGCTGCACTACCATCAAGTTGGCTCAATCACAAGGATGGGCTTGACAGGATGTTTGAACGGGGGTCCTGGTTTGGGAGAAGTATCGGTGGTTCGGATCCCAACCTATAACTTCTTCGCATTTTTTGAAATAAAAACGATCCGGATTGGATGAACGGCCAAGCGACTCTCTTAACCGCTTGAAATTTCATGCTTCATCCAAGGTTTGGGAGAAAGTGGATCTGAGAGTAGAGGTTCGGGGAAACACAACCTAACATTTTGCGGGTCGGATCCTAATCTGTTGCAGCACCAGAATTGACCGCGCATCGATCAAGCTCTGGGAAGGAGCCGCTAACCTGCCATGGTAGCCGCTAATTCTGACGGGTTGCTTTCCTCATGCTTGTGTGTGGAGTCAGCTTGAGCAAACCCTAGCTGACCCAGGCGGGAAGAGGAGGGTGCAGCAGAAGTTGGAACAGTGTCAGATTCAAGACAAAGGGAGTGAACATTTGGAGGAAGTTCAAGAATAGTCACTTTCAAGGACAATTTTCCCACCGAGCAAAATGTCAACACGATTCAGGCTAAGCACCAGGCTGACCACAATCTCCCCCCCGGTTCTGGTTAGCTCTGCCATAAATAGCTCTGCAGCGACAATCTAAAGCGAGCCCCCTAAATTAAACAGCATTCCTCTTTATGCCTGCTAGTATCTGTTCACTCATCAGAAAAAAACTCTACGAAAGGAACTCTGGGAATGGTGTGGTCCCCACCACCCCCCGCCCCCCACGGGAATTTGGATTTGCGGTGGCAGTCATAGTGTAAATTTTGGAGGTGTCCCGGAGGAAAGTGCTAATAACTGAAGTTGTACAGAATTTCCTGCAGTTCATATTCCACACGCACACCTCCACACCCCAGGACAACCCTCGTGATTGTGGTACTGTACAGTAACTGGTTGACCAACCTAGGTGGAAAAGGCTGCCCAAGAACTTACCTCGGAGTCTCTGAAGAAGGTTTGGTGGTCCCCACCCCACGAGTTCGGATTTGCAGGGAATCATGTGATAAAAAATTTTGAGCTGTGGCCGAGTGAAGGGCTGATGAACTGAAAGTTCCTGAAATTGATCCTACGCAAAAACACCCCCAAAAACACCCCATGATAGCATTCATGATTCTTCTAATTCGTGTATTAGGTTCAGCATTCAATTTTACGAAGGCTGCCCCCGCAAACACACCTCGGGAGTACCTCCAAACTGGTTTTGAAGAAGGCGGGTTCTGGCTGGTTGCGGCGTTCCAGTCCCTCGAGTCGCGAGGGTGTAACCCAGACTGGCGAAGTGCAGATGGGTGAGACGAGAAGGATTGCGCGGGAATGTTCATTCTCGTGATGTCTGGTAACAGATTGCTCAAACCCTGGAGCGACGCGGCAGAAACCACATTCGGGAGGTACAAAAGTTTCTGAAAAATGGCTTGCGGACATGATGCACCCGACACAAGCCGCGAATCGCGTTCGATTTGAGTGTGGTTGAGCTGCGGCTGCACAGCAACATGAGTTGAGACTTTGGTGTTACAATGTACACTGACCAAAGTTGACAATACATCACTGTTGATTATTCTGAAGCAACCTACATCTCCCCACTTATCTTCAGTTCAGACCACACTTGGGAGCCTTGCATGATGAGGTTCTAGCACAGTGGAAGTCCTTGTGCCCAACTCTCACATCCATATTTCAATTATCTTATATTGTCAGCATGGGAGCTCTATACAGGACTCAAATGTTGGAATGAGCCCAATTGCGACACTCGCCTGGCATTATTGCAGTACCTAACGGGTGCTGGAGCGCGGGAACCCTACAACTCCCCGTGTTGAAGGAAACGTGTTGGAGGAATGAGCTGGCAAGCTGACCACGGGCAGGAAAAAACTAAACCCCATCGCGACTGGCATGCCATTCGGGAGCCTCAACCCTAAAATTTTAGGGTTGAGGCTCCCGAATGGCATGCCTTCCAAGTGGGTTTTACGGTAGCTTTTTTCCTGCCCGCGGCCAGCTTGCTGACTCATTCGACTGCCAGCTGGCAGTCGAATGAACCTTCCAGATTCCATGTGCGTAGTCTTGTACCATACCATGCATCCATCCGCTACACGTCTTGGCCGAAGAGAAATCGGCCGAACAAGTAACACAATGCTGTTTCTATGGAAATTTAGATGCAAGCATCAAAATAAGCATACGAGTGTGCGCGGGTGTACTCCAGGAGACTACTGTACGTGCGGTCCGCCACGCCAATAAAGAGCGCCTCTGTATCGGGGGAGAACGATATCCCTGCAATCTCGCCGAATATGTCAATCTCCTGTGCTCGAGTAAACCCGCTGCTCGTGTCAAAGACATGCACGAAGTCTGCTGGCTCAGCCATGGCCATGAACCTGGGCGAAGCGAGGGAGGGGAGGGGGGAGGAAGGGGGTTTGAGATGATGTACCATGTGCAAGCATGTGGCGAGGAGGAGGGAAAGAAGGGAGAGAGGGAGCAGGGTCATATGTGACATGGAAACGAGAAAGGTGTTGAGGGAAGTGTGCTGGGTCAGCCATGACCATCAACTTACTTGGGTGGAGCGAGGGAGAGGCAGGGAGTGACATGTCAGATGACACGACCATCAACTTGCCATGAAACAGGAAGTGTGTAATCTGTGAACCAAGAACCTGCCATTGCCTACCCCTCCCTCCCCCCCCCCCCCCCCTTTTTCCCCCTTCCTCCACCACACACACTGACCTGCCGTCACTAGTGAATCTGAGTGACCGAATGGCCCCCAGGCGCCCCTTGAGGGTGAACAGGGAGTTGTCTAGTCGCCGGCGGTCCCACACACGGCACGTGGTGTCTTGGTTGCCCGTAGCAAAGAGGTAGCCACCTGGGTGCCAGGCTGTAGCGAAGGAGTAGTCCACGTGGCCCTGCATGCGCGCTACAACCTGTGAGGGCAGGGACGGGGGATGGGGATGTGGGGGCGGTAGGGGATGTGGGGGACGTGGGGGACGTGGGGGATGTGGGGGATGTGGGGGATGTGATACAAGAGGCAAGGAGGCCAGGCTGTAGCAAAGGAGTAGTCCACGTGGCCCTGCATGCGCGCTACAACCTGTGCAGGCAGCGAAGGGGGTGAGAGGGCAGCGAGGGGGGTGACAGGGCAGCGAGGGGGGTGAGAGGGCAGCGAGGGGGGTGGGAGGGCAGCGAGGGGGGTGAGAGGGCAGCGAAGGGGGTGAGAGGGCAGCGAGGGGGGTGAGAGGGCAGCGAGGGGGGTGGGAGGGCAGCGAGGGGGGTGAGAGGGCAGCGAGGGGGGTGGGAGGGCAGCGAGGGGGGTGAGAGGGCAGCGAGGGGGGTGGGAGGGCAGCGAGGGGGTGGGAGGGCAGCGAGGGGGTGGGAGGGCAGCGAGGGGGTGGGAGGGCAGCGAGGGGGTGGGAGGGCAGTGGGGGGATTGAGAGGCTGTAGCGAAGGAGTAGCCCATGTGGCCCTGCATGCGCGCTACTACCTGTGAGGGCAGCGAGCGGATTGAGAGGGGATATGGGGTGGGATTTGTGGGATATGGGGATGAGGGCATGCGTTGAGAATGGCAGACGAGACAGGGGAGATGAAAGGAGGTTGGGAGGTGGAGAGACAAGACGGCAAAAAAAGATGGAAGCAAGAAAGTGTTCATAGAAAAGATGGTGGATATGCATTGCCAAGAAAAGGGTAAACAAATTCGGGAATGCAGCAAGCAAGGAACGACATGGGTGGAATAAGCAGGCATGGGGTGAGAAGGAGGGCGAAGTAGGAAAGGGATGGAGTGATGAGAGAGGCAAAGGGAGGCACAAACCTTTCCAGAGGCTAGGTCGAGCAGTAACGCCTCGGGGTCGTCCCCCACCACTGACACCAGCTGGCTGTCCGGCGCCACTGCCGTGTGCTGGTGAGGGGGAGGGAGGGGACGGAGAAGAGGGAGAAGGAGACAAGAGGGAGAGTGAGAGGATGCAACACGGGATGCTTGTGGGGCTGATATAGGCTGGAGCCACGGAGAGGACGAGGGCGTGGGAGAGGACGAGGGCGTGGGAGAGGACCAGGGCGTGGGAGAGGACGAGGGCGTGGGAGAGGACGAGGGCGTGGGAGAGGACGAGGGCGTGGGAGAGGACGAGGGCGTGGGAGAGGACGAGGGCGTGGGAGAGGACGAGGGCGTGGGAGAGGACGAGGGCGTGGGAGAGGACGAGGGCGTGGGAGAGGACGAGGGCGTGGGAGAGGACGAGGGCGTGGGAGAGGACGAGGGCGTGGGAGAGGACGAGGGCGTGGGAGAGGACGAGGGCGTGGGAGAGGACGAGGGCATGGGAGAGGACGAGGGCGTGGGAGAGGACGAGGGCGTGGGAGAGGACGAGGGCGTGGGAGAGGACGAGGGCGTGGGAGAGGACGAGGGCGTGGGAGAGGACGAGGGCGTGGGAGAGGACGAGGGCGTGGGAGAGGACGAGGGCGTGGGAGAGGACGAGGGCGTGGGAGAGGACGAGGGCGTGGGAGAGGACGAGGGCGTGGGAGAGGACGGGTGACATGTGAAGATGCGAGAGGGTGGATGAGAAACAGGCCGGATGAGAGAGGGTGGATGAGAAACAGGCGAAGGGCAGAGAACAAGGCACACATGGCTGCTTGTAGGGAAGGGAAGGCATGGCGGGGCTCACATTGACGGGCCAGGGGAAGGCGGGGGCTCACATTGACGGGCCAGGGGAAGGCGGGGGCTCACATTGACGGGCCAGGGGAAGGCGTGGCGTGAGAGGATGGAGAAGGTAGCAACGTCGAAGTCCCTCACCACACAGTCGTTGTTGGATGTGAGCACGCTCAGTGCTCCACTGCGGGTGAGGGAGAGGGGAGAGAGAGGGGAGAGAAAGAGAGAGTGAGGCGACAGGGGAGAAAGAGAGGGGCAAAAGGGAAGAGAAAGGAAAACGGGAGGAGACGGATGAGAAGAGCAGCAGGGCAGTACAGACGCTTGCTGCAACAGGACGTGCAGCAGGCAATGCTTCACATCACAGCCTCATCACACTTGGAAAACCAACTACCATAATGTAAACCCACGCCATCCCATTGTGGGACGCCCAAAGTCTACCCTGAGCAAGAAAAGCCCATCGAGGCATCCCCATGCCCATGGTAGTCACGAGTGCCATCTATCCAATCCCCATGGCCCGCCTCTCCTCTCACCTGTTAGGTCTGAAGATCTCAACAGCGTTCGTGATTGCGCTCTGATCTTGGGAGATCCGCCCTGTGAACGCTACTCCTGCTTCCGACCCCGAGCCTGCGTCCGCGTCCGAGCCTGTGCCGAGCCTGGTGCAGACCATCTCCCCGTGGAAGCCCCCTGCCACGAGCAGTCCGTGCCTGACGCACATGGTGCTCACTTGTACCCGATCTACCGACTCCCACACCCCCTCCTGCTGCTGCTGCTGCTGCTGCTGCTGCTGCTGCTGCTGCTGTTGGGAGGGGGGCAATCCCCCTGCTTCTCTCCCCAGCACCGCTCTGCCCTCCTCTGTACCGTTGCTGCTGTTGCTTCTCCCAGCAGCAGCGGAGCCCGCAGCGGAGGGCATGGCTCCAGTGTAAATTGCCCGCGCAGAGGGCTCCAGCTCCACTCCGCTGCGCTGATTCCCCCAGCCTGCTGCAACCCCCGCGCCTCCTGCGCCCCGCGCGCCTGCTGTGGGCGCGTGGGCGTGATTGGGGGCGTGACGCCTGGCGGCGAGGGGGTTCCCCAGGTCCAGGACCGGGGTGGACTTGCGCGTGAGCGGCGAGAAGTGGTTGATGACGTGGTTGTGCAGCGAGTACACGTCATGCGCTGACGTGGCCCACACGAGGTTGCGCAGCTGGAAGTGCACGATGGTGGACTTGACTGCGCGCGTGTTGTGGGCGAACTCGTACAGCGTGCTGCCCGTCGTTACCTGCTGCACTTCCTGGGAGATGAAGCAGGCAGTCGGGGGGAGGGGGAAGCGGGAGAAAGAGGAGGGGATTGAGGAGGCCAAGAGAAACTACACCACCTGCTGCACTTCCTGGGAGACGAGAGGCCGCACGATAATGGAGGCGAGCAGTATCTGGTGGTTAAGAATAATGCGGGAAAAGGGATAAGAGGAGTAAATCGAGGTAGGTACGGAAGAGACAGAACAGTACCCCTAACACTTGTTTTTGTTCTTGTGCAGCCGCATGCCATACGTGCTAAAGCGTGTCTGCGCGCGTCCATCACCTGCGCGCGCACCTTATCCACGACATCCAACGACACGTCGAGGTTCTTGTAGTTCTTGTACTGCTGCAGCCGCATCGCGCGGTACTTCTCCCGGCTCAGGTGCAGCCGCTCCCACGGAATCCCCTGAATGTCCCGCCCCCGCCGCACCTGCCGCGCGCTCACGTCCTCCGGGCCTTCCAGCTGGCATCAGGGTGATACAGGGTGCGACAGGAGAAGCGGGGAGGTGGGGGGAAGGGAAAGGCGATTTGTTCAGTTGAAGAAGAGGCAGGATGCACGGCGACGGGGAATGGCGCCGCGACCGGACCTAATCCGAATCAGGCTGGCGACGTAACTATAGGTATTTATAATCGTTGCACGAGAAGGCGGCTGAACGAGATTACACCCGTAAATGCGTAGTCGCTGCGGCTCGCACGGTAACACGGATAAGGAGCACGCAACGAACATGCATCCATCATGTAATGAGGCGAAAAACACGCCACCCAGCGGCCAGCCGACGATCCGGAAACCTACGAGATCATTATCGTCGTCGGAGTTGTCTTGAAACGACCGGGTACCGCCTCGCTGAGCGCCTCGTCGCCTCCACGAGAACCCGAAGTCGTCGTCGCCCGGAAAGGCATCGTTGTCGTCGTCGTCGTCGTCGTCGCTCGCTGCGAGCGATTCATCCGTGTCGTAGTACACCTGCCGCTGCTCCGGATCGCCACCAGCTGGACCCGCGTCGTAGTAGACTCGGCGCTGATGTGTACGGTCATAGCCGGCATTCGTGTTTTCGTGCTGCTCCGTGTGGCGATAGTCGCTGTCCGTGTCATCCTGCTGCTCTATGTAGCGATTGTCGGCGTCTGTGACTTCGTGCTGCTCCGCCATGTCCGTATCGCTCGCATCGCCCATCAGCTGATGCCAGGGAGCGCACAGAGAATAAAGCGCGGGAAAAAAGGACGGAGGGGAAAAGAGATGACGACAAGCGCGTAAGGAAATTCACTTGAGCTCAACGAGGAAGGGTGAATCAGATGACGCACGATGATAGTAAACGTCGTATAGTGGTGCAGAAACTAGCGAATGAATAATTGATAGCCATAAGAACCAATGGAATGCACCAACCTCGAAGTCATCCATCTCGGGTATCACTCCGTCTATTCGCCTCCCTCTTGGATTCCACAATATCGCACACAACCAGAGATAAGACGCGCCGAGATAAAGAATCAGGCCTTGCGCCGAACTAATATTTCCAACAGCTGAGAGAACTATGAGACCCTCTAGCGACTTTCTTGGGTAAGGGGGCTTCTGCTGTTGAATGCTTTTGTCAGTTCTACGTATCTCCTAGAACCTGCAATTTCGGCTAAGAATGAGCTGAGCTCACTTCCCTACTGCTCGAAATGAGCTTGCATGCAGGGGAGTTTCTTACCTTGAAACCCTACACCGCCGTTTAAGATCTACGCTTATTTCTTTCAAACGCAATGCAACTTTCTGAAACCCACAACCCAAACTCGTGAGAAATCTAGGTTTGGGCTGTGTCACTGTAGCACTACACACAAACAGCAGGACAACCAGTGTGTAGGACGGGAAGGATGACCAGATCCATGCGATGAGTTTCGTCGCACATGGGGCTTTGTCAGAAAAAGACCCTGGGCCGACGAGAAGTTGTTCGCAGCACCCTGGGCCATGCGACCAGACCGTTTGGCGTTGGCGAATGAATATCGGACGGCTGATTTCAGTCCGCTCTCAAATGCACGATGAAATGTCGATGTCGCAGTGTCGTCCTGCCAATTCGCAACCGTCGGGCTGACCCTCCAAAATTTTGCCGAGACTACACTCTTCAGTGCAACGTAAAAAGTACTGATAGTTCAGCTCACTATCGAAGTTATTCGGATCTCTATAAGGGAGAATGCGCCGCCTCGATTTCTCGGGCTCTGGTACACCCTGGGAACCTGGGAAGGAGGTTCTCAATCAAGCTCCACGCTGCATGCCTGAAATATGAGGCACTTCAGGCACTTCGGGCTTTCAGGCATTTCAGGCAATCCAGCTTTCAGGCATTTCAGGCATCTCCTTATATTAGCCATTCCTACGCCGGATTGCAGTCGTCCTACATTTGATCGCCTTTTCTACCTTTCATCGGTGTGTTTCCAGGGCCTATTCCCCGTGCTTCCGACGAATCGTCAGAATGCCGACTTGTAGTAGTAAGAAGCTCAAGGAGAAAGACATATCTCCCAAGCATGGCATGTCGCCTCGTCAGTTCGCCGCGTTGACCGCCATATGCGACACGCTCGTATTCTCCATGCCGGTTCCGACGGACTCCGACGACCCGTATTTTCAGCTCGTCGGGAAGCGAAAGGAAGGCTCGCAGTCGGATAGCCAATGGAGCGAGTTTTACGGCGAGCCGCGGAAGGAGGCCATCACGGCGTACTTCGCGGAATCCGCGTCTAGCCTCGGCATCGTCGACAAGGTTCGTCGGCCCGTGATAGAATCGCCCCGCTCTCCCCTGCCGTTCGCTCAGCATTCTGACCCGACAGTCCTCCGTGCGGCTCTATTACCCAGCCTTCCCTCGCTCGACCGTGCATTTGCACAAACGTAGCGGCGAATCGCGTGTTATCATACTTTCTATCGCTTGCATTTTCATCCCCGTCGCAGCATCGCACCTTCTCATCTCCGTCGCAGTGTCTACTCCCCTCCTGTGCAGGTGGCCGCGGCAATGCAGCAATGCCAGAAGCCGTTGGCGCTGGGAGTCTTCAGCACGGTGCTGTGGCTCCTCTCCAATCGCCTTTCTGTACACATTTCAAAAGTCGCCGTCTCTGCTCCCCTCCTGATCAGGTGGCCGCGACATGCAGCAGTGCCTGAAGCCACTGCCATTGCGCGTCTTCAGCACGGCCGTATGCTTTTGTGAAGGCATCTCAAAACTCGCCGCCTTTGTCTCCCCTTCGTTCAGGTGGCCGCGACAATGCAGCAGTGCCTGAAGCCCCTGCCTCTGAGTGTCTTCAGCACGGTGCTCTGGCTCCTCTCCACTCGCCTGGGCACGCTGCTGCTGGCCGGCCGCAGGGCCTTCACCCGGCGGCCGCCGTTCGTGCAGCCCTTCGCAAAGCTGACGCCCCAGGCTCGCGAGGCAGTGCTGCTGCGATGGTCTGTCAGCAGCAACTTCCTGCTGCGCGCTGTGTTCAAGGTGGGGAATAGGAGCGGGAAGAGGGGGAGGGGGGGTTTTGTGATGGCGGATGGGGACAGCAAGAGGGAGTCGTGGTGCAGTCCATGCTTTTCGTGGCTGAGTTTCGTGCAGTTTCGTGCAAGTCTCCCTCATGCCTATACCTCGTGTTCGCCATGTGTCCCCTTGCCCCTCACAGACGTTCCGCAGCTTCACATTCTTCCACGTAGGCGCACAGGTGAGCCTCTCCCTTTCTATCCAATCCATGCCCTCGCTTCGAGTTTACACCGCAACCCCGCTCCCACCCCGCACTACACCCTGCACCTCCCTCGCTCACTCCCCTCATGGTATCCCCTTTGAATTACCTAAAAGGTTTGCTCTTGCTGAGATAGGGCGAGGCATGGTCAGCAGAAGTTTTTTGTACCCTCCCTCCCAGTCGGCACGTGTGGAATTTATTCTTGACGTGTGCGGCTTAAGAAAAGGGTAGCCTAATTATGTACTGTTATTGTCGGGGTCAGCCACCTTCAATGCACCCCATGCACCACAATCACTCCGTGTATGACGTTCACTCCATGCATGTATGACGTTCACTCCATGCATGTATGACGTTCACTCCATGCATGTATGACGTTCACTCCATGCATGCATGCACCACAATCACCCCATGCGCTGCAGCATGACGGCTCTGGCAACAGCATGATGTGGCGAGCCATGGGGTACTGTGGACCCGATCCCAACATGCTCGCTGCTCAAAAGCACCGAGGCCAAGACAGCTCACCTGCTTGTGATCCTGACGTGGCACAACGTCCAGCTCAACATGCTGACGCAGCACAGCGGCCAGCTCAGCGATCCGACAGTGGCGAAGGAGAAGCAGAGCATAGCAACGGAACGATGAGGGGAGAGGGGGAGAGTGGTGGGTGTGGGGTTCAGGGGGGCGAGGCGAGGCCTCTAGACGCAGCGGTGGTGGACTGTGCAGCAGAGGGCGAGGGGCTGGCAGCCGTGCTGCAGGGCAAGGGCGTGGACGTGCTGGCAGGGCCCAGGCAGACGATTGGTCTGCTGGGCCAAAGGGAGAAATGTGAAGGAGAGGTGGGTACGTGGGTTGATGTGTGTGTGTTGGTGCCGTGTAAGGGGCGGGGCTGGGGCTGGCGGCAGTGCTGCAAGGCAAGGGCGTGGATGTGCTGGCAGGGCCCACGCAGACCATAGGGCTGCTCGGCCGGGGGGGTGATGGGGAAGGCGAGGAGGGTGCGTGGGGCGATGTGTGTGTGGTGTGTGTGTGTGTGTGTGGTGTGTGTGTGTGTGTGTGTGTGTGTGTGTGTGATGTGTGTGTGATGTGTGTGTGATGTGTGTGTGATGTGTGTGTGATGTGTGTGTGTGTGTGATGTGTGTGTGTGTGATGTGTGTGTGATGTGTGTGTGATGTGTGTGTGCCGTGTGAGGGGTGTGGCTGGGCCTCGCAGCAGTGCTGCAGGGGAAGGGCGTGGAGGTGCTGGCAGGGCCCAGGCAGACCATAGGGCTGCTGGGCTGGGGAGATGAAGGGGAAGGCGAGGTGGGTGCGTGGGGTGATGTGATGTGTGTGTTGTGGGAGGTGCAGAGGGGAGCGTTAATGAGGTTAACTTCTTTTCATGAAGAACGTTCTACACCCCGTACACACACTTCATCCATCCATCCCCCTCTCTTTCGTCCCACCTCTCACTCACTCCACCTTGTTGCATCTCTTTCCACCGAGTCATTTCTCCCCCCCTCTCGTACCATCAATCATCAGCCTTTTTCCTGCCCCGATTTTACTGCCATTCACCCCTTCCAACTGCACACCACCTAAGCCCCCGTGTCAGCCTGTGGTGGTGCGGTGCGATGCGGTGGTGATCGGTTCCGGCTGTGGAGGAGCCATCATCGCGGCTCAGCTCGCTGAAGCAGCAGCTGGTGGTGGTGGTGCTGCTGCTAATGGTGACACAGGCGGCAGCGGGTGGCAGAGGAGGGTGCTGGTGCTGGAAGCAGGGGGCTACTTCTTCCGCTCTGACCTCTCTCTTCTCGAAGCCCCCTCAGCTCAGATGTGAGTACACCCATTCCCTTCCGTTTTTCTTTCCCTCTCGTTCCCTTTCCTCCCTCTGCTCGCCCTCCCTCGCCTCACCCTCCCCATTTGGTATGACATGCATGCTTTCTTTACCACGGAGGATGGCTGGTGGTGGGGAGAGAGTGAGTCGATCCGAAACGTTCCTCCCCATTGCTCCCTCTTCTCACCCTCCATTCCGCACTCCATCACCCTCGCTATCAGGTACGACACGCAGGGCTTTCTGACCACGGAGGACGGTGGGGTGGCGCTGCTGGCAGGGAGAACAGTGGGTGGCGGCAGCGCTGTCAACTGGTCTGCATCCTTTCGCACACCGCCCCACGTCACCAGGGAGTGGGCCAGCGAGTACGGGCTCAAGGTGGGGAGGCAGCAGCAAGGAGGTGAAGATAGGCATGTGGGGGGGGTTTGAGATGCTGCCGCGCATATGAGTGCTGGGGCCGCGCATATGAGTGCTGGGGCTCCTGAACTGTATGCCAGTCACAGCTCAGCTCGGCAAGTCATGGCTGCAAATGGATGCTGTGAAACACTCTTCAACCTCGCTCACTCGCTTGCCACTTTTCTGTCTCACACTTTCCCTTTTCCTGCCTTGCACCCTTTTACTTCCCTCTCCTCTCTGCCCCGCACTGCTGGCAGCAATTTGAGTCGCCGGAGTATGCAGCAGCCATGGATGCTGTGTGTGAGAAGATTCAGGTGCGTGTGAGAGACCGCAGGGGTGTGTGAGAGAATGCAGGGGCGTGTGAAAAGAATGCAGGGATATGCAGGGGTGTGTGAAACGATTGAGGACAAAGATTATCAGCCCCCACAGCAGGAGCAACTCAGCTTAAGGCGGGCCCCTGAGTAGTTTTTTTTTTTTTTTTTTCTCGCTGCCCTTGGCCTGCCACACAGGTGACAGCAGACGAGACCCTCACCCCGCACAGCCTGAGCAACGCGGCTCTCAAGGCCGGTTGCTCAGCTTTGGGCTGCCACCATGCCATCACCCCCCGCAACACCAACCAGCCGCACCCCTGTGAGTAGCCTCAATCGTGTGAGTCCCTTGCTGCATGCCTTCACGCATCTACGTAAGTGACAGCGTTTCCAGGGGCTATCCACCCCTGGTGCGCTCACTGGTGCGCTCACTGCTCTCAAAAATTCACAACCTCGTTGCTGTCCCCTCTTCTTCTCTCTTCCTCGGTTCATACCCACGCCTCTCCCTTCCCCTCTGCTCCCCTCCCAGGCGCCTGGTGCACCTTTGGCTGCTGGTCAGGCGAGAAACAATCCATGCTGGAAACCTGGTTACCAGACGCCGTTACACACGGCGCCCTCATCCTCTCCCGCTGCGCCGCCCTCCGCCTCCTCCTCTCCCCTAACCGCCATGCTAGCACCACGCCTGGTGCTGCTAGTGACAAGGCTGCTGGCGTCACGCGGAAGAAGCGTGTGGTGGGGGTGGAGGCGAGGGTAGAGCGGCAGGGCGTGCGGCAGAGAGTTGTGGTGGAGGCCAACCTGGTCGTTGTGGCGTGTGGCAGGTGGGGACATGCAGTGTCTAGATCCGTAGTATTCTACCTCTATTACAGGTGGCGTCCCACTCCCAACGCAGTCCACATGCCCGCGTGCTTTGAAGTTGAGGGTGAGAATCATCAACAGCTCCTCAACGCATCTGGTATGGCACCTCGCTTCCCCCGTTGTCCCCCATTCCACCCACTTACTCCTCTTCCCCCTCCCCGCCCCCCACCAGCCTGCGCACGCCTCCTCTGCTGCTCGCCAGTGGTCTCACCAACCCTGCCATCGGCTCCTCGCTGCGTGTGCACCCCGTCACCTCCGCCTGGGGCTTCTTTCCAGAAACCGCTCCCTCCCTGCCGCCCTCGCTGCCCGCTGGCCCGGGCTACCTGGGGCCCATCATGAGCGTGAACTCGCGGGAGGTGGCTAACTGGGAGACAACTGGATACGGCGCCATGATTCAGGTAAGGGAGCAGGTGGCCATAACAATCGCACCACATTTGGCCCGCCGTGCTGTCTGGTCCGGGCTATCTGGGGGCCATCATGAGCGTCAGCTCGCAGGAGACGGCCAACTAGGAGACAAGTGGATACATCGCCACAATTCAGGTTAGTGTACTGGTCCCATGAATGGTATCCGTTGGAAGGTGTAAATCACGTCACGTCAATCAAAGCATTTGAATCACAAAGTTTCTGCAATGTCATTGATCATTTCTGCATCTCCCTCGCCTCTCCGCCGTGCCTATCCTCCACCGTCCTCCACCTATCCTTCCCCTGTCTCGTCTCGCCCTTAGCTCCCTCCCCGCCTTGCACACCCCCACCATGAACCCGGGGTCTTTTGGCCCGAAGCCTCCGTCTTCTCACCCTGGGATTCTTCTCCTCCCTGCCTGTGCCGCCCCACCCTGTCACCCTATCCCCCGACCACCAGACCCCCACCATGCACCCGGGTCTGCTGGGCTGCGCCATCCCCTGGCTGGGCAGTCAGACCATCAAGCAGTCGGCAGTGCGCTTTGACCGCACTGCATCGCTCATTGCCATTGTTAGGGACCGAGGCCGTGGCACTGTGCGTGCGGACGGCAGCGGTCGGCCTGTTGTGACGTACCGGCTGTGCAAGGAGGACCAGAAGAGCATGCAGGTGGGATGTAGGGGAGAGGAGAGTGGGGAATAGGGGTTGGGGAGGGGCAAGCGTGTGAGGGGGGGGTGGAGAGGGATGTGGGAAGGTTGTGGGATGTGGGAAGGTTGTGCAGACATGTAAATTGACTCAAAAGTCACCCCAGATGGGCAAGGCGGGTCAGGTATTGTGCTTCCAAGTCTCTCGTGCTGTCGCCTTTTGAGCCATCTCAGAACACGTCTCTCCCCATCTCCCTCTTCTTGTTCCCCAATGTGCTACTAATCATCTGCTATCCATCACCAGGAGGCGTTGCTGCTGTCTCTGCGCATCCTGAGAGCAGCGGGAGCAGTGGAGCTGGGCACGCTTCACCAGTCTCTCAAGCCCTTCCGCTGCCTCGTTCCACCCACCGTTCAAGCCGACTTAGCTGATGCAGCAGCAAGTACAGCCAACGCCGAGTTGGATGGCACTGATGGTCCCGTGGGGATGGATGGATGGCATCGCACGTCCGATGCAGAGTTTGAGGCGTATTTAAAATCCGTGGCTGCAGCGGGCTTTAAGCTCAATGACTGCACGCTGTTCTCGGCGCACCAGACTGGTAGCTGCCCTATGGGTATATCCCCTAAGACCTCTGTTGTAGATGAAAATGGGGAGAGTTGGGAAGCGTCCGGGTTGTTCTTGGGCGATGGTAGTATGTTTCCGACGCCTGTGGGGGTGAATCCTATGGTGTCTATTGAGTCAGTGGCGTTCATGATTGGGAAACGGCTAGCAGAGAGAGTTAGGAATGGTGAATTCAATAGATGAAACGTACGTCAGACTGTTCTGGATCTGGTATACCTTAAGAATAGTGATCAATTGAACTCTCTGTACTTCTGGGTGAGCCTATAGCGAGCATGCGGATGTGCCTGTCTGTCGTCGATCCTTCGCTGCAAGTGTGGTCGGGGGGCCTACCGATTTGGACGGATGTGGGGTGCTTGTCTGTGGTTTGGGGTTTGGCAGGATAAACTCGGCTCGGCATCTCCACTGTACACTAGCTTCGTCAACGTTGTGTGGTTGTTTGTCTCCTTTTGTCAACGTTCGGTACAGTACGGTTGAACACATTGAACCTTGGATATTTCGAGTTCAGTGTACATGCACTGGTACCACATCAGGCGGAGCAACGCTATATTCCTTGTGAAGCGTTCACACTGTAGGTGCATGCATTGTGTAGAAACGATGGTTGATTTGCCCAAGGCTTGCAGCTTCTGTTGTGTTTTTTTCGTTCTTCACGAAGTGCTTGACTTGCAAGTGGCATAAATCGTACGGACAGCAATAGCGCAACGGTCGGATGGGGTGCAATGGTGAGCTGGAAAAGAATGCAGCGCGGGTCACTGGCGACGGTCATTTCACATGACTGCCCGTCGCATCGGGAGGAGGTCGCCGTCATTTCATTGCCGGACTGACTTCGCCTTCGCCGGCACTCACGTCGCGTTGTACACTACAAATGAGCTGTACGTGTACACGTAGGAGGTTTGGTATGGAATCACCCATGACCTTCATGTGAGCCTCGGATAACATGGTACGGTATGGTGTGCTCGCTGACCTGACCAGATTTGGTTTGGTCTGGCTTGGGAGGTCTGGACTTAGACGGAATGGTGTCAGAGGAATCTGCTTGGTTGGATTTTTCTCTTGCCTGATCAGCAGGATCACCAGCAGAACACCTAGCCTGGAACCCCACCCAAACACCCTGTACCACATCGCACCATACTACTTGATACCAAGCAGAACCACACAGCACCACGCACGCCTCGAGCAATTCTTTCCTCGTTATCTGTGAAGACTCTTCAGCCAATACATTAGTATAGAATCGCGAGCCAAAATTATGTCATTTTCCTCGGTGTCTGACTTGATTCGACGTATTCTGCGGTCTATCTCTTCGTACAAGTTCGGATTCTTCTTCCCGAGCACGCGTTCCTCGTATTCCTTCGCGTATGGCTTGACGCCTCTTGCTGTTCATCGAACTCATGGCATTTTCTGTCCCGCAGCCCGCGTCATCCGCAGATCCCGTCATCGTTCTCCTTCCCGATGGCTCCATCCGCTTGTATCACGAGCAGCTCATGCAAGTAAGGGACGTCCTAAAAGAGTTTCCCCACCACGGCCTCGCGTCGCTGAATCACACTGCGCGGGGGGCGCTAGCTTCTGCTTCTGCTGACTATTGTTCCACGACGTCGCGACCATCACAACCGCCAAATGCGGCTCCTCTTCCGCCGGAGCGTTTTTTGCGGCCTGGGGGAACCTATTGCTTGCTGGAGCATCCGTTTTTAGCCGCACACGATGCTCATTCGGCTAATCACGCGCGGCCGCATGATTTGACGACGTGCGCGGCGGAAAGCACGGCGGGCGACGCGGACAACAGGACGGACGACTCGGAGTCGCCGTCAGGCGATGCAACCATTGTAAGCTGCTTCACGCCGCGTGCATCCCGCGCCTCGACCCGCCAACGCGCTGCGGTCGCAGCGACAGGCGGCGGATCCGGCTTGGAGCGCGCGGCGTCCATGCCCCCCATACCCCACTCGCTGCGCGCCGCGCTAATGATGCCCACCACGCCGCGCAAGCCTACTACCGTTGCCGCCAGTGGCGCCGTCGCGTTGCCACCATCGCCTAGTGCCGCCGCCGCGGCGACCATCCCAGCAACAACTCTTCCTCCCCTTGCGCGGACTACCAGCGGCACCGTCCCGACGCAGCGCGCGCCACCGTCCTCCGCCGCTTCCGCCCTCATCTCCCCGCGCGCGCCACCATCCTCTGCGTCCGCCCTCGTCTCCCCGCGGGCACCCCCTGCCTCCGCTTCGTCCCTCGTCTCCCCTCGCGCGCTTCTTTCCAGCGGGTCGCGGAAGCTTGTGCGCGCTTTGACCGCCCTCCCGCGGCCGCATAGAAATTCGTCACGTGAGCGCGACGGGACGGAACGGAGCCGCGTCCCGCGTGACGTCAGCAATCACGGCGCGGCAGGCCCGTGGTCGCTGATGGACCTCGTCTCTCCAAAAGGCGCCGCGAGCGCGTCGCGCGCTGAAAATGATACTACTGCGCAGCTCAGTGATTATACGATTTCCGCAGAAGATATGTGCTCGTGGGAAAACGCCATCCGCGATCTTAAGATCTCGCGAGGTGAGCGTGACGACGAGGGCGACGCGGAGAGTAGCGAAAGGCAGCGAAACGGGGGCGTTCGTTACTTTGGTGGGCGAAATGAGGCACCCAGGCAGGCGAACTGGTCGGGAGGGCTGACGCCCAGAGGCCTCCCGCTGCTGTCGCCCGTTGAGACCGCGTCTGAGAGCGGAGAGGGAGCGCAGCAGCCCTTGCGAAGGCCTGAGCAGCAGAGGCGGAATGCCGTGGATTCAGTGCAGTCAACGCAGTCAACGGGGTACATGTGCAGAGTGTCCAGTCAGGGCAGTCTTGGCATGACTCGACGCAGATCTGAGAGCCCTGTGAGTGGTTGCAGCGGCGGAGGAGGCAACAGCTGGAGAGCAAGCCGGACCAGTGTTGCTGGCAGTAGCAGCGGCAGTATTAACGCCAACACCAATGACAGCAGCAGCGTCAGCAGCAGCAGCAAGGGTCGGCTGCAGGCGGCGTCCCACCGCCTCGCTCTGTTCAAGTCCCTCCGCCTGCACGTTGCCCGCCCCTCTGCTGCTGCTGTCCTTGGCGAGCATGCTGCTGAGAAAGCAGCAGCAGTGGAAGGAACACATGCTGATGGGTTAAACAGAAGTTTTTCAAGCCATACGGATAGTGGCTTGGGTCATAGCGCAGCAAAGCTTGCATGTGCATCAGGGCTGGGTGAGGCGGGCGGCGAGGAGATCTCACTTGGAGCTTCAGCACCTTGTGCCGCGCTATGCCTCTTCTGATTCTTCAAGCAACGACCTGACACAGATGAAGGACTGGTTCTCCCGTAACGTGGCCTCGGCTCCTAATACTCCACTTCCTGTGCTGCCTCGAGATGCTCCTACACCCAAGCTAGTGAATTATCGTGGTTTTGTTGCTGGAAGCACACCGGCAGGTCGTAGCATGAGGAGGATGCACGGCGTAAATGCTTCTGATTACGTCGTTCAGCCCTTTCCAGTGACGCCCCTACATGCCATCTCATAGTAGTAGTGTGGTAGTGTCAGTTACTAGTATTCGCTCTTGTTTATGCTCCTACGGTGGCAATTATCCATAGTGTTTCCACATTCAGCTTCTTGGACATTGTTTGTGCATAATATTCAGCAGGCACCGTATAACTGTATATCCCTAGCTCATGTGTACCGTATTTCATTTTTTCGCACGCTTTCAATTCCAACCATCCCCCAGCCTCGCCTCCTTTCTGTCCTGAAGCCGAGCGCGCCTCGGAGGCTCAAATTTGGTCTGTGCGAGCCGCGCGAGTTGCAGGCCGTCCAGCTTCCCTCGCAACGCAAATCCCTCACGCACACTCACAGCAGACTTCTCCCGCCTGTCGGTGCGAAGAATTTCGAGGCCTGGTCCGGGCAACGGTGAAGCAGTGAGGGGAGGGAGGGGAGGAGAGGAGGAACATCAGGAAAGGAAGCAAGTGAAAGTGATGAGACACGGCCACTGTTGGAATGAAAGTGGCACCATATCCAATGCTGATACAAGTCGTGGAGCTGGATGACGGCGCAGGGCTAGAGCGAAAAGGGCTGCCTTTCTCCCTACTTTGTGAATTACGGTAGGGGAGTTGATGTTTGAAGTCACTTCGTGCTGTTGCTTCAGCTAAAGTCTTGCCACGGTTCGCAGCGTAGGGCTGTTTGGTGACATTTCCGACCGACTAGATCGGCCCCTCCGAGTTTGCGAGTGCCACCGACCCCATCCTTCCTCCACGTTCAGTTGTTAACTCCTTGTCCCGTCGTGAGCCCATAGATAGCGTGGTTCTTTCGTCGATTTCTTTTGCCAGCCTCTCGGACCTGCTATATCCTTACGGACTCTTCTGTTGCCATTCTTCCGAAGGCAAATCTCTCCATTTAGTTTCTCCTCCCCCAAGTCGCTTGTTCCACGCATTTGCAATTAGCCGAAGAAGAAAGGCCTCTAGCTTCGGAGACCTCATGCGGCGCGAGACGGATCTCTCGACGAAGCGAAGTGTAGTACGAACAGAAACCGGGAGCCCAGCGTGTCGTAGGAACCACGATTGTCAACCAGAAGCCTTCGTAAAGATGGGCTCGATATCGTTAGAAGGACACAGTTCGTCATGCACACAACTCAACTCCCAGCACTGTCGAGATACACAAGTATTAGGAGCGAACCGCCGTCCATTCTCCCTCCCACAAAGCCCCGCGCGACGGCAACAACGGCTCGTCGTTTCCTCTCTCTTCTCCCTCCCACTCGCGCTCCTCGCGCTCTTGACCGTTGCGATTGCGCCGTGTAGAGCGGCGGGTTTGGTGGCGGGCGTGGTGTCGCGAACCAACATGACGATTCTCCTCAACGGCGTGCCAGTGGTGCCCAACATGGTTGTCGCAAAGGACGGCTCGGGCGACTTCACCACCCTCCAGGTGCGTACGACGCGTGCGACGCGTGCAATGGCGCATGGTCACGAGGCATGCGATTGTGATTATGACCAATTTCGCGGCTTCGTCGGCTTCGCGAGGCGGAGCGCGCCAAGCGAGAGGCAGCTGGCCGGTAGATATGACGAGCGATCGGGCGGAAGGTAGAATGGACGCGGGGGAAGAGTCGAGTACACGAGCATATAGGGAGAAGCAGGCAGATAGGTGGCGGCGGAAGGAGGAGGTAGTGAGACGATTTACCAACCGCCCATTGCTAGGCTATTGCTAAACGGAACTCCTGCCTTGCGATAACCGCGTGCTCGTGTGCTACTCGCCCGCACATCGCGCGTGCTATTCTGCTTTCACGTGGCGAGTGTCTGGATGGCGACTGACGTGGCATGGTGATCGGTGTGTGCCGTGGCAGGAGGCGATATACTACGTGCCGCCAGCGTATCTGCCGAACCAAGGGACGAAGATCTTCGTCAAGGCGGGGTGGTACAACGAGACGATCATCATCCGACCGTACATGGTGCGTCGCTCGAACGTCGCATGCGCGTCGCATGAGTCGCACGTCGCATGTGCGTCGCATGAGTCGCACGTCGCGTGCAGTATCCTCCCAGCGCGCATACCACGCAGGAAAACGTCGGCTCGCATGTGCGCGTCATCGCTTCCCCGCACGCGTCCGCATGATCGCACGAGCGTCGCACGCGTGACCGCATTCTCGCATGTTCGCCTCGCCATCCCCCCAACGCTCCGCCCAAACCCTTTCCCCTCCCCGTCCGCTATCCTCCTCCCCAACGCTCCCCCCGCTTCCCCCCGCAGCGCTACCTGGCGCTGATCGGCGATCCCGAGGGCGGCGGCAGCACGGTGTCGTGCAACCGCTACAGCGGCATGCTCAACGAGAACGGCGACATGCTCTCCACGTGTAAGCACCGCACTGGCTCCACGTGTAAGCACCGCACTGGCTCCACGTGTACGCACCGCGATTGCCATTGCTCCGATCGATTTGTCCTTGATGTGATCGTTCCTCGATATAGTCCCTCGATTTGCCCTCCTCGCTTTACACTTCTGTCGCGCCGCCCCTACCGCCCCTCCCTCCCGCAGTGAACACGGGCTGTTTTGTCGTATTCGCGGACGACTTTACGGCCGTGAACTTTAACTTCGAAAACGCGTCGCCGCGGCCGCCGCCCAACAGCTACATCTACCAAGCGGTGGCCGTCAGAGTGACGGCCAACCGCACCGCGTTTTACAACTGCTCCATCAAGTCGTTCCAGGTAGGCCCTGTCGCCACCGTCGCCGTCATCTGCATCGTCAACGTTACCGTCAACGTCATCGTCATCATCATCACTGGTCCGACTCCCTCTGTACATACCCCCACTCTGTCCCTACGTTCCCGCACGCGCGCACCTTCCCCCCCTCTTCAGCGTTCCCCGCTTCTCCCTCCCCCTCCTCTCCTCCCCCTTCTCTTGGTGTCCGCGTCGCCCGCGCAGGACACCCTATACGCGCATAAGGGGTGGCAATACTACAAAGACTGTAAGTTGCTCGACGGGGTTGGGGGGTATGCGGGAAAAGGGGGTCATGTGAAAAGTGTGCGGCGCAACGGGCGGAAGGGGGTTGTGGGGACCGTACAGTGAAGCCGCGGAGGAACGCGAGTGGGAGGCCGCGGGGATATGCGCGCGAGAGGGGAGGAGAGGAGAGGAAAGAGCGGCACGGGAGTGCGATCTGAGGGGAAGAGGACGGTAGTGCTCCCAGTATTGCGCCTCTCTGGATGGTAGTGCTCCCAGTATTGCGCCTCTCTGGACGGTAGTGTTCCCATTAGCGATCCTTCACTCTCCTTCCTCCTCACGCCTAGCTCCCCCACGCCCCCCACACGCTCCCCCACACTCCCCCACGCCCCCTCAACTTTCCCCCCCGCGCCCCTTCACGCCCCCCACCCCACGCCCGCTCACGGCTCCCCGCCTGTCGTCCCGGCCATCCCCACTGTCCAGGCTACATCTTCGGGACGGTGGATTTCATCGTCCTCACTTCCCCACGCCCCCTCACTCTCTCCCCCACGGACCCTCACTCTCTCCCCCACGGACCCTCACTCTCTCCCCCACGGACCCGCGACTCGTCCTCGCCATCCCCGCTGTCCAGGCTACATCTTCGGGACGGTGGATTTTATTTTCGGGCAGGCGAAGGCGCGGTTCGAGTCGTGCGTGCTGCAGATGTCGAGCTACGGGTTCGCGTCGGTGACGGCGCAGAAGCGCGACATTAAAGACGACGACAACTGCTTCGTTATGGTGGGGAACCGGATCATCGGACAACAACCCATCATTGCTCAGGTGCGTTTGATAGGGTCTAACGGTTGGGGAAGACCATGGGAAGCGCAGAATACCAGGAGGAAGCAGCGAGTGGGTGGGAGGGAGTGGGACACGGAGACACCAGGATTGACGAACACTGCTTCAGAACGCAGACGTCTAGGCGGGCGTTAAGACGGGCGATAGGCGATTGGTGATGCTGACGGTGCAGAGCAATGCCATTGGCCAGCAGCCCACATCATCATGCAGGTGATGTTGACGGGATCTAATGTATCCTCCCTGCTGCCCTCGTGTGTGTGTGTGCGGTGGTGGTGCCTGCAGGGGTGGCTGGGGCGGTCGTGGGGTCAATACGCGTGCACCATCTTCGCCCACTCGTACATGGACGAGATCATCGGCGCTGAAGGTGAGACCACTGAGGGTGCTCACTGACTCGTACTGGAAACTGACTTCCTGGGTGCACGTGATCGCTTGAGAGAACACCGACACCATGTCTTGAACAGCATGAGAGTGGGGGGAGCATTATTCGCCCTCCACCACACATGTCTTGAACAGCATGAGGGTCTTCTCACTGAGCTCGCTTTCTCTACGTGAGGTGGAGGGACTGGTCGGCATTCTATGCTGAGTTCAACATCACCCCCACTTTTCCCATTACCTCCCTCAGACATCTCTCCCTCCACCTCTCCCACTTATTCCCCTCTCCACCCCCTTCACACGCTTTCCAGCATGGAATAATTTCTACGTGCGGTCACGAGAGTGGACGACGTTTTACGCGGAGTACAACAACACGGGCATTGGAGCCAACCTGGACGGGCGCGTGCTGTGGCTCAAGACCTTGACGCCCGCCGCCCGCCGATACTTCCTCAACAAGGCCTGGATCCGCCTCGACTCGTGGTTCCACCCCTTCCCCCAGATGATGTGAAACGCCGGGTAGCAATTTGTTTATACGGAAAGCTGGGTCACGATATTACCTGCCCTGTTCCACAGGACCATTAGTGTGGATCAAGGGGTGGTGGGTGAGGAGGGAGGTCAAGATAGAGGCAAATTCGGTACTGGTTCAGGAAGGGAACCCAGGTGACCGGGTCTCTGGCTAGCAGACTCATGTGGCAGGGTAATTAATTACCCTTGTGTCCCAGCCATGTATTTAAAAAAGTACGCTACTGAAATCAATAGCGTGGGGCCTTGCCACAGATGCACTGTAACACTGTTCATGGATGCAATGCAATATTTTGAACGACTTGGAGTGGAACAATTGAACCTGGCATGACAAAGCAGCTATGGCATGTGTAATCAATTATAGCAGGTATTGCACATGAATGCACCGTCTGAATGCTGGAAAGTAGTTCACATCGTAAGCCTTGAACATGCAGACATGGTTGGAGGAGAACAGCTGCAGAGCATGCGCAGCAGTTGGGCACACTTCTCTTGTGGGAAGGAGTATTGTCGCCTCGGACACAGTGTAGCTTGCATTAAATCGGTATAGAATGGATCATGCTGCCTTGATGCCGCTTCTTTGTCCACGTCTCCTGCTCAATGCCTCCTGCTCAATGCCTCCTGCTCTGCTCAATGCCTCCTCCTCTGCTCCATGCCTCTTGCTCCAAATCATCTCCCCTGCTGCTCATCACCACCGCCGTCAACACCCCCAACGTCTTCGCGCCTGTACAGCTGCTCCAGCTGCTCTTTCAACGACCCCTTGCCCCCCGCCTTCCCCCCCTTCAAACCCCCCATCCCCATGCCCTTCCCCTTCGCTTTCCCCATCCCGAACCCATCAAGCCCTTGCCCTTGCCCGCCCATCACCGCTTGCCCCTTGCCGCTGCTGCCCCCAGTCCCCCACTCCTCATCGCCGCAAGCACATTCCTTCACGTTTAGGTTCGCCCCGCACCCGAGGCACATGCCTCGGCACCCGGGGCTGCACCGGACCTTGAGAGGGATCTCCAGGTGCACCGTGTCGCGCACGTACTTCGAGACGTCTATAATCCGCTGGTCTGGGGGGAAGTAGAGCTTATCGTCTAGGTCTAAGTCCAACATGTCGCCCTCATCGCCATCGTCATAGTCTGCAGGGAGCGAGTTGAAGCTGGAGGAGGGGGCGTCGAGGATGACCCCCAGGCTGCGCTTCGTGGGCTCGTGGAGGGGCGACGCGGAGAGTAGCAGGCTGAAATCGCTATAGATGGGCTCGGTAACAGGGCATAAGCACCTGGAGAGGATGGGAGAAGGAATTGAGGGTTAGGAATTTGGGTAGAGGGGAGAACTACGAACGCGGGAAAGGGCGGTAGAGAGGGATAAGGTGCGCGGGGCATTTAAGTGGACCTAATCTGTCACCCGTTGAAGGCTCACCTGTGGCACTGCATGGCGAACACCGTCTGCGCAGTGCCATCCAGCCTTATATCGCGACCCTCTTTTGAAGAACGCATGCGCACCACCACAGCTGTACCCTCCGCCTCCCCTTCTCCATCGGCCCCCATGCGCTCGTCTTGCGGGATCTCCGCCATCAGTGTATCCGCGGCCTGCGCGCGGGACGCCGGGGAGGAGAGATGCGGAAGCGCGAGGCGCTCCAAGGAGGTAACGAAAACGAATTCCTGACGAGCCGCGCTACGACGGTAGACCACGGCGCCGAGCCAAGGCTCGCCCTCCTCCAAAGCAGCGAGGTCCGCTGCCGAGCCTCCAGGTTCGGATCTGTTCGAAGCCTCGGCTCGAGTGACTACTGACCGATACAACCTCGAGGTTAAAGAGCATTGAAGATTGCCAGCGCTAACTGTCGATCGAAAGCTTTGAGTTTTGAAAGAAACGTGTCGCCTTTTCGCATGATCGTGCTCAGAGCTGCGGGAGGAGCGTGTCTGTGGTCTCGAATAAGTGCATCGGCGTGACAACGACAACGGCACACAAGGAACAACTTTATCTTGGACGATAGGCGGACTGACCGCGAATGCTAACGACCCCATGCCGCGGCGCCTGAGACGATCGATGTCCAGTCGTGGTGGGTGGTCTGGCGTAAAGAGAGGCAACGCAATGCGCAGTCTTTGAAATAATCGAGCGCGAAGGCTTTGTAGCAGTACAAGAAATGGCTCGCTTGCAGGATAGGAAGGAAGCACCACAGATAGAGCAAACAGAGCCTCCACCATTTCTTGGTTACCCTATGCTGAGCTTTTCGTTTCCGTCGGACGGAGTTCCTCCGTCCGTGTTGGTTGTGGCTGGCTTGACCAATCACCAATCGTCAAAATCTGTCTCTACAGTGATTATTCCTTCAACCTCGACGACACCTGTCCACCCCCTCGCCAGTGAGCTCCACTCTACACCTTTGAGAATTTTAGACCACTCCCCCCCACCGCACCATAAGCTCAGCAACGCAACCCAACCCAGCCCCACATCCACAGTTCAGTCCCAAGATACTGTAGCGCCGTACAGTGGTTTGTGCGTTGTATTGGGGCTTGGATTTCCTGGAGTGGAGTGGTCTGCAGTGAGATGGAGTGGAGTGATTTGGGATGGAGGAGAAGCTCGGCTGACAGCTGTTGTGCTGGCGTTCAGTCAGTGAGTGCCCTGCCCAGTCAGGCAAGTAACCTTGGGATTGGAAAAGCAGGAATCCGGCTTTGTGCAGCATTATGCCTCCCCTCCACAGACTTCTTGCATTATTTTGCTTTATCTTTGCATGTCTCAAAACTCAAGGCTTCTCCTTCCCACCACCTCGGGGACCCTTCCATGCCTGCTCATTGTCTCCCCAGCCCGCCACGGCTAGAGAGAACGAAGCGCAACGGCTCGCTTAGATAATGGATAGGATTCTTGTGGACGCATAAGTACGGATAGAATGAATTGTTACGGCTCTTGACTTACCGAGAACGCGGGCTTACCTGACAGGATACTGGTAAAGTTAGATCCATACCTCAATATTTACGAATGATGGATGAACGTACGACTTACGAATCCGTGGTATCTCAATCTTCAACTCTAGCCATGGAGTTGTCACAAAAGGCCAAAGCAGCCGACAATAAGGTACTTAAAAAAGCAAATTCGCTCAATGATCGCGTCGCAACGATGACGAAGCAACTAGTAACGAAAACAGCGGTCCTAGGCGAGGAAATGGCGTCGAGAACAAAGGCCGTGGGTGCTGAATTCGTGTCCAGATCTGAAACGGTGCGGGAAACGCTGAGAGGTACGGCTGCAGTAGTCTCGGGCGAGATCAAGGGAAAAACAGCGAATATTGCGGGGGAGGTGGTGTCTAAAACGGCGAACATTGCGGGGGAGATGGTGTCGAAAACGACGCAGATCAAGGAGGCCCTGAAGACCTCGCTTACCTCGCTAGGAAGCTGTCCACAAGCCACCAGGTACGCCCAGATTCATCGCAGCCGTCGATCGGTCATAGCTTCCGGGCAAGCGAAAAAAAAAAAAACTGATCCGTTGGGGATGTCCTGCATTGCCAATGTCGCATAGAGAGATCGTGCAAATGCAGATCTACTTGCTCGAGATGTTTTCTTTTGATTGCTCATTGCGCAAAGTGTTTATGTTCTGCGTCAGGCTTGGCTCTGGCTTGAGCTTATGCTGTGAGCTCCAGCACTGGTTTCAGCTGATGCTGCAGCAGAATAAGATTGCTCTCGTTTCCGCTCTTTTTTTCCCGTTGCACGTTCCCGGATTCTCAGCACGAAGATTGACGCTGACGTGGCATATTACGACTGCACCGATAGCACCGACGTCTTGGCGCCTCTGCAGAGTCCGTCGAAGCACCGCCAGGCCCGGACAAGTCCCCGGGGCAATGCGTATCCCTCCCTCTGGTCCGACGTTGACCGCTTTCTTCCGAGCGATCGCCCCGCCAGTGATCCTAGCCCCGATGATACCACCCCACCGCATCCCACTGACACCGATGCCGCTGCTGCTGACCAATCAGAGCCTTTGATCTCACCCGATCAGTTCCCCGTCAGCTTGATGCACGCCAGCACGCAAGTGCCTGAGATGAACGGTCCAGATCATCCCGAGTCAGAGGGCGTTAACAGCGTAGGAGAGGGCTTTGTGGTTCCTCGGTTGGGGCATGAGGAGCACGGGGCGGGGGAAGGGGAGCAGGGCAAGAAGGGGCAGGGGAGGGGTGGGAGTAGGCGCGCGCAAGAGGAGGAGTTCAGCATGAACCTGTGGCTCATGGGGAGCAGCAACGGGGCAAGCAGCACCACCACCAGTACCGCTGGTTGGTTTCCCGCGAGCAGCTCGCAGGGGCAACTCACTCTTGCTGCCCCGGACTGCCTGCTTGCCCCCTCCTTGAGCATCGGCGAACTGGGAAAGAGCCAATTGCAAAGTGATCCGGAGGGGAAGGAGAGGGAGGGCAGGGCAGGTTCGGCCATGTCAGCGCAGGTGCGGAGTGGAGTGGAGGCAGGGGGGGGTGGCAGGAGCGGAGGGGAAGCAGAGGGGGGGGATGACGCAGCTGAAGGGTGGCACCCCACACCTCCCGCGGTGGTGCAGAGCCCGTTCGGGGTTTCCACGCACCCAGACGGGCCAGAACAGGGGCGAGCGGAGGAGGGCGGGGACATGGATCGAGTGTGGGAGGAGCTGTACGTGCAGAGGGAGTTTGCGTCGCTGCCGTCCTCCCCCAAAGAATCCAGAGGCGCGCTGCCCGCCATCAAGCGGCTGCTGGTCGTGCGCAGGGAGTCTGTGCAGCGCTCAGACAGCCGTGACAGCGTTGCCAGCACTGACAGCCGCGGCAGCATCTCGCGGCACGCCACTGTTGGGAATGACGGCTGGCAGCAGCTGGAGATTGCGGTTGGGGAGGGAGACGTGCTGCGGCGGCGTCGGCGGCGGCAACGACATTCGATGGACTCGATCCACGCGGAGGCGGCGGGGTTGAAGCAGAGAGCAGCGAGCGAGCTCGCCATGCACCGCTTGTCACAGTCGCCGTTAAGCCCGCCCTCTCAAGGCCCCTCCTTGCGTGCTGCACAGGGCGCCCATGCAGGGTGGCACGGGCAGCCGGGTGCAAAGAGTGGAAGGGCGATCCCAGTGGCCCGCTCGGTGGCGTCGCCTCTACAGCCACCCTCTCCCCGCCTGCCAGCAGTGCGATCTTCGCCCTTCATGAGCTATGAGCATCCAGATTTATACTCTCAGTCAAAACAGTCACCTCAGTCAAGGCTGTCTCCTAGGTCAACGCAGCCACTTCAGTCGAGCAATTCTCCTCAAGCAAAGCAGTCCTTTCCATCTAAGCATTCCCCTAAATCAATGCACTCCCCTCAGTCAATGCAGTCTCCTCAGTCAAGGCAGTCTCCTCAGTCAAGGCAATCTCCTCAGTCAAGGCAATCTCTTCAGTCAAGGCAGTCACCCCAGTCAAGACAGTCACCTGTGTCAATACAGCTGCCTGAGCCAAGCCACGCCCCTTGGTCAATGCAGTCGCCTCAGTCACTGCAATTGCCTCAGCCAAGGCAGGACCCTCACTCAGTGCACTCCCCTCAGTCAAGAAAATACACTCATTCGCCTGAAGCTGAACACACTTCTTGCTCGCTCTCCCCGCCAACGGAGCAACAGGCATCACTACCCAGGGGCCCTTCTGCCCGTGCACATGCCAAGCCTATCTCGCCCAGGGCCGCTAGTCCACGCAAGTCAATGATTGGCAAGTGCTACGACCTCCCACATACCACCTCTGACCTGACAAACGCGTCCTATCACGTGCCTTCTGATGCCGGCCACACTCAGCCCGCCTCCAGTGCATCGCCTCGCTGCCCTGCTAGTCCAATCCATTCCCCGAAGCAGCAGCAGGGCATCACAGGCTCACCGGGCCATGAGAGGCGAGAGGGGGAGAAGGCGTGCGGTGATCTGTCCATAGACGGCTCGTGTCGCTCTCAAGCCTCCAACATGCGTATCTACCATATCCCTTCTAAAGCCATTGCATCCAGCAGCACCGCTCCTGATCGTTCCAGCCTGCACCAGAAGCAGCCAAAGTGGCAGCACAGATCCGCCCATGAGGTGCCTCACAGTCCTGAAGGCTTGTCGCCGCTTGCTACTGGTGGCCGAAGGCTGAAATCCGCTCCAGTATCGCCATCTGGCCACCTTATTTCACCACAGGCCTCTCCTGTTGTGACCTCTTGGGACGAGCCATGCCGGACTGACCACAGAGCTTTTGTTAGGCTTTATACCGATGAGGGCGACTCCAGTAACCTGTCTAGCATGTGGGATATAGCACGGGCATGCGGAGGCTCTGAGAGGTCGGAGTCTTTTGGGAGAGAAAAGAGGAAGTGGCGGGTGCGGAACATGAGGAAGCTGTTTCCATGGTGGCGTGCTGCGGATCCACTGGACTTTTAGAATGCCACCTGTCTATGCCATGCCCTCACAGTGGTGAAGCATGCATCAGATGTCTGCAATGCCCACGGTATCTCTAGGGGACACGTGTGCAGGGTAGCATACTTACCTGGATTCAAACCAGAGCTGTGCTGCTAAATACAGAAACACTTTTTGCTAAGATATTTCTCAAGATATGCAGAGAATATTCAGGACGTTTTATACCATTTTTTGTCGAGCCGAAGGGGAACGGGTTAGGAGGTGTACTTCATCCCGATACCACCAATTTCACTCGCCGGCGCGGAAAGGTCAAGGATCCTCTTCACTACCCATCGTTTGCTGCGACGTTGGCTGGCTAGCGCCCATTCGCTCCCCTCCCCATCACAACTGCTGGGCCGCCCCGCCAGCCAGGGGACTGGGGATGTTCGGCATGGTGGGGTGGATGGTCGCATTTCCCTGCGTGGCTTGTTATGGGCAGCTTCGGACCAATCAACACAAGCTGTACAAAATTTCAAACCCTTCTGACCGACTGTGAGGCAGATCCGCCCGCCTCAAACAAGGGGGAGTCTGCTGCGGAAGGCGGGGAGGTGGTCCCTCGAGGGCCGCGCTCCCGCCCGCCGCGTTCCCCCGCAAGTCCGCAGCGGTGGGCGGAGGTTGTCGGGCAGCGGGCTGCAGGAAAGTGCTCTGTGGGCCAGCAGCGACTTGCATTCGCGTGGCGTCGGAAGGGTTGACGGGGGGAGGACACCCTTCTGCTTGCTGTCTTGCATTGCGCTGGTTCGGGTCGATCGTTGTAGAATATTTGCGTTGCGCAGCAATGGTCTAGACACTTCATGATGCTCATCTGACGATTCTTGCGCCGCAGGAGATTCTTGTTCCGTTCTGTGACTAGAGAGAGGCGGTAGTTGTAGATTTAGGCGGAGAGCCACTTGATTCTTATCTTCAAGCATCACTTACCGCGACATTCGTAACCGGATGGCTGGTGCTTCTCTTCAAGAGCAGACATCTTTCCGCGGCGCATCCTTCAATGGAGGTTCAATGAGGTAAAACGAAGAATATATAGCTTCAATACACTTTCTGTGCTCCTTTCCGCGTGCATGGTTTAATTCGTGCATCATGGCTCTCAATTAGTCCCCTCTCCCTTCTTTTCCTCCCTCTTCATGGCTCTCTAACAATTCCCAACTGACGCGGAAAACGATTAGGGATCTGATGGGTGCCGATCCGGGACAAACCAAAGAGGATTGTGCCTCGTCGCGAGGGGATCCCTGCGAGTGCGGAGCTCTCGAGGCTTCGGCGTGCATTTGCAGCACCGACGCGTGGTCCCCCGCTCCGTCCTCGCGCAAAGGCATGACCAAGCCCAGCAGCAGCTTCCGCTTCTTCGCGTCGCTCAACCGGTCCGTCAGAATCGAAATCCCCGACGACACCCTCCCGCACCTGCCGGTTTCGCAGAGCCTACCAGACCCTTCCACAAACTCCGCCGCTCTTTGCGGTGGTCGCGACCCGAGAAGCACGCTAGAGCTTTTCCATTCGTCGTCGCAGCCGCCGCTATGGCAGCCCAGCTCGCCCGTCGGCGTGCGCAGTCAGTACGCGGAAGCTATTCGGGAACGCGCTCGGCGCGCAATGGCGTCGCAGGAGACGATGGATAGTGCCTGGGAGGACCAGCACGTCGCACAGATTGCACAGAGCACGCCGACGTCGCCGTGTCGGTCGCCCAGCGCCATGAGCATGGTGTCGCCCAAGTCGCTCAGGCGAATGCTGCTGGCGCCCGTGCTCGCATCCTCGTCAGCGCGCAAATCCAGCAGCAGCGCAGCGGGTTCGTGCGAGAAGGAGGCGAGGGGGACAGGGTCTGCGCGCGCGAGTGCGCTGAAAGGGGGAGGGTCCGCCAGCGAGCGCGAGAGCGGGCGGCGCACCAGGTCGCTGAAAGGCAGCGTCGAATGTCCGGAGCGCATCGATTGGTCAGGGGGGCTATCCAGTAGAGAGCCTGACAAAGAGCAGATCGTTGCTAGCCCTAGGATGGCTCGAAATCTAACGGTGGACGTGAGGCGCGCAAGCGAGAGCACCGCTGGTTGCGCCGACCTTGACTTTTTCTCCTCCGAGTGGGAGTTCCCGGCCGCACAGAGCGTGCCCTGCGCGCACAGCGGGGGGGATGCGGATTCCCCCCCGGACTCCCCGCGCGCGGTTTTTGGGCACAGCTGCATGCCTCCCGCCGTCTCTGCCGGTCTCCGCATCATCTCCTCCCCGCGCTCCTCGTCCCCGCGTCTCCCTTCCCCGCGCTCGCCCTCTCTGCGCATCCCTTCCTTCTCCTCCCTCTCGCACCCCTCCCCGCGATCCAAAGGCAAGGCCTCCCCTCCCGCGCTCCGCAGCGCGCACTCGTGCTCGGGCCCTTTAAGCCCGCAGGTGTCGCGGAAGGTTCCCGCGTGGGAGGAAGAGGAGGTGGCGGTGGTGGGGACGCTGCTCGCAGCAGGCGGCGCGGTGGGGGAGATCGCCGTCCGCGCGCCCGCCCTGCGCGCTGCTGGGAAGAAGTAGGGGGCGGGGGGCGAAAGGGGGTGGTGGCGGGGGTGAGGGAGGACGGTGGGCGGAGGGTGGAAGCAGGGCGTTGGTGGGAATGGGAAGGTTGTGATGTGAGACCAAGGCGAGAGAGGGTGTGATTTGTGCAGTGGCCATGGGGGCTGACTGCTAAGCGGAGTGAAGGATGAGTGTGAGAGGTGGTGGGAGTGACAGGCGGGTTGGAGATGGAGGGAGGCGGGCTGCTGGGTTGAAACTGGTTGACTGCCGTGGCGTGTCTGCCTCGCATCCTCCCTCAAACGCTGCTTCCTCTGTACCTAACTTCAACATTTGCTGACAGACTGACTCCCTCTTTTTACTCTTGGCCTGCACAGTAGCTCTTTCCTTGAGAATGGTCTTCACTGAACTACCGTAGGTGTGTTGATTGAAGGGAAGGACGCCGTTGTTTTTCCAGTAGTAAACAAACATCCCTTCCTGAAATGAAGCTCATACGGTAGTTATCCTATGGAAGGTCGTGGAGTTTTGCCGATTTTATTACTGAAGTTTGATCCTCATTGTAGTACTGCAGTTTTGGCACTGTTTCACCTGTACTTGCTCATTGTAGTGCTGCTGCTGCAATCATCAGCCTGTGGCAAAATCATTAATCAGAACCAGTATTCATTGGTAAAATGTTTCAAGGTACATCAGGGGTGCTTCACAGAGCAGGGTCAGTACATCAAGGATTGGCATTGCATAGAAATGCCTACATTCGTCCTGGCTAAGGACTTGCCTGCCACATGAAAAAAGGGCGGCGTTATTACGATGGCATAGAGGCCTCAACAGGCTTGCAGGGGGACTCTCTGCCGGGGAGCACACACTCTCTTCACACCTCTGCCTGCCACCTCGTGCGGAGGAAGGAGAGCCTGCAGCACAGGTTCTGTCTCACCGCTGCTGTCTGTCATATCCGTTTCATTTCTTCCCGCTGCTGCTGCACTTACACCAGCCGTAGCAGCACCAGCCGCGGCCGCAGCAACAGCGGCGGCAGTAATGGAGGTAGCAGCAGGTGCATGAGCATCGCCAGCAAAAGCTGGAGGAGTCACATCCACCCCTGAGGCATCCACCCCTGGGGCATGCCCACCAGAGCGGGAGGCAGCAGCGTGACACGCCGGGGAAAGGGGCACCACCGGCCAGTCTTGGTCCGAGAGCGAGTAGGTTCGGACCCGAACCACGGGGCTGAAGGCCACGCGCCGAGCCTGGTGGCTGCGTGTGGAGGAGGGGGGAGAGGAGGAGGAGCGCAGGCACGAGCGCGCGCGCATGGTCGGCGCAGTGGCAGAGGAGCGCAGGCAAGGGGGGGTGATGGGCGTGCCAGGTGTGAGGGGCGTGGGGGGAGTGGGGGGCGTGGGGGGAGAGAGGGGCGCGGGGGATGGGGAATGGATGCACAGGGAATGGGCGCACGGGGAGGAGGCAAGGCGGGGAATGAGCACGCGGGGCGGCGCGTGGTGAAGGGGGAGGGAGGCGCTGAGGGGACGCGAGGCCGAAGCGCGCGGCGCCATGGATTGGCTGCTGCGCGCTGCGAGTGGGGCAGTTGGGCGAGGCACTGCCAGGTGAGCTGACGACGCGGGCATGACCGAGAAAGGCGAGGGCGAGGGCGAGGGCGAGGGCGAGGGCGAGGGCGAGGGCGAGGGCGAGGGCGAGGGCGAGGGCGAGGGCGAGGGCGAGGGCGAGGGCGAGGGCGAGGGCGAGGGCGAGGAAGAGAGAGAAGGATTGGTTGCTGCGCGCGGCGCCATGGATTGGCTGGTTCGGGCCTGCTGCTGCCGCTGCCGAGGCTGTGACGACGCCTGTCGCTGCTGCAGTGCATGTGGCTCAACAGTGACTGTAACGAAGGGGAATGACATGGCGACTGCCGCTGCCGGCACGCGCCGTGTGCGGCGTGCATGAAGGCGGGCCGGGAGGGCATGTGCGCCCATGCGTGCGGCAGACAGCCACCGTCCTTCGCTCCTCGAGCATGTCGCGACTCGCAGCTGCCGATGCCCGCGGCTGCTGTCGCCACAAGCGCCACTGGAATCTCGTCGTTGTCGTCCTCCTCCCCCACCTCCGCCTCCTCCTCTTCCCCTTCCACCACCGGCGCCACCACACAGCTTCGCCGTGACGCAGCTTGTCTCGCCGTCTCATTCGAGTATCCGCCCATCTCGCACCGCCCATCTCGGCCTGCTAGCTCGGGTGCGCTGCGGGGGAGAGAAGGCGGCACGCGGGCGGGGACAGGGGCGGACGCGGTGCGCACGAGCGAACGGAAGCCGCCGCGATGCGGATTGCGATTCGGATCTGGCTGTGGGGGCTTCGCCTCCGAAGCGCGTCTCGCCGCCATGATTCGTTCCTTGTTCGGCGGTGTCTCGTCAGCATCGAAGCCCGCCAACAGCGCGCCGTCCGATGTCAAACTCCGCGAAAGCCGCCGCACTCTGTGCTGCTGCGACTGCCGCGACTGACGCGAGCTGGGTTGCGTGGCCGCCTCATCGTTTCGTGCGAATGCCTCACGATCTGATCTTCTCACATTGCGACACGATGATTGGTGCTCGCTGCTGTCAGCGAGAGCAACCGGGCTAACCACGTCATCATGATCTGCTTGATTTGAATATGCAACAGCCTTTGGTGAGCCGCGTGGCGACTTGCGCCAAATTGACGGCAGAGAGGAGATCGACCACGTGCGCATCATTCCGTTAGGAGATCCTCCGCCGCTGGCGCCGCCAATTTTGCTGCTGGTGCGTGTGATTCTAGATGGCTTCGTTAGCGGGAACGACGGCGCCTTTAGGCTGAACAGACTCGTTGCTTTCGCGTGTGAACGAGACGGCGACGATTCGGACGAATCGCCTGGAAGCGCGGCAGCAGCGGCGGCAACCGCGAGAACGGTTTCCGCCTCCTCCTCCGCCTCCGCCCATGCGGATTCCATCGCCCTGGCACGTCCGTTCGCCATCGCCGCCTTTTTTTTTATCGCACTCGCGTGCGGGCTCTTAACGGCAACCGGCGACGGTGGTATCCACGTGAGGGACCCGCTTGCCGTGCGCACGTGCCAGTCCACACGACTTCTGCCATGGGCGTTGGAAGATGCGACGAATTTTGAAGCCTCGGCATATGATCCGTCAATTTCGGAGGAATGGGAATCTATGATGGATCCACTGCCTGAGCTGTCGAAGGTTTCTGACGAGGAGTCATCGTCTTGGGGAATTTCGATACGTAGTTTCGTCATCATGGCTCCTTTTCACATACAAGGAGTCTCGTCACTCGTAGTACTACCGTTCTTGCGCTTTTAGGAGCTGTTATTGCGATGGTAGCAAGGCACTGGAGAAAGAACTTTCTTTTTACGAGAGAGCGGGAGACGAAAGATAAGTGGAGTGGAGAGAGACAATATGGCGAGAGACAATTCGGGGATAGCAGATACCCCTGTACAGACAGCAGACAGATACAACAAAGCGGATTGACATCTAATTGTGATGTTGAGCAGCCGGGTGGCGAAATGCGATCATCTGGGCTGCCGTGCGGTTGGGTCTGGTGCAGTAGGGCAAAATGAAAGCAACCGCCTCAACGGGCAATGGCAGAGAGGAGGAGCCAGTGGGGGTAACATGTCACTAGCTGCGCACGCTTCACAGCACCGCACGCGCGGCCAGGCTTGCAAGGAAAAGGTCAGCACAAGCCAGTCAAGTCGCGCATCGCACCGTTGCATGACAGTGAGGCGAAAAATAGCCCAGCCGTGCAAAATCCAAGTCAAAGCGAGTGAATTCCTAACGAAGGTTGTCTGTTGTTCCAGCAGAAAACGCCAGTGATGGGAGGTTGTTCGTTGCCTAGGGCAGGCGGAAGGAAGGAGGAGACGAAAATCCCGCCACACAAGCAAGCTCGTCGGAAATCCAGAGAGGCATGATGATGGGCTGTCCAGCTGGCTTCTTGGCTGGCAGGAAGTGGCTCCTCTAATGAAGGACAAAATATGCCAGTTGTACGGACCCGTCTGTGCTGGAAAAGATTCATCCTTGCTGTTTTCAACGGCGGCGGAGTTGTGGCTGGGATGAAAGTGTGGGGAGGACGAAACCAATCTAGAGCATCGGTGAGCGTCGGTGTAGAGCGAACCGCTCGAGATGAATGACTGTTGTGCACGTCTTTTGCGTGGCTCGCATCGCATTCTCAGTGCAATTGACGGTGCACGCCCTCAAGTTCACAAAATTCATGGGCGTTGCTAGATCTGCATTCGTGACAGATTTGGGGCGGGAAAACTGACTGACACCAATTCAAATTTCGCGATTTCATCAAGACAGCGACTTCGGGGTTTTTTTGGAGGAAAGAAATCTCAACACCTGTATTTCTCCTCGAACCCGAGGTCACACAAAACCGAAATGCCCTCAGGTAGTTGACGCGGTACAACAGTGCAGAGCCCACCTCAGCTCAGCTCATTCGTTTCCCTCTATTATCGGCTTCGATAGGTAGAGGGTTCCCAATAAAAACCTAATCCTTTTGTCACATCCAGAGTCTGAAACCATCCAGATTTCTGACATTAAACTCTGTGGTTAGAGCAATGAACTTCCCTCTAGTCATAGACTGCACATCATTGATGGGTTCAATGAACTTAGCATTCAGCTGCAATAATTTCTTTATGACTCTCTGTGGCAGCAAAAAGACCCCAGCCACTTCAATTCTCTGCTGGTGGGGGTGGAACCTCCGTCGACCCTTGAGGCGGGGGACTCTTCCTGACAGATTTAACATAGTCTGCAAACGACACATCTCGCACCCACCCTTCGGCAAACTCGTCGTCGCCAACGACCTCAGAGCACGTGGAGTTGAAGACGGCGAGGTCATGCAGGTTGGGGTACCAGTTCTTGTGCACCTCGCTGAACCCCGCGTGGTGCCCGTTGTCGTCCGTCTCCCGCACGTCAAAGTAGCCCAGAATGCCCGCCTGCCATGCCAAGGGCGCGTGGAGAGCGATTAGAGGCGGCGGGGCCATGGAGGCATGCATGATCGACCAAGATATGTTGGTTATATGCAGGCACATTAAGTGGTAACAGTGCAAGGAAAAGGGGGAGAGACATGAGTTAGGCACGACAGAGCACGAGACGACAGCGAAGGGAGATGTGGGAAGACGCCAAGGCCAAGGTCAATGCAGGGCATGCCAGGAGGGCATGAGCACAATGAGCTGCACCCAGCACAATCAGGAGCAAGCAACATGCAATGAGCAGCAGCACCCAATGCACAGCACGCAGCGCACCTTCCTGGGGTTGGTGAAGTGCGAGCGCTGCCCCGCCTCCCCAATGCAAGTCTCCTTGTCCGCCCCCTCGTCCGAGCACTGCGCATCCTTCCTTCTGAACGCCAGCCACTCCACCGCAAATGGTGCCGCCTCCTGCCGCCCCTCCCACACGCCGGGCGGCTGCATTCTCAGCCCGTCACGGCACTTGACAGGCGACCACTCCTGCGTGCCCACCGTCACCCACGACCTCTCCTCATGCTGCTTCAGATACTCCAGAATGGTGGCGGGCGGCGGCACGAAGAGGTAGGAGTCGGGGGAGAGCACCGTGACCCAGCGTGCGAGGAAGGCCATGCTGTGCAGGCAGTCCAGCGCGCTGAGCGCATGCGCGTCGTGCTCCATCTTGAAGGGCGCCAGGTGGCGCGTGGGGATGACCTGCGCCGTCTGGTTGGCGAGGCAGGGGGTCGACGACAGGACAGAGGAGAGGTGAGCGTCCATTGACCCCGCATCGTCGAGGTGGAAGAGGGACGCCGAGGGAGTCTTTTGAGTGGAGATGAATGAAGCACACCTGGTTGGAGAGCCACGGGTCGAGCACGGCAGCGAGGTGAGCGTCCATGGAGCCGGCGTCGTAGAGGCGGAAGAGGGAGACGCCCAGATGCCAGTGGTACGACAGCCACTCGTACAGCGGGCGCGGCTGCAGGGGGTTGGCGAGGCGCACGGCGCACACGGCGAGGGTGTGCGGCAGGGCGTCCTCCCTGGGCGGGTCGATCACATGCTCCTCGCCCTCCTCCTCGCTGCCCGGGGGGGAGAGAGGGGGACGACGAAGGAGGGGGGGGGAGGTGTGGGGGAGCGTGAAGGTGCGAGCGGGCAGGAGGAATGGAAGGCTTGGTGCGAGAGAAGGGCGTGCATGGGGCGAGAGAAGGGCGTGCATGGGGCGAGAGAAGGGCGTGCATGGGGCGAGAGAAGGGCGTGCATGGGGCGAGAGAAGGGCGTGCATGGGGCGAGAGAAGGGCGTGCATGGGGCTGGCTGGCTACTGGAAGGCACTCAGCAGTGCAGGTGCACAACGGTACAGGAAGGGCTACTAGCGGGTTCACACCGGAAGGCTCTGAACTCCTCGCTGGCGACGGTGAGAAAGAGATCCCCTCCCATGGTGCCCGTGGCCGCCTCAAAGTCGCACTGGAGGCAGGTAGGCGTGAGAGTGGAGGCAGGTTGGGCAGAAAGGGGCGTTTGAGGGTGTAGAGCCTTGGGGTTTGAGCTGGCTGTCTAAGAAACGCACTCAACCACACGCCTTCCTCTCACTCTCCTGACCCATGGAGTTCGTTTCGTTGTCTTAAGACACAACTAGAGCCACTGCAAGTAAGGCCTCCACAGCCCAGCTGTGCGCTAGTGACGAGCGGTGGGTGTCTTGAGAACACCTTCACGTGGAAAGCAATGAAGCCGGTGGAATCTGTTCTGAAACGGAGATTCTCCACCGTCAAGGAAACATCACACTGGGATGAGGAGGCAAAGCAGCAACGTGGCTGGCACGCACCTTCATGAGAACGGCATCGCACCTTCATGAGAACGGCATCGCACCTTCATGAGAACGGCATCGCACCTTCATGAGAACGGCATCGTAGGTTTCCCACCCGTTCAGCCCGCCATAAGCCGCCTTCACCTCGCCCTTGCTGCCCGTGCTGCTCGCATTGCCGCCCTCCGCCCACACACACTTCAACTCGCCCCTGGTGCCATGCCATGCCATTCCATGCCATGCCATGCCATGCCATTCCATGCCATGCCATGCCATGCCATGCCATGCCATGCCATGCCATGCCATGCCATGCCATGCACACATATATATGGTTATGGAGGCCAATAGGCAGCAACAATATGACGTCATGATCGGATTTCAAAAAAGCACCAGAATGCAAGGCCTCCCCCACAATTCCCCCCACCGCCTCACATTCCCCCCAGCGCCTCACATTCCCCCCAGCGCCTCACATTCCCCCCAGCGCCTCACCCCTTCATCCTCCCCCCTCCGTGCTCACAAGTGGTATTTGAGGAAGTGCGCCCCCAAGCCCACGATGGCAAAGGAGCGCCACATCGTGACCCCATGACACCCGGGCCGTCACATCATGACCCCATGACACCCGGGCCGTCACATCATGACTCACCCTAGAGCTCCCCCAGCGCCCCCCCTCCGTGCTCACAGGTGGTCTTTGAGGAAGTGCGCGCCGAAGCCCACGATGGCAAAGGAGCGCGCCGACAGCCGGTATGCGCTGAACTGGATGAACCCGTGGGGGCCGCGCGCTATGGGCTGCGGGAGGACAGGGCGCGGTGGGAGGGGGCGATGCGGACGGGGGAAGGCACGTGGCATGGGAACTAGGTGTGCGGTAGAGCAAGGGGCGTGCGAGGGATGATGGGCAGAGGGGGCTAGGGGGAAAGGGATTGGGGGAGGGTGGGCGGGCATTGGGGCAGAGAGAGAGAGAGAGAGACAGGGTGGGATCCGAGGCAGGGCGCACCTGGAAGGGCAGGGAGGGGCGCGAGACGTGGCGGGAGAGCGGTGAGATGCGCACCTCGTAGTCCGCGTAGCCCCGCCACGTTATGTCCTGCACTCCCGCTGGCGACAGAGACAAGTGACGTGGCACGTGTGGAAGGGAAGAATGGGGGGGAAGGGAATTGGGGCGGAAGAGGGGAAGAAGGGGGAGGGGGGGTTCAGGTGGGGGGGTGTGAACGAGGGGAATGGGAATGGCAGATGACAACATTGACAGGCAGAATGGGGTTCATGATGATGTGGGGAGACGCGGGGCAGGCAACGGGCGGGGTAGGGGAAGGAAGGGCAGGGCAGGGCAGGGGGGGAGGGGCTTGCATAGCGTGTCAAGCAGGAGCGGCGCGTCGACGATGGACGGCGGGGAGCGCAGCGAGAGCGCGACGCTGAACGCCACGAGCGCTACCGCCAGCAGCGCCGCCACCGCCGCTATCACGCGCTCGCGCACCGTTGACCGCTCCGCCATGGCCTTGGCTTGCCTGGCGGGGGAGACGCAGTGGGGTTGGCGCGCGAGGCGTGCAGGAGAGGGGGAAAAGGGCGGAAACAGGCGGAAAGGGGGTAGTGGGTGTTCACGCGTACGGGGATATTTTGAAGAATTATAGAAAACCTTGATAACGGGGACGAGAAGAAAGAGGGGAAAGAAAGTGAAAGAGAGAGAAAAGGCGACCGTATCTCGCGCGTCGCACCTATCGGACCTCGGCGAGGGGACAAGGCGCAAGGCGCGGTGGGCGCACCTGCCGACATTGGAGAGCAACGATTGGGTCTCGGCGACGCGCTCGTGGAAGCTCTTGGCGACGATGGCGGGCACGTTGGGCACACGCACATGCAGGTGATCGCCGTCCGCTGTTATCGACCCCATCGCCGCGCCTCACACCTCAATGCGCCTCGCTGTTCAACGCGCGCCGGTGATGCGCGCGCGCAAGATGGCGGCTGAGCGACGTTTGCCCTGGCGATCCACAGAGGCGGTTCCAAAGGAGGATCGGTGCGACGCCCCTCTCGCTTGCGAACCTAGTCGTGGTCGAATCGCCAAAGCAGCGCTTAGACGCTTTAGTAATCTCTGGAGGCGTTGTTAGTAAAATTACAGCACTAGGCACTTAGCTAAGAGTAGTGCACGTTCACACCAGCCGAGACGAGTCGTGTCGGCTAGCCTCATCGCAACCGAAGCGCATCCATGGCGCAACCGAATAGTTGGTGAGGCGTGAGCAGCGGGAGATGAGAGGCGGAGCATGCAGCGCAGCAGCAGGAAGCACGCAAAGTACGGTCCAAACAGTGAATGTTTCAGTTGAGTGGTCCTCCTAAAGTAGCGTGCAGTCTTGCAGTGATCACTGTACACCGATATGTACGGTCAGATATGTACACCACTCGGCATGTGACACCATTCGCAAATATTGTTTACAGCATTGTTAATCACTTCAGTTTGCAAAAAACACCATCCGGTATGGTGTTTAAAACCGGCAGCCCCAATGGCACAACTTTTAGAAAGTTGACGCGAGGGGGTTTTTGTGGTGAGGGTTTTGGCGAAAGATTTAGATTTCGCCTTTTTTTTTTTATGTTTTTTTGGTTTTTCTTCTCGATTTTTCGCCCAACCCAGCCCGCCCTCGTATTTCGCCCTGGGGGTTGGTTCAGTTCCCAAAAGTCCCAAATTGCAAGCACGTTTTTTTTCAAACCTTGCAAACACTAGTTCGTCAAGTTTTAAAAGCTTGACCCGCGCGGCCCGCAATTTGGGACTCGGGCTTTAAATCAGCATGGTTCATCGGTGGTCATACCAACCAGAATTCCGTGATATTTACCTACAGAACAGCCCAATATTGTGAAAGCTTGCTTTCTGCAACTTGTAAAGGCATCGTGCTTCATTTCATAAGGCATCGTGCTTCATTTCATATGGGCATGAGTACATCAATCTCGTCCAATGATAACAATAATGACAGCAAGAATCGTAGAGACAAGTACGACCTGGGTGGGAGGGTGGGGAACTCAAACTTCGAAATTGAAAAGAAGAACGTGGGTGAGGCCAAATGGCCTCAACCCCCTCTTTTGTAGCCAAAAGAGGGCGAGTAGCGACGCGACGCTGCCTTTGCTGCGTTGGCAATCGCTACAACTGTCACAATACACAATTTATGAAAAGTGTTACACACTTTTAAAAATTTACATATTGTGAAAGCTTGCTTTCTGCAACTTGTAAAGGCATCGTGCTTCATTTCATATGGGTCGTCTGAGACATGTGAGTGGTCGGTCGGCGATGCCGCTGGATGGACAGTTGGTGCTGGTTCGGGGAGGGAGCCCGTGTAGGATCCTGAATCAACTGGGAAGCAGCCACAAGCTGGTCGTGGGCGATGGTGACGTAGAGGTCCTTTGCGTTGTCGCTGCGCCAACGGCCCAACCGCTTGAACATCCTATCTGAGACTCCGATGCCTGCTGCCGTCGTTGCTGCTCCTTTGCGGAAGGAGTGTGTGCCAAGGTGGTTGGCGTCGAGGCCAACTTTTTGAAACGCTTCCAAGCACCAATTGCGAACAGTTGGGTACGAAGGCGCGTGGTCGTGCGGAGTTGCTTTGGAGTCACGTGTGAACATCCGTATCAGGGGTCCTTTGGTCGAGGCGTCGTATCCGGCAAGCGAGATGAACTGTCTGGTGATCTTGACTGGGCAATATGGTCCGGGTGTTGTCGCGATTGGGACCCATATTCCCTTACCCTCTTGGTCCGTTTTGGAGTGGGGAATCAGTAGCCACATCGCCGCCTCCTCAAACTGGATGTCTTGCCACTGAATTGCGACGAGATCCGAGAAGCGGAGAAAGCCCGTATACATGAGCAGTGGGATGAGGCCTTTCTGGAATACTGAGGGAGTGTCGGATGCGATGAATTCGTGTGTCATCTGGTGAACCTGGTGAAGAGACACGGGTTCTTTAGTCCTGCTTGGGCGAGGGGAGTGGCGCTTGGCGAATTCGCGGACTTGGGAGGTGAAGGGGCCGTTCGTGGGACAGGTAAGGCCAGTCATCTTGTGTGCAAATGCGACTGCCGAACAGGTCAGCGTGATGGCGGACAAGGTGGCGTGCTTGTTGAGGGCGTATACCAGGTACAGCGCGAGTGTCAAGTCCGTGGCGGGTAGGTAGCTCAGTGACAGCTTGTTGCAAAAGGAGCGAAATTTTCTCCAGTATGGGTCGTAGGTGCGGATTGTAGAAGGAGCTCGTACTTGGCTGATTACCGAGAGGAGTTGCCTTTGAAGTTTGGATAACATCTCTGCCATACATGGAATATATATGAGTTACATTGTAAAATCAATTGACAATGCGATAATCGTACTATTGGGAAATCCTGTGCCTGAGAATGCGGCAGTGTGTGTGCCCGGTTGGAGGCACTGACTCCCGCTTGCGAGACGAAGGTGGCTAGTAATTCCTATGGCCCATGTTTGGGGAGCCGGTTGCACTAGGGGCCACCAGGCTGCCCCTGTCCACTCCGGGATCACCAGGGTTAGCTTTGCCCGTGTGCGACGTGCGTGATGGAGAGTTGCAGGGACGAGGTGGGGGGGTGGGAATGCGAAGCCCCGTTCCCCGTGCCAATCCTTGGAGAATGCGTTGATGGCTTCGGCTCGCGGGTGAGGGACTTTTGAGAAGAAACGAGGCAGCAATGCATTCTGTGCATTGGCGAACAAGTCGACAGAGTGAGGCCCCCACTGACGGTCCAAGAGACGAAACCAAGGTTGTTTCAACGTGTAGTCATCGTGGTCTTGCAGCTTTGAGAGCTCGTCCGCGCAAGTGTTCAGGTCTCAGGGAATCCATTCGATGGCTAGTCGCACCGCGTTGTCTGTGCATAGAGTGATGATCTCTTTGCAAATGCGCGTGAGCTCATTATTGCGCGAGCCTCCTTTCCGTAGAATGAACATGACCCCTTGGTTGTCCACGCGAACCAACGTGTGGCCGTGTCGAATGCGGTCCATGAAGGTGCGTAGCGCCCAGAGCACGCCTTCCAACTCGCGTCGCGTACTTGAGGTTGGCCACAGATTGTCGGGCATGCCGGCGCTTGCGTTGCTCGGTGTTCCGTGAAAAGTAGAGAGGGTGGCACCCCAGCTGTGTGCGCTGGCATCCACCTGGATGATGGCGTCGTAGTGATGCGGATGGTGGAATGGAGCACCGTTGAAGCGGTCGAACTGTTCCACCCAGAAGCACAGTTCATGGATGGCCTCTGTTGACAGCCACACATTCGAGTGCCATGAGGGTGCGTTGTTGATAAGTTGCAATAGCTCGTGGCTGAAGGCTCGTGCGGTTGCGCCCAAAGCGAGGCTCATGGAGGCAAGCATTCCAGTCACTCGAGCGATTTGACGGACGTTCACGTGGTGGCCGGCGCGTCCAGAGTCGATGAGACTTGTGATTGTAGCTCGTAACAGGGAGCGTCGTTCTTCTCCGACCGAGAATAAGCCGAGTTGTGTGTTCAACTCAAGTCCGAGGAAGCGAAGCTCCTGTGTGGGGACCAGACGCGACTTTTTCTCGTTGATTACAATACCGGCATTCCCCAGGTCCCTTACAATCTGTGCGCATGCGGCTCCTGCTTGTTGCGCGGTCTCTGCCAGGATCAGTATATCATACACGTAAGGGATAACTCGCCAACCGAGAGATCGCCATCGTCGGGCCAGCTGTTTGATGAGCTGCGTGAAGATGAAAGGGGCTGTGGCCAGACCAAATGGCAGGGATTGGAAGAAGTAGTAGTTGCCTTCAAACTGGAATCCTAAGTACTTCCAACAGGTAGGATGGATGTCCACGTGATGATATCCTGACTTGAGATCAACCGATAGCATCCAGTCGTTTGGCTGGATCAACTCCGCTACCCGGGCGAGGCCTTCGTACTTGAATTTAGGAATGCACAAGTTCTCGTTGACCTTCCGCAGGTCGAGGATGAGTCGACATTTTTCTCGCTGTTCGACCACATTGAGTGGGCTAATGCATAGCAGTGTTGATCGGTCAGGAGCTTCTGCCGCTGCTCCTGTTCGCAGGAGGTCCTGAATGGCTTCGCTTGTGAAATCCGAATGCGTCTGAGCGCCTGCATGGTTTTTTCTTTCGAAAGGTGCCGGGGGCCCATCCTTCCATGGGAACCAATATCCGTGGGAGATAATCGACAGGATGAGGCTACTATCGCACCAGGAGCGCCACCAATGTAGTGCTTGGTGGAGCCGTCCTCGCATTATGAACACTGTCTTGTCAGTTATCGCGTATTCGTGAGTTGAGAGCGTCGTCCCGATCCAACGGTTGTCAATTTCTGCGTGGGGTTTTCATGCACGATCAGCAGTTCCACGACGTTAGCACGTGCGTGAGCCGTGCTCTTGGGCGCCGTGCCTTTGCACGAGTGCGACCACGTGTGTGGATGTGCGTGTGCCTTGCATTATGTGTGTTGGTGTGTGTGTGCATGTGCGTGTGTGTGTGTGTGTGCGTGTGTGTGTGTGTGTGTGTGCGTGTGTGTGTGTGTGTGTGCGTGTGAGGGTACGTGTGTGTGTGTGTGGGTGTTGAGTGGGTGTGCGTATGCGTGTATGTGTGAGTGCATGTGAGTGTTTCTCTCCGTTGTGGTGGGCTTAAACGACTTGCCCCCGTGTACACTCGCACGTATCCACGCTTGTGGACCAATCGCGGTTACATGGTTGCTCTCTTGAGATGTTTTTTTTTTTTTTTTTTTTTTTTTTTTTTTTTGCATTGCATGGCTCGGCTTGCACCTAGTGGGGTGCGGTGTGGGAGCCAGAAGTTCTACGCAGTGTGGTGCATAAGAGAAACAATAGGGGAAAGGCAACGCTTTCTCTCCTCTCTCTCACTCTTTTCTCTCTCTCTCTCTCTCTCTCTCTCTCCCTCTCTCTCTCTCGCTCTCGCTTTTTGTCTTTAAGACGTGTGTATGGACAACCACACAATGCACAATCCTCCATGCGGTTTCTTGGGCCCTCTTGATGGGTCTCTTGATGCGCGATGAGGCTCGTGCGTCCCTTGATTTCGTGTAGAGTCGTGTGAGCCTTTCCGCTCGATTTGGCTCACCTCTTTTTTTTTTTTTTTTTTTTTTTTTTTTTTTTTTTTTTTTTTAATCCTTTGCACTGGTTTTGGGCTGGTTGCCCTCGTCATGTGCAGCCCATCCTTAAGCCAAAGGTACCAAGTTGAAATAAAGCGACAAAAAACACTTCCATAGGCAACTTATCATCACATGATAACTATTTCTTGCAAAAGTACACAAATGCACCAATAGCTAATGGCCCCTAGGGCTCCTCCCTGGGTTTCCTGGCCCTCATTTCCTTGGCTGTTCCTCAGCCTTGCACCCCCTGGTGCAGCCCCCTTATGTTCCGTCGACATAAGGGGAGAGGGCTCCGCCCTTTGGTCCCTCACACCACGGGTGTGGGGCCTTGGCCTCCACGCCCCCCCATGGGGCAGGCATTCGCCATGTGGCCGGGCTGGCCGCAGCGAAAACAGGTACCCTTGAAGGTCCTTTCCTGGCAGGAGCCTTGCCCGGCCCCCTTGTTTTCGAGTTCGCCGACGTTGAGGCCACCCCCGCGGGTGGGACGATTGTAGGTCATGCGCGCGCGCTTCGACGCGGCCACGTCGGCCACGGCCAGCTTGTACGAACGGGAGGTCAGCACACTCTTGGACTGGTAGAGCTGGAAGCGATCGGCCGCCTCGAAGCCCGCCTCGTCCGCCACCAAGAGCACCTCAAATCGCTTGTTGATGAGCGAGTCGATTTGAGAAATGTTTGTGCGAGCGCCTTCTGCGTCACCTTGCTGGAGCTTGAACTCAATGTGCCTGAGGTGGGCCTGGATGGCAGAGAAAACCTCTGCCTGGTCGCGTACGCCCTTGCGGTTGAATGTGGAGTTTGTGGTTGCGGGGTTGAGGGAGGGAAGCGTAGAGCAAGAAGCATGAGTAAAAATTGGGTTGTGATGGCGAGGGGAGGCCTCACCATCAGCGTCGTCTGACTCGTCGCTGTCATCTTCGACAGGAGCAGGGGCCGGTTCCTTATCGATGCGAGCAGCCTTGGGAGGGCGCGGTGCGACGACGGGAGCTTCTTCGTTTTTCTTATCATATTTTGCAGAAGTTGTAGCGTCCTCATTTTTTGAAGTCCCCGCCGTAACAGGCGCATGCTGCTGTAACAGCGCCAGTAGTGCCTGCAGTTGCGCTGGGTTGAACGGGGGGTTGGGGTCGGTCGTGGCAGGCGTGTGGCTCGAGAGCGCTGGCGCGTGCTGCTTGACACGCGCGCCTGAGGGGCTCGAGGTGGTGGTCAAGACAGCCGCGTCAGCGGTTGTCTTTTTCGCCACTTCGCGCGGCTGCCTGGAAGGCTCCTCGGAAGGCGCCGGGGAGCCTCCGCCCAGCAGGACCTCGACGCCAGTCGCGAGGTCCTCGCGTGACTCCTCGGCAGCCCGTTTCGGGCGGCGGGCGGTTGTCCCGGGCGGAATGTTGACATTCGGGGCGACGGGAGTGTCTGTCGCCTTGTTCCCCTCGCGATTAACAGTGTTGTTCGTCGGCGCCATGGCTCCGATGTTGTGCTTAAAAATATCCGCAAGTAGAGTCGTCGGGGCAATGAAGCGAGGAAGGGACTGAGTCTTCGCCAGACTGGACGAGATTGAGAACTCAAACTTCGAAATTGAAAAGAAAAACGTGGGTGAGGCCAAATGGCCTCAACCCCCTCTTTTGTAGCCAAAAGAGGGCGAGTAGCGATGCGACGCTGCTTTTGCTGCGTTGGCAATCGCTACACTGTCACAATACACAATTTATGAAAAGTGTTACACACTTTTAAAATTTTACATGTCTCCAAAACCACAAACCAACCATAAACTTACCACTCATTGCGATTGCGACCCACTCACGCCTCCCTAACCTTTTCACCTCGCCGCCCACCTCGTCTTCTGCTTGCGTTTCTGCAGCTTCGCCCTCCTCTTCTCCTCCTCCTTCCGCCTCACCTCCTCCTGAATCTTCTCCCTCTCCTCACGCTGCAACCTCTCCACCTCCTCCTCCACCCCCTCCCTCCACTCCCTCCCCCTCTCCTCCACCTCCTCCTCACTCAACTCCCCCAGCTCCTTCACCCACTCGCGCACCTCCTCACCCTTCTTAACCCCTTTCAACGCATCCACAATCCGCCCGTCGCTCACGAAAAACGTCGTAGGCTGGCCGTTACGCAGGGTGTTACCAGCAGCAAGCAGGCCGGCCTGGGAGTCCTTGAAGCGCCCCACCAGCAGCCCGTCCACAGGGGGGTGCGCCTGCAGGTCCAGCAGAGCAGTCTTCATGGCGCCACACGCGTGGCACCAGTCCGCATAGTGCAGCACCACCACGTGCCTGCCCTCCACCCTGCTCGGGTCACTCAGGCTGACTTCCGGCACCCGGGCGGCAAACTCCGTCTCGATGCGGCGCTGCTCCTGGGCGGCGCGCTGCTGCTCCTCCTGGCGCTCGCGTATTTTCTGTTCCATGGCGGCCTTCAAGTCCTTCTTGGCGCGCGCTAGCGCTGCCCCCTGCAGCGCGGCCTGCTCCTCCACGAAGGCCCTCAGCGATGCCATGCTGCGGTCGCCCTGGCGAGAGGGAGGGTGGCGGGTGGGGTGGTGGGGAGCGAGAGAATAAGGGAAGAAGGCGGGGGCGAGGGAGGCGAGAGGATTGGGGCGGGGGGAGGGGGAAGGTACAAGGGATGGCATAGAGGGAGGGTTGAAGAAGGGGCGAGGATGGAAGTGGTGGCGGAGAGGGAAAGGGAAGAGGGACACAAAGCAAACACAAATGCAAAGCAGCATTTGATTCGTACCGAGTATTCAGCGACCATCTGGCCGCCGTGGAACCAGAGCAGCGTGGGGAAGCCCTGGATGAAGCCCACGGCGGGGTGTTTCTGGTGCTGCGTCGCCAGCAGCGCCGCCACACTCACGTCCCTCCTGCCCGCCTCCTTGAGCTCGTCCGCCAGCTGCGACCACGTGGGGATGAGGCGCTTGCAGTGCCCGCACCTGGGGGAGAGGGTGGGGGGAGGGGGAGGGGAAGTGGAGGGTGGGGAGAGATGGTTTGAGGGAAAGGAGAGGAAATAGGAGAAGAGGGGTCTCAGGACGAGTGGGTCTCAGGACGAGTGGGTCTCAGGACGAGTGGGTCTCAGGAGGAGTGGGTTGAAGGAGGAGTGGGTCTCAGGAGGAGTGGGTTGAAGGAGGAGTGGGTCTCAGGAGCGGAAAGTAGAGGAGCAGGGGAGGAGGGCGGCGAGGAGGACACAGTGATATCGTGAAGTGGCGTGAGGTGGGAGTTGAGAGGTGGGAGTTGAGAGGTGGAAGTTGAGAGGTGGAAGTTGAGAGGTGGAAGTTCGGACTGAGAATGGAGGGTGGAAAAGTTGGAGCTCAATTCAATTGCACACGGGGAAGGAGATGACCCCACCATTCAGCGTGGAACATGACGAAGGTGTGCCCGCGGGTCTTTTCCTGGAAGTTTCCATCCGTGAGCTCCACGACGCTCTCACTGAACGTGGGGTCCGCGCCCTTCCCCTCCTCCGCGCGTTGCGCCTCCTCCTCCGCCCGCAGCGCCTCCTCCTCCAGGCGCCGCGCGCCCTCCGCCAGCTCCGCGTCCCCCAGCTGCGCGTGCTCCTCTATGAACGCCAGCAGCGACTCCCGCGACCTGTCCCCCTGGGGGCGCGCGGGGGGAAGGGGCGGGGATGGGGGAGCGAGGAAAGGGGAGCGCGAGTGGGAGATGGGAGAAAGAGTGAGTGCGGGAGAGGGGGGAGGCGCGGATGGGGGTTGGGAGATGGGTGAGAGATAGGAGGGGAGTGGATGGGGCGGAGAGAAGAGGGGACTTGGGGTGGCTAGGTGGAAGGGGCAGCAGGGCCGCTAGGGGCATGCAGTGAAGGCGACGCTGGCAGTGGGGGAGCAAGGCGGCTGCCATGCGCGGAGAGAGGCGCGGGAATGCGCGCATAGAAAGGAGCGCGGCTAGGAGAGGGGTGCATGGAAGCAGAGCCAATGAAAATGCCGCAGCGAGAGCTAGGGGGGACGCGCCTGAAGCGCCACACGCATGCCCGCCCATAACCTGCGCCGCACCAGCGGCCCCCGAGCCCGGTGCTCCGCGCTCTTCCCCTCTCTCCTCCCCCCCCCCCCCCCTCTCTCCTTTCCCCTTCCCAATTTCCCCTATTGCCCCCTTCTTCCCCATCCCCCCCGCCTCACCTCGTACTGCGCGACGGGCCGCCCGCCGTGGAACCAGATGAGCGTGGGGAAGCCGCGCACGAGCTTCGCCGCGGGGTGCGCGCGGTGCTCCGTCGCCAGCAGCGACGCCATGCTGACGTCAGCGCGGCCCGCCTCCTTGAGCTCGTCCGCCAGCTGCGACCACGTGGGGATGAGCCGCTTGCAGTGCCCGCACCTGGGGGAGAGGGTGGTGTTGGGGGGGTGGGGGGGGGGACGGGAGGTGCCATGGATCTCCGCGCTGGGGGGAGACGCTTGCTGTCGCCAGATTTATTGGCAGCGACAATGGGGATGCGGAGCGGGAAGGTGAGTCAGGAAGCACAGCGCAATGGCGAGATAAAGCCACGGCACGGGGTGCTGGGCATTAGCGCGTGGGCTATCCGTGGCGGATCCATGGCGGTGGGCGGCAGCGGCTGCGGACCATTCGGCATAGAACATGACGAAGGTGTGGCCTTTGGTCTTGCGCTTGAAGTTGGCGTCCGTCAGTTTCGCCACGCTCGCGCTGAGCGTGTGATCTCCCTCCTCCGCCGCCGCTGTTGATCCGAGTAGCACGAGCGCTGCGACGGCTGCCCATAGCAATGGACTCGCGCACGCACCGCGAGCCATGGCGGGACTTAGGTGACTGGTCTGATGGGGTGAGGCAGTCAGAAGGAACTGCGAGGAGTGGCAGATTGGGGAAAGGAAAATGTGGCAAGATCGATTTTTCTGGATTTCTCCAGCGAATCTGCCTTTCATTGAGCTATGGGGGAAGAGGCCGACGGCATTCGAGCGGGGAGCGAGAGGCGGGGGAATGGGCTGGGGGAAGTCAAGCGATGGGGAATCATCAATGGACGCGATAAGAACACTGTACATTGCACGATAAACGATAAACTGATTGTATGAGAACGTTAGGATCTCAAGAATGAATTGCACAAGGCCCTAAGCTCGTCTTTATTCTCATCGTACATTTCTAGCGACTTCAAAGCTTCAGCCGCCACATCCTTCTGCAAAAGAGAAGAAGAAAAAACAGGACAATTGGGAACATGAATCCATGCGCAAAACAAGCCACGTGATGAAAGCGGTGAAAGAAGCACGTGCACACACATCTTCAAGCACGGAAATGGAAAACAGACTTACAGGAATGAGAAACCCCATCTTTGGTTCGATTCACTACAAGGTCCTCCACGACGTCTTTAGTGAACTCGGGGTGTCCCTGCATGCACAGCACATGCTCCCCAATGGCAAACATCTCTATGGGCGTGCGCGGTGATGAGCCCAGGAGAACAGCCTCGGGTGGCAACTCCAACACCTGCAAGCGATGGCAGCGGCACACATGCATTTGAACTTGTTGTGGCATGAAAGAAAAGCCCAAAAAAAGCAGAGGCCAGCAAGTAAGTCAAAGTTTTCTTAATTGTCACACCTTCCTGAGTGAACAGGAAACTAGACTCACCTGGTCCTGATGGATCTCCAGAATCTTGAACGACGATGGCAGGCCAGCAGCATATGGCAGCGATGCCACGTCAGCAGTGCATTGCACGGCTTTGATCCCCAGCTCCCACCCCACTGCTGCCCGCCCCGTGCGGCCCCCCAGAGCCCGCCCCACCACCTGCATGGCGCTCATAGGAAGGGGGGGGCAGATGATGAGGGAGATGAGGGGAGGGCGTGGCACACAATGAGAAGAACGCAGGGATGGGTGGTGACAGGGATGGGCGAGGCATGTGGCCGGCACATTGAAGAGAGGTACATGGGGATGGGTACATGGGGATGGGTACATGGGGATGGGTACATGGGGATGGGTACATGGGGATGGGCACATGGGGATGGGTACATGGCGATGGGCACATGGGGATGGGTACATGGCGATGGGTACATGGGGATGGGTACATGGGGATGGGAAAACGTCACATTTACTGCACTGTTACACGCAAGGCACGTGGTGGCCAAAGCAGAGAGGCACCTGGTGGCCAAAGCAGAGAGGCACCTGGTGGCCGAAGCAGACGCCGAGGATCTTGGTGCGGCGGCGGTGCAATTGCTGCAGCAGCGCGCAGAGCTGTAGGATCCAGGGGTCGTCCGCATGTGCATCGTGCTTGCTGCCCGTCACCACCACCGCCTCCACCTGCCGGCCCCACAGCATGCCATGTGTGCCCCATGCCATGTGTGCCATGTGCACATGCGTGGCGCATGGGGGCAGAGCAGATGCATGATGGATGGGAAGCATGCATGTGTGTCTCATGTGAGCGGAGCGGATGCATGATGCAGGATCCGTGATGCATGATACGTGCTGGCTGGTGCATGGAGTAGGATCCATAGCTCCTCGGGAAATCACAGATACCTGCAGCAGCAGACCAACACTGCACTCCACACCACTCCACGTCACGCCACGCCACACGCCGCGCGCACCTCGTGCAGGTCGTCCACAGAGGGAAATTCCCCGTCCACCACGGAAAACACGTCCCACCGCTCCTTCGCTTCCTCTTCCCCTCGCGCCCTCTCGCCCTGCGCGTATCCGCCGTGATCCCTGAGCAGCGCGAGGAACATGCCGCTGTAGTCGCCATAGCGCTGCTGCGAGTATGGACTGGCGCGCGCACGGGGGAAGGTAGGGAGAGGGTAGGGGGAAGGTAGGGAAAGGGTAGGGGGAAGGTAGGGAGAGGGTAGGGGGAAGGTAGGGAAAGGGTAGGGGGAAGGTAGGGAGAGGGTAGGGGGAAGGTAGGGAGAGGGTAGGGGGAAGGTAGGGAGAGGGTAGGGGGAAGGTAGGGAGAGGGTAGGGGGAGGGACAGAGGAGAAAAGCGGGCGACGAGGTAACGACGCGGAAGGGAAGGAATACGAGGACGACAAAGGTGGAGCGCAGGACGAGAAAGGTGGAGCGCAGGTCTCGAGCGCAAGTAGCACTGGATGCGGCCGCCCGCCCTGCTACGTGCCGTGGGACGGAAGGCTTATATACCGACTCAACGTTGGCTCGAGCCTCGCTCGACTCAGGTTCGGGTGCAGCAGCTCTCAACGCACCTGCTGTGGCCGGCCAGCAGGATGGCGAACCGACGAGTCCGTGCGGGCCGCCGGCATTCCTGGACTGTCGCCGCGTCGCTCGCCGTCGACTCGTCAGTTCCACCCATGGCCCGCGGCGCGCGAGCAGAACGGGCGAGCGGCGCGCCTGATGCGCTCGACAGTGGCCTCACGGCGCGGCTTGCCGCTGGTCGACCGAGCTGTAATGAGGCGAACTCAACGAGATGTTTTCCAGTAGCGAGGCTCGGTGCCGCTGAGTTGACTCGGCGGTGCGATGCTGTTGGCAGCGCAGAGCATGGCGGTGAAACACGGAGGGTTGTGGCAACCATGGGAAAGCTATGGCGCTTTGCAGCTGAAAAAGTCGCAACAATTCCTTGGCCTATTTTCTCCAGGGAATTGTGATTGGAGGTTCTGCTTATCAGGTCCTCCGGAATTTCGCAGGAAATTGGAAGGATAAAATTTGATGACGTGTATTCAGATGGACTGCAGTGTACGACATTTGAATATTACAGCTAATTGATCACAACCTATCAGCTACTTAGGGTAATAACTAGTTTTGTTAGCCCACGATCGTTTTCGTGCTTGCACCCACCAGGGGCAGTGAACCCTCTGTTACATGAATTCTGGCACAGGCGCAGCTGAAGCCCAGCTTTACAGCACAGGTACACTCACAGGCAAAACACACAAGAAAATGGTTGGTACCTATTCTATAGCAGCACATTGTGGTGCTCCCTGCCTGCCAATCCCGCCTCCCTGCCCGCCCTTGCCTGCACCCTACACCCGGCCATGCCGCCACACTCCCGCTGCACCTGTGCCTGCATCCGTGCTTGCAACAGCAAGTGCAATGAGAGCAACTGTACCGCACTCCACCATAACCAGCTCAGTTGTACCGTATCGCCAATTACACCTTGAAGCCGCGGCTGTTCCTGCGACCACGAGCCATTTCCCGCTTGCGGCCCTCGCTGCGCACATATGGCCTGCAGAGAGGACAAAAAGGGAGGTGGTGGGGGACGGGGCAGGAAAGCAAGCAAGTTGTGAAGGTGAAGAAGGATATAGGGGGTGGACAGGGAAGGTGAAGGCGTGGAGGGGGAGGCGGAAAGAAAATCCCTGTGGCCTGCACTGCCCTATGTGCTGCTGCCGCTTCTGATGTTGCTGCTGATTCTGCTGTTGCTGGTGTTTTTGCCGTTGCTGTTGCTGTGCTGTTGCTGCTTCTGCTGCTGCTGTTTCTATTGTTGCTTCTGCTGTTTCTGCTGTCGCTGCTGTTCCTTCTGCTTCAGCTGTTGCTCCTGCTCCTTTTGCTTCTACTCTTGCTGCTTCTGCTTCTACTTCTGCTGCTGCTCGTCAAAAGGCGGCGCAAAACTTTCCTGCCTTGCATGGATCACTCGTCTGCTGCATCGTTGCTCCCACTTCGCCCAGTGCTACCACTCCCCTGCGCTCTAATTCTCTTCCGCCCTGATACCCTGCGATCTGATTTCAACGCCCGCTGCAGCTGCTGCCTGCTCCCTTGGTGCCCGCCCCTAGCCCCCGCCGCCTCTCCTGTCGCGCGCCCACGCCCCACAGCCTAACCCACCACCCACCACGCCCCTGTCCCGCGCCACAGCCCCTCTGCCCCGCAGGCCACACCAGACATTCCCCCCGCCGGCAGATGATGGCGCGGTCCAGTGAGATTCGGGTGGGTGGCAATGCACAACGAGAGACACGAGGACGCGCCAGGGGGAGGGGGGGGCAAGGGTGGAAAGCGAACGCGAGAGCGGAAGGGAGGCAGGAGCGGCGGAGAGAGCGGACGAGGCGGCAGACGGGCATGGCGGCAAGCGGGGAGAGGAGGAGCACTTGCCTGGTGTTGCTGCGGGGCACACCGGGCGCGGGGCCGAAGTGCTTGAACGCCTCGCGGCTCGTCACCTTGCCGCGCAGCAGCAGCTGCGCGCAGGACGAGCGTTGCAGGCACGCGGAGGAGCAGGGGGAGAAGGGAACTTGAGTGAGGGGCGCGCAGAGAATGAAGGAACGCTACTACAAACGACGGGAGGGAGAGCGGCGGGCGGGTGGAGGAGAGAGACGGGGAGAGAGCGCGGGGGATGAGGGGGATGAGGGGGATGAGGGGGATGAGGGGGATGCGGGGGATGGGGGGCGTACGCAGTTGTTGCCGGTGGGCCGTTGCAGCGCGAGCTGGTCGAAGGAGAGGCACTCGCCGCCCGCCTTCTCGATGCGCGCGCGCGCAGTGGCGGAGAAGGCGAGCGCGCACACCTTGACGCCCTCGCGCACGGCGTACACGCGCTTGTCGTCCGTCACCTTGCCCACCACCGTCACCACTGCCTCCGCGCCCTGCCGCGCGCGCGCATCGGCGGAGCAGCAGGGAGGACGGGAGGGGAGGGGTGTTGGGGAAGTGGGGGGGAGAGGATGGAAGAGTGAAACGGGAAAGATAGATGGTGGAATAGTGAAGGGGCGAGAGAGCGGGGAAAAGCGAGAAAGCAGTCAGTACGGGGCGAGGTGGGAGGACGCGGGATTGCAAGGTACCATGGCTTGCACGCGATGAGGCTTGCGACGGTTCCGATGGAGGGACCGTGCTGTGGCACTAGCTGCCCGATCATCCCCTCTGAATTTGGCTCCTGTTCCCCTTACACCAGGTATCCCGCCTCCCTCGCGTCCCACTCCAACCCTCCCCATCCCTAAGCCCCCCCCTCCCCCCCGGCGCGGACCTTGTTCTCGCCGTACTCGAGGACGCGCGAGAGCGCGACGGGCGGGCGGTTGGTGCGGCTCATGAAGAGGCGGCGCAGCACCACCTTGTTGAATGGGCTGCCCGTACGCCGCGCCAGGAAGCGGTAGATCTGCGCGCGCGCGGGAGGAAGGGGGGGGGGGGTGGGGTGGGGAAGAGGGTTGCGGCGAAGGGAAGCGGAGTGGCGGGGGAGCAGGAGGGGAAGGCAGCGGGGGGAAAGCAGTGGGGAAAAGGGGGGTGGGGAGGCAGGAGCGGGCGGAAGGGAGGGGTGCGCGGAAATGAACAAAGGAAAAACGTGCTGATAAGGTAAGGGGTGACTACAAACGAGTCTACGTGCGTGCGTACGTGCGCGGATGCGTCATGATTGAGAACGAGAGCGGCATGGCGGATGGTGACAGGTGCGTGATTAGAGATAAGCAGCGGGAGTGAAGAAAGGGACCATGCGAGTCGGTCGCGTTTCGAAGTGGAAGTAGGGAGTCCAACGGATTGATTTTGAATTTCCTACAGCATGCGGCCCGCTACGGTTATGAAAATTCCACCCACTAATGACTGTTCTAAACGCCACGCCGAACACGCGACGGGCGCATTACCCACGCCTAGGCATCTGGATCGGCTGCAAGACTGCATCTCATAAGTCACACTGGCGCAATGGGGGGAAGCTCCAGCATTACCACCCATCGAGATACCGGCGGCTGGACGGAACCCTAAAGCTTTGCCATTCTCGCCTATCCTGAACCCTGAAAGACTACTTGCCGCAGCCTTCCCTCCGTCGATCCAAACGCTACCGCTCCTAAACTTTTCTCGGCACATGCACAGGCACTTTGCGATCCCAACGCGACGAGCTCTTTCCCCCTGGCTCCAACGCGCGAGTCCCATGCGCCGCAACAAGGAGGCTCCCAGATTATAGAATCTATCCTGCTGCTGTTCAACACACGCGTGCGCGGTGCGCGACTGACCTTGACGAGGAGGAGGAGGTAGGGATTCCGGCTCTTGGGGGCTGTCCTGTGGGTCTTCTTGTTCCGCCCGCCGGCCTTCAGATCAATCGCCTGCACCATGGCAAGAGGACGGCACGAAGGTACGCCCGCCGGTCAGAGACGTCATCAGCAGCTAGGGTTTGCAACTATTGCGAAAAAACGGGGAGCGCGTGAAGATTGTTGCAATACGACCTCTGAAGTGATATGCTAAACTAGTGTGAAGATGAGAAACACCGAGAGAATGTACACCGGAAGCTAAGAGAGTAGTGCGTACCATGTCGGGCCGTGTGGGTGTCTAGAGTAGAGGAACCAGAAACTAGGGAGGGGAGAGAAAGGGCGGATAGAAGCACAGCAGAAGAGCTTTGTTGGCTTGCCGCTGCGAGGGCGCTGAGGGGGGCATGGAAGGGCAAGCAGGCGGTATGGGAGTGACGAGAGGGATGGAGGGACGTGTGCGACGGGGTGAACGGTTCTAGTTCGGTCGGATTACAATGCTTATTGCGAAAACGAGAGGTGGCAGGCATATCCATGTGCGTGATCGCTGGTGGTCATCCACCATCATGAGGGACCCCATAAAGTCAGCGCCGATTCGCGTAATCTTCGACTACCTTACCCTTTTCAGGTGATGTAATGGAAATCAGCTAGCTAACTTTCTTCCTGCTCCATATTCTTACACGTTTACTCCCGATTTGAAGCTGCTGTTATGCTGCATTTAATAATAATTTGTATGAGATATTTTTGTCTCTTATTAGTGCTGTGAATGCAAAATAATGGCATCGATAGCATATTTCTGTCTAGGCTGTTCAGAGGATATCTGACCGTGTAAACTTTATTAGACTTAGTGCTATCTCGAGTCAGGGCTGTTAACTGCATAGGAGCTGTTTACAGCGCATAGGTCTGCCGAACCTAGGGCTTGTGTGCATATTTGGCTGCTCGCGTCTCGGAGCTTCGGTGCCTGGCTCGGGTACCGAAGCACAAATTTCCTTACCACGCTGGGCTTTGGGGGAGCGGCCTTTGCCCTTCCCCACCACCTACTGGAAAGCTGGTACGGCTATACCCGTACCTCATTTCCCGTACTTACTGTCTTCGCGCCGAGCCTGTCTGTCCAGCGACAGGCTGACCTGGCCACAGCGAATGACAGCTTCGTGTTCCAACCAACCTTCCATCAACAACACCCATGCTCTCAGGCACATAGCGCACAACAATGGCCTCCCAAACCATGCGATTCTCTTCGTTTTCGCAACTCCTAGCCCCCCTGCTTATGTTTATCCTTTTATGGTTCTTCTAGCGCGGTTCATTTGCGTTGATTTCGGGTTTGGAACGGTTTCCGGTTTCCACCGTCTTAGACCACTGCTCACCATAACGTACCTTGCCTCACAAACTCAATGACATGGCCACGCTCACAGTTGTTAGCTCGCTGCTGCCTGCCAGCTGATGGCAACAGGTTCATCTGCCAATTCCTGCTATCGCAGTTCGAAGCAGGCTTCCTTGCGAGTAAGAAGCGCGTGACGGTTAGCCTAGGCAATGTTATGCCTGAGGAAGCATTGCCTATCATTCGTTTCTTTCAATCGCCTCTTGTCTTCTGGTGCCGTGTGGCGTAAGCAATCCTCCCACCTTCGCTCCAGCATATGTTCTGTTTTTTTTTTTTTTTTTTTTCCGGAATTCGTTTAACAGCGTGCTGTCCCTCGTCCTGCGTGCGTCAGCATCTAACGTGCACGCCGAGGAAGCAGCTTAGATTTATGCTACACGTATAGACCATGCCATCTCGTCCGTTCTGGTGTCATCAGTGCGCCACGGTCCGCTCGTTAACAGTTCCTTCGAGCGACGCAGAAGCGGCGGAGGTCATCTGCGCGTGGTGCGGCGGCGGATTCGTGGAGGAGTTGACAGCTGGCAGCGACATCGACGGCGGAGAGCACGGCGGCCACCACAGATGGAGCCACCGCGGATTCGACCACACGCGCGCTGCTGCTGCTGCCGCGCTTGACCTAACGGAGGAGCATGCCAGCAACGCGCATGCCGGCGCGTCGAGCGGGTTCGCGAGGGAGGCTCGTGAGAGCCCGTTCGCGTGGGACGGCGAGAGCGCGGGCGATGCGGATGTTAGCGCAGGCGAGACCGCCGGGGTCGCCGCCGGCGCGTCGCTCCGCCCCGAGCGGCCTTTCCGCGGATTCGTCCGCCGGCGGCACGTCGGCGTGGGTGCTGACGTCAGGTCCCCAGGCCCGTCTGCTGGCGAAGCAGCGTTTCGGGAGTCCAGCGGGTGGGGCGTGCGACCCGCCGACGATGACGCCCGCGCTGCGGCTGCCGCCGCTGGCGTTAGCCGTAGTGGCAGCGGTGGCGGCGGCGGCGCCGCCAGTGGTGGTCCTTCCGCTGCTGCCGCTTCCGCTGCGGCTGGAGCGAGCGGCGAAGCGGAGGAGGGCGGCGAGCGGCACGGCGCAGCGCGGAGGCTGGAGGGCGCGTATCTGGGGCTGGCGAGGATGCTGCGAGACATGGAGGACCGTGTTGACCACGAGCGACTTGTTGACGTGGCCAGTAGGGAACCAACGTTCGGTGCTGCGTACGGCAGAGGGGGACTGACGGGAAGGGCAGGGGGAGCGGCGTCGGCGCGGGTGGGGGGCGCGCGGGCCCGGCGATTCGGAGGGGCCGAGGACGCGGGGGGCGGGGTGGCGGCGTCGTTGCTGGGCGTGCGGAGCGAGGCAGAGGCGTCGCCGATCCTGGAGTTCATGGAGCGACGCATGAGCCGCGAACACACGGTACCATGACAGGGGGGTGGTGGGGGGGGCGGGACACGCATTTGAGACGTGGAGGGTGGATACGCGGGAGGTGCGTGCGCGAGGGAATCAGGAAGGGTTGCCATGCCGCTTGCCTCGCGGTATGTTCCTCATTGTGTCGCGCTCCTCGCGCCGCCGTTTGTCAACCCCCTACCTCTTCGTCCTGCTCAACCCCCTACCTCTTCGTCCTGCTCGCCTCTCTCGCCCCTCCTGCCAGTTGCGGCGCCTGCTGGCGCGCCTTGAGTCGCTCAATGCCATCGTCGGCGGCCAGCTGCTGGGCGGCGCCGTTGAGGGCGGCGCAGCGGGCGGCATAGCGGGCGCGGTGGGGGATTACTTCTTCGGGGACGACTTTGACGCGCTTGTCGAGAGGATTTCCGCCGACGACGCCGTCAGGTGCGGGCGAGGCACGGGAAAGGGGGTGAGCGCGCCAGTCGTGCCGTGCGGTGATTAGGTCACCCTTAGCGTTTCCGGGACTCCTGTGCCTTACTGCGACACTCTCTGTGCGCGCACCTCCCTTTCCCCCTCCCCCCCCCCCCCCCCCCCCCCCCCCCCCCCCCCTTCCTCCGCAGCACGCGCAACCCGCCCGCCTGCCCGGCGGCCGTTGAGGCGATGCTGGTGCGCGTGGTGACCGCTGCTGACGTGGCGCAGCGGGAGGCGGCGGACGAGGGCGAGCACGGGGAGGGCGGCGGGCTGATGGACCCGTGCGCCATCTGCAAGGACGACTACGAGGCGGGCGCCGTCACGCGGCAAATGCCGTGCCGCCACGTGTACCACTCCGATTGCATCCTGCCGTGGCTGCAGCGGCACAACACGTGCCCCGTCTGCCGCTTCGAACTGCCCACCGCCGACGCGCAGGACGCGCCGCAGCAGGGGCAGGGGCGGGGGGCGGAAGGAGCAGGGGGGACCAGCGCGGGCGGGGGAGCGGATGCTGGTGGCGGCGGCGCAGCAGGGGGAGGCGAGGGGGAGCGCGGCGACGTTGAGTGGCATGAGATGCAGTGGGAGGGCGGGGAGCGCGGCGAGGGCGAGTGGGGCGGCGGGGAGAGCAGGGACGGGGGCGGCGATGGGTGGGACAGCACGGAGAGCGGGGAGAGGGGCCGCGGAGGGTGGAGCGGCGGAGTGAGCGGAGAGGAGGGGGGCGGCAGCGGGTGGGAGGGCGGGGACAGCGAAAGGGAGAGCGTGGGGTTCCGGTGGGAGTGGTCGGAGCGGGAGCGAGAGAGGGAGAGAGAGAGAGAGCGGGAGCGAGAGGAGTGGAGGGAGCGGGCGTGGGAGAGGGCGAGGGAGGGCGGGGGAGTGGGAGTGCGGGGAGTGTTGGGGCAGGCAGTGGCTGCCCGCGCGCGCAACAGGAACAGCCTGAGCAGCCTGAGCGCCTCCAGCAGCGCGCGGGGCTCGCTTCCGCGGGAGGCGGGGCGCGCGGGGAGGGGGGGGGAGTGGGAAGGGCGCACGCGGTGGGGATGGGGGATGAGGGAGAATGCGGATGGGGTTGGCGCCGGTGGCGGGTGGGGGAGGGGCGCGTTTGGAGCTGCGGGCGGGTGGGGGCCGCGGGGAGGGCGCGAGAGGGGCGTGCGGGAGGAGAGGGAGTGGGAAAGGGAGATGCGGCGAGAGGTGATTCGGAATTGGGGGAGGGAAGGGGAGAGGGGAAGTGAGAGGGAGAGTGAGAGAGAGAGTGAGAGGGACAGTGTGCGGGAGAGTGAGAGGGAGAGCGAGAGGGAGAGTGTGAGGGGGAGCGAGCGGGAGAGCGAGACAGAGAGGGAGCAGGGGATTGACGTGCAGTGGTGGGGCGGGCAGGGCTGGTCCAGGGGCGGCCGTCTGGTGCCCCCCTCCGCCCTGCGCCACCACCGCCACGCCTCCCCCGCGCGCCCCGCCTCCCCTGCTCTCGCTGCACCAGAGGGGACTCCTGCGAGAGCAACGGCCTCTACTGGTGGCCTGGCGCAGCGGGTGCAGCAGCAGGCGCAGGGGCGGGAGGTGCAGCGAGTGAGTCAAGCGGGACGCGCGCTGTGGGGTGGCGCGGGGCAGATGCATGCATGGGCGGACATTACAGGGGGGGCGGAGAGGCGAGGGGGCAGCAGAGGAGGCATGGAGAGCGGCGTGAGTGAGTGGGGAAGGCCGTGGGACGCGCAGCAGCACAGCAGCGAGGAGGGCAGTGCGTGGTGGCGACAGGCAGGGGCGGAGGGCGCTGGTCACAGGTGGGCGGACGGACGGAGCGGGGTAAGGGCGCAGGGGGGCCAGGGGGGAGAGGAGCAGGGACAGGAGGATGGGGGGTGGCAGGCAATGCCAAATGAGCAGATGAGCGGAGGGCAGGGCGTGGTGGGGGGTGTGGAGAGTGGGCGGGAGGGGGATGCACGCACAATTGCGCGGTGGCTGAGTGCGGTCGGACGCAGTGGTGCGTGGCAGTGGGTAGAGGGTGGAACGAGTGTGGGCGCGTGGAGTGTGGGAGGGGGGGAGGAGCAACATGAGGAGCAGGCGGAGGAGGGGGAGGAGGAGATTGAAGGGGATGACGTGGAGAGGGAGTGGCACGTGGATGGGTCGGATGGAGGAGAGGTGCAGGAGGAATGGGAGGTGGGCGAGGGAGATGAGGAGCAAGAGGAGGAGGAAGAGGAGGAGGAGGAGGAGGAAGAATGTGAAGAGTATTATGATGATGAGGAGGAGGACGGGGAGGGGGAGGGGGAGGAGCAAGAGGAGCAGGAGGATGAGGAGGATGAGGAGGAAGGGGGGGATGAGGAGGAGGGGGGAGAAGAGGGCAAGGAGCAACTGTTTGTTGACAGCAGTGCAGACCATGAGGTCATGCTTACGTCACACCATCATCAGCACCTGCACTTGCCATCCCCCTCACCCCCCCTCTCTCCACCGCCAGCCCATGGCCGCCGTCCCTCACCCCCTTCCCTCAGCCCACGGCCCCTTCTCACTGCATCATCACCCCCCCTCACTGCATCATCACCCCCCCTCACTGCATCCCCCCCTCATGCGTGGCATGCCCCCCCTCTCCCCTCATTGCACACGCACCTCTACTCCTCTCCTCTGCGTTCAGCTCCTCCCCCCGCCTGCCCTCCTCGCCCTCAACATTCCCCCTCTGCCCGCGCCCCCGACTCTCTCCGCGCTATGCCTCCCTGCGCACTCAGCCCCACCGACCGCCCTCCCCACTCTAGTGTCACCGCTCTCACCTTGAAGCACTAGACTTCATGAATACCTACCGTACATTGGGGTCACTTTTGAGGTTCACAAATGTGGCTCGAGTCGAGTTGCTTGAGTTAGTTCCTTGTCATTTATGCATCCTTGCGCCTGTGGATCTCTTCCACGTCGAGTGAAGTTCTCTCACGCAGCAGCCCCTTGAAGCACTGCTGATTATACACTCGCTGCTCCCCCCTTTGTGGCAAGGAGCCTTTGTGAACCTGATCGATGATGGAATGTGCACGATATTTCTTTTTATGGATGATGGATTTGCAGATCAAGTGTTGGGTACAAATCCTGATTTTTCCCACCAGCAAATGGGGTGGAGAAATGAAGTCTGTAGGGTTGAAATGTTCCTGGGAAAACTGAGGGCTACTGAAGTTCTGAGATCAAAGATAGAAAAGGATTCATTCTTGTTCAACTATTGCGAAGTGTATTGATGGGCTATGTGCTGTGCGAGTCTGGCTCTTGTGAATTTGGTTCGCCGATTTTTGAAATGTTTAGACCCAATCACGGACGAGATAGCCACATGGCAGGGCTCTCTCACTGGTCCCCACACGAGCTCACAGCTGGCGAAGGACTTTCGCGCGCTCGTTACTTGCCTGAAAGGGCAGCCGGCCCAAGCCAATACTGTCTCTCGACCGTGGTAACCCTGCTAATCGATTGGCTGCAGTGCTCCGTGGCTCCTGACTTCGTGATTCACCAAAAGCCAATCCCGCCCCCGAGAAGTGTTCCCAGTCAGCTGCAGGTGCTCAAATGCCCCCCGGCATCCCAGCAGCAGTCGTGTCCACGGACCCGCGAGCCGCCAGGAGGTAGCGCCCTTCCGCGCCATTGGATCACATCGGCGCCCCCAAATCCCCAACCGCCTCCCCTGGTTTTCCTTCCCCTTGCCTGCGATCCTCACTCTCCGTGCATCTGCCCTCCAAACCTAGCGAATCCCCGTCGAACGAGCGACACCCCTCATCTGCCCGCTCGCCCGACGCCTACTCACCCTTGCCTCCTCACCCGTCACCTCCTCGTCCCCTGCCCTCCCCGACAGCCAGGCCTTTTCCCATCCACCACATGCTGCACCGACAGCATCGTCCGCTGGGTGCTGATTGGATAATCAGCGCCACGTGTGACATCAGCAGTGACGGGGACAGAGCACGTGATGCGGCGAAGGCGGCAGGGAGAGGGTCGAGTCGAGTGGAGGAGGCATTGCGACGAGCGACAGTGATTGCCGAGAACTGGCACTGCCTCACGTGCGAGTCTCTCCGATCCCTCAATCACGATAAATGCGGGATCGGAAAAAGGCATTATCTAAGTGTCTGCCTGCATTCCACTGTGTCGAGTTTTCACTCGTTCCTTTCCAGCAACAAACAGCATTCTTCCCGCGTCGTCCTACTAGCAGCGCGACTGGGTTGGCTGTTCCCAGCGAGGTGAGCACACGATTCAGTCGATCACAGCAGCGTCAGACGCCAATCCGACTGTCAACGTAAACTCGAACACTCACCGCAATCGCTGCGACGCGAACGCAGCCACTGCGCGCGAGGTAGCAGAAGCAGGGTACTTTGCTGCGCAAGAGACGCCGGGCGGCCAGCGACGCAGCCATGGCTGACGTGTCGACAGCGGCGGTGGGGCACGATGCAGTGGGTGCGCCCGGCGAGTCGATGCGCGGCGTGACGGGCCGCGAGCCCATCTTCTCGCGCGACGTGGGGCTGGACGAGGGCGACTCGCTCTTCCCGCTGCCCGTCGACTCGGAGCACAAGGCCAAGAAGTTCAAACTCTTCAGGTGCGCCGCGCATCGCGCTCCCACTGGTCGAGTCCACGTCGTGATGATGATGGTGCTGTGTCCTTCGCGTTTCCACTCTCCGCTCCGCTGCGAGCCGACTCTCTAGCGCCGCAGTCCACTCTCCTGCCGCCTCTGCGCTCTACTGCGCGCACCCGGGCGGGCCGTACCCTGATCTGTTCTGCTAACCCGCCGACCCCTCGCTTTTGAGAAATCTGAGAGCCCTCCTGCCCTTGCCCCTTGTCCACTTTATCCTTGGTGCAATCGTTTCGGAAACTCCGCCGTGCGCTTTCCCCCTTCACTCACCACGCCCTCTCGTTCTGCCTTTGTCCGCGTGCGTCCCCCCGAGCAGCGCGGCGCGGCCGCACATGCGCGCATTCCACCTGTCGTGGATCGCCTTCTTCCTCTCCTTCTGCTCCGCCTTCGCCGGTAACCCCGCCACTCCCTCACACCCTCAACACCATTGCCCTAACCCTGCATCCTTTCCTTGCTTCCTCTCACTCCGCGTGATGCTAATCTCTTCTCGCCCTGCCCTCCCATCTCTCCTCCCTTTTCCTCCGCCAGCGCCGCCGCTGCTGCCGGTGATTCGGGATAACCTCGACCTCACGAAGGCCGAGATCGCCAACGCCGGTATCGCCGCTGTCGTCGGCGCCGTCGTCAGCCGTCTTGTCATGGGTACGTCATTCGCTCATCCCTCTCTCCCCTCCCCCTCTTTCGCTCTCTTGCGCTCTCTGTCGCGTGCTTTCCCTCTCTTGCCCTCTCTCGCTCCCTCGCTCACGCTCTCTCCCTCTCTCGCTTCATCTCTTCTCCCCCTCCCCCCCTCCTCCCGCCCTCTCCCCTGCGCAGGCACGGTGTGCGACCTGGTGGGGCCGCGGTATGGCACGTCGTTTCTGCTGATCGTGACGGTGCCATGTGTGGCGGCCATGGCGTCCGTCACCAACGCTGCGGGGTTCATCATCTGCCGCTTCTTCATCGGCTTCGTCCTTGCAACATTCGTGTCATGCCAGGTACAGCCCACTTGTCATTCCAGCTGCGCAGGAAACCACGCCTCTTCCTCCCATGCTTTTCTCCTCACCACCCTCTCTCACCTGCCCCGTACTCCCCCCTTCCCCTTCCCCCTGCCCACCCCTGTGCCCGCGCAGTACTGGATGTCGTCCATGTTCAACTCGCGCATCGTGGGGCTGGCCAACGGCACGGCGGCGGGGTGGGGCAACCTGGGCGGGGGAGCCATCCAGCTGGTGATGCCGCTCATCTACTCGCTTATCACGGACGTCATCAAGGTGCCCGCCTTCACCGCGTGGCGCCTGTCCTTCTTCGTGCCCGCCACGGCGCAGACCATCATGGGGCTGCTGGTGCTGCTGCTGGGGCAGGACTGCCCCGACGGGCAGTACCTGGACCTGGCGAGCAAGGGCGTGAGGAAGATGGACCAGCCGCTCAAGGTGCTCAAGACGGCGTGCCTCAACTACCGCACCTGGGTGTTTGTCATAACGTATGGCTACTGCTTCGGCGTGGAGCTGACTGTCGACAACGTGATCGCCGAGTATTATTACGACCGCTTCAACCTCAACCTCAACACGGCCGGGCTCATCGCCGCCTCCTTCGGCCTCATGAACATCTTCTCTCGCCCCAGCGGCGGCATCCTCTCCGATGTCGCTGCCCGCTGGTTCGGCATGCGCGGGCGGCTCTGGAACCTGTGGCTGCTGCAGACGCTGGGCGGCGTGTTCTGTCTGGTGCTGGGGTACATGAACGACCTGTGGTCGTCGACGCTGGTGATGCTCATCTTCTCCTACTTCTGCCAGGCCGCCTGCGGCGCCACCTTCGGCATCATCCCGTTCGTGTCGCACCGCGCGCTGGGCATCGTGTCAGGGTTCACGGGGGCGGGCGGCAATGTGGGTTCGGCCATCACGCAGGCCATCTTCTTCAAGGGCGCGTATACGACGGAGCAGGGGCTGGCGTACATGGGCGTGATGATCATCGCGTGCACGCTGCCTGTGGTGGCCGTGTACTTCCCCCAGTGGGGCTCCATGCTCACTCCGCCCTCGAAGCGTCCGTCGGCCACGGAGGAGGCGTATTACGCGGGGGAGTATTCGGAGAAGGAGCAGGCCAAGGACATGCACTCCAGCGGACTCAAGGTCAGTTGCCGCTCTCTGTCATCCGCTGCTGCGCTCGTGCAGAAAGCATGCAGGCTAGAGTTGTGCTTCTGCACTGTTTGTTGCCCGCACATGCTTTCTGTTCCTCCCCTCACTCTTCCTCAACTCTGTGTGCTTGCCCATCTTCCCTCCTCACACCCCTGCGTGTGCGTGGCTGCAGTTTGCTGAGAATGCCAAGTCAGAGAGGGGTCAGACGGTGCCCGTCACAGAGGACCTGCCACGGTGACCCTCTCACGCGCACACGCAGACAAGTCGTGACACTCACTGGACCTGCAGTCAGATTTCAAGTTGGTGCAGCCTACAGTATAAAAGCTAGCAGTTGCTACATGTTATAATGTATTACACATTTTTAATGGTACTCGTTGTTCATTGAGACCAAAACAGCAATGGTAGGATCGCAGTACGTGTGAATGACTAGCACCAATTACTGAAGGACTAGCAGGCTGTGGGAGGAGGATGAGAGCGTTGTTAGGGCAAGCAAAGCAGCCTTTTCTGCACTCTTTGAAGTGACGAAGCCAGGCTAATATCCAACCAATGCACCAGGCATCATGGCACTGCCAAAATATATGTTGTGCATATTGTGTAAGCTATAGTTGGATAGCCACTAGGGGTTACAACCCTCCTAGGGTTTCATATTTGTATCCCAATGCTTCCTAGTCAATTCATTCTTGCATAGATTTCAACATGCTATCAGAGCAGTAGATCTGTAGGACTGATTTTTTTAGGGCCCACCGGTTACCACGCTACCCCACGACCTACCCTGCCCTGTACCGCCCGCACGCGCCGCCCCTGCAGCCCATGCGTCGCCTACTGGCAGCCCGCGCGCTGCCCCCCACTGCCCCGCGTGTCGCCTTAGCCGCCCGCGCGCTGCCCCCCGCTGCCCCGCGCGTCGCCTTAGCCGCCCGCGCGCAGCCCCTTGCAAACCCACGCGCCGCCCCAGCCGCCCGCGCGCGGCCTCAACTGCCCCTCGCGACCCCTAAGCAGACCCGCGCGCCGCCCCAGCAGCCCGCGCGCGGCCTCACCTGCCCCTCGCGGCCCCCCCTTAGCAGCCCCGCGCACCGCCCCAGCAGCCCGCGCGCTGCCTCACCTGCCCCTCGCGGCCCCTTAGCAGCCCCGCGCGCCGCCCCAGCAGCCCGCGCGCTGCTTTTCCTGCCCCTCGCGGCCCCTAGCAGCCCCGCGCGCCGCCCCAGCAGGCCGCGCCCCGCTTCTCCTGCCCCGCGCTAAGCCCCGGCAGCCCCGCGCGCCGCTTCTCCTGCCCCGCGCTAAGCCCCGGCAGCCCCGCGCGCCGCTTCAGGAGCCCTCGCGCTGCCCCTGCCCCACCTCGTGCGCCGCCCTTGCAGCCCGCGCCCAGCCCATGCAGCCCTCACGTTGCCTCTGCCCTGCCTCATGCGCAATGCCCTTGCAGCCTACGCCCTGCCCTTGTGCTGCCTCTGAGCTGCTAAACTATGGCCACTCTACGTATTCTCTCGTTCGATCCTGAGGGCCGCCCAGTCAAATTCGCAACCTGGCTCCAGGACCTGCAGCTGTACTTGCTGAGTGACGCTAGGGACGGTGTTTCGCTCTATGACCTAGAGCCCGTCATCGCCCGGATATAAGACAGTGTTGAATAGTAGACAGGGGTTGTCAGAATCCCAGCCACTAACCACTGGGATAAAAGGGCTTTTTTGTGTAGCGGGTGAGTGCGCCCATAACCCCCCAGGCCGCCGTGCCTGTAACCCTTCCCTAGGATCAATCGGGGATCACCAGTGGACCTCTGACACCCCCCCGCACTGGGATGCCCGAGGTGCACACACCGGGATTCGAACCCGAGACCTTCGCTCTGATACCATGTCAGAATCCCAGCCACTAACCACTGGGATAAAAGGGCTTGTTTGTGTAGCGGGTGAGTGCGCCCATAACCCCCCAGGCCGCCGTGCCTGTAACCCTTCCCTAGGATCAATCGGGGATCACCAGTGGACCTCTGACAGACAGGGGTTGTCTATTATACGGGTGTCTCTTATAAACAGGCTAGCCTCATTATAAGACACCTATTTGTGTGTACGAGTTAAGAAAGTGTAGGAGTTAGGGGCAAATGTATAGCGAGGGGGTATCTTCTAAACGGTTCTTTGTCCATTTATAAGACTTATAAGACACCCTAAACCATCCCGTTTACAAGATAACTCAAGCATTTTTGCCCGTGTACGAGATAAGACATATATGTCTTATATCCGGGCGATGACGGTAGCGACTGGTGCCTCCACTGCCCCACCAGCCTCAGCTGACGCGACGACTCGCTCGCAGTGGCTTACCCGCGATGCTGCTGCTCGCCTAGCCATTCGCAACCACCTGCCGGTAGCTGAATGCGAGCATTTTGACCAGGCGAAAACTGCTAAAACGTTGTACGACGCTGTAGTTGCCTGCCACTCTTCCCCTGCCACTACAGCGCTTACCCGCCTCTTCCTGCCCTACCTTTTCCCTGACCTGTCCTCCTTCGCCACTGTAGATGATCTCCTCTCCCACCTTCGCGCTACGGACGCTCGTTACCTTGCTGCCCTCCCTGCCGAGTTCCTCCCCAAGAACGAGCCCCCGATCTATATCACTCTCCACTTCATACTGACCCGCCTCCCTGATGCTCTTAGTGCAGTCCGGGACACCCTTCTCGCTCTCCCCCCCACAGACCTCATTATAAACCTGCTAGGGAAGCACCTTCTTACAGCTGAGGCTAGCATAATCGCTGTCGGTGCTACCCGTCGCACCCCTCGCACGCCCTTCTTTGAGGGGTGCTCCCCCTCCCCCCTTGCCCCCTCTGTTGCCTCTGCCGCTGCTGTCGACTTCCTTGGTGCTGAGGAGGTCGGTGCTGCTTCTGCTTCTACTGGGAAGCGCCGCAGCGGCAAGGGCAAGGGAGGCAAGGGTGGTGGGGGTGGTGGCGGGGTGGGGTTCCCCTTTCGCGCGCGCCCGCTCCCAACGCGCGCGCCCGAAACGTCTCCCCCCCGAAACGTCTCCCCTTTCGCGTGCGCCCGCTTCCAACGCGCGCGCCCGAAACGTCTACCCCCCCGAAACGTCTCCCCTTTCGCGCGCGCCCGAAACGTCTCCCCTTCAAAACGTCTCCCATTTCACGCGCCCTCGCTCCCAACGCGCGCGCCCGAAACGTCTCTCCCCCGAAACGTCTCCCCTTTCGCGCGCGCCCGCTCCCAACGCGCGCGCCCGAAACGTCTCCCCCCTGAAACGTCTCCCCTTTCGCGTGCGCCCGCTTCCAACGCGCGCGCCCGAAACGTCTACCCCCCCCGAAACGTCTCCCCTTTCGCGCGCGCCCGAAACGTCTCCCCTTCAAAACGTCTCCCATTTCACGCGCCCCCGCTCCCAACGAGCGCGCCCGAAACGTCTCTCCCCCGAAACGTCTCCCCTTTTGCGCGCGCCCGCTCCCAACGCGCGCGTCCGAAAGTCTCCCCCCCGAAACATCTCCCCTTTCGCGCGCGCCCGCTCCCAACGTACGTGCCCGAAACGTCTCCCCCCCGAATCGTCTCCCCTTTCGCGCGCGCCCGCTCCTAACGCGCGCGCCCGAAACGTCTCCCCATTCGCGCGCGCCCTCTCCCAACGCGCGCGCCCGAAACGTCTCCCCCCCGAAACGTCTCCCCTATCGCGCGCGCCCGGTCCGAACGCGCGCGCCCGAAACGTCTCCCCTTTCGTGCGCGCCCGCTCTGAACGCGCGCGCCCGAAACGTCTCCCCTTTGAAACGTCTCCCCTTTCGTGCGCGCCCGCTCTGAACGCGCGCGCCCGAAACGTCTCCCCTTTGAAACGTCTCCCTTTTCGCGCGCGCCCGCTCTAAACGCGCGTGCCCGAAACGTCTCCCCTTCGAAACGTCTCCCCTTTCGCGCGTGCCCGCTCCCAACGCGCGCGCTCGAAACGTCTCCCCTCTGAAACGTCTCCCCTTTCGCGCGCGCCCGCTCTGAACGCGCGCGCCCGCTCCCAACGCGCGCGCCGAAACGTCTCCCCCCCCGAAACATCTCCCCTTTCACGCGCGCCCGCCCTGAATGCGCGCGCCCGAAACGTATTCCCTTCCAAACGTCTCCCTTTTCGCGCGCGCCCGAAACGTCTCCCCCTTGAAACGTCTCCCCTTTCGCGCGCGCCCGCTCTGAACGCGCGCGCCCGAAACGTCTCCCCTTTCGTGTGGGCCCGCTCCCAACGCGCGCGCCCGAAACGTCTCCCCCCCCCCCCGAAACATCTCCCCTTTCGCGCGCGCCCGCCCTGAATGCGCGCGCCCGAAACGTTTTCCCTTCTAAACGTCTCCCTTTTCGCGCGCGCCTGCTCCCAACGCGCGCGCCCGAAACGTCTCCCCCCCGAAACGTCTCCCCTTTCGCGCGCGCCCGCTCTGAACGCGCGCGCCCGAAACGTCTCCCCTTTCGTGTGGGCCCGTTCCCAACGCGCGCGCCCGAAACGTCTACCCCCCGAAACGTCTCCCCTTTCGTTTTCGCCCGCTCCCAACGTATGCGTCCGAAACGTCTCCCCTTCAAAACATCTCCCCTTTCGGGCGTGCCCGCTCCGAACGCGCGCTCGCGAAACGTCTCCCCTTCGAAACGTCTCCCCTTTCGCGCGCGCCCGCTCCGAACGCGCGTGCCCGAAACGTCTCCCCATTCGCGCGCGCCCTCTGCCAACGCGCGCGTCCGAAACATCTCCCCTATCTCGCGCGCCCGCTCTAAACGCGCGCGCCCGAAACGTCTCCCCCCCAAACGTCTCCCCTTTCGCGCGCACCCGCTTCGAACGCGCGCGCCCGAAACGTCTCCCCTTCGAAACGTCTCCCCTTTCGCACGCGCCCGCTCCGAACGTGCGCGCCTGAAACGTCTCCCCTTCGAAACGTCTCCCCTTTCGCACGCGCCCGCTCTGAACGCGCGTGCCTGAAACGTCTCCCCCCTTGAAACGTCTCCCCTTTCGCGCACGCCCGCTCCCAACGCGCGCGCTCGAAACGTCTCCCCCCGAAACTTCTCCCCTTCCGCGCACGACCGCTCTGAACGCGCCGGCCCGAAACGTCTCCCCCCTCCGAAACGTCTCTACTTTCGCGCGCGCCAGCTCCCAACGCGCGCGCTCGAAACGTCTCCCCCCCTAAACGTCTCTTCTTTCGCGCGCGCCCGCTCCGAACGCGCGCGCCCGCACCGAACGCGCGCGCCCGAAATGTCTCCCCCCCCGGAACGTCTCCACTTTCGCGCGCCTGCCTGCTCCCAACGCGCACGCCCGAAACGTCT